>CM060464.1:35279601-36007101 GCA_030544235.1 Lepturacanthus savala
TGGAGGGATGGTATTGGCCTGGTGATGAGCGGTGCCTGGTTTCCTTCAAACATGACGCCTGGCATTCATACCAAAGAGTTAAATCTTTGTCTCATCAGACCAGAGAATTTTATTACTCATGGTCTGAGAGTCCTTCAGGTGCCTTTTGGCAAATTCCAGGTGGGCTGCAATGTGCCTTTTACTAAGGAGTGGCTTCCGTCTGGCCACTCTACCACACAGGCCTGATTGGTGGATTGACTGATTGGTGGCAGAGATGGTTGTCCTTCTGGAAGGTTCTTCTCTCTCCAAAGAGGAACACTAGAGCTCTGAGGAGAGTGACCATTGAGTTCTTAGTCATCTCCCTGACTAAGGCCCTTCTCCCCCAATCACTCAGTTTAGATGGTCGGCCAGCTCTAGGAAGAGTCCTGGTGGTTCTGGACTTCTTCCATTTATGGATTATTGGAGGCCACTGTGCTCATTGGGACCTTCAAAGCAGCAGAAATTTTCCTGTACCCTTCCCCAGATTTGTGCCTCAAGACAATCCTGTCTCTGAAGTCGACAGACAATTCTTTTGACTTCATGCTTGGTTTGTGCATCTCAAGTATGATCAGTGGAAACAGGATGAACCTGAGCTCAATTTTGAGCTTCATGGCAAAGGCTGTGAATACTTGTGTACATGTGATTTCTTAGTTTTTTATTTTTAATAAATTTGCAAAACTGTCAAAAAATCTTTTTTCACTGTGTCATGGGGTGCTGTGTGTAAAACTTTGAGGAAAAAAATTAATTGAATCCATTTTGGAATAAGGATGTAACATAATAAAATGTGGAAAAAGTGAAGCGCTGTGAATACTTTCCAGATGTACTGTATATACACTCACCAGCCACTTTATTAGGTATACCTGTCCAACTGCTCTTTAACACTTAATTTCTAATCGGCCAATCACATGGCGGCAACTCAGTGCATTTAGGCATGTAGACATGGTCAAGACAATCTCCTGCAGTTCAAACCGAGCATCAGTATGGGGAAGAAAGGTGATTTGAGTGACTTTCTACTGGGATTTTCATGCACAACCATCTCTAGGGTTTACATAGAATGGTCCGAAAAAGAAAAAATATCCAGTGAGTGGCAGTTCTGTGGGTGGAAATGCCTTGTTGATGCCAGAGGTCAGAGGAGAATGGCCAGACTGGTTCAAGCTGATAGAAAGGCAACAGTGACTCAAATAACCACCCGTTACAACCAAGGTAGGCAGAAGAGCATCTCTGAACGCACAGTACGTCGAACTTTGAGGCAGATGGGCTACAGCAGCAGAAGACCACGCTGGGTGGCACTCCTTTCAGCTAAGAACAGGAAACTGAGGCTACAATTTGCACAAGCTCATCGAAATTGGAATAGAAGATTAGAAAAACGTTGCCTGGTCTGATGAGTCTCGATTTCTGCTGCGACATTTGGATGGTAGGGTCAGAATTTGGCGTCAACAACATGAAAGCATGGATCCATCCTGCCTTGTATCAATGGTTCAGGCTGGTGGTGGTGGTGTAATGGTGTGGGGAATATTTTCTTGGCACTCTGGGCCCCTTGGTACCAATTGAGCATTGTTGCAACACCACAGCCTACCTGAGTATTGTTGCTGACCATGTCCATCCCTTTATGACCACAATGTACCCAACTTCTGATGGCTACTTTCAGCAGGATAATGTGCCATGTCATAAAGCTGGAATCATCTCAGACTGGTTTCTTGCACATGACAATGAGTTCACTGTACTCAAATGGCCTCCGCAGTCACCAGATCTCAATCCAATAGAGCATCTTTGGGATGTGGTGGAACGGGAGATTCCCATCATGGATGTGCAGCTGACAAATCTGCGCCAACTGTGTGATGGCATCATGTCAATATGGACCAAACTCTCTGAGGAATGCTTCCAGAACCTTGTTGAATCTATGCCACGAAGAATTGAGGCAGTTCTGAAGGCAAAAGGGGTCCAACCCGTTACTAGCATGGTGTACCTAATAAAGTGGCCGGTGAGTGTACATACATGGGGTCTAATTTTCAACCACTGATAGTGGTCTACAGTGGTTGAAATTCATCAGTGTTCCCATTGTCAAATTACCATACCAAATAAATGTAAAAAAATAAATAAATAAATCAAGGATGATGACATTACTACTGACACTGCCCAGCCGCAATCAGACCAAAAGATGCACAAGTGCAGTGCTGCACGGTTCAAAATTAAATTGTAAAAGATTAAAAGGCGAGACAGGACGAAAAATAAAATACATCAGAGAGAGAAATCAGAGAGAAGCTTAATCAAACAGTTGAGTCCTGAGCCTCCTTTCTTCAGTCCTGTAATCGGACCCCAGGTGTGGAGCAGGGAAGCTCAGTAAGTCGACTCAGTAGATCATTAATAACATTAGAGAACAGCAAGTTAAAGGCTGTGAACTATCTCCAACCAGCTAATGTTACTGGCAAACAGCTGCACATTATTCCAAAGGTCCAGGACCATCAGGGTCAGAACGCCTGCTGAAAGCTCATCATTGTAACAGACTGGAGTTTGTTCTGTCCCATCAGCTCTATGTTCAGACATGAAGCATGAGAAAACAATGACAAGGCTCCATATGTTCTGACTGTTTTGCTGTATCTGGAATCTGTGAAGGGTTCAATGACACCTTAGTAATATCAAGATGTTGACTGTCAATTTTTAAATGATTCTATTGAAGCAAATTTCAAAAAACAATGTCTGATTTCTTTTGTTAATTTTCAGTCAATTTTTATTTATTATTGGTTTTGTGACTTTCAAGTTACAGAGTTTTTTTTTTCTTTAATGGAGGGAACCAACATTTTTAACCCTGTGTAGTTATTGCTGTGCTTAAACCGAGCTAAGTTCCTGTGTATGAAATATGTCACTGCAGGTATTTGACTGCAGGGCTTTGAAACTGTTGTAGTAAATGAATGCAAGCCCACTTCCTCTTCCTGGTTCTTTGAGACAAACCCATTTTCTAGAATCACAGCAAGTATTTCTGACAACTGCAGCAGTTGGGGAGTTTCAGGAGAAGGTGTTTGTGAATGACTGTGGATCAATCAGTCAATCTGATTTCATCTCATCTGCAGGTGATTTTCTGCACTGATACGTCCAGTGACAAGGATTAGAAATCATTTCATCAATCAGATAACTTCATACAAATTTGAGTTGAACAGTGGAAACTTTCAAGTAAATCAATATCTTCAATATCAATATCTATGTGAAACAATTGCAGTTCCACTCTGAATAAATATCAATATTATATCAATATATTGTTTAGGCCTAAAACAACCAAAGCATGGTTATTTTTACAGCTCAAATCTCCAACAGCATGATGGGAACTGTGGTTCTCAAACTGATAATCCACCAAACAGAGTGAAGCAGGAACAAAGAACATAGAGAATCAATCAATTTTAATTACTTCATCTGTGCCTCAAACTGTGACCAGTGGAAATCAATACTGGAAGATTTCTCCTCTACTCTGGGAGTGTTTGTTAATCACTAATCAATTAATCTGGTAAACAAGCTTTGTTCTTCCTAAAATATTTTCTAGGATTCCAGACAGAAACTTTCTGTCTTTAGATGCTCAGAGGACCAACTTCAGACAGCATCACCGACAGCATCACCCCAGAGGGAAGTGAGCGACAAAAACGCATGATACTGCACACACACGGTACACTAATGAAGCAGAAGAGATTTGGCAGCCCCTTACACCCCCCAGGGATACTGCCATCAACTGCTCCACCAACACTTTAATTGTTTGGCCTGATTGCCTCTCCTCATTTTCCTGTGAAGGTCTCTCTCTCACCTCCGCAGCTAGAGAAAAATCACCCTGGCAAGGCTGCAGGCCCTGACGGTGTCAGTGCCTGTGCCCCCCAGCTCTGTGGAGTTCTCCAACATGTCTTCAACATGAGCCTGAGTCTGCAGAGGGTCACTGTGAAGGGGAAGACGTCCTGCATTGTTCCTGTGCTGTAGACGCCACGCTCCACGCTCACTACAGACTGGTTCTGCATAGAGGGAACACGTTGCTCTGTGGAATCAATGTTGGCAACCGTACGCCAGCCAAAAAAACATAACAAAACAAAGTCCGGCACAAGAAAAAGGAAAACAGGCAAAAAACACACACACACACACGCACGCACACAAATAACGACTGTAACAGACGTTTTTTCTTTTGCCTTTTTTTTTTCTTTCGTTTGTTGTACCAGAATGCAGCATTTCTGTTTGAAGCTTATCAATATCAAAGAGTAAATTTATTGCAAATGTTAAATTGTGTGAGAAAAAAAACATCCAATAAACCCATTTCCCCCTAAATAACACATATTCCGGGCTGTATGTAGCAGATTTTTTTTCTCTTTTGCCTGTTTTTTCTTTTTGTTTTGTACCAGACTTTTTTTAAAATGTTTCTTGTACCGGACATTTTAGGTTTTTTTTGGACTGGTCTTAATCTCCTTAATCGCATTTTAATGTCATATCTGCTAAAGGTCTCCTGATAAAGAATTTGAATTCTAGGATATTAATAAATTGTAGTGCATGACTAATCAATTGAATACAGTAAGAAGAGAAGATCTGAAATCGAATATTTTATTGGTGAACTGTGCTTCATGAATTAAATCCAAAAGTAAAGGTCCAGCACATTAAACCAGTTAGACAAGGTGCATTGTTCAGAAATGTAAAACAAATACAGTAATACAGTTAAATAAATAAAATAAAGCTGTCTTCAAAAATGTAAAACAAATACAGCGATTCAGTTAAATACAATTCTGAAATAAAATAAGGCTGTCTGAAATAGGCACTTAAGCTCAATATAGTAATTGCTGATAACGTGACCACGTGACCATCAGCCAAGATTTGTCTCAGATTTGTCGCTCCGTGCCAAACAGCACAGACAGACGCCGAAACAGCAGATTACACTGAAATGAGCCACTGGAATTGTTGCAGCACTCGGATAATGTAACTAATGTGACTTTAGTTCATCGTTTTCTTTATTTAAACAATGGTTATTTAACATTTAACCAGACTGGAACATACTCATAATTAATTGCGTTAAATTTTTTAACGCGTTAAATTTTTTAACGCGTTAAATTGCGGCATAATTAATTAATCGAATTAACATGTTAAAATGACAGCTCTAATTCTAACATTATATTTATTGATATTTGATAAACTAAAATGCATAGATCTATATTATGTTCTGGAGACTAGTGAACTAGTATTTTATTTTTGAAGCGCAACATCACCTCTGCTGCATCTGGGCCGCAGCCTGGCCGCATCTGGGCCGCATGTGGCCCGCGGGCCGCCAATTGAATAGGCCTGAACTAGGCTTACAGTGCATCCTGAAAGTATTCACAGCACGTCACTTTTTCCACATTTTGTTATATTTACAGCCTTATTCCAAAATGGATACAAATCATTTTTTTCTCAAAATTCAACACACAACATCCCATAATGACGTGAAAAAAGTTTTTGGGAGTTTTTTGGCAAATTTATTAAAAATAAAAAATTACACTCGCTGCTTTACCTTCTCTGGCTCTCTGACCTGTTGCTATGTGATTGATGTGCTTGACGACCACATAACAACTATCCCCTCCTCAAAGAGTAGATACTGAGCAGCTACCTGTAATTTCCAATAGTGCTTGTGTCTACCATCAGGTCTCTGCTGTGAAGGTGCTGGGTTTATTCCACATTTGAATATTAATTTTCACCTTTGAATTTCTGTTTTCTAAAACTATTCGCAGTAGTGACAACAACAGACTTGACACACTGATCCACAAGGCCAGTGATGTTGTGGGGGTGAAGCTGGACTCTGTGACGGTGGTACCAGAGAGGAGAATGTTTCACAAGGTGAAAACCATCATTGACAATGTGTCCAACCCGCTCCATGACATGCTGGTCAGATAGAGGAGTTATTTCAGCACCAGACTGATCGCACCACAATGTGCCACAGAGCAACACAAGAAATTATTCCTGCCTGTGGCCACCAAACCGTATAACTCCTTACTCAGTGAGCTGGCCCCTAAACTCACTCCTGTGCATTTTCCTTCTGTGCTATAATACATATTTAAGGCCATATTTATGTGTAATAAAGCACAATGCCACACTTATTTAGTATAGTAGAATAAATCCTGTTCATGTTTGTACGTATATTTGTATTTTGTTCTATTTATATTTCTTGCATTGTACACTGGAGATGTAAAAGAAATGTCCCCATGGTGATTTCATATGGGTGTTGTGGAGGTAATTCCCAAGAAGTTGTAGTAGTAGTCATAGCTGTAAAGCTTTCATCACTTCCTGGATGATACATTTAATCAATTTCACTATGGAATGTTGCCTGAAGGTCAGTAGGGTTAAAGGTCAGCAGGAAGAAAGAGTGGCAAGGGGTTAAATGTCGGCAGGGGGTTAAAGGTCAGCTGTCTGACTCTGATCATGGTCAGATTTTCCTGATGTAAACAGTAAAACAGTAAGTGACGTTACCTTCACTGTTGGGTAGGTTTTTCTGTTCTTCTCACTGGAGGCTCCTGGCAGACCACCATGAGAGGGACCCTCACAGCCGTACCTGAACCTGAAACCCCGCTGCGACACACACATACAGAGTTACACACACACACACAGTTACATGTGAAAAGAAAAGCTGATGGCAGATGAGAGTACCTGTTTGGGCTGCTCGAGGATCTGCAGGAATGGTCCGTCCACTAAAAACACACACAGAGCGTCACAGCAGCATCACAGGAAGATTTACAGTACAGAATTTACAGGAGACAACTTTACATCAACAATAAGGAAACTTCACAATACCACAACAGAACTGTCAACACATGTCTGTACAACCACAGGATCCACAGAAATAACGTGAACGAGATCCAAAGGAACATCAGGATCCATGGGAACAACAAGAAAAACGGGAACAACGGGATCCACAGGAACAATGTGAACGTGAACAAAAGGATCCATGTGAACAACGGAAACCATGGGGGATAATGGGATCCACAGGATCCATCTGTGGTTCCACAGTTTAGCAAAAACACAGATAAAGCTACTTTGAAAGCGATTACTCATCTTGAATCAGTTCTGTTAATGTCTTGTGAAATGTATTAAACTTCCTTCAGTCATGTTTCTGACCTCTTTTAAAGGAATGTAAAGCTCTTCATTAATAATACTATTTAATGATTAAAGGAATAAATAATAAAACTAAATAGCTGCATATACACAGAGATGTTTTTATGTCTCTGGGCCGGAAAACACAAATTACTGAGGACATTGTTCACTTTGTGGTTTAGTTTATTTTATTAATATGATATTGTGGTGTTTGTCGTCTGTATTATTGGCCTCAAAAACAAAATGTACGAATGTCAAACTTGGCATGAATCAATTACATGGAAATAAAAAAGGCCTTAACGTTGCGGTAGTCTCTGCTGAGGAGACTTTTCCCCTCATCCTACGCCACCTTCATTTTCTTCCACCTCCATCGTCCATCTTCTCTGAGGGACATCCTCAGGTCACAGTTAGGGAAGTGAGAGGACTGAAACTAACACGTTATGAAACTTCTTTCACCTTCCGCTGTTTTTTATACACATTCACATTACAAACAAGGTTCAGGTAAAACTTCCTCTAAGTGCTGATAGCAGCTTTGTTACCACATGCTGACATGTTTCATCCATTACATGGACAGAAAATAATTGGTGAGTATTTTGAAAATATAATAATTAATTTCAGTCATCTTTTAATGAGAATGAAAATGGCCAGTGCCACTTTCTCTCTTTGTAACAATGCTCCTAAATTCTGCCTTTGAAACTTTAATCCTATCTGTCATGAATTTAGACAGAGTTTTACAGACATGTGAACAATATGTATGTATCCCCTCTACACACAGAAAACACAATCCTTGATTTTGCTATGGAAACATGAAGTCCATGACGAGTCCAAAACCAAAAAGGGATTCCGTTTTAAAAATAAAAATGGTTCAAATGATACTGATAAAAATAGTTGCCAAATAACTTTTGTCAACTAATCAATTAATAGACTTATTGTTCCAGCAGCTCTTTGAATGTGAACTGGAAGCCATCTTACCTGTCCGTAGTGACATCTGAGACATTGCAGGAAAATGTGGATACTCCCATGTGTCTGCTAGGAGATTATCAAAAATCTGACAGAGAAAGACAAACACTGAGCCACATGACATCTGATGTGATGTGGAGACCAATCACTGAGCTACACTAACCACTGAATTATCTGTCCATTAAAAATCTACATGTTACACCATCTTTTGACTTTTTTGACAAACAACCTAATCAATTAATCAAGCAGATTGTTGACAGATTTCTCAATGAATCCTGTACTAGATAAATAATAATTGTTTGTTGCAATTTTTTTTAATTATATTTATTATAGAACCCTTGTTATATACAATATTCTCTTTACAGCTGATCAATAAAGTCTTGACTATTGAGTTTATAAGTGTTTGAGTCATTAGAAAGAGAAGGGTGGAGATTACCTGGTTGGAGGCATGAAGGTAGTGGTCGTCTCCAGCCATAATGTCTGCAAAGGACAACAACAAAGATCAAATTCAACTCTCTAAATGGAAATAGGTGGTGCAGCGCTGCCGGCACCAACTGAGAAGTTGTTTGGATGAAAGAACCAGAGAAGAACAAATATTCCTTCCTTTATAGTTGCACAATGCTGCTACAGTGCCACCTATCAGCCAAGTTTCATGGTGACTCAGACATATCTACTTATGTTTACTATATGTGGTTCCAATAAAACCCTCACACAGTCAAACTGAAAAAAGGATCAGTTGGTCAAGCAATGATCTGAACCGAAATACGGACGATTGCAGGAGGGAAAAAAAAGATTTGGACAAAATTCTTAATTCGTAAAATCAATCTCAACACAAATAGGCATGGCTTATAGATATAGTTTTGCCTGGACTCATAGAGTCCACGAAAACGGAATTTAGTTTCTGACAGAGTTCAAAAGTTAGAGGACACAACATTAACCTTGGTTGTTATAGTGCTAAAAGGCCCCAAAATACATCTGGAAGTTACTCTGTGATCTGATGAACATTCTCCACATGTGAAATATAACATAACACAACCAAGTGGAAACCTCTAGTGCTGAGCACTGAGCACAATAAGGAACTGCCAAAAACTGCACTTCCTTGAATGGCCACTTGATGCTGGTGGTAAAAGTGAGTCAATACCAATAGAGCCCCACGTTAAAATATGAAACTTTACAGCAGAAAAAACTGGTTTACAGCCGGGTGCAAAGAACCAATTTGGTCTTTATAGATAATTTTACTATTCATGAAAGTGGTGGGGAGAGTGAATTTTTTCCTGACTCGTCCATTTACGTTTTATTGAGGCTTGAAATTCAACATAAATCTGCTTGTTGGCCTGAGAGAGAGAGAGAGAGAGGGAGAGAGAGGGAAAGCGAAAGAGAGAGAGAGAGGGGGAGAGAGAGAGAAAGTGAGAGAGAGACATGTTGTCTGTGTTAGGTTGAAAAATTGAAGCCCTGCAGCTGCTTCCTATCGTTATAACACCAGACTAACGCTGCTGTCTGAAATGATTTATGTTAGTGGAGTCATTCCAATTTTACTTTTAGCTCATTTACTAAAAGTTATAAAGAAAAACACCTCAAGCATCGGTAATCACATTATATTATTTATTAGGAAGTTCATTTTTTTATTCTGCTGTTTCTATCAAATTTAGCAATTCAAACCACATCAGATGATTTTTATTTTACCTTATACTTAAACTAGATTTCTATCCCTTAAGAGTTTAAAAAGAGCAATAATGATTAATATTTTACAGTATCAGTATTGTACAATTTTGTGTCCTCTCAAGGTATTTGAATGTGAAATATATTTCCGGTCAGTATTAAAGACAAAAGCAGTGAACATACAAAAGGAATTTATTGAAATGTAAAAACATAAATACTGAGCCACCCTACAATACATTTGCTGACGCTGGTGCAGGTCATTCTTAAGTTACAAAGCTGCTGATCTCCCCCATGTCACTGCCACAGTGGATGAAGAGGACATTCAGCTTCTCCAACATAGTGAAAACTTCTCCACCACAGTCCAGTCAAACCAGCTGAGTCTAGACCCTGCAGCATCGGGCCGGACACAGCTTTCACTGATGATCCACACTTTACCTATGAGAAGGAAATAAATGATTGTAATAAAAAACAAACACTGGTTAATTTTTTTAGATTGATAATACTACTATTCCATAACAGTAGGATAAAACAGCATTTAAATAAAGTTTGATCATTAAAGGAAGTGAAGTATTAGTGTCTAAAGCCAAGTAACCTTAAGACTGATCTTAAAGGTTTTACTGTGCAGCACACATACACAAGATAATAATCAGTACCGTCATCCTATAGACTTCTATCAGTGTCAAAACATTAATATGCTTATTGTGGGAATTAGAAAGTAAATGTTAAGGTTGTTTTTTCACCAAGTAGTCAAACAAGACACATCTCATGATGGGTAAAAGCAAGGAGCTCTCTCAAGACCTTCACAACCTGATTGTTGCTCAGCATCAGAATGGAACTGGTTACAGACTTATCTCAAAGCGTCTGAGTATTCCAATAAGCACCGTTGGGGCCAATATCCGCAAGTGGAAGAAGCATCACCTTATTATCAACAGGCCGCGCACAGGAGCTCAAGCTGACCAACAATCAGGTTGCGAAGGTCTTGAGAAAGCTCCTTGCTTTTACCCATCATGAGATGTGTCTTGTTTGACTACTTGGTGAAAAAACAACCTGTTTATAGGGCCATCAATTAGCACAGCAATTAGCAAACCACCCAGCTGATGTTGGTTTGCAATTATAGGAAGTACAAAGACTAATTACTTTCAGATTTGAGATGGTATGATGCCTTTCCTTGCCAAACTATACAGCTTTCCCATGTGTGTTCAATACTTTTTTCCTGTGTTATTGCACTTAATTCCACATAATCATTATTTATGGATTTGAATGTTGTGATTTCTTTTCATGTGTGGATTATTTGAGTTAATACCAGTGTCTGGAAGAAATGTCACATGAATTGCATCTTTGGAAATAAATGTAATGACAAAGAAGTTGACGCGTCCAATACTTATTTCCCCCATTGTATATACACATGTATACATACATATGTGGTTTCATTCCTTCATATTAAATTGTTAGTTTGACACATGTCTAGTGTTAGACACATTTCTGCAGGCCTTGACCAAATCTAACGCCCATTAGTGATTGCTAATTAATTATTATCTTATCTTACATTTCAAAAACATTGAAGCCTGTTTAAACTTGTGTATGAATAACTCATTAGCTGTTTTAGTTTCAGGTTTAAAAACTTACCTAGAGTGCTGCAAACTGCAACATCAGCAGTTCAGAGTCTGTTCCTTGTCCAACCATGGATGTAGCTTAGCTTCTTCGCTTAAGCTAGCCTCAGCTGCCTCATATACGCGTCAAAATTCAAGTCCAAAAAACAATGGGTGACATCAAGGACACTACATCCATTATATATATATATATATATATATATATATATATATATATATATATATATATATATATATATATATATATATATATATATATATATATACATACATACATATATACACACACACACACACACACACACACAGTCTATGAACACAAGTAACAAATAAAGTGAGACGTTTATTTATTGTTAGTAAATAATCTGACACTTGTCATTTGCCTCGGTGCATGAACATGTAACTAACAGCTAGCAAAGACACTAACAGAAGTTAAGAGAAACTTATAGAAGCTAACAAAAGCTTAGAGAAGCTGAAACCAGCTAGTAGCCAACAATAGCTAAATGCAGCTAACAGCTGCTAAGATCCAACAATAGCAGTTGACAACAGCTGACAGCAGCGAAAATAAGCAACAGTTTACAGAAGCTAAGAGCAGCTAACAACAGATAACGGCAGCTGACAGTGACAGCTACCAGAAGCTAACACAAGCTAAAAACAGCTAACAGTATGGGGACATCATATGCTGCATTCCATTGCGCTCAGAACTTGGAAAGATCCAAGTTGGAATCTCTGACTTACAAGGCAAACGCGTCCCATTGTGCACTCAGAACTCAGAAAACATGGTGGCCGCAGTAAGGTGATGTTTGTTTGGATATCTTTCAAGCACCAAAAAGTGCTGCTGGGGAAGTACAGCAGGTGTCAACTCAACCTGCATTTTATTCCCTTTTCCATAATTTCCCTCTCTTCCCCTTTGCTTCAACATCTAAGCTGCATCCAGAACCCTAGTATGCACTGCCTACTAACCAGTAGCTACTATTTCCACTGTAGTAGCTTAGATGTAGGATGTTAGCCAGTAGAAGGCACAATTCAAACATACTACAGTCCCACCATCTTACTTGCCTTTGAACCCGGATGTTCAATCGACATACTACAGCACCACTGGGAAAAGTTCTTCTACAGTTATTGACCTCCTGGTGTTTTCTGGGTGTGGTTCGCTTGCACAGTGCAAAATATGATCGGATGTAGTAAACCATGCGGGTACAGGTTGCGTACTTGTTGAAAGCCTACTAAATTCTTTGTTCTAGATTCATTCTAGATAGTTGATTCCTCATTTTTGCATACTATGCAGGCGGGAAGTTGGTGGTTTTGGACGCAGCGCTAGTGTGTAAAATAGATGCCTTGTGCAATGCCATCTTGCTTTGATGTCATTCCCTCCAACTCAGCTGTTTCGAACCTGCCCAAGTTCCTGAGTTGGAAATCCGAGTTCAAGGGACATTCCATCACACTTTTACGATTCAGAATTCAGATCTTTCCGAGTTCCGAATGCAATGGTACCCAGCAATAGATATTTACACAGAGACCTCATTAGCCATTGGATCGCGTGTCATCCACCCAGCCATCATGGATGGGGCAATGCTGCATTCGACTCACTAACAAAACATAACCACATCATTGTAATCAAAGAGAAACTAAAACATTCAGAAAATAAAAAAGGAGGTGTTTAAAGAAACATACAGACAGAGACATAGACAGACAGGGTTCATATACTATCATAAATCCTTCAATACAACATGACTATTCAAAATCAGCTCAGAAATTAGGCGGTGTTTTTGAACTAGAAAGGTGTAGTCCTTCGTTTACTAGTTTTATCTTGCCCCCCCAAGATGGCGGCCGCACTGACGCATCTTTGCACAGCAGCCGACAATAACTCTAGAGGGGAAATGAAGCACCAAACCTTCACCACTTTAACACATCACTGCTCAGCTCGCAACAAACATCATTCAACATTATTCAGTAAACGGAAATCTGCTAAAAGACGATTTGAAATAAACGTTTCGGTGTTTTAACGGTTTGTCACCGACACTAATTATTTGAACCAGCGTCAGTTCACGTTACACTTAACGTGAGAAAATGAAAGTTTCACATTTGACTAAAATAAGACTTAATGTTAGATTCATCAAAGTCACCGATCAAAGCAGTTAACTAATTAACTATTTTTTTTTCTTCAGCTTCAAACGTGTCGGTAACAAAGAAACGGACGGCTCAGTTACCTGCTAAGGAGGAAGTGATTGAAGCTCCTGCATCCTCGGCGTCAACACGTTAAAGTCACACAAACTGCTCATTTACTGACCAGGTTTTCTTACCTGTTAGCTACGTCACGTCAGAAGTCCTAATCCTTCAACACGAAATGTGAGTGCCAGTCAGATTCAGCTCAGACCAACATGCTGCAGCGTGGACATCACCGTGGCTTCAGATGCAGGACGTCATGACGCAGCACGTCAATACACGTTATAAAACGACTGTTGTTCTTATTCTCTCTGAATTAAAAAGTCGATTTTTTGGCGGATTCAGAGTGCGAAAGTTGTGCAGGTGACGACGTTTACCAAGTTGTTTCCTTCTGCTGGAAATTCCCTGTGACGCGTTTACGCAGATATGACGCCACGCGAAGAGGTCTCACTCTGATGAAAAAAACTCATCCGGAATTCAACGTTTAAAGATGTATTTTATGCAAATATTTTTTATGCAAATATATGCAAATATAAAATAATATATATATATATATATATCGTCACTGGAAGGAGGTAATTAAATACTAGTAACCAATGACAAACTATGAAAACATCTCAGAGAATGTATTATATGTATTGTATCTTGTCACAGAAAATAGTACAAATAATATTGCAGTGCAGAGATTTGTTCTATAGCATCTTTCTGCTGTTTTTGCAACAGGAGGATCAAAAGAGAAACAAATATTTTGGTGACAAGTGTGATTTTTTTTCAAGCTTTAATCAGCAACTACACTGAACAACAATATGAACTAACGCTTTTGTTTTTGTTCTCGTTTTTCACAACTTGAAATCAAAGATTAAAATTTGTTCTTTGCATTAAAGGATTATTTCTCCCAAATGTTAAAAATTTAAAATCAGGTTTGACACTGATCAGCTTAAATGATTATTTTTATTCATAATTAATTGAATGTCACACCGAAGAGCATCTAATTAATGCAGTTTAGAGTTAAAACCCATACAGTTTAAACTAAAAACAGCCTTTGTAAAAAAAAAATTAGCTGATGTTAGTGCCCCAACCTGCATGTATACTAACCTCTCTTTAACACACCTTGAAACACACACAAAGTGACATTAAGCCTATACACACATACAATAGCATGGTCAGATATTTTGCCCTACATGGCCTGAACTGCACAGATACACAGAACAGCCACCACGGCAGCCATCTTTGCAGTTCCCCCCCCTACAGACACGCGCACACACACCTGCAGCATACACCAGCTCACATTTGCATGTACAGTGGGGAAAACAAGTATTTGAACACCCTGCTATTTTGCTATTTCTCCCACTTAGAAATCATGGAGGGGTCTGAAATTTTCATCATAGGTGCATGTCCACTGTGAGAGAGATAAACTAAAAAGAAAAATCCAGAAATCACAATGCATGATTTTTTAACAATTTATTTGTGTGATATAGCGGCAAATAAGTATTTGAACACCTGAGAAAATGAATGTTAATATTTGGTACAGTAGCCTTTGTTTGCTATTACAGAGGTCAAACGTTTCCTGTATTTTTTCACCAGGTTTGCACATACTGCAGGAGGGATCCTGGCCCACTCCTCCACACAGATCTTCTCTAGATCAGTCAGGTTTCTGGGCTGTCGCTGAGAAACACGGAGTTTGAGCTCCCTCCAAAGATTTTCGATTGGGTTCAGGTCTGGAGACTGGCTGGGCCATGCTAGAACCTTGATATGCTTCTTACGGAGCCAGTCCTTGGTTTTCCTGGCTGTGTGCTTTGGGTCGTTGTCGTGTTGGAAGACCCAGCCACGACCCATCTTCAATGCTCTGACTGAGGGAAGGAGGTTGTTCCCCACGACCCCACGAGGTGATATCTTGCATGGGGCTCCACTCCGATTGAGATTGACCGTCATGTTTAGCTTCTTCCATTTTCTAATGATTGCTCCAACAGTGGACCTTTTTTCACCAAGCTGCTTGGCAATTGCTCCGTAGCCCTTTCCAGCCTTGTGGAGGTGTACAATTTTCTCTCTCGTGTCATTGGACAGCTCTTTGGTCTTCGCCATGTTACAAGTTAAAGTCTTGCTGATTGTATGGGGTGGACAGGTGTCTTTATGCAGGTAATGACTTCAAACAGGTGCATCTGATTAAGGATGATACATGGAGTGCAGGTGGACTTCTAATGGGCGGACTAACAGGTCCTTCAGGGTCAGAATTCTAGATGACACACAGGTGTTCAAATACTTATTTGCCGCTATATCACACAAATAAATTGTTAAAATATCATGCATTGTGATTTCTGGATTTTTCTTTTTAGTTTATCTCTCTCACAGTGGACATGCACCTACGATGAAAATTTCAGACCCCTCCATGATTTCTAAGTGGGAAAAATAGCAAAATAGCAGGGTGTTCAAATACTTGTTTTCCCCACTGTATATAGGACCATTTAGTTTTGAATGTTATTCTGTTTTGATGAATAAATGCTTTTGAGAAGTACATGCTGCCTGTTTAATTTTGTACAGTCATTAATTATGCCAACTTCTTCTTTAGAACTCTGAATCTTTCAACCATTAATAGCTATTAATACAGTAATCCTGGTTTCTATTAAGTTAATGAGTCAATTCCATCTCAACAATTAGTGCAATTATGTTAAATGATGTATATCTGTTAATTTTTTTTACAAAGGCTGTTTTTAGTTTAAACTGTATGGGTTTTAACTCTAAATTGCATGATGGCATCACTAAGGTGTGAAACCAGGTTTCCTGGGGGGAGGGTCACAGGTTCCAGGCTCAGCCAGGCTGCTGAGCAGACCTTCTGCATATACTGTCTTTGTAGTCAAAAAGACAGAGGAGTACACAAACATGTTTGATACCTGATTGATTTATTGTTATATGGTAAAGTGTAAATAAAAAGGAAAAAAATAACATGTCAAAAATGAAATGACTCTTTTTGTTGAACAAAATACACCATCTCTAACTAAAGTGAAAGAAGTGTCTTGTGTTTATTGCAAAAACACATTCAATTTATTTATTTATCAAGCATGTTTCATACACTGAAAATGTAGCACAAAGTGCTATACAAGTTCAAAGCATCCTAAACCACCAATCTCCACCTCATGACTCTCTCTCATACCCACGTACACATACAGACATACTAGCTGAGTTATGAGGAACTAGGTCAGGAAACACTGCCACCTGTGCTAGGGAATGTCCATGGCCCAGGCCAGAAGGCCACAGCTCAGCTGCCCACTCAACTACAAGCAAGCAGATGACCGCCACTGAGCCATGGAGCCTCCACCCACCCCAGCTGGTGTCTCCACATGAAGAGACATCCCAGCCCCAACTGATAACAGCCCTCAGAGCAGAGGAAACACTGGATATATGAGGTAAGTATAAAACAAAAGTATAAAAACACCACATGACAAATCATATAAGAACATTAAAAGCTATGAACAGCTATATATGAACATATATAAGCATATAAGAATGTTTAATACAAAACCAAAATAAAAGTATGGATTAAAAAATGTAATAAAACAACAACTGGGATAAAAGGCAGATTAAGTGTAAGAGTATAAAATAAATACAAAGTAAAGATAAGTAAAGTATATTAAGAACATGACGTAAAAAACAAATTCAATTTTTATTTGAGGGTCATTGTTGACCCTGCTTATGGAAGAGTAGGGTAGTAATCACAAAAACAATTTATTAATGAAAAAATAAACAAAAATGCAAATGGACTCATGTCACAAACATGTTTAATGATGAATCGTGACCCTGGGATGGGTGCATCCCGGGGTCATATGTCTGATTTTAAAAGAAATCAACAGATCTCTACATCCTTCACCTGCGATCCTGTGGAACTCCTCCTTGGTGCTTCTGAAGGCTTTGTGTCCAGGGAAGACACGGTCTGAGAACTATAAGATGTTTAATTCTCTGAGCAAGATTGCAGCACCTTCATCCACGGGATCGCGATCAAATGGACACACCATGCTGAATGGACTTCTAATTACTTGAATGAGAGGTTAGAACTCGGCTGCTCCAAAACTCGCCAGCTGACAGCACAACAGCGCATTCAATAAACCAGAAAACCAAAAGTCTCTCTGTGTGTGGCTCTGAAAGGGGGCGGAGACAGAGAGAAACTCAAGGTTCATTGAGGAAAAACCTGGTCCCGACCAGGTTAGGTTCACAGAGTCTGTTACTATGGTAACTGACCGAGAGGTTAAGTTACCTCTCTTTCTGAAACAGGTTAGAGTTACCCCTCTCTCTCTGGTTTGACTGACCCTCCTTTGTGAAATGGAAAACTCAGAGTTTCTCTGATTTCAGGGTTAACAGACTGAGTTTTCATCAATCCCATCAAACCAATTTTCTTCCTGGGCTTCTAAGAGGCACACCGGTTTCCAGAGGTGTCAAGTAACGAAGTACAAATACTTTGTTACTGTACTTAAGTACACTTTTTAGGTATCTATACTTTACTCCATTACTATTTTTCTGCCTACTTCTGACTTCTACTCATTACATTTTCACACAAGTATCTGTACTTTCTATTGCTTACATTTTCAAAACGAACGGTCTCGTTACTCTTGGTTTAAGTTTCATGTTTTTTTTTATCACTGTATTACGTCATTTGCGCCATCCAATACAGATCAGTGGCGCCAATCCACACCTATGAGGTCAAGTGTAATTGGATGAATTGTATAAAACAAACGCTCATTGGTTAGACGAATCATGGCATTTGTGCTGACACAAAAGGAAGTCATCAGTAGCTAATAGGATGGAGAGCTACTTTTTTTAGTTTTTTTATTCCCTCAAGTGCACAGTTAAGCTTATTACTAAATAGTAGGGGTGTGACGAGACACTCAGCTCACGAGACGAGACACGAGATTGGGTTCACGAGATCGAGACGAGACAAGATTTTAAGAAAACTAAATTACAAACTAGCGCTGCAAGCAGCATTGAAGGGCCCTCGGGGGGTATGGGCGGTCGGGGTATGGGTGAGTCGGGGTATGGGCGAGTCAGAGCATGTGTGTTTGATTTGTGTCGGGGGCGATCATTGATTTTGAGGCAATATGTTGAAACTATCTCAAGTCCCTGTCTGAGGGAGAGGCAGCGTAATTCGCTGTCTCGCAACGCTAACACCCATTACTGAATTGTCACAGTTTGTAAACTTTCTCATAACAAAGTTCTTGAGATGTTAGAGACACGATTTGAAGCGGTTGCAGGTTATTCTCTAGGAGAAATTTATTAAAGTGTCACGACAGTGACTTCCTGTTGCCAGCAGGGGGCGGTCTTACGTGATGTGAATATGAACATATACACATGTTTAGTGCGGGACTACTATCATACACAATCAATTTCATCCAGATTGTATGCTCATTTCCTGGAGAAATCGCCACTTTTTCATGGTGAAACATCAGAAATTGAGGCGTCACCGTGGTCATGCCGTAAACTGTAGAGCCAACATTTCGAAAACTTATCATCATCAACGTCTTTAGATGTCACAGCCAAAGTTTGAAGTTGCTGCTGATAAACCCTGATATTATGTCTGCAAATAGGGTTTTTGTTGATGTTCAATTCAAAATGGCTGACTTCCTGTTGGACTTAGGTTATGGGTCCAAGAGGCTTTTTTTGTCTGTCTTGACCTACTTCATGTGTGTGCTGAATTTCGTGAGTCTAGGTTAAAGATAAAGCATGGGGCTTTACATTTGAAAGTTATTTCCTGCTACCAAGCAATACAGTTAAATAAATAAAATAAAGGTGTCTTCAGAAATGTAAATCAAATACAGCGATTCAGTAAAATAAATAAAATTCTGAAAAAAAATAAGGCTGTCTCAAATAGGCACTTAAGCTCAATGTAACAATTAAAAAATGAATAACAGAAGTATAACATGCCTCTAAATGAGGCAAAATGAAGAACAAGACGCCAACAGGCATATTTCTTTAGGCTTTTCACTGAGGCCACATCTGCTGCTGACACAGCAGGTAAGTCAGGAGAACATGACAGTTTACCAGAGGTTAACAACAATCAGAGGAACAACACCTCAACCCCAAAAGAGGATCTGTGTTTTAAGTATCAACCTCTGAAATCAAAACCCCACAGGATCTAACTTGCCTGAACATGTTTTGCATTTAAATGGTACGTCAGGCTGGAGTTGCTCCGGTGGTCAGAGAACTCCTTTTTGTTGTTATTTATCATCCCGTCTCTGTTCTTTTTGTAAATAAACTTGCCGTTCAGTGACTGAAGACGCTCTTATTCATGTCTGTTATTGTTGCCCACTGCCTTGTTAATTTGCCGGCGCAGGTGACATAGCACAGTCGAGAAGACTATGGGTCCTTCAATGGGCCAAAATTCAAATGCGCAAGCATTGGCTCGCCACCGTTGATACTCATAATTAATTGCGTAAATTGCGACATAATTAATCTAATTAACGCGTTAAAATGACAGCACTAATCATAACCTATATTTCCCCTGTGCCACTAAACATGATTTAAAAATACTTACAATACTACAACTGTTTATATCCATAATAATGATGAAATCTGTAAACACTTGTTTGGTTCTGAATGTATGTTCCTGTTCTCAGTCTCTTGCAAAAGAGATTAAAACATTAAATAAAGACTGGAAGTTTGACGTGAAAAATGGTCAGCAGCAGTTATGGTTCTTTAAAAAGTGACACTGCTCCAGTACATATAATATATATAATACATTAGCTACAATCTAATATAATGAGCTTTGGCTCATAAGTGATTTTGTTTTTTCTGTGAAGTCTCGTTTGTAATGGGGTGATTCCTGTTTTGGGCCACATATTCATGTCCCTGTGTTTAACTGGCTGTTATTCTTTGATCAAACTAGACAAATCTTTATAACTGTTATAAAGATTCCGTTATAAACTCTGTGCAAACACGGAGACCGAAATGCAGATCAGTTCGAGGAGGGTTTATTTAAGGTCACAAAAAATGCTGGTTCGTAAAACAAAATCTTCCTCCAGATTACAACAAAAGGTGTCCATAAGGTAGCAAGCAAAAAACTTTCCAAAGTAACAACAAAAGGTGTCCACTAAGGGAATAAGCAAAAACTTTTCAAAGTTACAACAAAAAGGTATTCATAAAGTAGCAAACAAAATATTTAAACAACCAAACAGAAGGTGTCCACAACGGGTACGAAAGGCAACAAATGAAATCGGGTAACTTAACAATAATTCCACAGATTGGGAGAAGGAGTCAGGCCCTCATACACAGGGAGACACATGCAGACGATCAGACACAGATGGAAGAACTAACAGGGCTTAAGTGCAGGCCGGAACGCAGAGGCAAACAAGACACAGCTGGATATAATCACAATCAAGGTTCAGGAGTGACACAGGAAGGGAGGGGTAGACAACACACTTGGAACACCAGAATGAGTAGTTCTACTGCTGCTGACCAACAGGGCGGCCAGAGTTCCAGTCTTGGATACTAACAATAACAAACCTATTTTACTATGTGTTTTTCTATTCTCTAACAATGATAAATTATTTTGTTAACATCGCTTTAAAGCACCATTTCTGTGGAATATGCACTCATTTTAGCATGTCCCAGCAGACCCCTGTGACCCTAGTGAGGAATAATTGGGTATAGATAATGACTGACTGACCGACCGATAGACAAGGGTATACTACCTTTAGACAAAGAAACAAATCTGAAACTTATTTGTTTTTCTGTAATTATATTATATGTTGTGTGTCCCTGCAATCCTTTTTTCACCCCGTTAGCCTCCAGATTTTTGGTCCCCTAAAAAGACTACAAATCCATCCATAAAGTACAATCATTCCAGTTTTCCAAATACAGACAAATGTGTGTCCAAAAGAGGAATCACCCATTGACAGTCGTGTTTTTGGCTCCCTAAATTAAGTTTGAATAAGTCATATATTAAATGCACTGCTGCTGCCAGAACATACATACAGTAGTGTTTAAAATAATAGCAGTCCAATGTGACTAACCAGAATAATACGTTTTATTATATCTTTTAATGCTACATGGCAAACAATTTACCAATAGATGCATAGGTTAAGACCCAGCATTCATGACATGCACGCTCTGAAGGCTGTGCAATTAGGCAATAAAACTTTCTCTAACTCAAATCTCTCAAAAGTGAGGAAACAACTATGAAACATAGGTACACGCTCAAACAAAAACTCGCTCCACAAGAGGAAAACAAAAGACTATTAACAAAAGGGCTAAGGCTAGAATTAAGCTACAAAATTACAAACAAAAATTCATTCCTGTGAATCACTAAACTAATATTTAGTGTGACCAGTTTCCACTCCAAGTTTTTTTTTTTTAAACATTTCACATTTGCTTTTCTTGGTTTTGCCTCAGAAACAGCATTTTTGATGTCACCCTGCAAATTAAGGTCTGGGGATTGAACTGGCCACTCCATAACATCAATTCTATTGGTGTGGAACCAATAAAATTGATTGGTTATGCTGCTGGTTTACTGGTGTGTTTAGGGTCATTGTCTTGTTGAAACACACATTTCAAAGGCCTTTCCTCTTCAGCATAAGATAACATGACCTCTTCAAGTATTTTGATATAGGTAAACTGATCCATGATCCCTGGTACGTGATAAATAGGCCTGACACCATAGTAAGAGAAACATCCCCATATCAAGATGTTTGCACCATCATGCTTCACTGATTTCAGAGTGAACTGTGAATTCGTCTGTGGCCCTTGGACCCAAAAAGAACAATTTTACTCTCATCAGTCCACAAAATGTTTCTCCATTTCTCTTTAGACAGTTGATGTGTTCTTTGTTGAAAAAAATACATGTGCAGAAGAGGTTACAATTTGCCAGAGGGGGTTTGTGGGTGATTCATGATAGATTAGCTTCACACAGACATCTTCTACCTGTCATAGCACTTACAGGTAATTTTGCCATTCTGGTTATTCTTCCAACCATTCTGATGGTTGTCTTCCGTTTTCTGCCATGGTTCTGGTTTTTCTCTCCATTTTAAGGCATTAGATTATGTTAGCTGAACAGCATATATATATATATATATATATATATATATATATATATATATATATATATATATATATATATATATATATATATATATATATATATATATTATTTATTTATTTATTTATTTATTTATTTATTTTACCATCCTGTCAGCAGGATGAAACCCCAATTTTAGGGTAATCTAACTCCAAACCAAATTCAGGGCAATGATGGATGTCCTCCCACCAGGTCCAGGAGGTCAAAGTTCACCCTCCACCAGTCTTAGGTCTGGCTGCTAAAAAGCTAACAGGTAAAATCATGACTGCTGGCAGCAAAAAGGCTGTAGCTGAACAGCAGGATGCAGGTGCAGCAGGAGTCAGGTGAACAGGTCAGAGCTCATCTCTGGAGGAAGGACTCTCTGAGCGTCTGTCCTTCAATCCAGAAGACAACTTCTTCTGCTTCTGCATGGACTTTCTCAGCATCTGAACCTGCAGACACACAGATGACACATCAAGTATATTTTAATTAGGGCTGGGGAACGATTAAACATTTTAATCACAATTAATTGCATTGTTATATGCAAAATCCAATAATTAATTTAAAATTAGTGTATAGTGACTATTTTAAATATAGTAACATATGAATTAAAGTTTCATGACACTTTCAACATGCAAACACATAGTTTTTTTCTAATATTCTTTTGTAACAGTAGCAGTTAGATAAAATATTTAGTTTAAATCTTAACATAAGTCATTTATTCAAAGCAAATACAAAAGTTAAGCTTATTGCTACTGATGGCACATTAATATATAAATAAAAAAAACAAAACCTGAGGCACAATCATAAGTCAAAGCAGGCAGTTTCTGAGGTAACAGCAGAGACATTTTTCTTTTATCAGGAAGCAGCATCGGCAGTAAATGTCCAGCAGTAAATGTTCTGTTAAAGTAGGTGAAGAACAGACAGTTCACAGCTGGAATTAACATCACTGTGCAGGGGTTGGTACAGTCTATGTTTACACTGCACATGCTGCATCTAACAACTTAGCTAATACTAAATAACCGAAGAGCTGCAATGATCAGAGAATTCAACTGTGCAGCCGTTACTTATAACTTTGGATCTGTTGATTGAAAAAAACTTGAAAATGAAAATAACATGTTTGCTTAGTGCATATATATATATATATATATATATATATATATATATATATATATATATATATATATATATATATAATTCCATTCCATTGTTTAAACAATACTGTATGAATTATGATTGATAGTGTCTGAAACAGAAAAAAAGAACTGAGGAAGTATCATCTTTTTAATTGTGTCTACTCAATTGAAAATAGGGGGAAAATAGGGGGATGAATGGAAGACGGCATAACACTCCCTTGGGGCACTTTGAGTCATGCCATTTGGACTTACTATGCTGATGACATACTCATATTTTCTTGGACTCTGGAGGAACCTCACAAACAGGCAAGGCTGGTTCTCCAGAGGCTTCCAGAGAACCGCCTGTTCATGAAGGCAGAGAAGTGTGAGTTCCATGTCAATGTTCCACTGGATTCTGGACAAGTAGACAGCTACTGGCCAATGTAGCATTTTGATCTGTGGTACCCTTAGATTTATTCTGTGCATATAAAAAACAAGCTGTAAAACTGTATGGTAGCCAACTTTATTGCAGTGGATCCATTGATCTTTAATTATGCTACAGTTTTTCCATACATTAATTGAAACCTGGTTTCATTGACCTTTACTTGTGCTAGTTTTTCCGTGCATTCATTGTAGCCACGTAATTAAATTTAGAATAGAATCCAAATGCATTTGCCATTTTAAATAAAAAAGACCAAAGATTCCTATCAAATGTTTTGTGTGCATCAATTGCTAGCAAGATCAACCACATCTGTTGAACAACCTTTAAAGGGCAGAATATGAAACTGCAGTGAACTGAGGACGAACCTTCGGGCCAGCAGCAGAGATGATGATGTGTCCCGGTGGCTGGATCCATGGCTCGCCGTCCACCTGTACAGGTACAGGTCTGCTGACCATCAGCCGCACATAGTTACCCTGAGCGATACGGATCCCTGACCGCAGGCCGCTCTGCACCTGACCCTGCAAACATGCACACACACCTGTTCTTTAAGAGCGTATTTTGTCTTTTTTGTCCAATCAGAATCTAAATAAACTTAAATTAGCAGTTACTGATCAGGTGAGCTAAAGTTTTTATTCCTGTTGTCTAAGTGAGTCCAGGTGAGTCCTGCTCTTTGTACCCGTCTGTAACACCAGGACACAGCAGAGGAGGGGGAACCTGTTCTGTCCTCTGAGCTGTTCAGTGGCTCATCAGGTCAAAATGGACACAACAAACACTGAAACAATTCATCATTCATCTGACAGACAGACAGCTGACAGAGAGGCAGACAGCTGCTGACAGAGAGACACATACAGTAGTGTTCAATATAATAGCAGTGTGATTAAAAACATGAGTAAAGCAAAACTTCTTATAATAATTTTTATTACAATGGATTGGGAATACTGCATCCAATGTATCCTAACTCAAAATGTGAAGAAAATGTGTCAAATTTGTATTAACTTTAGAGAAAGTTAATAAGACTTAAGACTTGGGGTGGTGGTTTGGGGTCATTGTCTTGATGAAACACATATTTCAAGACATCCACATATCACAATCTTTGCAGCACCATGCTTCACTGTTGTCAGAGTGAACTGTGTTTGGTGGTTGTCTGACAAACTGTCTGTAGCCATTGGACACGAAAGAACAATCTTACTTCCATCAGTCCTCAAAATGTTTCTCCATTTCTCTTTAGGCCAGTTGATGTGTTCTTTGGCAAATCTTTGTCTATCTTTATTTTTTTTTATCTTCATTTATATTTATCTAAATACTTGAAGAGGTCATGTTGCCTTATGCTGAAGAGGAATTTGCTTGAAATGTGAGTTTCAACAGGACAACTGCCCCGAACACACTAGTAAACAAGCAGCATCTGGATTCCACACCAACAAATCAAAGTTCTGGAGTGTCCGCTGCTGACAGAGAGACAGACAGGTGCTGACAGACAACTGACAACAGAGACAGCTGACAGAGAAACAGACAGCCGAGAGACACAGACAGACAGCTGACAGACAGACAGACAGCTGCAATCAGCTGATCAGTTTCTCACCATGTGGACAACCCCAGTGACTCCGACGACCTCCAACAGTCCATCATCGATTCTCGGCTTCAAATAACGACTGTCGACCTCTGACCCCCAGAGGTCAGCACCAGATCCCCAACTACACAGGGAGGGAGGGGTCAGTCAGTGAGAGAGTGCATGCGTGTGTGAGTGTGTATGGGTTTTCTTTCATATTATATTAATCAGAGACACACGTGTGTGTGCATGCATGGATAATTTAATACATTTTGTCATGTATGCGTGCATTGTTACGCACAGTTTGTATTTCACACATAACAAGAAGCTGCGTTACACACCTACAGCAAGTGTACGTCTGTCTACCACTGTTTGACAAAATGTTCACACTTCGCAGTTATTGATGCTATGCGACCGGAAGTGGATGTGCTTCATGCGCTTGGTGTGCATTTCATTTTATTGAATTAGTAGTAGTTGACCAGGGTGAGGCAGCACTGAGCCGTACCAGCCTGCTGGAAATTTCCAGGCAATAAGAGGCTGACGAAGACAGCTGACTGGTAAAGATGATTCATGATTTATAAACACACATTCATTTTATACACTCATCGGCCACTTTATTAGGCACACCTGTACAACTGCTCGTTGGTACACTTCATTTCTAATCAGCCAATCACATGGCGGCAACTCAGTGCATTTAGGTATGTAGACATGGTCAAGACAATCTCCTGCAGTTCAAACCAAGCATCAGTATGGGGAAGAAAGGTGATTTGAGTGACTTTGAACGTGGCATGGTTGTTGGTGCCAGAAGGGCTGGTCTAAGTATTTCAGAAACTGCTGATCTACTGGGATTTTCACGCACAACCATCTCTAGGGTTTACAGAGAATGGTTCGAAAAAGAAAAAATATCCAGTGAGCGGCAGTTCTGTGGGCGGAAATGCCTTGTTGATGCCAGAGGTCAGAGGAGAATGGCCAGACTGGTTCGAGCTGATAGAAAGGCAACAGTGACTCAAATATCACGCAGGACGTTAAGACGAGGTAGACCGCTATTACAGCGGTCGCAGCCGTTGTCAGTGCGGATACAAGCCCAGAGCCGCTGAAGATACGTGGCAGCAGCAAAGGCTGGTGAGTGTTTGATGAGTCCAGGACAGTTCACCTCAGTGGGAGCACTGCGGTCACACTATCTGCACTTTGAAACTCAATTTACACCATTTGTAATATGAACTCATAGTGGATTCACATACATCTCAAAGAAATGGGAATCAATTGGTGCATTTAAGTATACCTCGTTGCAGCCAGATCTATTAAAGTTTCTTAGTGTTTTTGTTTCCATTTGTTGATATACTCTGTACATACGGCTTAGCAACGGTGCACAGATTGATAAACAACTGCATGCATTCTGGGAGCTTGAATCTCTGGGCATCACAAGTGAGAAGCCTGAGAGCCCAGAGGATGCAGAAGCATTGCAGCGGTTCGAAGAAACCTCCATTCTCAATAACGGGCGTTACCAAGTGGAGTTACCATGGCAACAGGATCATCCATTACTTCAAGACAACTACCACATCGCTAAAAAGAGACTGGAGAGTTTGAGAAGAAAACTAAGCAAAGATGTCACACTGTATAGCAGATATAATGAAGACATGGAAGACTACTTAAAGCAAGGAATGGCTGAGGATGTGCCAAAGGAGCATGCACCACCACAAGACAGTCAGACATACTATTTACCCCATCATGCTGTACTGTAGGAAGACAAGGCGACAACGAAACTGCGAGTCATATTTGACGCTTCATCTCACGAAGATGGAAGTCAAATAAAAGTAAAAATAAAATAAAAATAATAAAAGTAAAGTTAATAAAAATTAACTTTTTATTATACAATAATATACTGTATGTTAAATAATAAATCAGAGAGAGCAACAACACAATAACAAATAAATAAAACAACTGCATCTGAGGGAAGGCTTTCAGTTGTGGGTGTGGATGTCTCTGGTGACTGTTGTTGTTTGTGGCTGTTTACTTCAACCTTCAGACACATTGGATGGTTGCTGGCTGCTTACTGCACTGCTTGTCGATGGTTCATCATCTGGTTCATCTTCTTGCTGATGTGGTGGTCCGTCTATATATTTGAGCATTGACCCTATGAATATGATTTAAATGAAAAAATATCTCATTAGTAAAACTTGAATAGAAATACCCAAACCAAAAATATCACTTCATTATATTATGCTATCTAGTAGCATTTGTATTTATATGATATTAATATGGTAGGACAAAATCAAATACCTTAAAAATTAACATATTCTAATCCTACACATTAAACAAAACAATAGTGGCATTTTGTGAATGACCAAAGGTGGCCAAACATTTTTTGCACTACACATGACTTTAACACACCTTCTACAACACCGTGGCCAGATGTAAAATCATCCCCCAACCACTGCCCCCTCCCCTCCTCCTCCTCACTACCAGGACAGCCTTGGAGTTATCCCCAACGACCCCCCTGGAGCAGAGAAAAGATGCTACAGCTGAATTTTATTCTCTGTCCAATCCTGTTTACTGTTGGGCTAACCTAGCCTAGCTTGTCGAGTTTATCACGTAACGCTGTGTTAGCAAAACAAACAAACACGGTATAACACGGACTTACCAGAAAGGGATGCAAGTTTGTCTTTCTCTTTTTTCCTCTTTCGCTTTTCAGCTCCAGATTCATGGTGTTTCTTGGATGATATTCTCTCATTTCAATTGTTGAAGTTTTTAAACTGAAGAAAATTGCTCATTAAAAGTGGCTCCGAAGCTTTGTGCCGTCGTGAACGATCCGAGTCTTTGAAGTTGAGCGATCCAACTCGACTCTTTGAAGTGACAGATAGGAGCCGGCTCCTCGCTGGGAGCAACGGAGGAGCTGAATGAACCGACTCGTATTAGCGAGCTGAGCCAAAAGATCCGACTTTCCAAATAGAGCCGGAATTCCCATCACTCGCTGTACTGCTGGGGTCTGAGTCTTTTTATTACGCAATAAATTAATTTTCCCGATTTCAGTGATGGTATACAAAACTCCCGTAGAACTAATTAATATTTTTGATATTTATTAGTGTAATATTTATTATCTTTTTTTCCCCCCAATCTTAATTTTAGAGGCCCCCCTCCACTAGTTGAGGCCCTATGCTGGCTGCGTAATCTGCGTGTACGGAGCGGCGGGCCTGCTTGTGACCCTCCCCACAGGAAACCTTTTTTCACACCTTCAATGGTGATGTCACCAGAAATATAAAAGCAGATCACCAGCCTCTCTTCTCTTGTTTCTCTTTTCTGACGCTTTATCAGCATTGTACAGCTCTGTTCTCCTGCTCCTCACAGCAGGAGAAGCCGCAGGACAGAAGTCTTTATCCTATATCAAGGGATAATTCAGCCACTACAACTTCAGTATCTCAAGGACCTGCAAGTGACCGAGGACACAGCAACAGTTGGCAAGCACCTGTGAAACAATTCAGGACTGGTTCTTCCAACCAGCAACAAGGATCAACAGCCTGCATGACAAACTTTCAACACACCACAGCTGAAACAACCTCTTTCAACCAAAACCAAAGAGCAACTCTCCACCTTTCCTTTTCATGGACTGGTAACATGACTTGGGCAGAACAGAACACTAAAAAACACGGCTTAACTTTGTTAATGCGTTTAGACTTAGGCTACATGCCAGTATGTTTAGGTTTGTGAGAAGGTTTAGTCTGTTAGTGCCCTAGCCTGCATGGTACTAACCTATCTTTAACACGATACCTTGAACACACACAAAGTGACATTAAGCCTACACACACAGACGCACATACACTCAGCGGCCACTTTATTAGGTACACCATGCTAGTAACGGGTTGGACCCGTTTTTGCCTTCAGAACTGCCTCAATTCTTCATGGCATATATTCAACAAGGTGCTGGAAGCATTCCTCAGAGAGTTTGGTCCATATTGACATGATGGCATCACACAGTTGGTGCAGATTTGTCGGCTGCACATCCATGATGGGAATCTCCCGTTCCACCACATCCCAAAGATGCTCTATTGGATTGAGATCTGGTGACTGTGGAGGCCATTTGAGTACAGTGAACTCATTGTCATGTTCAAGAAACCAGTCTGAGATGATTCCAGCTTTATGACATGGCGCATTGTCCTGCTGAAAGTAGCCATCAGAAGTTGGGTACATTGTGGTCATAAAGGGATGGACATGGTCAGCAACAATACTCAGGTAGGCTGTGGCGTTGCAACGATGCTCAATTGGTACCAAGGGGCCCAAAGAGTGCCAAGAAAATATTCCCCACACCATTACACCACCACCACCAGCCTGAACCGTTGATACAAGGCAGGATAGATCCATGCTTTCATGTTGTTGACGCCAAATTCTGACCCTACCATCCGAATGTCGCAGCAGAAATCGAGACTCATCAGACCAGGCAATGTTTTTCCAATCTTCTATTGTCCAATTTCTATGAGCTTGTGCAAATTGTAGCCTCCGTTTCCTGTTCTTAGCTGAAAGGAGTGGCACCCGGTGTGGTCTTCTGCTGCTGTAGCCCATCTGCCTCAAAGTTGGACGTACTGTGCTTTCAGAGATGCTCTTCTGCCTACCTTGGTTGTAACGGGTGATTATTTGAGACACTGTTGCCTTTCTATCAGCTCGAAACAGTCTGGCCATTCTCCTCTGACCTCTGGCATCAACAAGGCATTTCCGCCCACAGAACTGCAACTCACTGGATATTTTTTCTTTTTCGGACCATTCTCTGTAAACCCTAGAGATGGTTGTGTGTGAAAATCCCAGTAGATCAGCAGTTTCTGAAATACTCAGACCAGCCCTTCTGGCACCAACAACCATGCCACATTCAAAGTCACTCAAATCACCTTTCTTCCCCATACTGATGCTCGGTTTGAACTGCAGGAGATTGTCTTGACAATGTCTACATGCCTAAATGCACTGAGTTGCCGCCATGTGATTGGCTGATTAGAAATTAAGCGTTATCGAGCAGTTGGACAGGTGTACCTAATAAAGTGGCCCGTGAGTGTACGTTGACATGGTCAGTCAACCATTTTGCCTTTGTTCTCCACAGACATGGGAGCACAAACAACAGCCACCATGGCAGCCATCTTTGCAGTTCTTTCACACCTATAAACACACATATAGAACCATTTAGTTTAGATTGTTTGTGTGTTTTTACTTTTGTGTTTTCTTTAATAAATGCTTTTGAGTAATAGACGCTGCCTCTTTTAAGGTAGCAGCAGTAGTGACAGACAGGCAGCATTTAGAAAAAAATACATTTCAAAAGGTCAACCCCCTTTCTTCAGACTTCCCCTTGAAGCCACGCCTCCAGAGAACAGGCATGCAACGCTTGTTCCTGGGTTCACGACTGCATCAACTAGCTAACCTTTGCTAAGCTTTTCTCATCGCATTCTTGGGTAAGAAAATTCTTCACATCATAATGAACCTAAATGACGAATATGATTATTGTCTCATTTCTTAATTTATTAGATAAGAAGTTTCTCATTTCAGTTTTAAATTTAATTAGTGAAATCTTACGCTAGTAAGAACAGCTATTTGTTGTAAGACTGATGTTTGGCTTGTTGCTTTGAACACATATCATATATCACTATTATGTTTTTGGCTCCAAGGTGTTACATTGTGATGTCTGTGACCAAACATCTTAATATTGATCCTACAGAACTTTATATCATAGCTAATGTTAACCTATCATATTTATTGTTATTATTTATAAGTTTGCAATATATAACTGATCCACATTTTTTTTTCCAATAAAATATATTATTACTTTTAAACGTATCTTGCCTCTGATAAAGTACATTTTTTTATCTGAATAGTGGTCAGTAACTTGTAAACTGATATCACCTGCACTGTTAACACACAGTGTTACATGCAAGGACAATATGGCTGTTTTTTTTAGTGTTTATGTATTTATTTACAGACCAGGATTCATTCACATTCACTGAATATACAACAGTCTCTTCATCTGCTGAAGTTCTGTCTGACCTGTGACCCCATGCTGTGGACAACTTGATGATTTCTGCATCTCCATGCTGCCACACATGAATTAATTTTGCAAGAGGGTTCCTCACATTGCCAAGAGAATTTGTTCCAAATATGGTATAATAAAACCAGTGATCAATGTACATATTTAACATTACAAGTATTTCAATGTTTCAGTTTGAGAGTATCATGAACACCATTTGATTTAGCTTTTGTCGTGTAAATTAATAGCCAATCATGCATAAGCAATAAATCTGTTAATTTTAAATAACTGATTGTAATCTTCTGCATAAACAATTTATCATATCCCTTTTCAATCAAGATAAATAATCAGGAATAAAATGTATCAACCAAGATATTTACTGATCTGTTTTGGTGGTAATAGATTATATAGATAATAGAACAACACAAAAATATAAATGATACACATAGCAATTACAACCACTGACCAACCATGACCTTTTACAAATATATACATATTTAGGGAAACTATTTCTTCACAGCTGATCCATTTCATCAGGAGGTCACACCCATGCTGTAAAGATACCACAAGGAAAAACACTTACTGCACTTGACAATAATAACATTAGCAAAGTGTAAGTTCTGCAACAGCTCCTGGTTGTTGGGACAGAGACACGTGATAAAACCCCCAGTCTACGAGGATCCTCTGGCCTTCATGGTCGGCTCCGTACCGTAACTGTTGGAGCAGCAAGTCTGAGGTCTGGGATACGGGGGGGTGGGGGAGGAGGGGGAGGAGGGGGTCTCAACCTTCTTTCGATGATGTAAAACTTCTTCGTCCTTCTTCTCAGAACTAACTAAATTTTACAAATGTCATATTTCATGGTTCTGGAGGCTAGTAATATAATTTTAGCAGCATAGTTTGTGATTGACAGTAGCAAAATTTGCCTAGTAAAGAAAAAGAAAGAAATGCTAGCATTACTAACACTGCAGTCATCCAATAGGTTTTATCCTCAAACTAAATGAATATTTGTTAAAATTAGGGAATTGTGTATAGTAGTTTTATCTGTCAAACAGTCATGCAGTAATTGTTTGTTGCTTCCAACAACATTTTAACAATACATAGAAGTAGGGACAGAGAATTCCTGGTTGTGTTTACAACACTACTATTATTGTTGTGACTTGGTCTCGCAAAAAAACCCTAAACCACTGGAGGCGCTCTTACTGAGAGAGTAATTGAAACGTTGTTGTGGCGGCTTCTTCCATAGATTAATCAAACGTCTTTGGTTATGCTTAAAACCTATTTATTTACCAATTGGCCCAATACACAATCTCATCTTTTACACACTCTTACATATATCTATATAACTTGCCTGAAAACAACAGAATCATAGTGTTCTAAACGTCCACCACAGGACAAAGCAGCACACATGAAGAGTGATTACATCTTCTGTTATTTAAAAGAAATTCCCACACCACCTGACCCCAACGACACCCACTGTGGTCACCAGGGAATTGCAGCATTACACAAACATGGCTCTAACAATTATGCTTTGAAAATGATGCGGTCGGATCGGGAACATCTCTAATTAACATCACAACATAATGCTGTAAAACAAAGAATACACTCGGAAAAAAACAAAGACAGTGTTATCTTACCCATCAAGTAGAAATCCTGTCATCATGGCGTATTTGCAGCTTGTTTTAAATAATTATTGATTCTTTTTGATAGCTAATGTCATCTGAACAATTAGTGCAAGACACAACATTTTATGAATGCCACAAGTGAGGCTGGCAGAACAACCCACAGAACCTAAACAAAGCAATACAAAGAGAACACTATCCTCTGAAAACACTATCCACTGAAACGGAAGAAGTTGTGGCTGAAAAGCACTTGTTTTCTCAGTTGTGCATGCAAACCAAGGCAACTGGCAAATCAGACTGGATGAAAAAAGCTCCAAGCTATGTATTTTTAACTCACCCCCAGGAAGGTACAAGTTTAAGAGACCACCCTCCGGAATTTCTTTGGTACCAGACGTGTTGCATAGATGCTTGTCGCAACATTGAAAAGGACTGGAGGAGTCATTTAATGTGATGGGTGACATTATGGTATGGGGAGAAGACAGAGAGTCCCACAACAACAGACTGAGGAAGGTGTTTGATAATTTGAGGAGCATAAACCTGAAAGAAATGTAAAATCGGACTGAGTGAAATCAGCTACATAGAGCATGTACTGAGCAAAGATGGACTGAAACCTGACTTGGATAAAATGCAAGCCATACAAGAAATGTCTGAGCCCAAAGACAAAACAGAGCTTCGGGGATTCTTAGGCATGGTACATTATGTGTCCATGTTTATTCTAAATCTCTCAGAAGTTTGTGTGACTGTCAGAAAGTTCTGGAAGGAGAAACTGCCTGGCATTGGGACAGTGAACAACAAAAGAGCGACAATCGATTGAAAGAGCTGGTAAGCAACACTCCAATGTTAAAATATTATGATGTTGAGAAGCGGGCAACACTGTCAGTCGATGCCAGTTCTGGTGTAGTTATTCTACAAGAACAACAACCTGTGGCATACAGGTCAAGGGCACTGTCAGAATGCAAACAAAGACACATACTTAAATAGAAAAAGAGCTGCTTGCAAATGTGTTTGGGTGTGAAAGATTTCACCAAGATTTGTATGGAAGACATGTTCTGGTTAAATCAGATCACAAACTGTTGGAGACTATCTTTAAAAAGCGAAGACTATCTTTAAATAGAAAGTGAAACACCGTGTACAGGACAGAAAAAGGATGACTTGGATGTGAGCTATGAAGTTCACAGTTGCCAGTTGGATGGCCGGAGTCATGGATTCAAGTTCCAAAGTAAACCAAAAATACTGGATTTTCAGGGAGCAGCTGATATATTCTGATGGTCTACTGTTCAAAAACTCAAAATGTATTGTTCCTATAAAAATGAGGGAGGGATTGCTTGAAAAAAATTCATGAGGCACATATGGGAATTGTGAAGTGTAAGGAATGTGCAAGAAGTATCCTGTTTTAGCCAGGAATTACAAAACATATTGAAGAAGTTGTACAAAAGTGTGCAATGTGCAACAAATACAAAAACAATGACCCTAAAGAGCCTCTGATATCTCATCCAGGTCCTGTAAGAGCATGGTCAAAAGTTGGTGTTGATCTTTTCCACTTAAATAATGCATACATGCATAAATAGTACATCCGGTATGTTGACTACAACTACAGCGCTTAAGTCTAGTTTTTGCCAGACACAGTGTGTCAGATGAATGGGTTTTTTGAAAACAGGACAGAGTTTCCACTCTGGTCAAGCTGAGAGACCTATACAAACAGTAGAAATCTGCTAAAAAAAGATCAGAAAAGTCTCAGGGACCCACACATTTTTGCCTAGAGTACAGAAGCACACCATTGGAAGGATTAAGCTACTCCCCTGTGCAGCTCCTTATGGAAAGGAGGCTGAAAACAAAAATACCTGTGTTGAAAGATCTGTTGAAGCCAGTACAGACAAGAGAAGCAGGAACTCTACTTTGACTGTGGAACTCAGAAACTCCCTGTGGTAGGAGTAGGGGAAGGAGTAAGAGTCAGACAGGAAAAACAATGGCAACCTGCTGTTATACTGGAAAGACATGATCTGCCATGTTCATACACAGTACAGACTGACAATAGACAAATATACAGAAGGAGCAAGAAACATTCTGAAAATCAAAGAAATGTCAAGTTCCCTAACACAACATGAGACTGGTGAAAGTAGTCAAAATCCACTGCCACTGATGGAAAGTGGACAGCAGCTAGTAGGAACTGTACAAGAACAGTGTGATGTTCTAGAAAGTTATATCCCTAAAAGACTTCCACCGCAAACACCAAAGTCAGTGATTAAAGAGACTGTTAACAGTGATAATAGTGAAAAAATATCACGTTTTGGGTAATCTATAAGAGTTCCTTTGAGGTACTGAGAGTAATTGTAGAAACTGTGTTTTGTGAAGTTCTAACAGTTTAAAGAGAAACTGTTTTTTGTGAAGTGCGAACAGTTGATGAAAGAAAACGGGAGATGTCATGTATTGTGCTATACACAAGACAGGAATGAGTAAACTCTATTCAGTCTGATTCAGTCCCATATATTACAACCATCCTTTTAAAAAATCGTCTAATTCTGTTTAATCCTACTTCTTTTATTCTCTTCCTGTAATCTCTCATCACTCTACAGCCTCCATAACAGCTCTACAATAGCTACCTTAATGCTCGTTCAAGATGAGCCAAGTCTGTGCAGAATCAATCACAGGTGACCAGACAATGCATACCGGTTAGTTTTGTGTCTGACTTGAGCCCAATCATATACCAAAGACAGACTAGATGTCTTACAGCACAGACGTCCTTACCCGGCAGAAATCTTGCCACAGGCAAACAGTCTGACCTGATGTACTGAACATAAGGGAAAGGGAGTAATCAGTAACAAACTTAAATATTCTGATCTCACTGAAACCTTAACAGATTCACACATTTTTGCAACCTCATATCCCTGTGTCATAATATGATGAACTTTTATGAAAGATCAAAAAAATCCCATTTAAAAATGTATTTGATGAAAAAACCTCACACACAAAATGTTTTTAAATTCTTAAATTACCAGCTTTTTGGCCAGTTCTTGAAGTCCTGAATTAATTATGGCATGAATTACATGCCAGTTTGATCAAAAAGTTGGTTGCTTCTGGCGATATCAATGGGCGATTCATCTCTTGTCCAATGGGTTTCTAAGCATTTGAGACCTTGGTCACATAAAACAACTGATTCAATGAATCAAAGTTTTGCTTCTTTCTGCAACAGTCATGCTCTTTCGGAGGCATGCAGCTCTGGTCACTCAGGGGTGCTTCATACACTGCCACATTGCCTCCTCTTGATGGTGCTTGAAAAAACAAAAGTTGTTTGTGCAGGATTCCTTGTTCTTCTCCGTGGTAGAAGAACCATTTTTGAACTACATGTTGTACTGTACTAAGCAATGGACTGTTCAGTTGTGTCACTCGGGAACACTTCAGAATGTCCTGGAAACAGAATGCACAAGATCTTACCAGCATGCCCAGGAGGTAATGGAAGATTTCAGAACAGTTGAGAAGGTCATGCAAAGAGTTCCGAAAACTAATAATCATCCACATGAGCTACTGGGTGCCCACAGCCCAAGTGATATGTCTGAGAATACAAATTTGATTTTACAAGGGGAAATACTGATTCTCTGGAATTAAGCATTCAATGCTACTCACATTCATCTATTCTAAAATAACTACCAACATTTATTTCACCTTTTAGGTTCCTAAACACTTCCTTTTGAAGGGTTAATACACCAGAGACCATTTGTCGATGTTTCCTTGTCGATATTAGATTTTTCCCTCATTTAATGGAAATGGTAAATTTTTCAAAGTGCTTTGTGTGTGACCTTTTTTGATAGTTCAATGGGATAAATGTCATTTTGGACAATTGTAAGCAAATGTTCATTCATTCCTGCCACAGAAAATCAGGTTTGAGAAAGTCAAAAAGTTATTACCCTATTCTACACCAGTGAAACAAGGTTTCTTGAGACCCCCTCCATTCCCCCCTGTATCCCAGACAAAGGAATTGTCTGTAGACATCCAAGACAGGATTGTCTTGAGGTATAAATCTAGGGAAAGGTACAGAAACATTTTCTTTGAAGGTCCCAATGAGCACAGTGGCCTCCATCATCTGTAAATGGAAGAAGTTCAGAACCACCAGGACTCTTCCTAGAGCTGGCCGGCCATCTAAACTGAGAGATCGGGGGAGAAGGGCCTTGATCAGGGAGGTGATTAAGAACCTGATGGTCACTCTCCTCAGAGCTCCAGCGTTCCTCTGTGGAGAGAGGAGAACCTTCCAGAAAGACAACCATCTCTGCAGCAATCCACCAATCAGGCCTGTATGGTAGAGTGGCCAGATGGAAGCCACTCCTTAGTAAAAGGAACATGGCAGCCCACCTGGAGTTTGCCAAAAGGCACCTGAAGGACTCTCAGACCAGGAGTAACAACATTCTCTGGTCTGATGAGACAAAGATTAAACTCATTGGTGTGAATGCCAGGTGTCATGTTTGGAGGAAACCAGGCACTGCTCATCACCAGGCCAATACCATCCCTAAAGTGAAGCATGGTGGTGGCAGCATCATGCTGTGGGGATGTTTTTCAGCAGCAGAAACTAGGAGACTAGTCAGGATAGAGGGAAAGATGAATGCAGCAATGTACAGAGACATCCTGGATGAAAACCTGCTCTAGAGCTTTTGACCTCAGACTGGGGCAACGGTTCATCTTTTAGCAGGACAACGACCCTAAGCACACAGCCAAGATATCAAAGGAGTGGCTTCAGGACAACTCTGTGAATGTCCTTGAGTGGCCCAGCCAGAGCCCAGACTGGAATCTGATTGAACATCTCTGGCGAGATCTGAAAATGGACAAAACTGCCCAAAGATAGGTGTGGCAAGCTGGTGGCATCATATTCAAAAAGACTTGAGGCTGTAATTGCTGCCAAAGGTGCATCAACAAACTTGAGCAAAGGCTGTGGATACTTATGTACACGTGATTTCTTAGTTTATTCTATTTTTAATAAATTTGCAAAAATCACGTTGTCATTATGGGGTGTTGTGTTTAGAATTTTGAGGAAAAAAATTCATTGAATCCATTTTGGAAAAAGGCTGTAACATAAAATGTGGAAAAAGTGAAGCACTGTGAATACTTTTTGGATGCACTGTATCTGACCTCCTGATGAAATGGATCAGCTGTGAAGAAATGGTTTCCCCAAATATGTAAATAGTTGGAAAAGGTCATGGTTGGTCAGTGGCTGTAATGTCTATGTGTATAATTTATATTTTTGTGTTTTCCTATTACCTCCAAAATACACTCACCGGCCACTTTATTAGGTACACCTGTCCAACTGCTCATTAACACTTAATTTCTAATCAGCCAATCACATGGCGGCAACTCAGTGCATTTAGGCATGTAGACATCGTCAAGACAATCTCCTGCAGTTCAAACCAAGCATCAGTATGGGGAAGAAAGGTGATTTGAGTGACTTTGAACGTGGCATGGTTGTTGGTGCCAGAAGGGCTGGTCTGAGTATTTCAGAAACTGCGGATCTACTGGGATTTTCACGCACAACCATCTCTAGGGTTTACAGAGAATGGTCTGAAAAAGAAAAAATACCCAGTGAGTGGCAGTTCTGTGGGCGGAAATGCCATGTTGATGCCAGAGGTCAGAGGAGAATGGCCAGACTGGTTCGAGCTGATAGAAAGGCAACAGTGACTCAAATAACCACCCATTACAACCAAGGTAGGCAGAAGAGCATCTCTGAACGCACAGTATGTCGAACTTTGAGGCAGATGGGCTACAGCAGCAGAAGACCACGCTGGGTGCCACTCCTTTTAGCTAAGAACAGGAAACTGAGGCTACAATTTGCACAAGCTCATCGAAATTGGAATAGAAGATTGGAAAAACGTTGCCTGGTCTGATGAGTCTCGATTTCTGCTGCGACATTTGGATGGTAGGGTCAGAATTTGGCGTCAACAACATGAAAGCATGGATCCATCCTGCCTTGTATCAACGGTTCAGGCTGGTGGTGGTGGTGTAATGGTGTGGGGAATATTTTCTTGGCACTCTTTGGGCCCCTTGGTACCAATTGAGCATCGTTGCAACGCAGTTGTTGCTGACCATGTCCATCCCTTTATGACCACAATGACCCAACTTCTGATGGCTACTTTCAGCAGGATAATGCGCCATGTCATAAAGCTGGAATCATCTCAGACTGGTTTCTTGAACATGACAATGAGTTCACTGTACTCAAATGGCCTCCACAGTCACCAGATCTCAATCCAATAGAGCATCTTTGGGATGTGGTGGAACGGGAGATTCGCATCACGGATGTGCAGCCGACAAATCTGCGCCAACTGTGTGATGCCATCATGTCAATATGGACCAAACTCTCTGAGGAATGCTTCCAGCACCTTGTTGAATCTATGCCACGAAGAATTGAGGCAGTTCTGAAGGCAAAAGGGGGTCCAACCTGTTACTAGCATGGTGTACGTAATAAAGTGGCTGGTGAGTGTATATCAGTAAACATCTGTGTTGATACATTTTGTTTGTGATTATTTACTTTGATTGAAAAGAGATGATATGACAAATTGTTTATGCAGAAATCCAAAATCAGTTATTTAAAATCCTGCTCCTCCTCTGTTTGCTTATATATAACAGTTTTTTGTATTATTTATATGGAAATAAGCAAAAAGTAATTTTTAGTAGTAGTAAGTGGAAGAGGAAGCTAAACAATTGTTTATTAATAATTCATGAAGAAAAAGTGGGATAAAATAAATTTGGACTCGTTCCCACATCTTTTGGGATTAAACGATTTATTTGAATGGCTAAATTAAATGATTCTTTTTACAGACTGTCTTAATTTATCCATTTTTGTATTGTTTCTTGTTTTTGCTTATTTAATATATTTATAGCACGAGACTGGTAAGCCCTAACTAAAAAGTAAACAGATCAAACAGGATGTGAATATATCTCTGACTTCCTATATATTCTGCCTTGAAAGCGGCTGGATAACGTCAGAATTCACTGAAGTTTGTCTCCAACCCGTGGCAACCCGCGGCTCCAGAGTCTTTAGCGGCCCTATAGTGGCTCACTGGAGCTTTTTCAAAAATATATGAAAATGGAAAACAATGGGGGGGCGTCTATCTATCACAGCGGGTTTATCAGCATGCGATGCGTCCCCTGTGAGAACCTGCCCATCTTTATACACATCTTTACGTGCGGATAGCCCTGTTTCCTGTTTATATCACTTTAATAAATACACTGTGTCTCTATTAAATGTTTCTTATGGATAACGATAATTAGAGAGTAACAGCACATAGAAAACAAAGGATCACTTTGATAAGGACAGCGGAATTCCAGTCATTGTTGTCAAAATATTCAATCCCGGTATAAAAAAAGAAACAAAAGCATTTTTCACTTCTTTAGTGGACATGGAAAATAAAGTTTGCTGTAGCTTTAAAATATAATTTTGGCTGAAAAGACGCTCATCCCACTTCCGTGCAGAAAAATAAAGCTCAGTGCTTCCGCCCCTGTGCAACAGTTCATTCATTCAACAGTAGAATCAGATCGGTATCGGATATCTGCTGTTATGGAAAGAGGAGGATTGTATTGCATTTTTTTTAATCCTCAAGATAAAAATAAATAAACTAAAAAAATATATATATACATGATGGAAGTTAAACTTAAAGCAGCAAATCTGGTCCAGCAGAGTAGTCACGTGGTGTGCCATTGTCACCAGGATGCGCTGCAGGGGAAACAAACATTTAATCATGAATGCTCATTGTGCATTTATAGCCTACTTAGTCATTTTGATAGTAGGCTAATATAGCTAATATACGCTTACAGCCTGTATTGCCTTCATATAAGGCTTATATAAGGCTTTTAACTATTTGTTGCGGCTCCAGACAGATTTGTTTTTTATTTTTTTGGTCCAATATGGCTCTTTGAATGCATTGAGTTGCCGTCCCCTGTGTTAGCCTGTTTTTGATTTGCCGTTGGCGCTATGTTTGCCCCTGTTGGCAACTGTACCGTATGTCACGTTACCCGGCCATCGTAGCCATGGAAATTTTAAGTGCTCTGCTGAATTTCTAACGAACTAAACAGTCTCAGCTGTATATTTTTCCATTCAATAACAAGAATATGAATCAAAACGTTTGTTCTGTATGAGAGACTGGCCTAATCCGGTCTTTAATGGCGTATACTTATGTACAGTAGCCAAGAACATTGATGTTGAAGGGATTTTCAGGGAGCAGCACTCGGTTGATCGTTTTGCATGCATTTTGAAACATAAGGGCCTTCATAATGTGTATGTGTGTGTGTGTGTTTGTGAGAGACCTGAGGATGTTCAGAAAGATCAGTCCCTCTAAGGGGGGCAGGGGGATGTTCTGTGCGTCCACCTGCAGCTGCAGCTCTTTGTGGAGGTTCCTGCTGCAGCTGATTTTTTGCAGACCGACCTTCACATACACACCTTTGTTATGGAACCTGAAGGGGAAAGGAAGCAGCAGGGGCTGATGGAAAACATGGTCTTTATCTGTAGAAACCGGTCTGTTGTGAGCTTAGTTACCTGCTGGTGAACTTGTCCGGTTCGTCCTCTCGAGCCAAGTGAAAGTCCAGACTGAGCTCAGCATCAATACCCAGTCCAAAGTAATTACTCATCTGCACAATCTGAGGAGGAGAAACAATCCAGAGTCATTGATTCATCATGATACAACAGTCATCACAAGATAGAGAGAGAGAGAGAGAGAGAGAGACAGACAGACAGACAGACAGACACAGAGATAGACAGAGAGACAGACAGACACAACCCTGGATCTGTAGTGACCCCGGATCTGTAGTGACCCTGAATCTGAGGTGACTGTAAGAACCTTCGGCGGCTCCAGGAACTCATTGTCTTTCGCATCCTCGGACATGTTCTGAGCATCCAGCAGGATTGTCCAGCGGTCCATCAGAACCTCCTCAGCCTCATCTACAGAAACCAAGATTTGGTGGAGATCTTCACTGGTGTAACCTGATCCCCAATGTAGGATCCGAGCCAAGTCGTTACCTGAGGGGAAGAGAGACTTTAGCACTAAATGAAGAACTTTTTTAATTAAAACACACAGTTAAATCAAACAGAGAATGAATGACTTTCTTCAAAAGCCTCAGACCTGTTCCCAGTGGGACGATACCGATGGGTGGCTCCCGACAAACCAGTTTGTGCCGGACCGCCTCCAATATACCAAGCACCCAGCCCACTGTCCCATCACCCCCACATACCAGCACCCGAAACCTGGGAACCTCCCGGAATGTGTGGAAGCTGCAGCAGAAAAGAAATATATTACATCTACATTCAAATCTAAAGCTAAAGGCAGCAAACAACCGAGATCCTTACAGGAACAGATGCATCCTCACACTTAAAAACATTTCACTTAAAATCTGACTTCAGATGAAACTAACACAAAGCTATGGCAAATTCAACCAGTCACAGACTTTTTCAAGAAAATGATTTTTTTTTAACTTTGTAAGGGTCCTGAGGTCAGATGATACAGAGGCCACTGAGGTTCTCACCCGGCCAGCGGGCCCCCATTAGAGATGTCAAAGACCTGGTGAGGGTTCAGAAGCTTCCTGAAGTTGTAGAGAAGCTCTCTGCCCTTCAGGCCGCCGCTCTTTGGGTTGACGAACACCAGGAGAGGACAGATATCTTTTCCCAGCTTATTGTGCTAAAACACAATAGCAACTCAACTCAAGTTAAATCGACATGAAATCAACTGCTCAGAAAAACATTTGCAACATGTGGTAACTTCTGTTCCAGAAGAACACAAACCTCCATTACTGCAGTGTCATGGCTTTAGAGCCTGGAGCATCTGATCTCTGCTGAAAATATCAAATAAAGCATCTATTCTACAAACTAAATGTTCCACTTTGAACACTGTGTTCCAGCTGCTTTATCACCCACCATCACATCTGTCAGGGGAGCTGTACACGATTCATAGATCATAAAGGAACTATTTTGATGATTGATATTTTTTCAGGTTGTGAAGCCAACTTTCATATTTTCTGACACATAATAGACTAACAATTAATGAGAATATGAGCAACAAATAACATATATAAATAAAGTTCTGTTGCAGCTCTCAAAAATCTGTATTAACTGCACACAAACACTTTCTCTACATGTTAAACATGTTAAAGCACAGAGCAGATGATTTTGATTTGTGGTATAATCTATAATTCAATCATCGGTATGTTGTGATGTGTGTAGAATGTAGGGTGTTGTTACCATGATCTCTGGGATGACTAGTGAACTGAGCATCTTGCTGCTGACAGAAATGTCTTTAGCCAACATGTAGATTCTCTCAGCTTCAGAGAAACATGAGATCTGCAAAGCTACCGCACCTAGACAAAACAAACAAACACACACACACACACACACACACACAAAGATACATACACACAGACAAATACACACACACGCCAAAAAGAGAGTAAGATGTTGATTTCACACATCTTAAAGGAGTTTATTTCCATGACAACGTCTTACCTTGACTGGCATAGATGTGGCTGATGGTGACCAGGTGACCTATAGAGAGGAGGGAGAGAGGTTAGTGGTCAGAGAAGGCTGAGACACCGCCCCCCAGATTATAGATGTATTGAGAATCCTCCCCCCAGATAATAGATGTATTGAGACTCCTCCCCCCAGATAAAAGGCATGCTGAGACTCCTCCCCCTGACTACAGACACAATGAGACTCCTCCCCACATATAATAGATGTATTGAGACTCCTCCCCCTGACTACAGACACAATGAGACTCCTCCCCACAGATAATAGATGTATTGAGACTCCTCCCCCCACATTGCAGACATGTTAAGACTTCTACCCCAGATTACAGATGTATGGAGACTCCACCCCCCAGATCAGAAATGCACTGAGACCCCCCCCAGATTACAACTGTATTGAGACCCCCATCCCCCCAGATTACAACCGTATTGAGAATCATCCACCCAGATTACAGATGTATTTTGAATCCTTCCCCCTTGTCTCTGTCGCATCATAAATATCTTGCATTATTAACTGCAGTTGAATCTTTAATAACTGATGATGTGTGACGTGATCTGGACTCACTCTTATTGCTCAGCTGATCCTGGATCAGCCGGCTGTACTGGTCTTTGTCCAGCAGGGGGGGCAGTCCTCCGATCAGAAGGCTGACCTGTACCGAGCGGCTCCTGTTCACCATCATATAAAACCGAGTCTGGTTCATCTGCCGCAGTGACACCTGACACCACAAGAAGAAGAAGAAGACGACGATCATCGTGTATGTGAAGACTCTCATAACCTTAAACTCTAAAAATCCTTTGAAAGGAAGTTTTATTTGTGATGACTGTACCTTCCTGATCTCCTGCAGTTTGTCTAGAATATTTTCCTGAGGCATCAGTGTCTGTCTCTGCACTGAGAACACAGAGGAGAGTTCACCAGAGGTCACCAGATGTTAGCAGATATTAGTAGAGGTCACGATCAGTAGTCGAACCCTGATGTTCTTCAGGAATCAGCTGTTTGCAGCTCACCTTGTTTTCCACTCATATAAACTTCCAGCAGGTTGAAACCTGACACATCTTCATCCTGAAACAACAGAGTCATAGTTCAGAGATTATTCTGTCACATGTGACCAGACAGAAGAAAACATGATACGGCAAAGGTAAAATGAAATCTAATGTTTTTGTTTAGTTTATTGTATGTTTTGCATTAGGGGTGTGACGAGATCTCGCGAGATGTGATTTGACGAGATTGCTCGCCGCGTTAAAATTCTGTCTCGCAAGATTTATCCACCCAGCAGCCAGAATGACGGAAAACATGGGTATTACTATTGACGACGCCCCCGCCACTTTTAAATCGTTTGTTTGGCAGCATTTTGGGTTCCCGGCAGAAATGATAAATGGTAAGACACGGACAATATGCAGAGACTGTATGCAAACAATGCCGTACAGCGCGGCGTACGGCGCAGCGCATGCGTGGTGCTCCGCCGAGCCGTTCACTGAACTACTTTCCTCGAAGTGGGTGCGAGCTGTTCACTGATCCGCTTGCCCGTAGGTCTTAGCCATTTAGTGAACGGCTTCCTGTGAAATAGTTCTTAACGAATCCACTGAATGACTTTAAGGGGAAGCCGTTCAGTGTACGGTTCGTTCTTGTACTGTCGGTGTATGTTATAGCTAGTGAAAAGCTATTATATAGCTTTTTAAAACTCAGACATTTTACAGTAAAGGTTGGTTAAAAACAATAACAACTCAAAGTCACTTTACATTAAAAGCTAGTTAAAATTAGTTAAAAACAATAATACTGATATTATTAATAATAATAATAAATATTGTTATAAGTATTACCCTTATTAAAATAACCAATAAATCAGAAATCATTTTTGTTTATTATATTATATACATATACGCATACATATACACACATGCTCTCTGCACCCCCCCCCCGTGCGCGCTGAACGAAATGAACTGAACTACTTCTTCAAAGTGAACGACAATTCCCATCACTACAACTCAGTTAAATAAAAGTCTGTTGTCCAGGCATTCATATAATTTGTAATTTAGTTTTCTTAAAATCTCGGGTCTCGTCTCGTCTCGTGAGCTGAGTGTCTCGTCACACCCCTATTTTGCATTGGAGTAAGTATTGGTATTCACCTATGACTATATTTGTTTTCTTTGATTCAAGTATTATCAATACTTCATTGAGGTTAAAGTTAAACTTGAAAAAGAATGAAGCTCTGTTCATCTCGAAGATTTTATTGACTCAAGAGTTCCTATTCTGGACAAACACTCAAGATGTTTTTAGGGCAACATTTAACATTCGCAGCCTGTTTTCAGTCTGTATTCAGCCTGTATTTAGCCTATTTTCAGCCTGTAGGTTTTCCCCACCTGTCTGTCCAGCTGCGTGAGGACGTCACTAAGGACTGATGCTGCTGTGCTGCTTTTGGAGACAGAGACAGAGACGAAAGCTTCATCTGACCTAAAACACATGGACAGGTCAAATCATCATCTAAGCGAATGAAAGATTTGATTGATATTGTTTTTTTGTTTTTTTTTACATTTGTAGGATAAACCATTGAACATCAGCCCGACCTGGAGCAGCCGCTGTAGACCTTGATAACCTCTGCGTCTCTGGGTTTGGCTCTCAGCAGCCAGGCATTGCTACCGTCCCTTGGTGAGCTGCTGTCCTGCCCACTGTCACAATAAAGGATGTCATAGCTATGGAGATGCTGCAGGACGCCAAGCTTCAGTAGCTCATAGTGCTGCGGTTCATCAGGGAGGTAGAAAGCTCTCAGTGCTGCCTCCTATAGGACAACAGGATACTGCACTGTTACACCGCTATAAATACTATTATTAGTATTCCGCCCTGCCCTTCCCTACACACGGAACACGCGCTGGGCCCCATTTTACATTAAGGGACGCATTTTCTGGAAATGGAGTAGAAAGGACAGCACACAGCATCTGACCAATGAGCAGCCAGATGCACCAACAGGTTATGGGATGAGGATCAAGATATGGCGTCCAAGTGACAATATGAGTCAGGAGCAAGTAAAAGAAAGAAGAAAACAAAACAAGAGGAGGTTCATGCTGCACTTGAAGGTGGGTATGTTGTTAAAATAAAAAAAAAACAAAACATAAAAACCAGCTACTGGCTGCTAATTATGAGACAGAAGAGAGAATAATTCTGTCTAGATGTGGATTAGCATTTAATCAATGTCTTGTTAACTTCGAACCCGTATTTCCTCACACTGTCAGACGACAAAAAAAGAGATAGTAGTAATTGACCAGTTAATGTCATATGTAAACTTGAACTTGGCCATTTCTCTCCCTCCAGACCAAAGGGGGAGCTGTCTAGTACTACAACACCTATGTTAGACAGGGCCGGGAAGTTCAACTACGGGCCCAAAGTTCGCATTCACTCTCTGGCTGCTGGCTTTGAAGGTTTGGTTGTGTTTGTTGTCTTGCTATGTGGAGGCCCAGCACAGGCTGACGCAAGCTCTTTTCTTTCTTTTATTCTTCTTTATGTTCCCCTAGAATTTATACATTAAATAAAACTGGTTAACCTGAACAAAACAGTGTGGTCTCCCTTTATGTTGTGGCTACTTTGAGCCAAGTGGTCATAACATATGGGGGCTCGTGCCAAAACTTTATTTGATTAGAATTGGCCTATCACCTTTTGGTAATAATATTGTGTGTAATTGTTGGGGAGTTGCATCGTTTTTACAATTCAGGTTAAAATTGTCTTAGGATACTTAAAATTGGGTATTGTTTTCCCTGTGAGTATATTTTTCGATAGTAAATTGTTTTGGAATTTGGGAGCATTTTTTTTTTCTTTGATTGTTGGTTTGGAGTGGCAAAAGTGCGTTGTGCTTGCGCTGCTGTACGACGTATTGTGGAGCTGTCCATTTCCCCAATTGTAACGCATTGGTGTTTGGGTTAGCTGCCGTGTCACTGAAGCCTGGGCGAAGGCACCGCCTTGGAAATCCGGCTGGAGCGTTTTGTCAGGACGGTACGGCTCCAACAGGTATCGGTGAGTAAATGATCCTTGCTCTTGGGCTCAGTGTGAAGACAGATTAGTTAGTGGGGGGGGTAAATGTTTAGGGGGAAGCTCCGTTGTCATCCTGTGGTGCGAGTGGCGGTCCGCTTCGCCCAGTAAAACGTTAGCATTATCTTGATTGATTAATCAATTGATTGATCTGTTTAAGCCAGTTGCATTTGAGTGGTTATGGCCATGTGTATTGTTTGTTTGTGTATTGGTATTTGTTTGTGGACTTTTGCGAGAAGATGAGCACTCTCGAAAAGTTTTTGGAATCTCCTTCCGAGATTTTGTTTGCGGCGCTGACCAAAGATCAGTTGACTAGTGTGGCCGATCACTGACATTCAATTGCCAAAGACAGCGTTAAAAAAGGAGGATTTAGTTCGGGAGGTCCGTGCTAGGTTAGTACAGATGCAGGTGCTTCCTGACAGGTCCAACAGACACAAATGAAAAACACACAAAATGAGTGCTTTAGCTCTAGTGATCAGACTCCGCCTATGGCAAGTTCGTCTTTGTCGTATGACCAGCAAGTCCAAATATTACAACTTCAGCATGAGTTTAAGATGAAGCAAATGAAATTGGAGGCTGAAATGAAAAGTTTGGAGAAAGAAGGAAGAAGGAGAAGGAAAGCGAGTTTGAGATTGAGAGGCTTAGGCAGGCAGGTTTGGAGAAAGATAAGGAACAGGAATTGGAAGCGGAGAGGCTTAGGCAGGCTGAACGACGGGAGGTTGAGCGCACGAGACTGCAGCTGGTAGCAGAGGGCAAACTCGGCAATGCTGCGTCCGCTCCCCAGTCGTTGGCCAGCATGATAAAGTTTCTCCCTAAGTTTAATGAACATGATCTTGATGTTTTTTTTTCCTTATTTGAAAACATTGCCTCGGAACAAAGATGGAGTGACGATGATAAAACCTTGCTATTGCAAAATTTGCTGATTGGCCGTGGGCAACAGGCATTTGTTGCCTTGCCTGCATCAGAGAGAAAAGTGTACCAGTCTGTTAAGAAGGCCGTGTTGAAATCTTACGAGCTCATACCTGAGGCTTACAGACAGCGTTTTAGATCTTGGAAAAAATCTGACATGCTTATTCAGAGTGGGTCGGAGACTTATCTAGTTTTTTCCACCGTTGGCTTACAGCCGAAAATTCATTTGAAGGGCTCTGTAATTTAATAATACTGGAACAGTTTAAAAATACTTTGCCTGATAGAATTACCACTTATCTTAATGAAAATAAGGCAAACATTCCATCTGAAGTGGCAATTCTAGCTGATAATTTCTCTCTAACGCATAAAATTCCATCTCGTGTTTTTAATTCTGACACAAATCGCAGGGGGGTCCATCCTAGCGGTGTTAGAGTGGATGCCAATACCAATAGTAATGTGTTACCTGGGAAGCCACCTGGGTTTGATCCTGAAAAGGATTGTAATTATTGTTTTGGTCAGGGCCATTGGAAGAGGAATTGCCCTGTCTTGTTAGTGATAAAAAAAAAAAAAGTTTGATCGGGGTCAGTGCACAGCCTCAATTGATACGTCAGTGACTACATCTAATTTTGTTACACCTAGTTTAGTTGAATATGCACCTTTTGTCTCTGATGGATTTGTTTCACTGGTGGGTGATTCCAAACGTATTCCAGTGAAAATCCTGCACGATACAGGCGCTTCAGAGAGTTTTGTTTGTCAGTCTGTGTTGCCATTGTGCGGTGACGCGTGCCATGGCGTGTGTACGTGATGCCGAGCCATCTGATGTATATAAGGTCTCACCTTTATGTTTATTCCAAAATTACCGGCCCCTTTGTTGCAGTCTCACATTGTTGAAGCTCAGAGAGAGGATGTAGGCTTAAAGAAATATTTTGTTTTGGTTGACTGTGGTGTTGATTATTTGGACCACAGTTATTTTGTTAAAAATGGCTTATTACTGAGACGATGGTCATCTAGGGGGGATGCTGTTGTAAGAGGGCAGATCTTTCAGATGGTGATGCTGGAAAAGTTTAGAGAGCTGATGCTACGTGCAGCTCACGGGGAAGCAGCAGGACATTTTGGAGTGAGGAAAACCTATAATCACCTGCTGCAGCATTTTTATTGGCCCCGCATAAAGAGAGATGTAGCAAGGTTTGTTCAGGCCTGTCATGTATGTCAGGTTGCTGGCAAACCAAATGTTGTTATTAAGCCTGTGCCTTTGAAGCCAATCCCCTCTGTTGTTACACCCTTTGAGCATCTGATTATTGATTGTGTAGGCCTGTTGCCTCAGTCTAAGTTCTGGATGTAGTTATTTGTTTACCGTGATGTGTCAAGCCACTCGATACCCTGCTGTATATGCATTAAGATCTATAACTACAAAGTCGATTGTTAAATCTCTATCTCAGTTTAGCTCTGTTTGGCCTTCCTAAGGTCAAGTGACCGTGGCTCAAATTTCACATCAAAGACCTTTGTAGCAGCCTTGAAACAGCTCCACATTCAACATAATTTGAGCAGTGCACACCATGCACAAAGCCAAGGAGCCTTGGAACATTTCCATGCTACCTTGAAGTCTCTGCTGCGTGCGTACTTTGTGGAGATGGGTCGGGAATGGGAAGATGGATTGTTCTGGCTACTGCTGGCAGCTAGAGCAGTAGTGCAGGAGAGCACTGGTTTCAGTCCCACTGAATTAGTCTTTGGTCATCAAGTTCAAACCCCTTTGTCTGTTTTGTCTAGTGATTTTGATCCCTCAGAGGTGCCAAAGTCTTTGTCTGATTATGTTATTTATTATAAGTGCGAACTCACATCAGTGTTCATTTGTAAAGAGCTTGTGACAGTAAAATATTGAAAAAAAGTCAAATAAATAAATAAATAAAATTAATTCTGCTTAGGCCCTGTTAGTATTAGTCGTATTAGTACAAGTAGTAGTATTAGTATTAGTAGTGGTACTAGTGATAGTAAAACAGCAGCAATTATTTGATGAGCTCTCACCACCACTTCCTGATTTTTAGTGGCTTGGAGCATAGGGACTAATCGAAAGTGGCCTCTCCTGGCTGCATCATCACCATCGAACACCTTCAGAGCCTGTTTACCTGTGAGTCACACACAACACGAATTTAGAACGTTGAAGTAACGGTTGTAACTCGTGAAAGTTCATCATAGGAACTGACCCAAGTCTGCAGCCGCGGCTGGAGCCTCTTTAAACACCAACGCAGACTGATCCATGTCCTCCAATTTATCTGAAAAAAACAAACAAACAGGGAACAGTCAGACAGGAAACAGACAGACAGGAAAAAGCCAGACAGGAAACAGTCAGACAGGAAAGAGCCAAACAGGAAACAGTCAGACAGACAGGGAACAGGCAGAACAGTGAGACAGGAAACAGTCGGATAGGGAACAGACAGACAGGGAGCAGACAGGCAGGAAACAGACAGAGAGAGGTCAGATAGGGAACAGACAGACAGGCAACAGACAGAACAGATGGACAGGTAAGAAACAAGTCAGACAGGCAATAGACAGGCAATAGACAGGAAGCAGTCAGACAGGAAACAGTCAGAATGAAAACAAAGACAGGGAACAGACAGACGGGAAACAGACAGGAAACCAGACAGGGAAGAGACTGACAGGGAACAGAAAAAAAGGAAACAGACAGAGAAGAGACAGACAATTAGACAGGGAACAGAGACATAAAACAGACACAAGACAGATGGAATGTCACGCGGTGAGGTCAAGCTGGGTTTTTGTTTTGTCTCTGTGTCTCGTCATTTCCTGTTTTATTTTGAAAAGTAACTCTCCTCTTGTTTCAGGTCACTTGCCCTTCCTCATGGGTCACCGGTCTGATTGTCTGTCCCGCCCTGATTGTTTCCACCTGTTCCCCATTACCCTGTGTATATATTGTCTGCGTCTCCCCTTGTCTTGTGCCAGTGTTTCGTTCCTTTCGTTCACCCCAGCCAGTTGTCCACAGTCCTTGCTCTCCTTGCTTCCCCAAGTAACCAAGTGTGATTGTTGTTTTTACCTCCACGTGAGTGATTTTCTGTTGTAAGTTTCATAGTTTATGGTTATTGTTTTCTGTTCTATTTAATAGCGGTTTTTGCTTTTGTCCTCCCTGGCAGAGTGATTTTCTGTTACCTTTTTCCTCTTTGCTTTTTATGTCTTTTTCCCTCTCTGGGGTGTTTTTTCTTTTTAAAGTAACTTAGTGAATAGTTCTTTGAACCTAGAATAATTTTCATAGCCTTTCTTTCTCTATTGGAGGATTATCTAATAAAGTTCCATCCAGTTAGTGAAATCTTTGCATCGGAGTCCTCCTTTGTGTCCCGTCCTGACATGGAAGAGACAGACAGTGAACAGAAAGACAGGCAGAAAACAGGAAACAGACAGGACATGAAAAGCTTTAAAACAATGTGCACAATGATTATTGTTAGTTTTAAAGCTGCATTATATAAGATTTAAGCAGCAGCTCTAACAATCGGGTCCGCCAACTCCGACAGCAACGTGCCTTTCGACCTTCGGAGAGACCTGCACGCACCCAAGCACCAGGCTGGCCGGCCTCCCGACGTTGGCCGCTAGAGGAGGGTTGTCACTCTACGGATGGTGAGGAGGAGCCCATGCAGCTGGGGAGGGCTCAGCTGATGCAGGAAGAACGACAGAGACGACAACAGGAGGGCCATTGCTTTTATTGTGGGGAGTTAGGTCACCTCGTCGGTGCCTGCTCAGCCAAGAGGTCCACAGTGGTGAGTCAGTTCACTGTATCAAGTCCTGTTCCATGCATCCTCACCAACGTCAAGGTAATGCACCACACTGCCACAGAATTTAAGGCGCTTATAGACTCAGGGGCGGATGGGAGCTTGATGGACTGGGGTTTAGCGGAGGAGCTGGGCCTCAAATCCAAACTCTTAATGAAGCCTCTTAACGCCAGGGCTCTCAATGGAAAAACACTGTTCACCATCATATTTATTCAAGTCGACCTGCCATACTCTGATTTTGGGACAGCCATGGCTGTATTGCCACAACCCCCATGTAAACTGGAGAACGGGAGAAATGGGATGGAGGGAGGACTGTGTTAAAGACTGCTTCAACATCCCAAATCAGGGGAGGGAAGTAACTGTGGCTAATCTTGCCTCTGTTAATTCTGCCTAAGACTCTTAGTACCCGGACCTGAACTCCGTGCCATCCTGCTACCACCACCTTCGGGAGGTATTTAGCAAAGCTAAAGCCATGGCTCTCCCTCCCCATCGGCCATATGACTGTGCTATAGAACTGATTCCAGGCTCCACCATTCCCAAGGGCTGCCTGTATTCGGTTTCTGGGCCTGAGAGGGAGGCCATGCGGGAATACATCAAAACCTCACTGAGGACAGGGCTGATCCGTGCTTCCTCATCACCAGCAGGAGCTGGCTTTTTCTTTGTGGGCAAAAATGATGGGTCCCTAAGACCTTGCATAGACTACAGTCCCCTTATTGACATTACAATAAAGAATCGGTACACACTTTCCCTCATGTCGTCCGTGTTTGACCAGCTCCAGCAGGCCAAGGTGTTCACCAAGCTAGACCTTCGCAATGCTTACCATCTGATTAGAATAAGAGAGGATGATCAGTGGAAAACAGGGTTTAATACCCCAAGCGGACATTATGAATACCTGGTCATGCCTTCCGGGTTAACAAATGCGCCAGCGGTATTTCAAGGAATGATTAATGAGGTACTTAGGGACTCTCGATCTTTTTGTTTTTGTATACCTTGACGACATTCTAATCTACTCCCCTGACCTAGTCACACACCAAGACCATGTAACCCGAGTACTAAAGAGACTATTGGAAAACAAGCTCTATGTTAAAGTAAAAAAAGAGTGAATTCCATGCCAACACCGTCTCCTTCCTGGGCTTCATTGTAGCCCCTGGAAGAGTGCAAATGGACGCGGCTAAACTTAGTGCCTTCACCGAGCGGCCCACACCTGATAGCCACAAAAAGGTTCAGCAATTCCTCGGTTTTGTTAACTTTTACAGGCAGTTCATCAAAGGTTTTAGCGCAATAGCTGCCGCTCCATGCATCCCTGTGTGTTCTTGTCACGGCGGTTGTCTAAAGCAGAGCGCAACTATGATGTCGGCAACCGGGAGCTGCTGGCGGTCAAGATTGCCTTGGAGGAGTGGAGACACTGGCTGGAGGGGACACTGCACCCATTCATGGTGTGGACAGACCACAAGAACCTTGAGTACATCAAGCAGGCCAAGAGATTAAATTCTTGCCAGGCGGACATTGTTTTTTAACCGTTTTGTCTTTACATTGTCTTACAGGCCGGGGTCCCAGAATGTCAAACTAGACGCCCTGTCACGCATCTATGACCCTGAGCTGAAGACGCCAAGAGGTGAAGCAAGCTAATGGTGTTACGCCCCCACCTAGTGGGTGTCCAGAACATCATTTGTTTTTCCCTGTTGCTCTGTGCCCACAGGTGATTCATTGGGCTCACACCTCGCCGCCCCCACCTCGTGGGTGTCCAGAACATCGTTTGTTTGTCCCTGTTGCTCTGCGCCTACAGGTGATTCATTGGGCTCACACCTCGCTGCTCACTTGCCATACGGGAGTCCGAAGGACCATGTTCGCCATCTCCCAACGGTTCTGGTGGCCGTCCATGGAGTCGAGAGTACATAGAAGCATGTTCGGTCTGCGCTCGCAATAAAACATCCTCCAGGTCACGCATGGGACTCCTGCAACCTCTGCCCATCCCTTCCAGACCGTTGTCGGACATATCTATGGACTTTGTCACGGGGCTCCCGGTTTTGAAAGGTAACACCATGGTCCTGACTGTGGTGGATCGTTTTTCCAAGATGGCACATTTTATTGCATTAGCTGTACCCAACAGAGAATGGGGGAAAACAGTTATTAGTGGACTGGGAGGGATATGGGCCAGAGGAGAGACAATGGATCCCACAGAGCTACATAGCCGACCCTTCACTTATCCAGGATTTCTATAGAGACCATCCTGGGTTACCTGGGCCGTCAGGAGTCGGCCCTAGAGGGAGGGGTACTGTCACACGGTGAGGTCAACCTGGGTTTTTGTTTTGTCTCCATGTATTGTCATTTCTTGTTTTATTTTGAAAAGTAACTCTCTTGTTTCAGGTCACTTGCCCTTCCTCATGTGTCACCGGTCTGATTGTCTTGCCCGCCCAGATTGTTTCCACCTGTTCCACCTCACCTTGCTTCCCCAAGTTGTTGCCTCCACGTGAGTGATTTTCTGTTGTAAGTTTCGTAGTTTATGGTTATTGTTTTATGTTCTATTTAATAGCATTTTAATAGCATTTTTTGCTTTTGTCCTTTTCGGTTACCTTGCTTTTTATGCCTTTTTCCCTCTCCAGAGTGTTTTTTCTATTTAAAGTAACTTAGTGAATAGTTCTTTGAACCTAGAATAATTTTCATAGCCTTTCTTTCTCTATTGGAGGATTATCTAATAAAGTTCCATCCAGCTGGTGAAATCTTTGCATCTGAGTCCTCTGAGTCCCATCCTGACATGGAACAGACAGACAGTGAACAGAAAGACAGGCAGAAAACAGGAAACAGGACAGGACATGAAAAGCTTTAAAACAATGTGCACAATGATTATTGTTCAGTTTTAAAGCTGCATTATATAAGATTTAAGCAGCAGCTCTAAAATTCACATCTTCAGACATCTTCACCCGATGACGATTTATTAACTTTTGACAACAAATTAAAAAATAACAATAAAATACTGGTGACTGAATGATAGCAATTTTTACTTTAATATATTGCGTAGATGTAACAAAGGTGTTTCTGTGCAGGGTGTACTATTTACTTGTTTATACTTGTGGAGGATTTTTAGTGCTGTATTTCTACTGTTATTGTAGGCAAGGATCTGTGTCAACAGATTGTACACATGAATCATCAGCATCACCAAAACAAACTGAAACTGCAGATCACAGAGAACAAAGAACCACAAACAGGAAACATTACCACGTCCAGTAAGTGCAAGCAGCAGGGTGTGTGTGAGTGTGATTTAATGTATATGTGAGTGTGTGTGATCGAGTGTTTGTTAATATATATATACGTGTGTGTGTGTGTGTGTGTGTGTGTGTGTGTGTGTGTGCGCATTTGAGTGTGTGTGTACCCAGCTCTGTGATGCGGTAAACATGTTTCTTGCTGAAGTTCCTGCAGTGGATCAGAACACAGCTTGGATGCAGCATGAGGTGGCGTAGTCGTCCCATGTTGCAGTCTGGTGGTGAACTGAGGTAACAACCCACATGACTCTGAGGGAAGAACACAGTCAGTGACGACATGTCACTCAGAGCCGAGAAAAAAAAAGCCCATCAATAAAGAAATCTTTACATTCATTGATATCGATAATTATTGATGATTTAAAAAGAATATATATTTACAGCATTTTATGCTTAATTAACAACTTTTAATATGTAAACATTTCAAGAAGATTCTGATGCATGACAAAGTGGAGCCGAGACAATGCTGTTATTACTCCACTAATCAATAACTGAACCTGTAAATAAGTTTCTTCAGGAAAGAGAAAAAGCAGAAAAATGAACGCAGTTATCTGAAGGTGAGGGGGCTGTGTGAGGGGTGGAGCAGGATAGTAGCTCTCTAAGTCCAGGGTTGGGATCTGACCACCCCCTGCCCAAAATGGCAGCCAGGTTGACACATCTGACAATCCTGTAGGTGGCATCGATTTCTTTACATCTATGGATCGCAGCCATAACGTCCCAGAAATGCAAGCCGCAGAAGGAAGAAATCTTCCATCCCCGGTGTACCTACATAACTACTGCTGTGTAGAAATCTTGCTATGCATGCAAACTGTTGTATCTTGTGGCTGCCATTGGCTAAGCAGTCTGTCCATCCCTCTGCGCAGCAGTCATTGGCCAAACTCTATTGGTCTCAGCCAGCCCAGTAAACACAAATGTGATGCTGAATTACACAAATATATTGCGATTGATTAATTAATTACGCCGCAATTTAACGCGTTGAAGAAATTTAACGCAATTAATTAGTATCAATGGTGGCGAGCCAATACTTTTGGATTTCATTCATGAAGCACAGTTCACCAATAAACAAATTGGATTTCAGATCTTCTCTTCTTACTGTATTCAATTGATGGTTCTGATCCATCTGGTGTTCACTTTCTCTCTGAACGTCTCCGCCTCAGCTGAGAGAATATAGTCCTCACTGTCCTCACATCTCCGCAAATCTGTGGAAATGTGAGTGCAACTCCAGTGACTGGACTTGACTGCGTGTGTCACCTGATGCAGGAATAACGACGCACCAAAAGCCTGTCTAAACAGAGAGAAGTTGTATAACGGGATGTTGAATATCTATTAAATATGACAAATAAAACGTTTGTTCAGACTCTTTACTGTGTCGGAAAATCCACACTTCGAAAAAACTTTATTAAGAACACTCCAGACCGCCATCACGTTTTTTAGCTTGCGCACCCGAGTGGCCGCTCGCAACACACTTTGGGAATCCCTGGCCTAAAGCAATGCCTGTTGTCATTTTGTTCTTAATTTTGCCTCATTTAGAGGCGTGTTATACTTCTGTTCATTTTTGAATTGCTATATTGAGCTTAAGTGCCTATTTGAGACAGACTTGTTTTATTTCAGAATTTTATTTATTTAACTGTATTGCTGTATTTGTTTTACATTTTTGAGTAATGCACCTGGCCGAACTGGTTTAATGTGCGTGACCTTTACTTTTGGATTTCATTTATGAAGCACAGTTCACCAATAAAAAAATGAATTTCAAATCTTCTCTTCTTACTGTATTCAATTGATTAGTCATGCACTACAATTTTTTAATATCCTAGAATTCAAATTCTTTATCAGGAGACCTTTAGCAGATATGACATTAAAATGTGATTAATTCAATTAATTACAAAATCCTGTAATTAATTAAATTAAATTTTAAATCGACTGACAGCAATGCTTTTTACTGCTCATGATGATAAATTCACTTTCAACAATTCAGTGATAGCATTCTGTGGTAGGTTGCCAGACAGTAATGTGTGACTAATGAAATGTGTAAATAGTAATAGTGCAAAGTGTAAACACTTTGCCCCACAACCCATGTACAGAAGGTCAGTCAGTCAGTAATTTTCTATACCCACTCATTCCTGAGAGGCAGGGAAACAGCCGAGACAGATCGCTAGCCTATCATGGGGCACACACACCATTCACTCACACAGTCACACTTACGGGCAATTTAGAGTTTCTAATTAACCTAAGCATGTCTTTGGACTGTGGGAAGAAGCTGGAGAACCTGGAGAAAATCCACACAGACACTGGGAGGACATGCAAACTTCAAACAAAACAAAAGTATTTATTATCATGTGCACAGTGTAGAAATAAGTTTCTCTGTACAATCAAATTCATACTTGCTGTCCATAATGCCGTTTCAATAAGAATAAAAAATAGCCCTTAACAAACCCTTAATAAAATGTTAGTGTAAGTCGTCCCCTCATTTATTACCCCACTTTAACACTTGATACAATGTTTACATGTTTTATTTTATACGTATTAAAGTCATTTAAATTGTGACAATGTGAGAAGAAGCTCACAAATGGGGCCTATATACCCTACTTTTTAATAAATAAATTTCATGAATAAATTTATTAAAAAATAAAATGTTCATAAAATAAATTTTATGAAGCTGTATCTCTCTCACACACACACACACACACACACACACACACACACACACACACACACACACACTACAGGCTACAGATCCGACACTTACCTTCTGATGCTTCCCTGGATAAAACAAAGGAATGCAGTACAACCTATGACATGTGAAACCCAGTTCATTCATGCTGTGAAGTATACTTGCCACAGTTGACGCTGGCTACTGCTGCATATGGGAAAGCTGTGGCTGTCATTTGATGTCATTATCACTTGAGACAGAGTTAACCTGTGGGAAAGTGGTTCGCTTGTTGATGCACATTAAAGAAGTGAAGTGGGAAGTGGATGTTTAATGCATTTATTGCTGATGGTCAAGCCTGAATTAAAGTGTGGATTTGAAAGCAACAGTGGATTCATGTATGGAGTCACATTTGTGCCAAAACAAAGCAGCAAAGTTGGATGTGGATTCATGATTCAAACGCAGATTGTGATATATGCTATCTAAATTATTGTGGTGCACACATTGCTGGGTGTCAAGATGAATGGAGCTGGTTCAAATGCAAATGAATCTGATAACGAAATTGTAAAAAGAAAAATCATTCTCACTGAAAAGGTCTTCAAAAAGAGCGCCAATCAAGAGTGAATAAAATGAAAAGTATCACCATTGCTTTAAAGGAGCTCATGGAGAATGATGCAAATATTTCAAAGGTACAAACTCAGGTGGACATTTTGATGCAATTATATAAGGAGACAATTTCCCTACATGAGTCATTGGTGGAAATATTACCTGAGGAGGTAAAGGATAAAGAAAAAGTGTGTCTTGCAAGCATCAATACATACAACAAAGGAAACTAAGAGAACAGTTTCAGGATATGGAACACACGACAATTTGGAGGAGAATGCTGCACTTAAAGTAGTGCATGATGACATTCAGCCAGAGGACAGCATCTCAAATGTTGGAAGCACAAAATATGGATCGAAAACTGGGACTTCAAGAACCTCAGGCTCCTCTACTTCCTCTTCTCATGTCAAAGCAGAAGCTGAAATGGCTGCTTTTCTCGCTCATCAAAAATTACTTGAACATCAGCAAGAGGAGGAAATAAGGAAGAAGAAAGAGAGATTTGAGCTGGAAGTGGAGCAGTTGCTCAGACTCGGATGGAGGTCTTAAGAGTCTCAGGAAGCAGTGTGAAAGGCACCAGATGTAAAAAAATCAGATGGCATGGTATCTTATCTGGCCAAAGGGACCCATGCAGCTCTTGATGCTGAAGCTGATTCATTTGTGCTTGGTGGCCATGGAGTGTATGACAGTCAAAGTACATCTAAATCTTATTTAACAAATCCAAATGAAAAATAAGTTACTATTGATGTATCTCAAATAGTCCAGCAGAGGCCGCCCAGACTCCCAATGGCTCCTAATGTGAATAACAATCATTCTGCCATTTTCATTGATGACAATAACAATTTGCTATCTATAATGGCAAGGCAAAATGAAATCTCTGCTCTGCTGGCACAACAACAGAACATCTGTCATTTGCGAGCACAATGTTAAGGAAAGGACATGTGATGCTGGAGACTGCTTGCACTTCCTGGCACAATACACAAGGGGACAACCACATGAGCTTGTTTGAAGCTGTCAGCGAATGCCTCCAGACAGGGCATATCAAAGGGCTAAGGCTTTGTTGGAAGAGCATTTTGGGAATGAGCAAAATATTGCTTCTGCTTATTTGGACAAAGCACTTTCATGGCCTTTGATTAAAGCAGATGATGCCAAATCCCTCCAAGCATATAGTCTCTTTTTAAGAGGATGTTGTAATGCAATGGATGACATACAGTACATGTCTGAGCTTAACATGCCTGCTAACATGCTGATGGTGATCAAGAAGTTACCATAAAAGCTGAGAGATAAATGGAGGTCAGTTGCTTAAGGTATTCAAGAAACGTCGAAGAGCTACTTTTCCTGACATTGTCAGTTTTATTGAGCGTCAGGTAAGAATTGTAGCAGACCCTGTATTTGGACATATACTGGATATTTCAAAGGCAATGGAAACCAAACATGTCTAGCAAAAGATAGCTATCAGCGTCATACATGAAACCAAGGAATTTTTGCTACTACAGTAACATCAGTTAATGGAAAAAATCATGTGAAAAAGGAAGAAGCCCCATTGGACAAAAGAACCTGCCTATACTGCAAGAGTGAACATGTATTGGAGGTGTGCTCTCTACTGGGAAAGAGGGGACATAGTGACAAAATCACTTTTTTGAAAGAACATGGAGCCTGCTTTGGCTGTATGTAAGGACTGTAAGAGGTGACTATCATGTAAAACATGTGGAGCTAAACACCCTAGCATGCTTCATATTCATCCAAAGAACAAGGAGCAAGAGAAAGATCTAGCAGTTGCAGCAGATACAAACACAGCAGTGGGCAGCTCTGTGGTAGCAGTGCAAAGTAGTGGTCTTACTGGGGCCAGTGACCATGGCTGTGAGTTCACAGTTCTGGCTCTTTTTGTACATTAAGCCTGATGAACAAGCGGAATGTTTCAGGAAGATGAACTAAAGTTCATAGTTAAGAACTATGGGCCAGGAAAGGCTTGTGGGATGTTGCATTGTGTCAGATCTAGAGATAGCTGGTTTGGAAAGTGATCTCTACTGTGACTTGCTGGATGTCTTTACCCAGAAGAAAATGCCTGTGTGCAGGAGCAACATACCACGGGAGCAGGATCTAGCCAGATGGCCATATTTACATGGCATACACCTACCTAAAATTGATGCAGACATTGAGCTGCTGATTGGCTTAAATGCACCTAGCACTGGAACCAACAAAGGTGATTCCAAATGAAGATGGAGGGCCGTACGCTGTTCAGACCATGTTGGGATGGACTGTTAACGGGCCAATGTGTGGTGAAGCAGACTTAAGACAACCCAGCATCACTGCTAATTGCATCTCTGTGGTGAAATTGGATGCACAGCTGCTGCAGGGACCCGATCTTACCAGTTCATTGATTGGAGTCATAGCCAGATTCAGGAAATAACCCATTGTTTTGGTAGCAGATATTGAGGCTATGTATCACTAGGTGCATGTGCCAGTTGAAGACTGTGACTTGAGGTTTCTCTGGTGGCCAGGTGGGGATTTCTCTCAAACTATGGAGGAGTACAGAATGTGTGTGCATCTCTTTGGGAAAACCTCATCACTGAGCTGTGCAAATTCTGCTCTACAAAAATATGCAGAGGATAACAGCAACTCCTACAGTCAGCAGGTGGTGGACACCAACATGCACAGCTTTTATGTAGATGACTGTCTTGTCTCCGTCTTGTCTCCTCGAAATGTGTTAGCTGCAATTCTGGAAGAGCAGAGGGCAGTGGATGTATAGGAGATGGATCTGGACCATGACACACTTCTGTCCTGGGAGTACAATGGTGTGTGCAATCAGATGCATTCAAGTTCAGGATTTCAATCCAAGATTGACCTTTGACCATTTCATGACCTTTCCATTTACGACCCACTTGGAGTCCTTGTGCCAGTGGTGTTAAAGGCCAAACTAATTCTGCAGGATCTGCGTAGGAGAGGCTTTGGGTGGGATGATCTGGTAGCTGAACCCATTGCACAGAAATGGATAAATTGGATGCAGGAGCTCCATCTACTAGAAGATTTCAAGGGCAGGAGATGTTTCAAGCCTGCAGACTTTGGCACTGTAGCTTCTGCCCAATTACATCATTTTTGGATGCAAGTGAGGTAGGTTATGGAACAGTTACCTACCTGCTGTTGTGCAACACCAATGGAAAGCCGTGCATCAAAAAAGTCCAGGGTGGTACCTTTAAAACCAATTAAGATTCCCAGACTGGAGCTAACAGCAGCAGTAGTTGCAGCACGTATGGACAAATTGTGGAGAAGGCAGCTGCAGATGCCCTTGCTTGAATCTATCTTTTGAACACCTCAGTGCTAAAGTACATCAAGAATAAAACCTCCAGATATAGAACATTTGTGGCTAACAGGGTCTCGGAGATCCTCAAAGCATCTCATGCACCTCATTGGAGATATGTGAGCACCTTGTCTAATCCAGCACCTTGTCTAATCCAGCAGATCCAGGGGACTTGGCGTGAAGTCATTCCTCAAGGATGAACAATGGATGTGTGGCCCACAATTTCTGCTACTATCAGAGGAGCAGTGGCATACAAACCCAGACTGGTCAGGAGAACCATCAGAGTAAGATGATCCTGAAGTCAAAATGAGCATGGTTGCTAATGCTCTTTCAGCCAAAGAAGAAGTTGACTCGGTATCGCAATTGATTGACCGTTCCTCATCTTGGATCTGTCTGAAAGGAGTGATGGGTTGGGTCTTAAGATTCAAAAATAGACTCTTGAGTCTCTGGAAGAAGACGATGGAGGTCAACGTGTTGCTGTCACACTCAAAGACAGATGAGAGGGAGCAGAGGGATGTTCTGAGTAAGGAGATGCAGAGTGAAAGAGACTCTTTCCATGTTGGTCTCACTGTGGAGGAGTTAAGAGAGGGCAGAGCAGCAATGCCTGAAGAATCAAAGCATCCAGTCATATTGGCCAAAGACCTACATATTTCTGACCTAATTTTAAGACATGTACACACAGAAGGTGTGTACATGTCTGGCATAACCTTGCCAACCCTCGGGATGGCAAGGTTATGCCAGAAATACTGGATTATTGAGGCCAGTGTGGCTATACAAAAAATCTTAAACAAGTCTTGGCAGCTCCAGCCAGCCAACAGATGGCAGAATTGCCACTGAACAGGGTTTCTCCAGATAAACTGCCATTCACCTCAGTGGGGGTTGATTGCTTTGGTCCATTTGAAGTGAAACCTGGGAGATCAAAGGTGAAAAGATATGGAGTAATATTCATCTGTTTATCTCTAAGAGCTGTGCATATTGAAGTAGCCTCATAATTGGAGACTGATTCTTTCATTAACACTATGTCACTTTATAGCAAGACGAGGCCAAGTCAAGGAACTGTGTTCAGATAATGGAACCAACTTTGTTGGTGCTGACAGAGTTGAAAAGATCCTTGGAACAGTGGAATCAGATCAGGAAAGTCCTCAACTCAACTTTGAGAGTACAAACTCTGGATGAAGATTGCCTCCACACTGTGCTGTGTGAAGTCAAAGCTATTCTTAATAGCAGACAAATCACAAAGGCATCCACAGATCCTAATGACCTTGAGACTCTAACTCCTAACCATCTTCTTTTCCTAAAGGGTCAGCCATCTTTTCCACCTCGTGTTTTCCAAAAGGACGACTTGTATGGTGTGCGTAGATGGAGACAAATACAGTATATGTCCAACCTATTTTGGAAACAATGGATAAAGGAATACCTACCACAGCTTCAGGAGCGACAAAAGTGGAACAATAGCAAGCGCAACTTTGTTCCAGGAGATATTTACTTGTTGTGGATGACTCTGGCCCCGCAATTCTTGGATTATGAGGAAGGTTGTTAACGTTATTCAAGATAAAAGAGGACTTGGTCGACAGGCCAAAATCAAGACCAGGACAAGCTGTCTGGACAGGCCCGTCACCAAGATGTGTCTGCTTCAGGAAGCCGAGGACACCTGATGGGATTATTTGTTGACATGACTTACTTTGACATGACTTTGAATGACTTACGACACAGACTACACTCTGTCTAGGCTCCGAATGTTCTGGAACCCCTCTCTCTCTCTCTCAAAGCTGTCTGTCTGTCTGTCTGTCTGTCTGTCTGTCTGTCTGTCTGTCTGTCTGTCTGTCTGTCTGTCTGTCTGTCTGTCTGTCTGTCTGTCTGTCTGTCTGTCTGTCTGTCTGTCTGTCTGTCTGTCTGTCTGTCTGTCTGTCTGTCTGTCTGTCTGTCTGTCTGTCTGTCTGTCTGTCTGTCTGTCTGTCTGTCTGTCTGTCTGTCTGTCTGTCTGTCTGTCTGTCTGTCTGTCTGTCTGTCTGTCTGTCTGTCTGTCTGTCTGTCTGTCTGTCTGTCTGTCTGTCTGTCTGTCTGTCTGTCTGTCTGTCTGTCTGTCTGTCTGTCTGTCTGTCTGTCTGTCTGTCTGTCTGTCTGTCTGTCTGTCTGTCTGTCTGTCTGTCTGTCTGTCTGTCTGTCTGTCTGTCTGTCTGTCTGTCTGTCTGTCTGTCTGTCTGTCTGTCTGTCTGTCTGTCTGTCTGTCTGTCTGTCTGTCTGTCTGTCTGTCTGTCTGTCTGTCTGTCTGTCTGTCTGTCTGTCTGTCTGTCTGTCTGTCTGTCTGTCTGTCTGTCTGTCTGTCTGTCTGTCTGTCTGTCTGTCTGTCTGTCTGTCTGTCTGTCTGTCTGTCTGTCTGTCTGTCTGTCTGTCTGTCTGTCTGTCTGTCTGTCTGTCTGTCTGTCTGTCTGTCTGTCTGTCTGTCTGTCTGTCTGTCTGTCTGTCTGTCTGTCTGTCTGTCTGTCTGTCTGTCTGTCTGTCTGTCTGTCTGTCTGTCTGTCTGTCTGTCTGTCTGTCTGTCTGTCTGTCTGTCTGTCTGTCTGTCTGTCTGTCTGTCTGTCTGTCTGTCTGTCTGTCTGTCTGTCTGTCTGTCTGTCTGTCTGTCTGTCTGTCTGTCTGTCTGTCTGTCTGTCTGTCTGTCTGTCTGTCTGTCTGTCTGTCTGTCTGTCTGTCTGTCTGTCTGTCTGTCTGTCTGTCTGTCTGTCTGTCTGTCTGTCTGTCTGTCTGTCTGTCTGTCTGTCTGTCTGTCTGTCTGTCTGTCTGTCTGTCTGTCTGTCTGTCTGTCTGTCTGTCTGTCTGTCTGTCTGTCTGTCTGTCTGTCTGTCTGTCTGTCTGTCTGTCTGTCTGTCTGTCTGTCTGTCTGTCTGTCTGTCTGTCTGTCTGTCTGTCTGTCTGTCTGTCTGTCTGTCTGTCTGTCTGTCGAAAAGCAGTAGTGTTTGAACAGTTATTCATCTGGAAATCATTGACAGGATATCCAGTCTTGGTAGGAAGATTCTCTTGTGTCGTTAAGTCTACTAATAATTTGAGCTTCAATATCGATTGGATTGAGAATTAATGGACAATCCATGTTGAAGAGCTTCTTAGAGTGGGAGGAGATGGATAGAAACTCATGGTTTCTTAAAGTTAACCTGCAAGAGAGCAGGTTATGTTCATGGAGCCTGTTACCATGGTGACTGAGTCAGAGGTTCATTTGCCTCTCTTTCTGGAACAGATAACTCAGAGTTACCCTCATTACCTAACCCGCTTCTTGGAATACCCCCATGATGTACGAATTTGATGCATTCCAAGGAAGCAAGCCATACGAGCCAATTCTGAATATGGTTTGTCAGGTGATGTTGTGATGAAGCTTGCTTCAACACTGTCAGAAGGTCAAAATTACAATTACAATAAATACAATATACAACATCTCTGCTGTCTAATGGTATGACAACAGGGAGATCATAATTGTGTCATCCTTTGCTGGAAAAGAACCAGTGCAGAAGATTCAACGCTGGGACAAGGCCAACAAGACCTACAATGAAATTGAAACTGGATACTCACAAAGATATCATTGGATACTCCCAATGAAGACGACAAGGGGGCACTGCAGACATTGTCCCAAAGGGTACATGAACTCACAGTGCCACAAGTCGGATGTTCATTGATTTTCAGAGGACAAGCACTGTTTCTGGAGCTATTACTGTAAATAATCACTGCACTACTTCCCATGTACATCTAATACACATAGTGTATGTATTTGTATTGTATTTGCTCCTCCTTTGATGCATGTACAGTACATGCCTGTCTTGCACATGTTCCTGTTTTTTATGCATTTTAAAATAAAATCATTATAAAATATGACTAATATCAACATTATTAATAAATAATTATTCAAGTTATATATTGTTCTGGGACAAAATAATTTGTGATCTTTAATGATGTTTAGTGGAGGTTTTTCGTTGTCGTTAGTGGTCTTTAGTGATCATTAGTGGTCTTTAGAGGTCTTTTGTTGTCATTCGAGATCTTAAGTGGTCTGGGGCTGTATTCCTAAAGATTCTGAGAAACCTCTCAGAGAGCTCCTAACTTAGCCTAAAAATTGCCAGCAAGAAGTCTTAGCTTAGGAGTGATTCCAGAACATTCCCAGAGAACTCTGAGCGAGGAATGGATAGAAACTCCTATCTTAGTGAGGAGGTATTGCTAGGTATCATCATTTCCAAACCTGTGATTGATTGATCCTAAAAGCTGGATTAAAAAAAAAATAATACTTTTGGTGATAATAGTCAAAGAAAGGACCCTCAAATTGATAAACTTAATCATGAAATCTAATCTTATGTAGAATGTGTAATTGTAAATAACATATCACATAAAAGAAAATACATGTTAAATGAATAGTAAACTGTACTATGAAATAATCTTACTGAATGCCCACATATTCACATCGTGTCAGTTATATTAATTAGCTTTTATTAATTCCATGCTTTTGTACTTTCAACTTTCAACATCTCAACTTAATTTGGTATTAATGAGAGTAACAACACAGCTTTCATCAATGTCCTTGATTGCTGACAGGTGTATACGTTTTTTTAGAAAAAAAGAAACAAGAAAACACAACTGGACCGAGCAACAGTGTTTGCTTTTGGCTCAATTGATCTAATGAGATCAACCACAAAAACAATGCTGGTGCTGTAGCATTTTAATAATTCACTGTCTTCCAGTGTTTGGAGAATATCCTGCCTCTCATCTCTACAGTTTTGGTGGTCTTTGGTGATCTTTGGTAGTCTTTAGTGGTCTTTAATGGTCTTTAATGGTTTTTGGTGATTCTTAGTTTTCTTTAGTGGTCTTTATCTTTAGTGGTCTTTAATGATCTTTAGTGGTCTGTGGTTGGTGGTCTTTAATAATATAGTCATCTTTAACGTCTTAAACAGTCTTTTGTTGTCTTTAGTGGTCTTTGCTAATCATTGGTGGTGATCTTTAGTGGTCTTTAATGGTCTATAGTGGTATGATCTTTAGTGGTTATCAGTGATCTTTCGTGATCTTTAGTGATATTTCATAATTTTGGTAGTATTTGGTGATCTTTGATAGTCTTTAGTGGTTTTTAGTAGTCTTTAATGATCATTAGTTGTTTTTGGTGATTCTTAGTTTTCTTACTGTGATGCCGCACCACTCACACCTCATCCCTGCCAGGACGTCTGATGAACCGCAGGAACGGTGACAAACCTCGCATCTCCCCACTGTCCCCAGTCTGTCTTCCCTCCAATGATGGTGGAATGTGTCCTGCAGCCACATCAAGACAAATCAGTAACAATTTAATCAATAAGGAATAGTTTAGGGTGGCGTTGGTGTCCAATCACTTTCGCCACAGGAAGTTTTCTACGAAATATATACTATAAATCCAAGTATACTATAACTCAATTTAGACTATAAATCCTGATATACTAAAAGAGAGCGAGTGAGAGAGAGAGAGAGAGAGAGAGAGAGAGAGAGAGAGAGAGAGAGAGAGAGAGAGAGAAAGAGAGTGAGTGTGTGTGTGTGAACTTTGATTAAAAACACTCAAGCACATTAGTCGTTAATCCAATACTAACACATTCTGCTCCGATCAATCATTGAACCAAACATTGTTTCTCACAGACCCCAACCACTACAGATCAGAACCAGATCCCCACAATACAAACCCTGACCTCCACAGTGTACTAATCGGTAGACTAATCAGTGTATTAATCAGTGCACTGATTAATAAAACATACGTTTCCTCATTATGGTACTTTTGTATCATTTATTCCTTGTCACTGCTTTATCTATAAATAAATATTAAACAATTTTAATTAAAATTTTAATAAAACAAGGTGAAATGAACAGTCAGTCATTTTCTATACCCGCTTACTCCTCACTAGGGTCATAGGGTCTGCTGGAGCCAATCCCAACATACTGCGAGCAAGAGGCAGGGATACACCCTAGACAGGTCACCAGCAGTGTGTGTGGAGCACACACACCATTCACTCACACACTCATACCTATGAGCAATTTAGATTCTCCAGTTAACCTAAGCATGTCTTTGGATTTTGGGAGGAAACTGGAGAAAACCCATGCAGACATGGAGAGAACATGCAAATTCCACACAGAAAGGTCCCAGTTCAAGGCCTTGAACCTGCAACCCTCTTGAACAATAAGGTCCCAGCTAAAGGCCTTGACCTGCTTGCTGTGCACTACCCACTGTACCACCATGTCGTAAAATGAACACGTACAAAAAGTGTGTTTTGTTAGAAAGATTCTCCTCTCCTACTCACCTGCTCCATCGTCCCGTCCAGGTGAGAACAACGACAGTCAGCACAGGTGAAGATGGAGCAGTCTGCATGGACATGCAGGTCACACACTGAAACACACCATGAATGCTTCAGTGATTTTATTAGACAACTCTAAAATATTTTTTGTAAATGGAAGCCTCCTACTGTAGAGGTGGAGAAGTGAGGAGAACATTAATCAAACAAGAAATGAAAATGTTCTTGAAAGATAGAAAATGTTACCAATAGAAACACAGTGTTTCTATTGGTAACATTTTCAGTAACTTCAACTGATTCAGTCAGTTAATATAGCTTTGTTTTTATTACATAATAGGGCTGGGTGAAAAAGAAAATCAATAGATATTTGGTTTTATTGATCAATGTCGATAATTATTGGTGATTTTTTTAATATTTGGGGGGCATTTTATGCTTAATGACCTACGTTTAATACATAAACGATTCTAGAAGAGATGGACAATGACACAGTGATGCTCCAGGATTTATCACTAATTAATAATATTAACAACTCTAAACCCGATTTATTTTACCTGTGTTAGGCTGCTTCATTTTTATTATTACATGGTGAAATAAAAAAAATAAAGACCAGAGAAACAAATGTGACAATAAAAGAAGGAAATGCAGCACAGACTCTGCTGAGTCGAAGGGAAACGAGTCACCACAAATTAGGTATGAACAGTCGACTACATCTCACCATCCTGTTGAGGGGACAAGGCTGGGGGCGGGGCAGCACCAGACTGATCACATCACAATGCACCACAGACCAACACACAAAATCATTCCTTTCCATTCAATGTTATATTTAGTATATCGCAATAAATCCATGTTTCCATGTTTGTACTTGTATATATTTTTACATTTTTAGATACATTTACATTTATATTTCTTACTGTACTTTTCGTTGTATACTTTTGCTCTTTTAACTTGTACACTTGCAGATATTGTAATGAAAAGCAATTTCCCCTTGGGGATTAATTAATTATTCTGGTTCTGATTTTGATAGTCTGTTGCTGTTTTCTGACCTTCACAGTGCAGTGATGCGTTTCCTTCTGTTTGTTTCCTGCAAATGGAGCAGAAACGTTTCTTCTGAGCACCTGGACTGAAGCAGTGAGCCGTTGGAACCTGCAGGTGGCAGCACAGGTCAACACTTAAACAGGTGAAACCAGACAAACACCTAAAACAAGGCAAACACGTGAAATAAAACAAAAACATATCAAATAAAAAAAGACAACCAAAAAGACAACCCTTGAAACAAGACAAACAACATCTGAAATCATTAAGCTGTGCCTGTTAACAATGAATCAGCAGTTTAGTGTTGGCGACTGGTTCCTGCAGCTGCTGTTGCTGGTTGTGTTATTTATTCGGGCTAATTGGGAAGTTGGGATGACCTATATTTCTATAATCTTGTTGAATGCTATATTCTATGACAAAGAGGCATGGTGAAATCTCAATCAAGATCTGCTTATCATCCTTGGAAAATCTCTGCAAGGCAGTGCAACCACCAAGCTAAACCCCTCATCTAACCATCTAAACCATCATATATGAAGAAGGAAAGGAGAGATTTGGATAAATGTTACAAAGGGAGAACACCACCAGGGAGACAGGGAGATGAAAGAAGGACAGTCACTAGAGGAAGTTCTAGAGGAAAGCTGAAGAAAATGAGAAAGAAGGCCTGAAGGCATTCTGGGTCCAAATGAGAGACAGGCTTGTGACCTTATAGAGGGCTGTGCAGGCCTGCAGGTGGAGAAGCAAGGAAGAGAAACAGAGGGTGAATTTCTTCTGGCACCACTTTACGTTTGCCAAGAGTCTAATTTGATTTGCATGTGAAACAATTCCCAAACTCATAATAGACTTTAAATGAGAGAGGGACAGAGAGAGAGATGGCAGAAGGAGGGCAGAGTCATTTCGTTGAGAAAAACAGTCGGAAAAATTCTCTTTTATGGGAACACTTCAGGTTTTAAGAATACGACAATGAACAGATGCACATAATGTGCAAGATTTGCTATGAAGGTAATATCTGTGACTCTTAGCAACACAACAAATCTCTTTACCATTTCAAACAAAAGCACAAAGTCATGCTGAATGTAAATCTGATTTCAATACTGACCAAAATAATCATATCAATGATTCTCTTTCATAATATTCGTTTCAATGTCTCACTATGGGATGCACGCCTCGTTGCAGACCTCAGAAGCATTAATCTCATTACGCCAATCGTGATTGGCTGGTGAACGTATTCGTCCGCAGCATGTAGTTCCGCCTACCTTAAATAGCTGCTGCTGACGATACAGCCTCATTCAAACACCTCTTCTCACTCGAAGCGTATCTTGCGTCTCTGCTGGCTAGCTTAACTGTCCATAGATAGATCTTAGTTAGCTTCTGTCGCCGGGCGCTGGCTAGCTATCGCCTTTTCCGATCACACCAGATCGGATTTTTGTTTATTTTTTTTACTCGGCTCAACTCACCCCGCCATGGTAGTTGATGCTTACCGTCGTCCATTAGCATCCGGCTAATAACGACTGCTTCGCAGCTCCCGCTTCCCTGCTTGCACTCCAGCTCGCGAGGAATGGAGGATAAAACCCCTCACACCAGATGTACCGGAGACTCCTGACCCTGCCGCTGTGGGAATAAGATTTCGAGCAAAGACACACACCAGGTCTGCTCGGGCTGCTTGGGGCTGGAACATGCCCGGCTGGCCATCGATGTTCCCGGCTCGTGCCAGCACTGTGCTCGGTTCACGGTCAAGAGTCTCCGTAGACGGCTAGCCCGCCAGGCTAGCTTGTCTGAGCAGGACCCCTACCTCCCGGTCTGCGGCCGCCCGGTTGACAGCGCAGGAGAGAGGGACCCTGATGCGGAGGTGACGCCGGCAGCTAACGCTAGCTGGGGCTCCCAAGCCGACTTGGCTCAGGATTTCCTCCCCGGGGAGGATGTCCTGGAGCTGGACTACCGTGATGACGATGACACCGTCTCGGATATCCTCATATCAGAGGATGAGGAGGACGATGACATTTTTGTCACTCCGTCCCGGGCTGCACAGTCTGGTACCTCAGCGGGCTTTCGGGATGGAGGTGAGAGCAGCACACCAGCTTCTCCGCTTCCCAGCTCGGATTTGCTCGACGTGTGCAAACGCGTGGCAGTCCGACTGGCCATCCCCTGGCCTGAGACAGTAACGGAGATCACCAGATCCCATTAAGAAGGGAAGAAGTTGCCGCTGGCTAAGAGCGGAGCGAAGCAACTTCTCCCGGTCTTCCCGGAGCTGCTGGATGAGGTCGCGCGTTCTTGGAAAGACCGACCCTACAGCAGCAGGAGCCCGATACCCGGTGCCTCTTCCCTCGACTGTGAGGCGATGGAGAGCCACGGTCTGCTCCGTATGCCTCCGATGGAGCCACTCGTCGCAGCCCACCTTCACCCGCGGCTGTCGGCCATGTCCTCCAGGAGCCTCTCCCTGCCGTCTAAATCTGACCAGTTTCAGTCAGCCTTGACTGAGAAAGCCTACAAGGCGGCAGCGCGCTCGGCCAGGGCGCTTAATGTCCTCTCCATGCTCACGGCATACCAGGCGGAGTTATGCGAGGATTTTGCGCATACTCAAGACCCAGCTGCGTGGGAAGAGATACCGGTTGTCACCGATTTGTGTCTCCGTATCCAGCGCTGCGCGGTCCAGGCCACGGGAAGAGCCATGGGAACCATGGTCCTACAGGAGCGGGCGAGGTGGTTAAACCTTACGGGCCTGTCGGACCGGGAGAGGGATGACATCCTGGACATGCCTATCGTCCCGGAGGGTATTTTCGGCTCCGCGCTGGCTTCTATGCAGCGGCGGTGTGAAGCCAGGAAGAAAGAGGATGAAGCTCTCCAGCTTTGCCTCACTCGAAAGGCTCCGATCCCCTCTCCACCTGTGCAGCTTCCCAGGCTTCAAAATTTAAAATTCCCAAATTGCCCAAGCCTCAGCTTGCCACCTTCCCGTCGCCCAGGGAGGAGGTCAGGACCAGCTGGCCCAGAAGAGCCTCGGCTCCGTCTGCGACAGTGCTGCCGCGGCCCGCCCAAGCTGCCAGTTTCCAGGCCAGGAAAAAGAAGCGAGCGGCCGGTATTCGCCCTATCCTGGATCTACGAGGTCTGAACAAGTATCTCAGGAAATACAAATTCAGTATGCTCACGCACGCATCCCTGTTGCATCTAGTACAGAGGGGGGACTGGTTCACCTCCATAGATCTGAAAGAATCCCATCTCTCGCTGGTCACCATGTCCTGGGGAGGATGGACAATACGACGACGGTAGCGTACATCAACCGCCAAGGGGGATTACGCTCTCGTCACTTGCACATGCTGGCGCGCAAACTGATCCTCTGGAGCAGCGAGCGTCTCCTCTCTCTCTGAGAGCGACGCACGTCCAGGGGGCCCTGAACACGGGTGCAGACCTGCTGTCCAGGGGCGCTCCAGTGTACAGAGAGTGGGTGCTGCACGTTACGGGTTACGCGTTACGGTCGGGCTGTGGTGGACCTCTTCGCGTCAGGAGAAAACACGCAATGCGCACTGTTCTTCTCCCTGCGCAGCAAGGACGCTCCCCTGGGCATAGACGCACTAGCGCACGCCTGGCCGCATGAGCGTCTTTACGCGTTTCCTCCTCTGGCCCTGATACCGCCCACTCTGTCCAGAGCATGGCCACACACTGATTCTGATAGCTCCACACTGGCCTGCCATGCATTGGCTAGCGGAGATTTATCGGTTGCTGCACGCCCAGCCTTGGCAGAATGCTAGAGCCTCTTCCACTAGGTCTTTGTATGACTGCAAGTGGAGGGTATTTGAGGAATGGTGTCACAGAGAAGGACACATCTCCTTTCAGTGTCCTGTCGGGGTGATATTGTCATTCTTGCAGGACATGATTGACAAAGGGAAAGCCTTCTCCACGATTAAGGTGTATTTGGCAGCCATCTCCGCCTGTCATGTCGGATTTGGAGAGCGACCAGCCAGCCAACGTGCACTGATTTGCCGCTTTATGAAGGGAGCATGCAGGCTTCTTCCTGTCTCCCGACCATTGGTGCTTCCATGGGATTTGGCTGTGGTTCTGGAGGGGCTTAAAGGCCCTCCGTTTGAACCACTGAAGGGAGCAGATCTGAAACATCTGTCTTTCAAGACTGCGTTGTTACTGGCTCTGGCTTCAGCTAAACATGTTAGCGATATCCATGCACTTTCGGTGCATCCCTCATGTGCCCAGTTTGCCCCGGGTGATGTAAGGATGATTTTAAAGCCCAATCCGACCTTTGTACCCAAGGTGGTTGGCTCATGTTCCCCTATTGACCTGGTGGCCTTCGCTGCCCCGCCTGGGGAGCAGCGGTCACACGCGTTACGTCCAGTTTGTGCGGTGCACACTTACATGGATAGGACTGGAGGTTTCAGGAGGAGCGACCAGCTGTTTGTCTCCTGGGCTAGTCCTCATAAGGGAAAACCTATTTCAAAGCAACGTCTCTCTCACTGGGTGGTAGAGGCAATTACTTTGGCTTCTAAGAGTCAGAGTCTGCAGCCACCTGCAGGTCTGCGGGCACACTCTACTCGTGGCTTGGCCGCATCCTGGGCCTTATTCAGGGGAGTCTCTCTTCAGGACATTTGCGATGCGGCGTGTTGGTCTTCGCCTCTCACCTTTGTCCGTTTCTATATGCTGGACGTCTCCGCCTCTTGTGTGGCGCGAGCGGTCCTGGGGCCCTAACTGGCACAGAGAGACGCTCTCCCTGTAGGTTGGTGGACGCTAGATAAGCTTGTCTGGCAATACGGGAGCTACCACATCCCATAGTGAGACATCGAAACGAATATTATGAAAGAGAACTTAAGGTTATTTACATAACCCCGGTTCTCTGAGTAATATGGATGAGATGTCTCACCAGACAACCCTTTTTGCTTGGGTGAGTGAGAAGAGGTGCTTATCTTGAATGAGGCTGTATCGTCAGCAGCAGCTATTTAAGGTAGGCGGAACTACATGCTGCGGACGAATACGTTCACCAGCCAATCACGATTGGCGTAATGAGATTAATGCTTCTGAGGTCTGCAACGAGGCGTGCATCCCATAGTGAGACATCTCACTCATATTACTCAGAGAACCGGGGTTATGTAAATAACCTTAAGTTTTTTCCATAATTGAGCAGCCATAATCCACAGTAGTGAGGATGGATGCTAAGGATGATAATTTCCTTCTCAAGTGGCTTACCTTGGAGCCTTTCCAATGACCAGGCCATCAGCAGGCTGATGTACAAAGAAATTGGTGGCAGAGCACAGTCAAGGAGAGCTGCCTCGGGGTGGGGAACAGCTCCAAGTTTTGATTGAAAGCCACGAGAAAGAATAGAAAAGACCTGGTGACTGAAGAGGTGGTCAGGAGTGAGAAAGAGCAGTACAAGGTCAAAGCGAGCAAGGAGGCAGAGTCACTGGCAGCAAGGACATTAGATGTTGGGAAGAAGTGGTCGGCAGGACCATCAAGTGGTTCAACACATGGAAGATGCCCCGAGCAAGGTTAAACTTTCCTCATTCGGGCCACCCATGACACCATCTGCACCCCTAGAAATCTGTGGTAGTGGTACAGCTCCAAGGAAAACTGCCATCTGTGCACCCCAAACCCAGGTCTACAGCGCATCCTGTCCAACTGCAAAACAGCTCTGGTTCAGAGTCAGTACAGGTGGCAGCACCCCCTGTTCCTGCAGAAGCTGGCAGAAGTCTGTTGTCCTTCGTCCTTCGTTGGACATGGGGCAGGGCCAGAATATCACCCAGAGGAAGATAGGGTCACTGTTAACACCTGGAGGTGACTTGAACTTAAGAGTGGACCTTGATGTGTAGCTCAAGGTCAGTGAAAACCATTTCAGGTGAATATTTTAAATGGTAGTTCATCAAGAGAATGCCAAGAGTGTGTAAATCGGTAATCAGATCAAAGGGTGACTATTTAGAAGAAACTAGAATATAAAACATGTTTTCAGTTATTTCACCTTTTTTGTTAAGTACATAACATAAACGTGTTCATAGTTTTGATGCTTTCAGTGAGAATCTACAATGTAAATAGTCATGAATTTTTTTTTTTATTTTTGACACATATTTATAATAGCTTTCTATGCTTGGTTGCTGAGGTGGTGTAATGTGTTGTTCACGTTGTCCAGTGTTTTTGATGTCAACATGTATCAAAAACACATTGAGGTTCAAAGTGATCAGATTCAGCTCAGTAGACAACTGATTCAATAATTCCATTGGGTCATTGATTATGCAGCTGGAAGTTTAAAAAGTTTAGGAAATCTGAGGCAAACTTCATGATCATCAGCTGTGAATGTCAGAGGAAGAACTCCCCTAACAAACAGTACTTCCTGTAGTTTATGGCTGGTCTATTGATCGGTGCAGTTTGTGGGGCTCAGTGATCAATAAACACTGTGTTTGTGTAAAGTTTCACTGTTACTCACCCGAACCAGAGACGGAGCCATACAGGAACAAGCTGAACGCAGCAACTTCCGACATCTCTCATGGCACATGAAGTTACACACTGAGGAGACAAAGACACAGCCTGATGCCAGAGATGACTTGAGTTTGGATTAGTCTTTTCTAACACTTGTCTGCTGAAATGCAGATGTCCTTTTAATATTTTTTGAAAAGGTAAAGCTTGACAATCTAAATGGGACTTTCTGTGTTGTCATTGCTTAAGTTAAATAAAATGTTACATCTTTAAAAATTAACCCTTTTTTTAAAAAATTCCAGGAACCTACATGTATGCATACATTAGCTGTGGGAACAAGAACAACTTTATAAGGTTGGTTCAAGCAGCAAACATGGCAATCACAAAATTCAGTTTTGAATCACCTTGAAATTAGTGGTACATCAAGTGTTACTTGGTCTGATTGTGAATCAGTTACAGGACACAGTAGAAAGAACTGAGCAGTGCTGATTTTGAATATTTTCATTGTCAATTTCACAGTGAAAATTTGAATGGCAGGGGTGAATCTTGTTTCTTAAGAGTAACTACTATTGAGAGCTTATGCACCAAATGCTGATTTAGAGTTTAGAATATGGCTAATGTTCTTATTTTTAGTGGTAGGTAGAATCTACTCTCCTTAAAAATGATTTTGTGTTTCCTGTACAAAGCTGAGCGTAATGTTACTGAACTGTTGTTGCTCTAAATTTCATTGTGATGATTTTTCTTACAGTGGTCTCAAACTAATAACTACGTCTATACCCCCTTATTCCTCATTAGGGTCACATGGTCTGCTGGAGCCAATCCCAGCGCATTACAGGTGAGAGGCAGGGATACACACTAGATGGCGGCCAGCCTATTACAGGGTACACACACCATTTACTCACACACTCATACCTATGGGTAATTTAGTGTCTCCAATTAACCTCATCATGTTTTTTTTGTTTGGACTGTGGGAGGAAGCTGGAGAACCTGGGAGAACCCAGGCAGACACAGGGAGAACATGCAAACTCCACACAGAAAGGTCCCAGACCAAGATCTTGAACCTGTGACCTTCTTGCTGTGAGGAAACAGCGCTAACCCCTGCTCCATCATGTTACCCAAGCTTTTTATTCTTTTTTTGAAATTCTATTTTACATTTTTATTTATTTTATTATTAAAGAATAGTGTTTTTAAGTTTTTACACAGAACACTGCCGTGGTCACCATACAGAGCTAGAAGCACTAACTTCTGACTAACTTTGTACAGCAAACAGCCCCTAAACCAGGGGTGGGCAATCCTGGTCCTGGAGGGCCGGTGTGGGTGCAGGATTTTGTTCCAACCAAGAAGTTACACACCTGATTCTACTAATCAACCTCTAGAGCCATTGCCAAGGCCTTCATTAGTAGAATCAGGTGTGTAACTTCTTGGTTGGAACAAAATCCTGCACCCACACCGGCCCTCCAGGACCAGGATTGCCCACCCCTGCCCTACACTATAGCAGCGGTTCCCAAACCCTTTTTTCCCACGCACCCACTTCTACGTCTCAACTAGAGATGCACAGATCCGATACCCAAATGGGATATTGGCTCCAATATTGACCAATCAGCTGGATTACATATCGGATGAAAGTGGCCGGTCCAGTGTTCTGATCCAGTCACGCATCGAGTTACTTCGATTCTATGTTTTCAAGCTGGTTACGTCATCACGCAGAGCAGCACAGCATGCTAGCAAACAGTAACATGGAACAATGCTGGACTGAGTAATTTGGAAACATTTCAAACTTGATATGCTAACAAGTCCGAGGCCATGTGCGGTATCTACAACGCGAAAACTGCGAGGGGAGGTAATAACGTTGCTCTGAACAACCCGCTCACAAGCTGCTACTGAAGGATGTTTATTACAGCGAGAAGTTAAGACGAGAGTAGAAGGAACGTGTTGGTCTCTGCAAAAACAAAAAACTGAAAGCTCAGTAAAAGATATCAATATCCAGTAATGAGCAACAATCAACAATCTCCACAGAAATGAACACTACCTACCTCATGGCCACACAGTTTTTTTTTTTTATCATGTCACCAGAGGGGCTCTCTAAATAAAGCCTACAACTGATTCACCCACTGATTCATTTAATTTGAGTTTTTGTAGCCTAGAATACCCTGTGTTACAAAGCCATTGTTTGAAAAAAATATTTTCTATTCAGAAAGTCTAGTCGTTTCTCTTTAGTTCATACGCTCATATATACATGTGCATACACTCATGAACATTCACATGTTGATCTGATTAATAAAGCCAGAAATTCCATTAATAAACCCTGATAAGGCACAACTATGAAGTGAAAACTATTTCAGGTGACTACTTGAAATGGTAGTTCATCAAGAGAATGTCAAGAGTGTGTAAAGCAGTAATCAGATCAAAGGGTGGCTATTTAGAAGAAACTAGAATATAAAACATGTTTTCAGTTATTTCACCTTTTTTTAAGTACATAACACCATAAACGTGTTCAATCATAGTTTTGATGCCTTCAGTGAGAATCTACAATGTGAATAGTCATCAGATGCATGTCTGTCAGTCCTGGTCCATCTATAGCCTGTCCGTCCATGGGAGTGGATCTCTCCTTCACTATGGTTCTCTCTGAGGTTTCTCCTTTTTCCCCACTGGGTTTTGGAGTTTTTCCTTGCCGCGAAGGAGGGGTCTAAGGCAGGGGATGTCTGGGTCGCTGACATTTTGTGAAGCCCAGTGAGGCAACTGTGTTGTGATGTTGGGCTATAAATAAAATTGAATTGGAAATGGAATTGAAAATAAAGAAAACACATTGAATGAGAAGGTGTCCAAACTTTTGGCCTGTACTGTATATAAAATCACAAATGCAAATTTTGTAATTTTTATTATTTGTTAATTTTACAAGTACATAGCACCATAAACATGTGTTCATGCACTCTTGCACAGAATGCAGCTGTTTTGCACAATGGACCATAGCACTGTACATACTCTGTCTATAATTGCATATCTCTATTATATTTTACTCTGTCCATAATTGCATATTCTTACTGTATTTATTATTTCTAGTCTTTATTTTTTAGATTTTATTTTTATTCTATATTTTTATTATTGAACATTGGACTGCCCCAGGACCAGGGAAAGTAATTTTTTTCATCATGAGTACATAAATGAATGACAATAAATGACAATAGAATAGAATCCTTAAAGTTATAGTCAGTCAGTCTATAACTCCATCTTCTATACCCGCTTATTCCTCATTAGGGTCGCAGGGATCTGCTGGAGACAATCCCAGTGCAATACAGCGAGAGACCTCAGATGGTCACCCGCCTAATATGGGGCACACACACACCATTTACTCTCACATTCACACCTATGGGCAATCTTTAGAGTCGCCAATTAACCTCAGCATGTTTTTGGACTGTGGGAGGAAGCCGGAGAACCTGGAGAAACGGGGAGAACATGCAAACTCCACACAGAAAGGTCCCAGGCCCAGGACCAAGGAGGTCTTGAACCTGCAACCTTCTTCCTGTGAGGCAACAGCGCTAAACCCTGCTCCACCGTGTCAGCCCCTAGCATGCTAGCACCAGACTAAGTAAAGTCTGTCATTTGGAAACGTTACGCGAAAATTACAAGGTTGGTAATGACGTTGCTAAATACAACATGACAAACAACAACCCAGCTCCAGCGTGTGACCCAGAGTCTAAACGCCTGCTCACAAATGCAAGGCGTTCAGACTTTGGGTGAGTGAGTGGGGCATGGAAAGGTATGTGTATTCCATGGATGTATTAAAAGAGATTTAAGTTCTACAATACATCCATGGGTATTCACACCAGGTTTTTCTACAGCACATCTTTAAGTGCGGATAGCCATGTTTCCTTTTTATCACTTTGATAAAGAAACTGTGTCTCTCTATTAAACCTTTCTTATGTTAAGAAGCAAATTTTAATTTTCTTTAGTAGACATGGAAAATAAAGTTTGCTATAGCTTTAATCAGGATTTGATTAGACTCTTCCCTCTTCCCACTTACCATCCATGCAGAAAAATTGAAAAAAAGAAAAACTTCTATTCTCTATTTGCAGTGTGGTGCGACACTTGTTGTATAAAATGCCTAATCTGTTAACTAAATGAAATCATATTCTGAACAAAAACGGACCAAAACCTCACCCCCACACACCACACACACCGAGCTTTGGGTCTGAATGCATCCTGCTTTGCTCATAGTCAATGAGGGACTGTTGTCACAGCAGAGAGTGAGTGACGGCTGTACAAGCTGCTGATCAGGCCTGATGCCTTTGTTCACATAGCAAGGTATATAGTAGTATCGGATCAGTATCAGGTATTGGCTGATACGCTCAGCCCAGGTATCGGATTGGATCAGAAAAACCTGGATCGGTGCATCACTAATTCAAATGTCTTTGTTTTCCTTGTGGCTGCTTTGATCTGATGAGAACAGATTTGTTATGTTAACAGTAAGGTCCACCATGCTCTATATACCACTGAGAATTAATTCACCACCATACAGCAAACTTGTAGTAGACTCCTCAATTCTTCAACAATGCCAACCTCTTCTTTAGAAGTTTGAATCCTTCAACCCTTACTAGCTATTGATAGGATGACCCTGGTTTGTATTATTAAGTTGACTGCCAATCAGATTTCCAAATTGATAGTTTAGTGCAATTTATGGCTTTATTGGCTCTCCTTTCCTCTCAACTTAAGAATTAACCTCTGTTTGTAATGAATAAATAATTATTTCAAATAATTATTGATTCTTTTTGAAAGTCAGTGTCATCTGAATAATACGTATGTCATGAGGGAGGCAGGCACAACAGCATCTAGTGAGTGGTTGCCGCAATGCACATAATGGGAGTGTGGGTTTAACTTTTTATATCGAGCTTGCACATCTGAAAAACACCCTGACATGTTAGCTACTCCATCAAAGCAAAGTTGTGCGGTGCTTTCAATGGGGATGTTCAGTCTTAAAAAAACACCCTTAATGCAACTGAAAAAAATTTCTCCAGGGCTCTCCGAGGCATTATAAAATCCCATAAACAGTGTGTGAGGCTCAAAGCTGCGGTCAACATATTTTAGACTGCATAAGAACTGCTCAGTGGTGCTGATGTCAGTTGTGCCATCAGCTGTGAGGCCATAAACTCAGCAGCATTCCTTCTATCCACTTTCTTTCTCTGGGGAGATTATAGTGTGCTCCAGCATCAATTCAAACAGTATTAAGTACAGATCTGTCGCCTCTGAAGGCAATTATCTTGCTACCAAGGATTCAGATGTTCCTGAAGCCCCAAACAGTGTCGGGCAGGGGACTGCTTTCTGGCCTGAGCACTGGATAAGCAAGAATCTATAGAGTCGTTATCCAAAGCAGGCAACTTTTGTATTAACTCACTCTACAACACTGATCTCTCATGCTTGTTTTCAGTGGCTTTACACCAAATTGAATTCACAAAGAGGTTGTCTTAAATTTGTTTCAAGTTGTCATTTTTTTTCCAAGCAAACAAAACAGTAAATATGATCAATCCCTTCACCATAATGCAGCCACTGCCATCTGGCAAAATGTTTTATTACCATAAGGCCATGAAGGTAACTTGAAACTGGATGTTGGCTGTAAGGGTTTAATTAGTCCGATCAAGCAAGTTTGCGCAGGTATAAGGGCCGGGTCTACCAAGGTGGATCGATAGTCTCACTGCTCCAACTGCTGTCCATGATGGTTGCAGTGGTGCTCCCTGGGGTGGTGGTTTTCCAAAAAGTCCATAATTCTTTGAGCCATGTTCATCCGCATTTGGTCATTAGACTCATGTTCGTTCATTTACTTGCTGTTGCAGCTATGAATGGAGCAAGTGGAAAAAATGACGCTGACGTAACTTCCATAAATCTGCATGTCTAGGTCCTAAAAATAAATAAATCTAAATACACATAATAGCCTACATCTGTCAAAATCACTTCCCCAAAGTATATATAAAAAAATTACAAATTGTGCAAAATATTTGAATATATTAAAGAAAAAAAAATCTCCCTCTCTCTGCAACACCTCCACTTCCCACAGCCATGTGTGAGCCTGTGATAAAAATGTCCAATTATCTTCATGCATGTGTTGATGCATGCCAAAAAAACATAAATGTCATGTGTAGACCTAGCACGTCATGTGATGACCGGGGTGCAGCATCATCACACGTGAACGTACATATGAATGGGACCATTAGAAGTCAGCTGCCTGAGGAAAGTCAGTGAGGAGGAACAGCTCAGCCTAAACTACCACTGGAAACAATGTCATGCAGATACAGCTCACGGAGAAGGTGATGATTTTCACATCCATCACAAATAAAGTGCAGCAGCTACTTCAGCCATGATTGACAAGAGAATAGTGAGAGGTGATATCATTGCACGATTACACACACTGATCACAGACATTGATCAGACACATTGATCACACATGCACACTAATCAGACACACTGATCACCCACAATTACACACACACACACACACACTAATCACACACACTGATCATACACACCAATCAAACACATTGATTGCGCACATGCTGATCACACACTGATCAGATACTTTGGTCACACATGCTGATCACACACTGAACACACACGCTGATCACACACATTGATCACAAACACATTAATCATACACACTAATCAGATACTCTGATCCACACATGCTGATCACACAGATCACAGACACATTGATCATGTACAGTCATCACACATACAATGAACACATGCACATTACATACATTGATCACAGACAGATAGATCACACACTATTCACACATGCTGATCACACACATTGATCACAGACACAAGATACACTGATCACAGGCTCACTGCTCACACACATTTATCAGACACATTGATCACACTGAGCAGATAGTCGATTACACACATGCTGATCACACACATATAGAAAACACACACACAGATCATCATCGATCAGGTCTTCCTACCCTGGCACAGGAAGCCGGTGAATCCCCACATGAAGTCGCTGCAGCTGTGGCAAAATGTGGGTTTGGTGAGTGTGACCCTCCTGAAGCTGTGGCCGGTCCCTGGGCTCTGGAACCTGGGGCGGATCCCGGGGGACTGCTGCGCCCGCTTCTTCGGCGTCAGGGGACTCGCAGTCCGGCCGCCTGCTGAGTCCAGGTCCGCTGGTCTGTCCGGGTCGGTGTCGGCCATTTCGTCGCTCACACACCGAGCAGCGGGAAACGGCACCGCGGCGGAGCGCATCTCATCCCCCGAGCCGCTTCTTTCGCTGCTTCCGGGGCTAATTATCCGGGTCCTGAAACACAGAGTTAGTAACCAGGTCAGGACTTTGTAATCAGATTAGTTTCTGCTGAACGAGTAGGTTCGCTCCCCGAACCAGCGGTGGTACCGAGCGGTGTCGACAGCGGAGAGGGCGCCGCGGCCGGCGATAGCCCCAGAGCTTCCCGCCGCCTCTCCTGCTACAGACCCGACTGCCGGAACATTCACCGCGTTTCCGGCTTCTTATAAATCCACTGTCGTATGAGGAAATGTCGGTTTGAAGTATGTTCGCCGTCGATGATCCGCGGAAATCAAAGATCCACCCGGGCGCTGCGGTACCGCCCCGCGGCGTCACGGCAGAACCGGAGCTTCCTGTCGGAAAAATAAAACATGAATTATCGATGCAACGTCTGTGGGCGTGAATTCCACGAACATTCAGTCGCCCGGGAGAAACACACCGAAATCCGGTTAGGAAAACGTCCAGACCCGACCCAGACCCACCGAGAAACTAATCAACAAGTGTGAAGGAGCCGAGGAACCTGCTCATTCAGCTGCTGCTTCTTCCGCATCAGAGGATCCTGAACTGATTTATTCTCCCTCCTCCTCATCATCATCACTCCTAGTTCTCCTCCTCTTTTTCATTCTCCTCAATCCTTCTCCTCCTCCTCCTCCTCCTCATCCTCCCTAGTGGGATTCAGCATCTCCCGTCTCCCAGGACATGTCCACTCTCCGTCCCTGGCTGAAGTTGTCCCAGAGTAGTTGAAGCTCCTCCTGACAGAGAATCTACTGGATGTTAGTGTCCACCCTTGTCTTCTTACAAACAACAGAACCATTTCACATGTCTATGATTGTTAAAAGCTACATCAAATACAGATATTCCTTGTTTTTTCCAATTCACCTTCTATTCAATAAATTTTCAAATGATCCAATATTTCACAAAAAATCATCATAGATTACAGAAAAAGTCTAAAAAAAAAAAAAAAAAAAAAAGTGAATCAGAAATTCTCCCGTGAATCATCTCAGGACCCCTTACATTTATCTGCTGACCCTTTGAAGGGGCCCGACCCCTAGGTTGGGAACCACTAAACTAAACTAGTTAACTGTATATAAAGTAGTTATGCAACCTACAATAAACCCACTAAATCTAATATTTCATGAGTTGAAATCAAAAATTAAAACTTGTTCTCTGCCTCAATTGGTTAAATTATAAATCATTTCTCCCAAATGTTCACAAAGTTTAAATCTGTTAGCAACTGATGAGCTGATATAGGATCAGATCAACCTGCTGCTTTTATTAGACACTGAACAATGGACAGATCTGGGCTCCACAAAAGTATTTATTGAGGGAGAGTTGATCAATTATTGATTGTTGCTCCTCTTCAGGTGGAAAATAAGTTAGAGAATGAAGCGTTACCAGAAAACAACAGAGATTTCACAATATAGTATATGATGGTTAAAATGATGAGGCAGGATGCAGCAGGAGGAGATGCAGCAGGAGGCGATGCAACAGGAGAAGAAGTGGCAAGAGGAGATGCAGCAGCAGGAGGAGACGCAGCAGGAGCAGATACGGCAGGAGGAGAAGCAGAAGGAGTCGCAGCAACAGGAGCAGACTTAGACAGTCTGTCCCCAACTGAGACAGGAGGATATCTGTCTACTGATACAGGACGTTTGTCCCAGACAGAGACCGGACAACATCTGTCCCAACAGACAGGACAATGTCTATCCTGACCATAGACTGTATTTATAATCGACATAGTCTCTGTGACGTCACCTGTTGGTTTTTCGACTCAGATTTTGACACGTAAATGAGGCCGGTGCCATCTTTGTTTTGGCGTATCAGAGGCAGATCCAGAGGGAGGAGCTGGAGAAGAGCAGGAGGAGTCAACGGGTTCAACACGGGTCAACATGATAAAACACACCTACATAGCTAGGAGGTGCCAGCCTAGCTAAGATAAGATAAGGATGGTCAAACTTTGGAGTGATAAGCTGTCTAAACCAGTAAATTGCCTTTTGTTATTATTCTTCTGTATGCATACCATAAAGTAACTACTTTTTCAACAAATGAACCTTGTATTTTATAGAATTTACGCAATAAATTCTCTAATATAGACCCATGCACCCTAATTTCAGGTAAGACATGGGTTCACTTTCAACACTGTTGCTGTGTATTGGAATGTATTCTGCACTTATAATAATATAATAATATAATCTTTTTTATATTAGTAGCGCTGCCCGCTTGCAGTTTTTTTTTGGTTATCAGTGGAGTCTACTAGTGAAGTTCAGTTGTGATAAAAAAAAAAAGACATGTTTGTTGTTGTGCCCCGACACAGTTTGTATTTGATTCTTAATTCTTGAAAAAGTTGTCTATAGCTGGACATTTACCATTCTGTTTTGTTGCTAATGTTCAGTGTGTCTCTGGAGGGCACTCACATGCTGTTGTAATACACTGGAGCATGCATGGGTGTTCGCCCAACCAGTCTACATGTGTTTTGTGGACTTGGAGAAGGTGTTTGCCCGTGTCCCTCGGGGAGTCCTGGGGGGTGCTCTGGTCCCTGTACGCCCGGTGCCAGTGCTTGGTCCGCATTGCTGGCATATGTCGGACTTGTTTCCAGGGCAGTTGGACTCCGTCAGGGCTGCCCTTTGCCACAGACTCTGTTCATAACCTTTATGGACAGAATTTCTAGGTGCAGCCAATGTCGATGGGTTGCAGTTTGGTGGCCTCAGGATTGGGTACTGCTATTTGCAGATGAACTGGTCCTGTTGGCTTCATCGAACCATGACCTTCAGCTCTCACTGGATCGGTTTGCAGCAGAGTGTGAAGGTGGAGTGTTGACCACAGGTCAGGAATGAGATCCTGCCTCAAGTGGAGGAGTTCAAGTATCTCGATTGTTCACGAGTGAAGGGAGGATGGAGCGGGAGATTGACAGGTGGATCGGTGTGGGGTCTGCAGTGATGCAGGCCCTGCATCGGTCCATCGCGGTGAAGCAGGAGCTGAGCTGAAAGGTGAGGCTCTCGATTTACCAGTCAATCTACGTTCCTACCCTCACCTATGGTCACAAGCTTTGGGTAGTGACCGAAAGAACAAGATTGCGAATACAAGAAGCCGAAATGCGTTTCCTTCATAGGGTGCCTGGGCTCTCCCTTGGAGATAGGGTGAGAAGCTCAGTCATCTGGGAGGAGCTCAATGTAGAACCGCTGCTCCTCTGCATCAAGAGGAGCCAGTTGAGGTGGCTCTAGAATAATGGCATTATCAATCTAAAAAACAAACCAGCCTTTATGTTTCTCATGAAGCTCATTTATTTTCCTCTTATAGGCTCAGTGTGGATCATCAGTGACAGCTGGTGCTGTAGAGACCAGTCTGCTGGTCAGCTGGACTGCGATGGAAAAACCTTCAGCCCTTCTTCCTCTTCCTTTGAAGAGCAGCACTGAATTTCGTCTTCATCCACTGTGGCAGTGACCAGTGTTGGGGGTAACGAGTTACAAAGTAATGGATTACAGTAACGATATTACCATCACGGGTAACGAAGTGCAGTAACGTGTTACACTCAAAATATCAGTAACTACACTAGTTTACTAAACTTTAGGAACGTGCTTTCCTGCGTTACCCAAACCACTCTTGTTAGTCTAAAAAGTTCTAATATGTTTTAATGGTGCATGCATCCTGTCCATCGTTGGACCTGCCTGTGTGCTTGTCTGGGCACCGTTGCCACAGCAACCGGATTTGAGTGCGTTGAGTGACGTAGTTGCTGGTGTGTAGGAAAGAGAGGGAGAATGGAGGACACAGAGACGGAGGCAGGGTGATTCAGCCAGTGGCGATACTCGCACTATTTTGACTTTATGGCTAGAAAGGACAAAAACCTTCGAGTGAAATGCACTCTATGTCTAGGTGAGCGATATCTTTCAACTGCTGCCAACTGTTGTGCACAGTACTTGCCTCAAGTGCGGCACCATAAATGTTGTACCACGCTGATACCAAATAAAATGTGGTTTATTTAGTCTCACGTGGAGTATGATAAAAATGTTGGCTACGCTGATACCAAATAAAATGTGTGATTTATTTAGCCTCAGCAGCCATAAATGTTGTGTCTTGCACTAATTCTTCAGGTAGACTTGACTATCAGAAAGAATCAATAATTACTGGAAATAATTATGTATTCATTAAAAGTTTTAGAATTTTGGGGCACCACCTCTCGGTTGAGAGGAAAAGATAGTCAATTCTCTGATTCAGTCTCATGAATTGTAATAATCTATTAATTTAGACGTCTGATTAACAATTAACTTAATAATAGAAACCAGGGTCATCATATTAATAGCTATTAATAGTTGAAGGGTTCGGAGTTCTAAAATAGAGGTTGGCATAATTCATCATTGTACAACATTAAAGAGGTAGAATATATGACTCAAAAGCATTTATTCATAAAAATACAAAAATAAAACACACAACAATCTAACTAAATCTATGTACATGTGAATGTGTGCGTATGGATACTGTGTGTGTGTGTGCGCGCGCGTGTGCGTATCTGTGGAGGGGGAACTACAAAGATGGCTGCCGTGGTGGCTGTTCTATGTAGTCCAGGCCATGTGGGGCTCTTTGTTAAGAACAAAGGGAAAATGGCCAACCATGTTAATGTGTGTGCGAGTGTGTGAGGCTTAATGTCACTTTGTGTGTGTTTCAAGGCATCATGCTAAAGAATGGTTAGTATGCATGCAGGTTGGGACACTAACATCAAACTAAACCTTACAAACCTAAAAAACAGTGAACTGTAGCCTATGATTTCATCACATTAACGTTCAACAGTCTTGCTTAACCGTGTTAATGTTCTGTTCTGCCAAAGTCATGTTACCAGTGGAAAGGAAGAAGAAGGGTTGGTCTCTGGTTCTGCTTCCTTGAGTAGCTGGAAATGTTGTTGCAGCTATGGTGTTTGAGGAGTAGATCCGTTGTGTAGGTCGTGTTGCTCTTTGGTAATCCTTGTCTCTGGTTGTAGAACCAGGCCTGAGTTTCTTCAGTGGTGCTGGCTGGACGTCGTTGAGTCCTTGGTCACTTGCAGGTCCGTGAGACGCTGAAAGCAGCTGGATAATCCCTTTTAGAGCAGAGAAGCTGCTGAAGGCTTCTGTCCTGCAGCTTCTCCTGCTACAGAGCGGTGCTCTGCTGGTGAGCAGGAGCCCGAGAGAGTTTGGAGCTTGTGAGTTGAAGAGACTCTGGAGTGAGAGAGACTAAGAGGAGAAAGGCCGGTGCCTTTATACCTCTGGTGACATTCCTTGAATTCCTGAGCAATCTGATGAAATATTTGTCTGCCCAGCACAGCACTACAGAACTTGTGGCGAAAGATTCTACTAGCCAGTCTGTTAAAGAAGACACTTACGAACCGACCCCACCTAAACAAGCTAAGCTTTTACTGATACTTGAAAATAAAGCGATGAAAAGGCTATGATATTTGTCCATGTATCCATGCGGTAACTTTTAACAATTGCTTAAAAAAATGGAAAGTAAAGTAACTAGTAGTGAAGTTACTTTTCAAATGCAGTAACTAGTAAAGTAACAGTTACAAATTTCACTAGTTACTTTTTTTAGTAACTACCCCAACATTGGCAGTGACATAGGGGAGATCAGAAGAAGACGATAGTAAGAACAGCTAATTGCTGTAAGGTTATTTTCGGCTTGTTGCTTTGAACACATTGAGCGGTGTATATTATCATTGTTTTTGACTCCAACAGCCCCAATATATACTCTACCTAGCTGCTAATGTTACATTGTGATGTCTGTGACCAAACATCTTTACATTGATCGTACAGTCGTGTGTAGAACTTTACATCATAGCTAATGTTATATTTATTCAAGTTTGCATGATGTAACTTATTTACAACAGGCTTTCCAATAAATTTATTTTAAATGTATCTTGCCTCTGACAAAGTATATTTTTATCTTAATAGAGTGGTCAGTGACTTGTAAACTGTATTATGTATTTACAGACAACAGTCTCGTCTGCTGGACCTCTGTCTGACCCTTGACCCCCACCAGACCCCAGCTGCAGGTCAACCCACCTGGTGTGTCCAGGAGATGACCACAGACAGAGAGGAAATGCTGTGGACAACTTCAAGACTCCTGCATGTCCACGCTGCCACTAAAGGATTTATACATTTAGTAAGAGGGGGTTCCTCACATTGCCAGGAGAATTTGTCCCAAAGAGGATAAAAGTGATCAATGTACATATTTAAAATTACCAGTATTTCATTGTTTCAGTTTTGATAATGTTACAAACACCATTTGATGATTATGTAAATGATGATCATGCATAAGCAATGAATTGTTAATTTTAAAGAACTGATTTTTGTTTTCTGCCTAAACAATTTGTCATATCATCCTTCAAGTAATCACGGTAAATAATCACAAAATGTATCTACACAGATGGTTACTGATAAATTTTTGGGATATAGATAATAGAAAAACAGAAACATAAATGATACACATAGGAATTACAACCACTTATCAACTTATACAACTATATGCATATTTGGAGTTCAGACATATTGTAGAGTCTAGTCTGTGGGAGATGAGGTCTTTGCTGTATAAAGACACAATAAAACGCATACTGTATCTGACAACATTAGAAAAGTGTAGGTTCTGCAACAGCTCCTGGTTGTTGGGACAGAGACACCTGATGAAACCCCCAGTCTACGAGGACTGGTGTAGAACTTCTGTTCTTCTCTATAAAACCCCACTATAAAATATACAAATATGTCATAATTCATGGTTCTGAAGCATTTTACCAGTATAGTTTGTGATTTACAGTAACATTTTGTTTTAGAATAAATAGCCTAGTAAAGCCAAAAAAAAAAAAAAAAAAAAAAACTCAAATTGGTTTTATCCTCATATTAGGGATATCCTGATCACATTTTTTTTTGCCCCAGAGTCATTTGAGGAGCAGCAAATATGTTTAGCTCCAGGCTAGCGGCTCCTCTATCAGAGGTTGTAGATAATACTGTATCAGTAGCAGCTGTTTGTAGTAGTGTTAACTAGTGATGCAATAAGTGTTTACTTGCTTCCAACAACATTTTAACTAAACTAAATGTAGACGTAGCTACTGAGGATTCCTGGTTGTGTTTACAAAACTACTACCATTCTCTTAAAATTACGTGATATGATCGGTGACATCCCTAATCAAAATAACATACTGGAAAACGTTTTAAAAACCATGAAGATGTAGCGTTATCTTACCCATCAAGTAGAAATCCTGTCATTATACCAGATGTATAATGATGACATAAGACATAAACATAGCATAACATTTAACATGAGTAAACAGCTACAGCAACACTGTATTCCTTAGGTAAGTCCTCACCTATTAAAAAAAGTGACATTTTTGCAGATTAAGTTTCTGTTATTCATAAACAGTGTGTTTGAACTTTAGATATTTAAATATAAAGTTAATGGTGTACTAGGAGTATAATAAGTGTACCATTATCATTAAAATGATAATTCATTCACAGATCCAGGCTTAGTTCCAGGTTTAAGCCCAGGTTCAATTAGTGATGCACCAATCAAGGTTTTTCCGGTCCGAAACGATACCTGGGCTGAGAGTATCAGCCAATACCGATCACATACTACTGTTGAATGGGGCTGTAGTACATGTAGGGGCTATAAATAGTTATCAAAGAGGATTATCAATTATAAAAATATTAAATTTATTAATTAAAAATAAATTAAAAACGGGGCACCACCGGATGAACCGGACTAATAACTATGATCAGTCTCAAAAACTACTACCTTATAATTACCTTTATGTTAGAACATAAGTTAATAGAAGGTATAAAAATGGAAGGTGTGAATCCGTACACTAGCCCAATCAACCAGCTCTTTGTGACAATACATGGACAAAATGAAGCTTCTCTTTAAATCCACAAAAGAGTTTATTTACAAACAGTAAACACCTTACAATTAATACTGTTGTCAATATCCTCAACTATAACTACATGAGTATGGTAAACTACAAAGACAGAATAAGCTAAGTATAACAAAGAGACAAACTAAGTAAACAGTGTAAATAGGCAAAACCAAGCCAACAGCAGGGGGTTGTGTGTGTGTGTATGTGTGGGTGTGTGTGAGTGGGCGTGTGAGTGAGTGCGCGCGTGAGGTCGCAAAATGGCGGCTACGCCGGGACAAAGTGGGACTCTCGATGGCGGCTACACCAGGAACGGGTGTTACGCCACTAGTGGTCACACTGTGACAATACACCCACGGATACTGGTGTGTGAGACAAGATGGCGACTTGTCCACGACACATAATCCGGAGCAAAGAAAAGCACGGGCGTGCGTAGTGTGGTGCGTGTATGTTAATGTAAGTGTGCAAGTGTTCGTAGTAAGCGAGAGGATGGAGAGCGAAGATGAGAGGGAGAGAGAGGATGAGAGTGGGAGAGCGAGCGGGAGAGAGAAAGAAGAGAGCGAGCGGACTCGGCGCTCAATCAGCTGATCACAGTAACAGAACAGCGTAATGGAGGCGGCGATCCGTACAAAACAAGTGAAAACACTAATAAAACAAATATTCACTGCCCAGAAGATAACCTCTTACTGTGACGCAGGCTGTAGGTGTGGTGGTCCGGAGTTTGTTGATCCGGGCTTTGTTGGTCCGGAGCTGCAGCACGTCCTTTGCTGACAGTCCGGGGCTAGCGGCACACTAGTGTCCTCTCACAGTCCGTGGCTCGGAGGGAGAGGGTCACGACAGGAAAGAAAGGAGGGAAACGTTGTGTCTCAGGTGTCCTTTCATAGGCGGGCGTCGCCTACATCTGCGGGAAACAGCTTGATCCGGGGGGTGGCCGTCGATCAATCAGGTAGAAGAAGGTCTCGGCCAGCGAGGATTTCTTCCTTCAGGCCTTCTGGAAATGCGCGCCATAACTGTTCGCTCGGCTGCTGCTCGGTGGGGGCAGGCGGGTTGAGCAAGAGTTGTTTACTTCCGTTCGTCGCATCCGTCAGCGCGACTGGAAAAGAGCGCAGTTTGCAGGTTCTCCATGCATTTATAGCCTTCGTGTCGTCACCGCCCAGTGACGCACTACAGCCAATCAGAGTCCGCTTTCTGGGGGACCCCTGCTGGGATTACCTGTGACGTAGTTGCTGGATCCGACGGAAACACGGCTGGCGCTGTTGAGTACCACCCGGGGCTCCTTTGTTTAGGGACACGTGGCAAAGGGGTTTCCTTTGTCTCAAGAGACAAAGGAACTCAAATCAGGCTTCAGGCTTGCCTGCAGGCCTGAAATTCCTCAGGGCGAGGCACAACAGGGCGAAACTGCATCCACCCCTGCTGTAACAAGAGAATAGAATTTTTTTGTTCTGCCTCTTTGTTCTCTTTCAATTGTTCTGCCCGGATGGTAAGTAGGATGAGCATCTTTTCAGTGAAAATCCTGTTTAAAGCTACAGCAAACTTTAATTTCCATGTCTACTAAGAAGGTTGCTTCTTTTTTGTACCAGGAGTGAATAATTTGGCAATGACTTCTGGGAACAGTGCCAACGATTCCATCTTCCTCATCAAAGTGATCGTTTTTACTATGTGCTGTTACTCTCTAATCATCATTAACAATAAGAAAAGTTTAATAGAGGAACACTGTATTTATTAAAGCAATATAAAGGGGAAACATGGCTATGCACACTTAAACATGTACATACAGCTGACAGGTCTGCACAGGGGACTCACCGCACCTCTGTGATAAACAGACCCTTCAGTAGCGGCTAGTGAGTTAAGAGCCTGGGCCACACATCCGAGCTGTGGGTTTGTGGTGTATTTAGTCGTATCAAGTTTCAAATGTTTTCAAATAGACTTGGTCTGGACTCTGTCAGGAGCTTGCTCCATGTTTCGGTGTTTGCTAGCATGCTGTGCGTGCTGACGTGTGCACTCTATGGCTCATGGCGCTGTGCTCAAGGATTGAGGACCAAAGGAGATCTTTTGTCCTTGAAGCCATCAGGTTTTTTAACAGTGCAGTAATGGATGGGCTGTTGCTGATGAGGCTCAGATGTTAGCCTACCACTTTTCACTCTGGTTAAGCTGTTTTTTTTAGCACTTTTAGCTCACTTTTATCCATAACGGGTTTAGTTATCTTATTCATTTGTATGTATTGTGTGTGTACTTTGTGCCGTGAGCTATCTTACAATCTAATTTCCCTAAGGGGAATCTATCCATCTACTATTACATTGCAGTGCTAATTATTAACTCGCTTCAGGGACCCAGACACCGATAAATGCTAATCACTTAAACTTAAAAATAATGGAAATATACTCACCGAAACAAAGATGCATAGAATCCTACTTCGTTCAGTTGGTACAAACAGCAGCAACATGTTTGTCATATGTGCATCAACTGATCCAAAAGGCAGAAACAGTCAGAGGTTAAGTGCACTGAGTCATTAGCTGAGGAGCTGTTAGAATCAAGCTGATTTGTGCTGAATTTGAAGCCTCAATGAAGTAAAAAAAAAAAAAGAAAAGGGGGGGGGGGTATTAGAACAAAATCGGTTTTTGCACCAGGCTGATTTTTCTGCTATAAAGTTTTTGTCAGGCCCAGACTCAAAGGAGGTCTCAGATGCAAAGATTTCACCAGCTGGGTGGAACTTTATTAGATAATCCTCCAATAGAGAGAAAAAGGCTATGAAAATTATTCTAGGTTCAAAGAACTATTCACTAAGTTACTTTAAAAAGAAAAAACACTCCGGAGAGGGAAAAAGGCATAAAAAGCAAAGAGGAGGTAATAGAAAATCACTCCGCCGAGGAGGACAAAAGCAAAAACTGCTATTAAATAGAACAGAAAACCATAACCATAAGCTATGAAACTTACAACAGAAAATCACTCCCATGGAAGCAAAAACAACAATCACACAGTACTTGGGGAGGCAAGGACTGTGGACAACTGGCTGGGGTGAACGAAAGGAACAAAAAACTCTGGCACAAGACAAGGGGAGACGCAGACAATATATACACCGGGTAATAGGGAACAGGTGGAAACAATCAGGGCGGGCAAGACAATCAGACCGGTGACACATGAGGAAAGGCAAGTGACCTGAAACAAGAGGAGAGTTACTTTTCAAAATAAAACAGGAAATGACAAGACATGGAGACAAAATAAAAATCCAGCTTGACCTCACTGTGTGACAGTTTTATATTGAAGGTCTATGGTCAATGTTAACGTCTATAGGGATTAACTCAATTTTATGACCAGCCTCAAGCAACCATTCAAGGAACTGGAGGTTTTGGTACTTATTGTGCTCAGTGTTCAGCCCCAGAGTTTCCCCCTTGGTCCCCAACTGAGACAGGAGGACAGGAGTCTGGTCCCTGCTGCCACTGACAATGAAACTCAACAAATGACAATAATTACTGAAAAAGTTCTTGTTCTTTGCATGATCACATGATCAGCTGCTCCCCTGATCATTGCTATGATCATTTCTCCTGGAGGGGAAAGTCTTTTTTTAAGGTAATGTTTCATTCATATACATTTTAAATACAGAAACAGAAGAGCAGTAAAGATGCAGCAGGGAATTGAAATTGACTCTCAGGACATGTTTGTCTTTTATCCTCTTGGCATTTCTAGTCTATTTGAAGCAGTGTGTAATTGTGTAGTTTTAGTCAGTAAACTGCAGCTGCTCAACATGACCACTAGATGTAGGTCTGACACTGTCTGTTTTCAAATATTTTGGAAATTATTTTATATATATATACACAATGTACCCAACTTCTGATGGCTACTTTCAGCAGGATAATGCGCCACGTCATAAAGCTGGAATCATCTCAGACTGGTTTCTTGAACATGACAATGAGTTCACTGTACTCAAATGGCCTCCACAGTCACCAGATCTCAATCCAATAGAGCATCTTTGGGATGTGGTGGAACGGGAGATTCGCATCATGGATGTGCAGCCGACAAATCTGCGCCAACTGTGTGATGCCATCATGTCAGTATGGACCAAACTCTCTGAGGAATGCTTCCAGCACCTTGTTGAATCTATGCCACCAAGAATTGAGGCAGTTCTGAAGGCAAAAGGGGGTCCAACCCATTACTAGCATGATGTACCTAATAAAGTGGCCAGTGAGTGTGCATATATATATATATATATATATATATATATATATATATATATATATATATATATATATACACCTGTAGACTGATCATTGCTCACAGATCAGGCTACTTTTTTAAACACATTGAATTACAACCTGTAACCTGATCTGTGAGCAATGGTCAGTGACTTTTTCCCATGATGAATCGCAGCCATGCACTTGTATCTGCAGATCATTAAACTTCTTGAGGCTTGAGCTTGAGTCTGGTTAAAAGTCTGTTTCATTTTGCTGCCATTATGTCTGGGAAATATAATATGTACTAATTATATGGAAAGATGAGAAAGTCAAAACCTTTTTTTAAATAGTTTTAAGAGCATTAGCAATAGCATTTTTAGGTCTCTCAAAATGTACATTATGTGCTCATGTTACTTGTTCATTTGTTTAATTTTTTCAAGATTTTTTGACACAAAATGTCAAATGGCGAACCCCAAAATGATTAAAATATAAATTTACCATCCACCTAGAATATAAGTTGTTGATAGCATGTATTTAAAAAAAAACTTTTAAAACCTCTTTAAGGGAGTTAAACTACCTGGTACCAGGTTTTTAAGGTCACATCAAATTGCAGATTTGTCACTGACCCATTTACCCATTTTTTACTGTTGATCAAATTGCATTAAATAAAATAGACTTCACCTTTTACTACTACTTTCTCGTACTTATTTTACTAATAAATATTGCAATGTATACAATGCCCAAATGTAATGTAATGTAATTCCTCTATCGAAATGTTCCTTTATTACCATGTCACTCACTGTAGCTGTTTTGCACTTCACACACACACACACACACACACACACACACACACACACACACACACACACACACACACACACACACACACACACACCTCTCTCTCTCTCTCTCTCTCGTTTAGCAGCAGTAGTTCAGGCAACACTACCTCCGCCCGCCTCTCTCCTCTATCACCGCCTCTTTCTCTGCGCGTCTGTCCACCACAGTGTCTCTACCTGTCTCCCTGTCTGTCTCCGTCTGTATCTGCCCCCCCCCCCCTCGGTGCGGACATGCTCCCGCTGCTCCGGAGATGAGGTTCCGAAATGTTTCCTTTCTGACGGTGCTGATCTGCGGGTTGTGCGGGCTGGTCTCCGTGTCGTGGTTCACCGCCTTCAGCAGCTCCAGAGGTAAGAGTGCGGGGTAAGACCCGGTCTCGCAGCCGGGGAGGAGGGGGGGATTGGGCGGTTCAGAATTCGGTTTGAGTCGCGAGGTTTGTTGCAGCTTCGTGCTTGTGGATGGTGCAGAAGAGGAAAAAAGGAAACACATGAGGGTCTGAAGGGGGCGGGGACATGCAGGGCCTGAGGAGGGCGGAGAAGCGGAGGTGGGTTTGATTTGGATGCAGCTTTGTGTTTTGGATTTTGCTGATGATTTTCATGGGAAGCTGCTGGAGGGGAGCGCTTGGTTTGTGGTACATTGTATGCCGGTTACAGAGGACAGGGTCTCTCTCTCTCTCTCTCTCTCTCTCTCTCTCACACACACACACACACACACAGGTTCTGAGGTAATCAAAGGAGCACTTGTTTTGATGTACACCACATGCTCAGAAGAGGTGTTGGTTTGATTTTGTTGCAGATGATGTCATGCATCAGATGATGAAGGGAGCGCTTTCTTTGTGATGTACTTCATTCTAAGAGGAGGCGTCTAAATGAGGGAGGGGTTGGTTTGATATTGCATCCTTCCATGCAGAAAGAGATGATCTACTAAAAAGGTTTAAAAAAGTTGGTTTGATTTTAGTTGCAATTTTACTTCATGCAGTAGTAAAAGAGAAGTGCTTCCTTGATCACTAAGGTCATCAGGCAGTGTTTGATTTCAGATATATCACATGCCAACTGAGAGGTGGGAGGGAAAGAAAGTAAAGAGGGGAGGGGCTGTTTGATTCTGTTGTAAAAACAAGACGTCAGTGTAAATTGATGTAGGGAGATGACATAGGTGATCAGAGGTTGTATGAGATGAAAGGAGTGCTTCATTTGTGATGCAGCACAAGGAGAAAGCTAGAAAGAAGGCAGGAGGCTCTGATTATAATCCCTGTCTGTTAAAGGAAGTTCCTGCTCTGAGGAGCGCTTGGTTTGTGATAGGCAGTGCTGTCAGTTAAGGATAGTGGGGTGGTGTTAATGGAGGAGATAATCCTGAGGTGAAAAAGGAGCACTTGGTTTGTATCGTGGTACGGAGCTGACAGGGAGGAGAAGATGTGGTGGGAGAAGACAAGTCATTTGTGGATTTTTATTTGTTTTTATAGTGAAAGAAATCATGAAGAAAGGAAGTGCTCCATTTAGGATGCATTATAAACCCAGGTGGGAGGTGAGAACAGAAAGGTTTCATGTTGGTCACTCGTACTGCAGCAACACCTTATATTTTATCCAGGTAATATGCAGGAGTACAGGAGCGCTTGATTTCCACTCCATAATATTTGAACACAGCAGATCGAGTCAGAAGGGTCTTGTGCAGGTGGTGTTTACAGCTGTCAGCTGCTGTTTCTGATCCTTGGGAATGCCTGGTTTGTGAGTCCTGACAGCCTGGGTGGGAGATGAGAAGAGGAGCTAATGTGAGAGGGAGCTCTTGGTTTGTGATACACCACACATCAGGGGACTAGGGTGCAGTGTTAATTCTGACATCTGTAAGTTTGGAAGCTCCACAGCTTGTTGTGTGGAACAGTTTTAGATGCAGTTACACTGATGGAGAGGAGTTTAAACTGTAATCTGGGACATCGCTTGGTTCTGCTTTGACTCATGGATAAAATATTCAGTCAGTTCTTCAGACAATAGTCTATTGATCATATCTGTGGATGTTTTGGATTTATTTGAGTCATATAAGTTAAACAAACAATGAACACAGTTTCACGACATTTTTGTCATTTAAAAACTTAAAAATTAACTGCAACCTGATTTAACTTTGTTACCGCCAGTGAAGCTCGAAATAATCACAACTTTGTCTCGGTAGATTTTAATAATTTCAAAGCACAGCCCTGGTTTAATTTTTACACATGAAAGTGTTTATTGATTTATTGATAGGATGATTCAGAAAACAGCTCTGATACTTGCTAAAACATCCAGCTTCCCAAATATGAATATTTGATGGTCTAGTCGTAATGAAAACTCCAGTTTAATAATTCATGAATTTTTAATAGATGATGAAAACAAACTGGAATCGGACTGGACAGAAAATTTGAAACATTAAACTTTCTGCACAGGAAGCTTAATTTCTGAGCTGCAATGATTAGTCAATTAATTTATAAGTTTGATTGATAAATAAATCACCAACTATTTTGATAATCAAGTCAAATAAAATGACCTTCAGTTCAGGAGGTTATAATTGCTTGTGCCACTTAGGTGAAAGGGGTCAATAATTATTCATTCATTCATTCATCTTCTATTCCTGCTTATGCTTCATTAGGGTCACATGATCTGCTGGAGCCAATCCCAGCGCATTACAGGTGAGAGGCAGGGATACATCCCAGATGGTCGCCAGCCTATCACACACTATTTACTCACACACTCACACCTAACCTCAGCATGTTTTTAGACTGAGAGGAATCCAGAGAACCTGGAGAAACCCAGACAGACATAGGGAGAACATGAAACTCCACACAGAAAGGATCCAGACCCAGGTCTTGAACCTGCAACCTTCTTGCTGCGAGGCAACAGCGCTAACCACTGCACCACTGTGTTGCCTGAATCAATAATTAATTACATATAAATAATTTATTAAATCTAAAACATAATTCTGGAGTGTTTTTACTTCTGATTCCAGATCAGATTAATTTCCAAGAAACTTCAGTCAAATGTGTGTGTGTGTGTGTGTGTGTGTGTGTGTGCGCGTGTGCGTGCGAGCATGCATGTGTGTAAAGGATCAGTGCACTCATTTCAAACATTCATGTGGTTTCTCTCTCTCTCTCACACACACACACACACACACACACACACACACACACACACACACACACACACACACACACACCACCACTTTTTGGAGGTCTCAGTCTGCTGGAATTAGTGACTGATACTTTCACACCACTGAAATCAGACCAAACTAAACATCTTAAGTTCGAATTAGGGATGCATCAAAATGAAAATATGTAGCTGAAGCTGTATAGTATAAAAAAGCATGACCGAATAATGAATACCAAATATCAACTGCGGTTGTTAAGTTATTCACAATTTTTTAATATTGCATAAATAATCTAGAATAAATCTTAAACATGTTCAAATAAAGATCTCTAGTAAGCACACAACCAAGAGGAGGAAACACGGCACAAATGGGAAAACACTGCAAACACAGAAATAATGCAAAACCGAAAACACACACACATACAAATGCAAAAAAAAAACAAAATTCACAGTCCACTCCAGTTGCATAAAAACAGCAGTACTTCACAGTCTGTTTCAGTTGCCAAGGAAACATGACAAAAAAACTTGAGTTTTTTTCGGATTCAAGTGAAAAAAGATGCGTTAATGTGAGCTGTAGTGATTAAACATGAATCATGAATGAATCACTTTTCACAAAGGATTCAACATTATCGGTCTGACTACTTTTTATGGTGACTACTTTAGACTCTGGCGGTGAATGACGTCACTCACTAGTCACTCTGGAGAGTGAAAAAATCTCAGTAACTGAACCAGTGGTGGGTCGTCAGGGCCAGCAAAGCCTTGTCTGCTGGCCATAAATCATGATCATAATTAGATAAAAGTTCATTTAATTTTTTATTTACTTTCCCTAAATATATAAAAGTATTCTTCATATTCTCTTCATGTGACATCCAGTGTTGTTTTTTTTAGGTTAGTAATTTTTATCAGAATTCAGCTAGCTTGTGCTGCTAGGCTGTAGGAAATTTGCAAGTGGCCTTCAGAATCAACAATTCTGGCGTATGAGCAATGTATGTAAACGGGTACATACAGTTGATAGACAGTTGTGGTAGCCAATCAGAGTTGTTGACTGTAGTCCTTCTTGCTGACCTCACATTAAATGTGACATGTACGCATCCTGTGATTGGATACTCAACTGTGAGTTCAACTGAGTTTATTGTAAGCGGTTGTGAGGCAGTGCTATGCAGATCAGAGCAACACTAGTTAGCAGAGAAATATTTACTCAATTTCTTTTCACCCACAATGGCCGGAGAAGGCAACACATTAATCGACCAACTATGAATGGTACCCCTGGCTTACGTCTCCCAAAGGATGCTGCAAATTATTCTGCTGGGAGTGCCTTTTGTTTGCAAGGAATCCACTTGGTGTATGGATTTGCGAACTTAAATTGTTTAACTAAGGCTGCAATGAGACACCAAGGCATGACCGGACACTTGCAAGCAAAGATGCGTTTAAAGACTTTTGGAGCCCCCCCGAGTGGGCGCAAAGCTCAACAAACAGGAAAGTAGCCCATTTTGTACACAATTGAGGTGATGTAATGCATAAGTGTGTTTTTGTATATTGTTTTACCATCAGTGGTCATGTGGTGTCATAAATGATGGTATTATGAGAGGTATTTATTGAAGTCAGACACAGTAGGACATTGCTGAAGGCCGAGGTGTGAAATGCACGGCCCGCCATTGAACTGAATTGCTATACTGAATGATTGAAGACACCATGTGGTGCAGAATGGATGTGCAAATGATTACTTTTGATTCATTTTTAATCTCTACGGTTCATGCTGCTGTTTTTGTTGTGATTATTTTGCTTTGGTGCTGCACTTTGCATACTTTTTGTACTTTTCTCAGATGGACAGAGTGTGCGTGATGTGACGTGTCAGCTTTCCTTAGTTTGAATGGATCGTTTGGTGCACACCAGTTGCTGTTGGTGTGAAAGCAGCTTAAAACATTAAATTATATTAATAGTTTATTTCATGTGTAATATTAATCCATACGAGAATAACGGATGGAGACGACTGTTACACTCAGGAGGATAAATAGAGACACAAAATCACACTCAACAATAACAGGAGGAACTGAAATAGGAGGAGGAGGAAGATGAGGAGGATGAAGAGGAGAAGGTGACATCGAGCCTCTGTCCTGAATCAGATCAGCCTCCTCACACAGAGACCATCTGTCCACCAGAACCAGTGTGTGTGTTAAACCCCGCCCACTCATTTACCAGAGTGTTTTGTATGTGTATGTATGTGTGTGTGTGAGTCTGTGTGCATGCATGAGCACATGTGCATGTGTGTGTGTTTCACTTTCATGAGATTGCTTGTTTAAATCTCTGTCTCTCAGTTTCAGGTATCATCTTTCCTCTGAGGCGACCATCTGCTGTACTACAGCAGACTGAGTGTATGTGAGAGTGTAACAGTGTACTGTATGTGGTTATTAGTCACCATCAGGAGAGAAACTCTTTCGGCTCATACTGATAATGTCTTAAAACTGTGAAGTGAATTAAAATTTTAAAGTGAATTAAAACTTTAAAATGAATCGAAACTCTAACATGGATTACTGTAGTCATCTATACTATACTGTACTGGATACTGTAGTATCATATATAGGGTTATCCCTCCCACTGCCCAGGTGGCGACCAGCAGCAGATTTCTTTATGTCTAAATGTTTTTTATTGTTTCATGTTGTCCTTTTAGGTTAGCTCAGAAATGAAGATTTTTTTTTTTATTTTATATTTCTTGTTTTGGGTCATTCTTGCAGATCTCATCTGCATCATCACTTATCGTCACTGTACAATGCGTGTAGATAGATGCATGCATACATACATGGTAATACAGAGATGTTTACACCACATTCCAAATTATTGAGCAAATTGTATTTAAGTGTCATTAATTTGACATTTTTTGTTTTTCAATTAAACTCATGAATGGCATTGCGTATCAGGGCTCTTTGGATCACTGAAACCAATCTCAAACACCTGTTATAATTATTTTGTCAGGTAAGCCCAATTAAGAAAAAACTACTTAAGAAAAGGTGTTCCACATTATTAAGCAGACAACCATTTCTAAGCAATATGGGAAGGAAAAAGGATCTCTCTGCTGCCGAAAAGCATGAAGTAGTTCAATACCTTGGACAAGGTATTAAAACCTTAGATATATCACGAAAACTTAAGCCTCATCATTGTACTGTTAAAAGATTTGTGGGTGATTCAGAGTACACATGGGTTTGTGCAGATAAGGCACAAAGAGCAAGTATTCTTCCAGAGAAAAACATCAGATTAGAAAGTAGCAAAGAGATATTTGAAGCTGCTGGTGCCTCTGGAGTCCCACTAACATCAAGATGTAGGATCCTCCAGAGGGTCGCTGTTATGCGTAAACCTTGTATTTGGCCACTCCTAAACAATGGTCACAAGCAGAAATAGCTGCAGTGGGCCCTGATGTATATAAAGACTAATTTTCAATCTTGTTCACTGATGAGTGCTGTGCAACCGTGGATGGTCCAGATGCATGGAGTAGTGGATGGTTGGTGGACAGCCACCAAGTTCCAACAAGGCTGCAATGTCAGCAAGGAGGTGGTGGAAAGGTGTGAAAATGACCTCTGTAAAGTATGTGGAGTTTCTGCCTGGCCCCTTTCTTCTATGGTACAAAAAGAAGAACTGTGCTTTCTATACCAAAATCATCTTCATGCATGACAATGCACCATCTCATGCTGCAAGGAATATGTCTGCATCATTGGCTGCTATGTGCATAAAAAGAGAGAAACTAATGGTGTGGCCTCCATCCTCCCCTGACCTCAACCCTACTGTGAAGCTTTGGAGCATCCTCAAGCAAAAGATCTATGAGTTCACATGGAAACAGCAGCAGGTAAAAGATTCTGGGCCATATATATATATATATATATATATATATATATATATATATATATATATATATATATATATATATATATATATATATATTGTTGCTTTGTACTCATGACAAATAACAATAATGTTGAATCTAATCTATTAAGTCTTGAGGTGGAGCAGTACATCGGTGGTATTGCACTACTTTAGTTTCAAGAAAAGAAGATGCTTCACAATGTCAGGTGTTGTGCAGAACATGTCATGTTCCATGTTCCTGTTGCTACTTCATGTCAAGTAGTGTTCACTACAAACTTGTTCCAGTACTTAAATAAAATACCACATATGACAGCTATATGGTGCTATATGACAGCTATGAGGCCAAATGCACCACTACTCCAGACAAGCCAAATACCTCAAGACAGGAATCACTAATTGATGTTTCCGTAATGACCAGTTAAATTAAAATGTTATTTATTTGAAGTCATACATCTTTTTATTTAATTCTATCAAATATCATTTTTTAAAAAAGTTTTAAAAAATTGCATATTAAATCACAATTGCAATATCGGAGGAAAGAGTTGTGATTACATTTTTCTTTCAAATCGTTCAGCCCTAATAATACAAAGCCAGTCCTGGGCCAGATAATATAGTGGTAAGATTCTGGCAACCTGCACTAAACGGCTGAGCAGCATTTCTCATTTTGTGTTTACCTCATTTCATCAGCATCTTTTAGCAGACAATCTTATCCACCTTTGTAATTTGGATCTTAACCTTGTGGGATGATTATATGACCTCCTGACTGCCGGGTTTCAGTTAGTATGTTTACATGGCACTGACTACCCTAACGGGCGACACAGTGGAGCAGGGGTTAGTGCTATTGCCTCACAGCAAGAATGTCCCAGGTTCAAGACGTCCTGGGTCTGGGACCTTTCTGTGTGGATTTTACTCTTGTTCTCTTTTCACCGGGTACTCCGGCTTCCTCCCACAGTCCAAAAACATGCTGAGGTTAATTGGAGATTCTAAATTGCCCATAGGTGTGAATGTGTGAGTGAATGGTGTGTGTGACCCACGATAGGCTGGCGGCCATCTGGGGTGTATCCCTGCCAGACCCCTGTGACCCTAATGAGATGACTGACTGACTGACTGACTGACTACACTAACAGTATAACTGGGGGTAAGTTAACCCTGAGATGAGGGAAACTCTGAGGTAACTGAAACTCTGAAACATTGAAGCCCAAATTATTAATGACACTTAGTCACATGTGATCTGTTTAAATGCTACCGCTTTTCATTAGCTGGTATATATGTATATGGTATACTCAGCTGGAGTATGTATATATATATATATATATATATATATATATATATATATATATATATATATATATATATATATATACATACTGATGAGCCGATCCGATGAGCTATTTCAATCATGAACAACAGAACAACAAACTAAACTAAAAAACAGCTTTATTCATAAGATGTATTTATTTATTATTTATTTAATTGCCTTCTTTCTGTTGGCTGTTGATCAAATGTTATTTAGTTGTTGTTTTTTAATTAATACATTATTGAGTGTTTTTGCTTATATCATCACAGTTTAAATGACTTTACTATGTATAAAATAAAAATGTGTAAACACTGCACACACTGCCTATCAAGTGTTAAAGTGGGGTATTAAATGAGAGGATGAGTTACACCAACATTTTGTTTGAGGTTTAAATTACTATTTGAAGTAACCACAGAATTAATATTTACTTCATACTGAATATTTACTTGTTTAAGAGCCGTTGTCAATTAAATCAAAGTGAGGTGCAAATACCGTATTTTCCAGACTATAAGTCGCTCCGGAGTACAAGTCGCACAAGCTATAAAATGAATAATAAAGAAGAAAAAAACATATATAAGTCGCACTGGAGTATAAATAGCATTTTTGGGGGAAATCTATGTTGTGAAGCAGAGGTAATAAGGGGGCAATTGATTGTTTATCCAGTGGATGCCACTGTGTGATCATTGTGGTCGGCAAGAAGGTTTACTGAAGAAGAGTGAAGTTTCTGCACATGTGCGAGTTGTCTCGATAAAAAGTGAAACTCAACATCTGGGTTTGTGGTCCTTTGTTTTGACAAGTTACCACAATTTATTTGATAAAATCCAACACCAAGAACAAACATTTAAAATTTAAATGACGAACAATTTAAAATAAAATAGTCAACAACAGGCTGAACGGTGCTGACGTTACATAACACAGCTGCTATAGCATCAATAACATGCTAAGAAGTTTACCAAACCATCCGTGTCACTCCAAATACCCGGTAACTAAAATCCAATGAAATCTTCATCCTCTGTCACTTTTCATCAACTCCTCTAACTCCGGAGGTAGAAGACGCGGTGCTTCCTCTTCTACGTCACTGACGTCAGACGTCATATTTTACTACTTGCAGCTCGTAATCTGCAGAATATGATTTTCTTTTGAGTGCCGTTTTTGTTAAGCTCTTCTCAGTTGTTTTTAAAAGTTACCACCAATGTTGAAATTATCAACACAAGCCTAGAGCCCCCCCCTTGCGGTTTAGTGTGAAAATAACATGTGAAATGATATACCGGTAATAATGTGTTAATAATTTCACACATAAGTCGCTCCAGAGTATAAATCGCACCCCCGATCAAACTATGAAAAAAAACACGACTTATAGTCCGGAAAATACGGTAGCTGAGCAAAATACACCTTACCTTTTTGAATAATGTTTTTTTATTTCATTTTAGTTGCTTCCAACTTCTCCTCTCCCCTGTTGGATTGCATCTAAATAAAAATATTTTATTTTAGATTTTATTCCTATTCATATTCCTACTATGAACTTGCTACTTAATGAAATAGTCCATTCAAAATTATAGCAGTTTTCTCCCATGCCGTCTCTTTGTCCTTTGCTGCTGCAGCAGTGTTAATTTTACAGCGAAATATGTGTTGTACATTCTGTGGGTCTGCATTAATACCGCCAGTTCTATTGAGGTAAAATAACCTGATCCTTTTTTTTTTTGCAGTCATGCCTGTTGCCATGGCTACTCATGGTATCTGTGCTCCATTAATGATGGCTTTTTAAAACAGTTGTGCATGTGAGTAACTCAAGGTAAACATACTCAAGAGTTGATTGAAGTAAATTAGATTAGCTGTTCTGGAACCAGATACTCAGAGTATACAGATACTTAACCGGATAATGTGACTGGGCTTCAATTTTCTCTAGTATGTATAAAATGTATAAAAGTATGTATAAATAAATAAAGTATAAACCTCAATTTGGAGTTAAACTAGACAATCATGTGCACATGCTCCACACCCCTTCACTGGTGTATGACCCCAGAACAAAAACACCCACCCAAGAAAGCCAGTCGTCAGTCACAGTACCTTACCTGTACAATAAGTAAGGAATACATTACATATTAAATGAAAAATGATTATCCATCTTCTTGTTTGAAAATGCTGTTTTGTTTGTTTATAACCTGACAATGTAATAGGTCAACCGGAAAGGAGCCATATTAACCACTGAAATGACACATATCACACCCATAGTGTTGATGGGGAGGACACATTCCCATTAGTAATTCAGTTTTCTGTGTTGCATTTAAACTGGGAATAGACACAAGTCCGATTAGACACCGAAACCAAATTCTAAGCTACATGTAAGCACACTGAGTGTGTGAGGATAAATGGTAAATAAAGTAGAACTAATATATCATAAAAAAAACTCCTGATGTTCGGCTCAATACAGGGTTCCCGCGCAGGATCTTAAAAAGTCTTAAAAGCATTGAATTTATGAATTTAAAAATAATGCCTTAAAAAGACTTAAGCTTTTATATCTAGGTCTTAAATTTTGCACAGTTTGTAATTTCTCCGTGTCGCTTTGCTCCTCAAAATTTCCATTCATCAACCACCAGTGTTTGGTTAAATAACGTAGCCAGAGAACGTTGCGGCACTGTTTAAAAGAAGGCTCTGATGTAGCTTGAACAAAGATGGTCGAATCTTTGGCCTGAATGAAGAGCAGCGGGAACCAACGCAACCAGCACAGTCAGGAAGGTGGGATCAGAGACGGTTTTCATTGCTTTACGTTATATTCGTTTATTTTTTGTTTACCTTTATACGTTGGCTACCTGTCGCATGCTGTGGTTATGGGGAAATGTAAGTTTAACGAAGCGTGGCTGGATGAACAATGTTTTCGTCATTGGTTAAAGCCAGGAGGCAGTGTGTTTGAGGCTTTTTGCACCATGTGCAGAAAAAAGATTGAGCTCGGCACAATGGGACTGAAGGCGTTAGTCTCATGCCAAGTCATTCAAGCACATTAAATATATGAAGATAAAAGAAGAAAACCCTTCTGTTGCTGCCGTCTTTCAAGCGACAGGAGGAGATAACGTTAGGGAGCTAGCTGCTAATGTGCCCGAAGCAGCAGCTAATTTTAATGAACCAGGCGCTGAAACCCCTCCAGCTACGACTGCAACAGCCACAGTGGATCTATGCACAGTTTTTGGGTCCACACCAACGATGAAAGCAGAGGTGTTGTGGACTCTTCACACGTTGCAAAACACCACTCATACAATGGGAATGAGGGACCTCATTCACCTCACCATCTCTGACCTTTTTCAATGCATGTTTCCCGACATCGCCAACACATTTAGTTGTGGACCCGACAAAACTGCTTATATAGCCAAGTTTGGTTTAGCTGTGCACATAAAAGAGGAATTGGTGGCCAAAATCAACAAATCGCCCTTTGTGCTAATGTTTGACGAAAGCCTGAATGAGACGACCAAAAACAAACAGCTGGATGTGCATGTTCGGTTCTGGGATGAGGGACAGTTTAAGTCCAGGTACTTGGGCTCTCGGTTTATGGGTCATTCCACTGCACAAGACCTGCTTTCGCATCTCAAAGTAAGAACAACCTTTTTTTTTTTAACTTAATATGTTTCTCAATTTATATTGTTTGGTTACATTTGTGCATATAATGTCCTGAAAAAGCAATGTTAAATGATCAATTAGGTACTTAGCCCTTTGGTAGTAATGAGAAATGTTGAGTTATAGATATGCCCAATAGGATACAAAATATTAAATGACATTGTTAAGTGGCATAAATGGTTTCATTTCATTTGTAAGTGTTATTACTGTCAGAAAAGGTTAATTAATTCTAGATGTATTATATACATTTTTTAAAACTTAATTACAACAAATATTTTTACAACCACCTCAGAGAATAGTACTGCACACCTCATCACATGATTACAATTTGCATGCCAGGATTCTTGGTTTTAAGTGTACTGTGAGGTGCAGTACTATTCATTAGATGGTGCAGTATTTTGGATTGGTATGTACTGCATATATGTTTAACCTTATAAGTGTGTGTGATGTATTTATTATGTCTTCTGGTTTGCTATGCAAACTTGCTAGGGGTTTAATAAGAACCAGAAGGGCTCACCCCCAGCGAGTCACAGAATTGACTGCCTAATTGGATGACCACAAAACAAAGAAAAGTGTCCTTTATTAGTTTTTAAACATAACATTTTATGTAGTACTTTAATGACTGTCTAATGAATGTCTTATATTAACAATTTGCTTATCCTTTCCTCTTACCTCGACTAATCAAATGCAGCCCTTTTTTCAGGAATGTGTGGACAAACTAAACCTCAGAGACTTGGTGTCTAACTCAATGGATGGGCCCAGTGTGAATTGGAAAGTCTTTGACCTTTTCCAGAAAGATCAAGCTGCGCAGTTCAGAGGTAAGAAGTTGATAATGTCATTAATGTGTGTGTGTGAGTGTGTGTGTGTATGGGATCCATTAACCGTTATATTCATGCATTTTTTTGCAGAACGGTTTACACAGAATAAACAATCTCAAAGTGCTACAGAGTTTTTGTACTGTGAATTTGGTTTCTGATATCAAGTTTGCATTGAAACTTTCAGGTGTTCAGCTCATTTGTGTGGGGAGCTGTGGTCTACACACACTATACAACGCATTCAAGTGTGGGTTCAATGCATGGCAGCTGGACAAGTTGCTGAGAGCAATGCACACTTTGTTCCACAATGTGCCAGCCAGGAGAGAGGATTTCATCACAGTAACCAAGTCCAATGTGTTCCCCTTGTCTTTCTGTGCCCATCGTTGGGTAGAAAATCTTCCGGTTGTGGAGAGAGCCCTGGCAGTCTGGCCATCACTGCTCCTGTACCTGGAAGCTGTGAAAACAAAAAGACTCTCAAACCCTGGAACAGGTAGGCCCTTTTGAAATGCAGTGAATGGGTCTTTGACTGTAACCCCGGTGGTGATGTGGCCTTGTCATAGTGTGTTTGTGATGCACAGCTACAGTACATTGAAATGTCCTGCCTCTGTTTGTCTATTTCTCAGCATTGTATGACACAGTTGCAGCAGCCATGAAGGATCTACTCATCTTGGCCAAATTGGAGTTCTATGCGGCACTTGCCAAGACCTTCACTCCTTTCCTGAAAAAATATCAGACAGATGAGCATGTGCTTCCTTTCTTCCCTAAGGACCTGGCCGAGTTGATGATGGTAATAATTTACTTAATTTTATAATTGCAAATGATTGGGCTCAATTGATTTGCTTTGACAATATGGGATTTGTGGTTAGTGTGTGTGTAAAAAAAATAGTGGATACATTATGCATCATAATCAGACAATTTAATGTCAGTGATTTAATATGCTGCAAGTAATTTCTGTGTTTGTCTGTCTGTTGACAGTCTTCTCAGATGCTTCATAAAGAGAGAGAGGTCCTCCACAATATCACTGCCCTGCAGCTGACCAAATTGGATGTCACAGCCAAGACCTTCTGGCTCACAAGACATCAGCATCAGTCTAGGTGCAGAGTCAGTCCTTAAGGTGTGTGATGTTTCAAAAAGATAATTTTACAAATTGTTAGGCTGAACTAGGTCATTGAAGATGTGTTCTTGATTCATGGCTAATTTCTCTCTAGAGCATCAAAGGTGCAGAGCTCAGGGTGCTAGAGTTCAGAAGAGAGTGCATTCAGGGACTGTGTAACATCATCAAGAAAGTGCAGGACAAGCGTGCTCTCAAGTATCTGACAGTTAGGCAGATGGTATGCCTGGATCCGTCAGTAATGTACAGAGACCCAGAAAGATGCAGGGATCACATGAAAGGGCTGGTTCAGAGGTTTCTCCAGGACAAACAGCTAGCTGATACTTCTGCGGGTAGGAATAAGACAGGCAAATCATAGGCTACACATGATTTTTTTTCTGACTGACTAGCACTGACCAATGATTTTTTTAATCGATATTCAATATTTTGTTTCCCATTTTCTCATCTGTTTTGTCATAGGTGATGTCATACTGCAGCAATTTGACAGCCTCTTGTCCTTGAAGAGCAAGAGTGAGGACTTCCTCTCCTTTATTCCCATGAAGAAGAGGCTGGACATCTTCCTCGGTCGTTTCATGGAGTCTTATCTGGAGCTGTGGGCTGTGGGCCTGCAGGAAGCTACTCCTCCTTTCTCATGGCCAAGCCACAGTTGAATGCGGTTTCTCAATAAACAAAGAGATGGAGTCGGACAACCTGCAGGAGGACACTGTGGTGACACGGAGGCTTTTATGTGATTACATCATACAACATGGAGGTGTTACTCAAGTAAGAATGACCACAGCTTTGACTAGCAATATTCTGTTGACTGAAAAGATAACATAATAATAACATAATTGGTCTTTTGAGTTTGTCACTGACTCTGGCTCTTTTCCCAACCCCATACCCAGGTTCCACTCAGTAAACCACTACTGGCAAATGTAGCAAGAGCTAGAACCAGATATCGTCTTCATCTTGAGATGGAGAGAAAGAAAAGGGAGGCAAAAGAACAGGCCCTTAAGAGGAAGGAGGTGAAGAGGAGACAGGTACAAGAGGTATCTCAGGGTCTGGCTAGGGATGCTGACAGGCTGGCTGAGGAGGCTGAGGCAAAGGCAGGAAGCAAGATGGCTTGGAAGCAAGATCCAGTCACGCATCTAGACTCTTCGATTCTATGTTTTCTGCTGGTTACGTCATCATGCAGAACACGCATACAGCAACAAGCAGTAAACAATAACATGGAACAACCAGCAGACCTATGTTGATAAGCTAACAAATCTGACCGCTGTGTGCTGTATCTACAAAGCGAAAATTGCGAGGGGAGGTAATAACGCTGCAAAATAAACAACATAAACAACAACCAACTCCGACGTGTGTCTTATCACAGTGAGAAGTTCTGAGTAGAGAAACGCGTTTGCTTGTATTTTTTTTTTTGTTCTTGTACCAGGATGCAGCATCTGTGTTTGGAGCTTATGTTTATCATGGAGCAAATGTTGAAGTGCGAGAGAAAAAAAAAAATCTAATAAACCCATTTCCCCCTAAATAACACATATTCCGGACTGTATTTAGCAGACGTTTTTGCTGTTTTTTCTTTCAGTACCAGTCTTTTTTGCCATTTTTTTCCCTGTACTGTACTTTTTTTTCCTGGTCCTAATACTCCTTCATACAACTGGATGTAGCGGCCGAACTGACCAATCACAGCACTGGAGGAGCTGAACTGACCAATCACAGCCCTTGTTGTTTGCGTCTATGTATATATTGCTTTAATAAATACATTATGTTTCTCGATTAAACCTTTCTTATTGTTAATGATGATTAAAGAGTAACAGCACATAGTAAACTAATGATACGGTGGAATTGTTGGCACTGTTCCAAAAAGTCAAAAAGTCATTGTCAAATTATTCACTCCCTAAAAAAAGAAGCAAAAGCATATTTCACCTATTTGGGGGTCCTGGTGTGTATGTGATTCCTATTCAACAAATAAAATGCAACAAAATGTTTTCTGATGTCAGACATGGAACCACCAGCTTATTTTATTTTGATTATTTATTTAAATGTACAATCAAAAATAAGCAAACAAGTATGAAATTAAATATTAACATAATATTAAGATGCTGTGTATTGAAAAAAATAAATAAATAATGGATCAGTGAACGGTTCGCACCCACGCCCTTCCCTGAACTACATTCCTCTAAGTGGGTTCACTGAACTACTTTTCTCTAAGTGGGTGCGAACCGTTCACTGAACTACTTTCCTCCTAGTGGGTGCGAACCGTTCAGTGAACTACTTTCCTCCAAGTGGGTGCGAACCGTTCACTGAACCACTATAGCTGCCACTATAGTATATAACCACTATAGTTCTGAACAAATCCACTGACTTTAAGGGGAAGCCGTTCAGTGTACGGCTCGCTCTTGTACTGTCGGTGTATGTGTCTTTTTTTCTTTTTTTTAAAAAATATATAGCTTTAAAAATATATAGCTCAGACATTTTACATTAAAAGTTAGTTAAAAACAAGAACAATAATAATACTGTTAAGATTATTATTAATAATAATAATAACTATTATTATTATTATCCTTATTAAAAATAACCAATAAATCAGAACCTTGATGAACTAGTTCTTCAGAGTGAACGACCATTCCCAAAGTTAACGCATGCACCACGCATGCTGATTGATCTCAACCTTCCTTACCCTCCCGTCTGTACTGGGGAAGGTCTTGACGATGACGCCCATGGGCCAGTCGTTTCTCTGCAACTGGTCGTTTTTCAGGAGGATGACATCACCTTTTCGATTGGGTTTCCCCTTTTCCCACTTCATGCACCTCTGCAGGGTGGGGAGATACTCAGTCCTCCATCTGTACCAAAAGGTGTTGGCAAGGCTTTGGACCTGTCTCCACTGCTTGCTGTAGAGGTTCTTCTCGTAAAATTCACCTTTGGGAGGAGGAAGGGCATTGATTTTCTGTGTGAGAAGTGTTGCTGGTGTCAGGATGAATGGGGAGTCGGGGTGTGTGGCTACAGGAACCAGCGGATGAGCGTTCAGGATCACTGAGACCTCCGCCATGAATGTTGTCAAGACCTCATGTGTGAGCTTTGCTGGTCCAACTGTCAACAGCTTTGAGTTGAGGACAAGCCTTGACAGTCCGATTAGCCGCTCCCAACTGTTAACCCTGTTGAGATGAAGTGATCTGTGGGCGGACATCAGCATCAGTGCTAGCGTCCACTAAGTCGAAGGAACTAAGTGCAGGTTCACTCTCAGTTGACATCAACAGAAAGAGTGGTCCACACAGCCATGTGGTGATAGTCAGGCTGCCTGCTGGGGCTGATTGTGAGCCATGGTCAGCCGGGTTTTGGCCGGAGGGCACATACTTCCATTGTTTAGGGCTTGTTGACTTCCTTATGCGCTGCACCCTGTTGCTCACATAGACATAGGATTGTCTTTATTCATTGTGAATGTAGCCTAGGACCACCTTACTGTCTGAGTAAAAGGTCATGGCGTCAAAGATGGTGTCCATCTCATCCACAATCACGTCTGCAATCTCGACAGCCAGAACCGCAGCACACAGCTCCAGCCTTGGGACTGTTCTTTCTGGACACGGAGCAAGCTTTGTTTTGCCGAATATGAAGCCAACCTCCATGTTGCTGCTTGCATCGGTTGTCCTCACATAGGCGACAGCAGCTATAGCAGCTGTGGAAGCGTCACAGAATACACACAGCTCCTTACTGCATGCTTGACGGAGAAAGATGGAGGTGTATTGGTGCGGGATCTTTAGCTGTTCAAGCTCCTTTAGAGAATCCCTCCAGAGCTTCCATTCTCTGTACTTTTCCTCAGGGAGAGGGGCATCCCAGTCACACGACTCTGTAGTGAGCTCCCTCAATATGGACCTTCCTTGAATGCTTACAGGGGCAGTGAAGCCTAGTGGGTCAAACAGACTGTTTACAGTTTACAGTACACCACGTCTTGTGTAAGGCTTCTCTGCATCAGCAACTTGGAAGGTGAATACGTCTTCCGAAATGTGCCAGCTCACCCCTAAACTTCTCTGCATGGGAGAACCAGATCTTTCATCCCCTTAGCTAGATCATCCGGAAGACAGGCTCTGATTACTGCCACCCTGTTGGACAGAATCTCTTGAAGCCAGAGGTTGGAGAGAGCCAGCATGTCTTGAGTGCTGTGAAGAAGAGCGATGGCTTCCTCTTCCAAAGCAACAGACAAAAGGCCATCGTCAACATAGAAATTCCTCTCGACAAACAGCCTTGCCTCTATACCGTACTCCCTCTCTCCCTCCGCAGCAGCTCTCCGGCCACAGATGGTGACAGTCTATTTCCAAAGACATGTACGCACATCCTATACTCAATGACGTCATCATCCAGGTCATTGTTGCAATGCCAGAGGAAGTGCAGAAAGTTCCGATGGCCCTCACGTACGACAAAGCAATGGAACATCTGCTGGATGTCAGTTGTTACTGCCACTGGCACCCTCCTGAACTGCAGCAGCACCCCGAGCAAACTGAAGCAAACTCAAATCAAATCAAGCAGGCTGCATGTTAGGAAGACACTCATACCTAATTACATACCTAGTATGCCCAGCTTCAGCACCCAGAGGTTGTGGTGTTGCTGGATGCTAAGAAAGCTTTTGATAGGGTGAAATGGGACCTTCTCTTTGAAGTAATGAGCAGATTTAGGTTAGAGTCAGATTTCATTTCATGGATCAAATTGCAATATTCATGTCCAGTTGCATTTGTACAAACAAATTATACAGTCTCACCTCTGTTTTAACTCCACCATAGCCGTCCACTGTCTCCTTTATTTTTTGCCATAACCATTGAACCTCTAGCCATGTGGTTAAAGGTAGGGTGGATGACCTTGGAAACAGTGGTAGACAGATGTGCACACACTGTAGGTGTGTAAGACAGCTTCTTGTTACATGTGCAGGCTTGATGCTTGACAACATTTATTAAAGATAGGGTAGATGATCTTGGAAACATGCTTCCAGCAGGCAGCATTTAGAAAAACAATTCAAAAGGCCAACCCCCTTTAGACTTCCCCCTGAAGCCACACCTCCAGAGAACAAGCAGACACACACCTCTTGTTCCTGGGTTCATGACTGCTGCTGCCTCAATTACCTAACCTACACTAAACTTTTCTCATGGCTTATTCACAGGTAAGAAAATTCCTCATAACATCATAATTAACCTAAATGATGAATATGATGATTGGTTCAAGTTATATTTATTAGATTAGTTTTATATATTCATATATTTTATATATAGAGATTTTATATTTATTTTAATTTAATTATTTTATTTTAATTATTTTAAGTTTATTTAGCATAAGTAATCTTACAAAAATGCTGGCATTACTAACACTGTAGTTCATCAATTGGCTTTGTCCTCAAACTGAATAGATATTTGTTTAAATTGGGGATATCCTGATCACATTTTTTTTTGCCCCAGAGTCATGGGCATTTAATAAGCAGCAAATATCTTTAATACTAGATCCAGGCTAGCGCAGGGCTAGCTACTCCTCTCTGTATCAGAGTCTGTAGATAATCCTGTAACAGCAGCAGCTGTGACAGACCATGGTGTATAGTAGTTTAACTTCAACCAGTGATGCAGTAATTGTTTGTTGCTTCCAAAAACATTTTAACTATACATAGCAACGGAATATTCCTGGTTGTGTTTACAATAGGGGTGTGACGAAATCTCACACTACATCAGAACCCTACAACACCGGGCAGACAGCATCCCTTCCAAAACAGAAGGGAAAGAGAAGGAACACACACACATCAAACAGGCACTAAGGAATTGTGGTTACCCCAACTGGGCATTCATAAAGATGAATAAAAGACAGGAGAAAGAAAACGAAACACAGAAAGACAAAAAGAAGAACAGAAGGAATCATGTGGTAGTGCCGTACGTATCTGGTCTCTCAGAGAAACTAAGAAGAATCTTCAGCAAGCACAACATCCCAGTTTATTTCAAGCCTGGTAACACCCTCAGACAGAGACTGGTCCACCCCAAGGACAAAACCCCAAGACAAAATCTCAACAATGTGGTTTATGCAGTACAATGCAGTGAAGAGTGCCCGGATCTATATATTGGTGAAACTAAGCAACCACTCCGCAAACGCATGGCACAACACAGGAGGGCCACCACATCAGGACAGGACTCAGCAGTACATCTACATCTGAAGGAAAAGGGACACTCCTTTAAAGACATTGATGTACACATCTTAGATAAGGAGGACAGGTGGTTTGAGAGAGGAGTGAAAGAGGCCATTTATGTCCATTTGGAACAACCTACTTTGAACAGAGGAGGGGGACTGCGTCATAACCTATCTGCTACATACCATCCTGCCTTGAGATCTCATCCCAGGAAGTTTAACTGCTCTTCACCATCAGAGCAGGACTCTCTCTCTGGATCATGTGACCACGACTCTCATTCCAAGTCACACCTTGAATTGGAATGAGAGTCGTTACCACAACGACTCTCATCCAAATTCACACCTTGAAGGGTGACCTATGTGACCCTTTGTTATGGGATGGGAGGTGTGGTCTATAGCTCCACCCTCTGTGATCCAGAGATATAGCTCCTGGTTTCCATCATCAGGCTAGAACTGAAGAAGCCTTTCGGATGAAAGGTGAAACGTCTTCAAGCTCAAAGAAAAAGTCCAGTTGCCTACTTTTTAAAAACCCCTTGACTACAATGACCTGGATGAGTGAGAATCTACACAGACATTGGATGAAGTTCATTCAGTCCTGCTCATCGTATGTTATTTTTTTTCCCTGTAAGTGTCAGCCCATTTAATTAATTGATTGCTATCTGGGTGTGACAATGAATTTAAGCAATATGATAAAAATGCTCCGGGAAAACATCATCCACCCTACCTTTAAGATTGGAATAAGGATTTCCAGATATCCTTCGCCATGGCACTGTACACAAGCTATCATTATAAGCAGATGATGTACTCCTTTATGTGTCAAATCCCACCACATCACTCCCAGTTACCAAAGAAAATCAGGTTGGCCACTTGTCTGGCTATAAGCTCAATTTTAGAAAAAAGTGATGTATTTGCAATAAACAATTTAGTTGGCAATCGCCCAGCCCAATATAGCTCATTTAAAAAGGGCAGATAAAGGCTTTAAATATTTGTGAATATTTATCACTAAGACCCTGGCAGACACTTTCAACAAAAATTTTGTTCCCTTGCTTGGTAAGGTTGAAGAGTTCCTTTAACTTTGTCAACATATTCTCATACTCACCTCAAAAAAGTTCTTTGCTAAATAAGACAAACCAAGTCTCAATATCACAGTCTGTAATAGGACCCCGGGGTGGATACAGAGACAGAGGCAGTAGTGTAAAAGAATGTCTCTTATTATCGCAGGTGAAGATGAGAGATGGGCTCAGGGAAACAAGCAAAGGTCTGGTGTGGGGTCCATGGAGGGGAGTGCAGCAGGAAGCTGGGCAGTGAGACTATGTCCAGTGATGGATTATTTGGAGGACATGCAGGATAAAGGAAAGCCGGAGTGAAAGATCAGGTGGGCGGAGGCAGGTGCTAGATTTCACCTCTGCGCCCCGCCTCTACCTGTAGAGAAAGAGGCAGGGGAGGGTCACACACAAAGAAAGGACAGATAGGACAGAAAAACAGGGAAGGCTCAGGGAGTCACAGCTGGGGCTGTGACAGTATTGCAGCTTATTAAGCGAGTAAGGGGTCTTTTTGACCTGAAGGCTTGCTATTCAAACTCCAATGTTACACAACCATAATTTCAAACCATGGACTCTGCCTTTCAATTGTGGTTTGAGAGGGGTATAACCTCTATTAATGATATTTATGATAACAGTACATTTATATCCTTTTCAGCTCCCCCTCCCTCCTCTTTGAAAAAACTCTTGACTTCCCAAATCTCCCCACACAAACTTTGTTAGACTTCTTGTGAAAAACCGCAATCGGAAAGGGAATATATCACACGTTGCAGACATCTGTAATAGATGCAGTCTTCTGCCAATCTTATACACATGTTTTGTTCATGTCCAAAGCTGATAGACTTTTGATCTAATTATTTTATAGCCTCCACATGGCCTCAATGTTGGGCCTGACACTCAATCTTGCCCAGCTCTTTTTGGTATTCAACACGCCAAATCTTTTTTGGGTGAAACACAACACTGTATGACTTTCTGTACTTTACTGGCAAGGTGTTTAATGGTTTAATGTTGCTTAACTGGAAACATACCTTACCCCCTTCCTATAATCGACGGGTCAAAGAAGTCCTAAAATTGAAGAGGCTAACTTTTCCCTCAAACTCTCTCTGAGAAAATTTGCTAGAACCTAGAACCTTATTGTCCATTATAGACTCACTAGATATTACACCCAGGGAGACAGATATCAGAACATTGCAGTCCTTATTTGTTTATTTATTATTATTTATTTTTATTTATATATTTTTTTATTATTGTTTATTTTGTTTGCGCTGTCTTTATTTCTTTTTCGTTGTCTTATTTGTATATATTTTAATTGGGTGGGCTAGAGGGGGGTCTGAAATTGTAAAATGAAAAACTAAAATTGTGACCATTTTCTGTTTCATGTGGGCTTTTTTTCCCCAATTCTCAGTCTATACCTTTGTATTGCTGCTCAGTGAACAAATTATTTAAAAAAAACAAGTCTAAAGTGAATTAAAACTCTAAAGTAGGCCTGAAAGATCTATTGTTTTAGATAAAAAGAAACACTATTTCAGGCAATGTGATCTGGACTAGAAATGGAGTTATGTGTTTTTAAACGAAAAGAAAAACAGCACATCAATCATTTGTCAGTATTTTTGGTTTGAGACTGCAGATGAACATCAGAAACAGGTGCAGTGCAAAACATGTTACGCTAAAGAGTCTGAGTTATGATATTTATTGTTTTAATAGTATGTGATGTTAGTTTATTTGATGCTTTTAAATGTTGTGCACTAAAACTTGATTTTAAGAAAATCATTAATAAAATTGAAAGTACAATATCTGTTTAGTTGTTGTGATTTCAGGAATATGATCAATAAGCTGATTGTTGATTTGTCTTCATCATGACTCTTCTTTAGCTATGAAGGGCAGAGGGTCAGGGAAGGGCAGGTTCAGCCTGCTCAGGTTAAGCCTTATCTGTTTACATCAGGAAAAGCAGGAATTTAATAATTGTTTACTGTAGTTTTTTACTCAAAATAAACCACAATTATTATAAAATTACAAACTGGAGAATGGAGAATTTAGTTTTACTTCTGTGATCTTATGAAATAGAGGAGGAGAACAAGGAGAATGTGTATCGCAGGAGGTTTCATGAGCAGGATGTCAGGCTTGGAGAGATGCCTTGGGAGCTGTACACTTGCCTCAACGATCTCTTCAACAAGTGGATTTGGCCAGGGGGCAAGACAGTCGGGGAGGTCTGTGAGATCCTTGTCTTGGATCCTTGTCTTAGTTCCTTTGGATCTTGGCCCCAGACATCAGAGCCTGGGTGAAGGAGAATGATCCCCACGTTGGTCAGTGAGCAGCAAAGCTGGTGGAGAACGAATGGAGGCCCAACCCAGACCAGCAGCATGAGATAGGTCTGAGGGGTTTGGGTATGGGAGTGGTCCAAAGACTGGTGAGCCCAGTAGACTGCAGGCCCAGAGTTCATTTCCATCACTTAGGCCGAGGGATGCTCCTGCACAGATGTTTGTGGGTCAGTAGTATGTTACAACTGCCATCAGAAGGGTTACATTAAGCCTTACTGTCCCAATAGGAAGACCCCTCTAGCCAATTCTACTACAGACTGCACCAGTCGTAGTAATGGGAGAGTACTATTGCCCTGCTGATCACGGGGAGCACACAGACACTAGTGCAGCCCTACCTAGTGGAGAAGAGAGACTTCATACCGGGTGGGAGACTAAGAGTTTTGTGTGTGAATGGCCTATGGTCAGGGTAGCTACAGGTAAACTTAAACCCACAGTTCAGTCTAAGTAGCCCTAGGAGTGAGAATGCTGGGGGGAACTACAGTGCACTGAGCCCTATCATCCCTTTCTGGTACCATGTACCACTATCTGTCATTAATAAGCAGCATCTTGTTTATACTTGGTCTTTTCATCACTATTCACTAGTCCTTCTCCCCACTCCCCTTCGGGGGAGTGGCTACTATTTCAGTTCAACCGCACGAGGCCCAATGATGACGACTCCTGATGCGACTCATCGAGGCCCCCTGATGAACCTAATGACTACTCCTTCACCTGCCTGGTTGGACTTGCCCCTCTACACCCACCCTACGGCATCTCTAGAGACTGAAACATCTTTACAGACTAATACGTCATCATTATAGACTAATACTTCATCATCAGATGGATATCTGTCAGTCCTGGTTCATCTATAGCAGGGGTGTCAAATTGCAGTCCTGGAGGGCCGGTGTGGGTGCAGGCTTTTGTTCAAACCAAGCAGTACCACACCTGATTCTACTAATGAAGGTCCTTAGCAAGGGCTGTAGTGGCTGATTAGTAGAAACAGGTGTGTAGCTCCTTGGTTGGAACAAAAACCTGCACCCACACCGGCCCTCCAGGACTGGAGTTTGACACATGTGATCTATAGCCTGTCCGTCCATGGGAGTGGATCTCTCCTTCACTGTGGTCCCGCAGAGGGAGGTTTCTAGCCTGCAGAAAGTGTTTGACAGGGTCACCCACATAGATGAGGCCCAGACTGAAGTTCCTCCTGCTCTGTTGGGGGAAAGCTATATAATTAAAAATGTAAGCAAATCTGAGTAACACAAAGAGCCCTGAGAGAATTGAAGCTAGGTTTTATTGGCCTGGGCTCTATGTTGATGTTTTTGAATTATTGTGAATCCTGCCCTGAGTGCCACTTAACAAGTAAGAGGAAGACTAGCCCTTATTCCCTGCAGCTGCTTCCAGTCATTGAGGTACCCTTTAGTTGCATAGCATTGTAGGCCCCCTGGAGAGGATTCACTGGCTAGAAGTACATACTGGTAATTTGTGTCTATTCCACTCGTTACCTGGAGGCCTTTACCCTGCACGAAGTCTTTGCTCATCCCAGAGCACAGGCTCTGTTACAGTTGTTCTACAGGGTAGGCCTTCCACAAGAAGACGTGACTGACCAGGGCACAGCATTTCTTTCAAAGACTCTGAGGCAGGTTTATAGTTTATTGAGTTTTAAAGGTACCAAACCACTTCCTACCACCCTCAGAATGGCCTTGTAGAGCGGTACAACCAGACTCTGAAGAGTCACAGCCCTACACAGCCTTCCGAACCCTGCAGGAACTCTTTCAGTTTGGGGTGATGCCCTTTGACCTGCAGGGAGCACCAGCCAGTTTTTTCAAAGACTGATGGACATTGTACTAGCTGGGACTGACTCTTTTGTTGCACCTTAGCTGTATGACATTGTGGTTTACAGGGCCATCTCAAAGGCCCCCCTGTGTCATCTTCGTGAGGTGTAGCACATCCAGCAGGTGAGTTTAACCAACCATCCACGCCCTGGCAAGGGAGGAGGTGCAATATCTTGGTCATGTGATTAGCTGGGGTCTGATCCGGTCCACAGAAGGACAAGGTGCAGGCGGTGCTGAACTGTCCCAGGCCTAGGACCAAAAAGGACATTTGGTTGTTCCTGGGACCAGACTTTGCCTGTCGTGTAGTGCCATTGTCAGACTTGACCCGGAAATTGGGCTTCGCCCAGCCAGGTCCATTGGGGGAAGGAGCAGGAGCAGGCCTTCTTGGACTTGAAGGGGGCACTCTGCCAGAGCCCTGATTTTGAACATCACTTCACTGTGCAGACCGATGCCTCTAGTGTTGATCTTGGGGCAGTGCTACTCCATTGACAGGGAGACGACAAGAAGCCTGTGGCTTGCATTAGCCGCAAACTGTTTCCCTGGGAGACCAGGTATGCAGCGAGTTGAGCTGGAGAGTCTGGTGATTAAATGGAAACTCACAAGTAGTTCTGCTTGGTAGAGACTATTTGTTGGAAACCGACCACTGCACTTTGCTATGGCTAGGCTGCATGAAAGATTCCAATGCACATGTTACTCGCTAGTTCTTGGCATTGCAGCCATACTGCTTTACAGTGTACCGTGTAGGGAAATAGAACACTATGGCAGACTTCTTGTCTTGCCATCCTTTTAGCAAGACTCCAGGGGGAGAGTGAAATGTGAGAAGGTGAGCAACACCCCTCCCCCTTTCACCGGCTCCTTGTGGGAGTGACATTATTTGCCGTCACTCATAAGGAAGAGAGACAGAGACTCTGGACATTTGTACCCATCCCCATGGTCTAAATGACTCCATTAAATGTTGTAACATGGCTTTATTGTTGTGTACATATGTATATTATGCTTGGTGACAGTAATGGGGAAATGACCTGTGCGGGAGTGCGGGGCAACACGTCACTCATTCAAAACATTCACAACTCACCATCGTCAGTTTTCACTACATTTTTCCAAATCAGCGTTCAGCAAGGTATCCATTGCTCGTCCCGTCTTTCATCCAGTCACTGTTTAAGCCTCTGATATTTCATACATTCACACACTTTACACTTACACACATCTGCATTCATCTCCCTGCACTCATCTCTCGGTCTGACTCCACTGCTACTGTGCAGAAGCGCGCGCCACAACAGGGGCAGTGTTTATTGAGCATGGAGCCAGGGGGGACCATTATGCACAGGGGTGTTCTAATCTCTTAATGTTTGTATATACGTATGTGTGATGGTGGTGTAAAAAGTGATAAAATGTGTGAATTAATGTTAATGAGGTCTGTGTTAATGTGTTAAGTTCTCCACACAGAAAAAAAAAAATTCTGTGCGGATGGTAAGCGGGATGAGCATCTTTTCTGCCCAAATCCTGTTTAAAGCTATAAAAAAAATTGTTTCCATGTTTGCTAAAAATGTAAAATATGCATTTGCTTTTTAAAATGAGAACAATTTAGTAGCCTTTGTTTATTAAGGCTATATAAACACAGCTATGTGCACTTAAAGATGTGCATATAGCTGGCAGGTCACTCAGGGGACGCACCACACCGCAGATAATCCTGGTGTGAATACACCATGAATGTAATATAGAACTTAAAGATTGGTCTCATTCATCCAATATCTGATCCAGCTAATTGGTCAAGAGCTGATATCCAATCCAGACTTGGACTTTGCTGGACTCTGCTGGTCTCTACTGGTTTCATCTGGACTCTGCTTGTCTCTGCTGGACTCACTAGAGTCCTCACTATGAACCATTCAGACCGCTTAGATCATCTGGGACAGGTCTGCTCTCTGTTCCCAGAGTCAGAACTAAACATGGAGAAGCAGTGTTCAGTTTCTATGCTCCACATATCTGGAACAAACTCCCAGAGAACTTCAGGCTTGCTGCAACTCTCAGTGTTGTTAGTTTAGTCAGAGCTGAAGACTTTTCTATTTGCTGCTGCCTATTGCTGATGCCATTTCTTAATTATTTTTTGTTTTTAATTTTAATTTTTGATTTTCCCCTTTTAACCAACTGTTTTTAAATTATATCCTGCTTGTTTCTCTTTAAAAATTTTTATTTTTTTTCTTTTAATCAATTGTTTTTCATTTTTAATTTGTATCTTGATGTTTCATGTAGCACTTTGAATTACCTGAATTATTAAAAATGATCATTGATCAGAAATGGATGAAAAACTACATTACCTATCACAATGTGTATTAATAAACTACTACACAAGACATGTTGTACAGTTTAAAGTTTAAATGGAGTCTCTAGGTGAAAGTATGCCCGAGCTATAGGCAACAGTTGGCAGTGCAAAAACTGATTTGTTTGTTTTTTGACCTTATTCATTCTCTATGAGACATCGTGAAAAATTGCACAATCAAGTAGGTTCCCTAGCTTTTACCCAAGCCTACTCCCTTCAGCTATATCATAGGGTTGTTTATGGGGTTCTGTTCATGATGATGTGAGGGTCTAGGGACAGGAAATGTGTTTGCGAGGCAAATCTGTGATTTGTGATTTGGGCTGTACAAATAAAATTGACTTGACTTAACCTATATCCAAGAACAAATAATGAGCATTTTCCTAGTCTGCGGACTGGTGTGCACCATGCAGATCCACTTCAGGTTGTGTAGCATCAGAAACTGCAAATGCCCGTATTTGTGTTTATTTGTAGACCTAGCATGTCGTGTGATTACGGAGATGCAGCTTCATCACATGTGAAAGTGCGCATGAACGGGATCATTATAAGTCAATGGGGAAACTATGTTAGATATTGAGTGCTGTTTGCTGAGCAGGTGTCAAAGCTGGTGATACACTCAGTTGATGGTTGCACGCACATTTTGCGTGTGTGAGTCCAGTGGGAGGTTTTGTAATCATGGGTAACAGCAACTTGATGGATGGTACTCTTGACATGGTTGTCATGGTAATGACACTCCTATCACAAACTTTGAGTATGTCTTTGTTTTCTCCTTTGATAGTGAACTGACTATTTGGGATGTGGATAAAAGAAAACATTATCGGATCACAAGTCTGAACACACAACTGCAGGTTTTACATGTTATTTACAAGTGGACATAGACTAAAACACTCTTTTAGCAGCAAGCAAGGCAGCAGACACACTGCTCTCCTTGTTTTAGCAGAAGTGATACTTGATACTTGAGCCATGTGTGTGAGTGAGAACAGTGGTCACTCACAGACTCAATGCTCAACAGAGTGTGCACTCAGTGAGCCCAAAGGGAACACAGTGACCTCTGTTTATCATTTCTGGAAAAATTTGTATTGAGTATTGAAGAAGAGCAGCCACAGAGCATTTAACTATTACTCTATAATTATAATTATATAAAGTTCACTCAGAGCACATATGAACATGTAAAAATAGTAAATAGTAATAGTAAAAATTCAATGACAGAGCTGCCTGGTTTAACATATGGATCCACTCCAGTAATTAGACCAAGCCCAGTCATTAATAACACATGAAATAATTGCTGTGTGTCCTGTGGGGGACCTAGAGGATTATAACTGTAAGACAGCTGTAAGGAAACAGGCACCAAGCTAAATAAGATGATGAAGATGATGGTGATGATATGATGATGGTGGCAATGATGACATTTTTCAATAATGATGACAATAATGAGGACAATGATAAAAATGATGTTGAAGATGATGCCAATGATTAAATGGTGATTATGGTGACGACAATGAACAAATCACCCGGGACAATTCTCTCCCACTAGGGCCTGCACGATGATGAGCCGCTCCAGGGATTTCTTGGGGATGTTATCTTTAGACGCCCGAAGTTCATCAAGGAAGTTGTCCTCAGAACCAAGCATTGATAAGTGCCATGAACTGCAGGAGGCCAGGGACAGTCAACCGTTTAGGTCACATGTGTCAAACTCCAGTCCTGGAGGGCCGGTGTGGGTGCAGGTTTTTGTTCCAACCAAGGAGCTACACACCTGTTTCTACTAATCAGCCACTACAGCCCTTGCTAAGGACCTTCATTAGTAGAATCAGGTGTGGTACTGCTTGGTTTGAACAAAAGCCTGCACCCACACCGGCCCTCCAGGACTGCAGTTTGACACCCCTGGTTTAGGTGTAGGAATGCAGGAGTGTGGAAGCAATCCATGTATGATGCACGATTTATTGTCTTGCCTGCACACTCTCACTCACATTATATTTGAAAGAAAAAAGAAAAAAAACACTCCCTGGCATAGTATAAAATCCGGGATATTTTATCCAACTCGCGGGCATCAGGGAGCCACATGATGATGATCATAACTGTCAGGAAATCGTCCACCAGTTTCCATCCACAATCCACTGTGTTCATGTTCATGCAGTGGTATTTGGTGAGGACTGAAGGGAGGTGGTCTGGGGTAACAAATAATTTAGCAGTAATGATTTTTGCTAAAAAGGTTGTCATGCAAAGAGGAAAGTGAATCAATACTCTTTCCACCAAATAACACTGTCATTGATTTTGTTCCCATGGTCCTCTATGACCAGTGGTGTGCGCAGACTTTTTGAAGTTCAGGGGTGAAAAGGAAAAAGGGGCACATATAGCTCATCTTCGCCACTGAAGATGGCACTTTAACATTCAATTAAATTCAGTTTTATTTGTATAGCCCAAAATCACAAATCACAGATTCGCCACAATGGGCTTTACAGTTTGTACACCACAACATCCCCTGTCCTTAGACCCTCACATATGCACTCATTATGTATGCTTTTTTGCTACGAAGAGGGAAATTTAGCACATGTTTTTCACCAATTGGGTCACGAGGGGAGTGAATGCTGTCTGTGACCCCGCTGTCTGTGACGCTGCTATCTGTGATGCTGCTGTCTGTGATGCTGCTGTCTGTGACCCTGCTGTCTGTGACCCTGCTGTCTGTGACCCCGCTGTCTGTGACGCCACCATCTATGAAGCCACTGTCTATGACATTCCATGCTTGATGTGGAAGCAGAAACATATTTGCACAGGACTGGATGGTTGAATAACCATTAACAAGTTCCTGGAATGCTAATGTACTTGTTTGCCAACACTAAAATTGTGTGAGATTGAAACACCTGTGAAAGTGTGGATAGTACACTCTAGTAGCTTTGGACTTCATCTATTGAAATTATGTGAAATAGCATATATTTCATTAGATATTACCTCATTTACATATTTAAACATAAACTTTGATAAAACGTTTAATACATGTACATGATAAACCATGAAAGATTAAAAAGATAAGGCATAAACGTTTTATGGTGACATCTGTTACATATCACCATGTATATATATCAGTGGCGATTTGTGATCTTTCAAACAGGGGAAGCTCATATTTGCCGTACATCATAAACGTGTTATTTACAGACATCCCAAGTTCCAAAAAGCATTTCAGGGAGAGGTTTGTCGTTTATCGAGATGTTTACCGGAAGTTCTGGGAGACTTGGCTCAAAGTTAGCATTGTTTGCCATCATGATGCGAGCTGGTCACTCAGACCTAGCCGAATATGATTGCACTATCGAACAAAAGGTAATTAAAACTAGAACAACAACAATAACAACAAGCAAACTTTAATATTTATAGAACAATGAAATACGTGAGTGTGATTTATTTACAGTGTAAGAGTGAATTATTTCACTCTGGAAAGGCCAACAAATAGTCTCTGTTTGTCATTTGACAAACAGAGACTATTTGTCTGAAAATCATGCAGTTGAGGTGACGTCATGCAGACATCCCAAGTCTCCCGGAAGTTCTTGAGAGTGGCTCCGTGATGCCCGCAAATCGGGTAAAATATCCTGGGTTTTATACTATGCGAGTGTTTTGTTTTTTTTTTATAAATATGCAATGCGAGTGAGAGCGTTCAGACAAAACAGTAACTCATGCATTATATGTGGATCGCTTCGATTCGATTGCGCAGGCACGCAAGAGCGAGAGAGAGAGACGCAATCGATAAACATCTCCCTGAAATGATTTTGGAATCTGGGGTGTCTTCATTATATAGTTTTGAAACCTGTCAGTCAAACTACATTCTGTTTTTCCTCCAATCACCATGCATCACCACTACATTCTGATTTTCCTCCAAACACCATGCGGACGCTCAGCATCCAGGCCAGCCCACACTCCATTGACTCCCAGAGACGCTCAGCAAACGGGGGCGGGCTCAAATTTTCAGCATTTATCCAATGGGTGCCGAGTTTCGAGGGGATGAAAAAAAAGTCCCATTCACTCTCAGAGACGCTCAGCGTCTATGGGGAAATGCATTGACCAGATACTAGGAAGTGGTATGTGAATGTACGGACATGTAATTTATTTATTTATGATAAGTAGCTGATTCTGAAAGAACTCGTCTTCAAGATGAACATGTTCTAACAGATTTATAGTCAATAAAATGTAAATTCAGCTGCACAAATTTGTCCATTTATTTTTTGACAGGGCAGGGGAAGTTCAGCTTCCCTTGCAGTCTTAAAGAAATCACCACTGATATATATATATATATATATATATATATATATATATATTGCCTAAAGAAAGTTAACCTGGATTGTGCTCGCTCGGCTGGAGAGCTGGGCTCCTTATAAACGTATAAATACTTTATAGATTGGCTCACAGTTTTTCAGGAGCTTTGATAACCACCACCATTCTTTTGGTTGATGATGATGATGATACTGATGACGACGACACACACACACACACATACAGCAGTTGACAGAAGTATTGACTAAGGACTCAAATAAACAAAAAACGTATCGGCTGAAATGAGAGCTCAGATGTGTATAGAGCTCTCTCTCTCTCTCTCTCTCTCACACACACACACACACACACACACACACACACACACACACAGAAACACTTTGTAGGATGAAGTGATGCTGTTCGATGATCTGTCTGGGGTCATTCTCAGGCATCTGTGTCTGAGCTGAGACAGGAGCATTTCTGATATTTTACCTTTAATAGTAAATACACCTATATCATAATATACTAATACCAATATGATATAATATATGGATGACATGATCGTGCAGTGGTTAGTGCTGTTACCTCACAGCAAGAAGGCCACAGGTTCAAGACCTTGGTCTGGGACCTTTCTTTGTGGAGTTTGCATGTTCTCACTGTGTCGTGGGTTTTCTCCGGGTTCTCTGGCTTCCTCCCACAGTCCAAAGACTAGTTTAGATTAACCAGACTCTAAATTGCCTGTAGGTATGTTGTAATATAATAATATAATGTGATATAAACATGTATTGTAGTATACTAGTGAGTTGTCACTGTTACATCAAGGAGATTGCTATAAATACTTTAGGATTAAACCATGTAATAAAACGGTCAAATAGTACATCTGTATCAGGTAGAATATAACAACCTTCATCTATTTAAACCTTTCAGCAATAATGTAGATTAAAGACATATCAGGTTTATTTAAACCTGTCAGTGCTGTAACACATTCAACTCTTTCAACAATGAAATATTATATTTGATGAACATGAGCATTTTATGTTTTAAAACATGTTAAAATATCTACCATGTATTTGCGAATAACTTATATTTGTTTTTATTGATCTGTTGAGGGTCTGACTCTTTATTGATTGTTCGACTTGATCTGATCAGCTGTACTGATCCACTGCTGCTTCAGTACTGTTGGAGTCGTGAAATCAGGTTTAGTCCTGTTTACATTTTAATCTTTGGGAATTCAAATGTCAAAAGTCAAAAAGGGAAAGACACAGTGAACTACTACCTTCTTCTTTTATCCTTAAAATACGTCAAATGCTTCTGTGAGTGTTGTGAGTTTCTTCCTGCACTGAGCTGATCACTTGACGCTGTCAGTAAAAACACGCCTCCTGCACTTTAGCTTCTTTTTCTGTTGTTTTGCAGAAGTCATTTCCTCCTGCAGCTCTCGGTTTCATTTGCAGTTCCCTGCATCCTTCATGTCTGTACTGATGGACAAAAAGAAGAAAAGCGTCTTTGTTAGAATCTGCTGTTAAAACATTCGACTCCAGAGGGACTGAACTTCCTGTTTCCATCACTGAAGCTTTTTCAGCTCTTATCACTGTCAGAAAGTGGCAGTGGCAGAGATAAGAGCGTCATCCAAGGAAAAGGAGACAGAAAGGGGTGTCTTTTCACGTAATGGATCAGCAAACAGCACACACATACACACAGTTGCGCACAGACACAAACATAAGCACACACACTATGGGGTTCCTTTCATATCAAATATGCTCAATATGAGCTGGTGAGGGGAGATGCAGTGCTGAGCAGGTCTGCAGAATAATCTAGGGGAGTGCTGAGCAGAACAGGATCAAAGTTTCTGGAGCTGACATGACATTGGTTCTGTGTCTGGAATAGATATAGTCCCACTATGAGTCTCATGACATTGTTACTAGATAAGTAAGAGGCTTGTGATGTGGTGGCTAAAAAAAAATGCTATGTAGATTGATATGCAGTAAGATTACAACTGATATTAATGATATAATGTCAGACTGGCCACTATATGAAGTTTTCTTCCCAGATTGTTCTAATAATCTAAATTAACGTATCACTGTCTTGCATCATTATTGAGAACATTATTAAGAATCCCATTTTTACATAGGCTAAGTTACTTCCCACCTTTGACTTAGGCTTTAATCAGATTTCGTCTCCACACCTGTTTAAATAGTAACTAGCTTATCACCACACTTTCTACTGAGATACAATTAACATGTATTATCATAGCAATAATGCTGCTTCCCAAATTAAGGCTAACTTACCTGTCGCAGCAGACAGGTTTACTTCTGTATTATGCAACCCATAGATACTGTGCAGTAGTCACCCCCTATGATGCCCCCATGGGTTAGATGATCATTGGAGTGTGAGGGTCATTTGATGGTTGGAATGTGGGGGTCACTTAATGGTTGGAGCGTGAGGGTTTAGTTAATGGTTGGAGTGTGAGGGTCAGTTAATGGTTGGAGTGTGAGGGTCAATTAATGGCTGGTGGAGTGTGTGGGTCAGTTGATGGTTTAATTCTGCTCTTTTTCAGTGTGTCCTTCTGATGATCTTTGTCCCATCATGTTTGTTTTCACCAGAATTCCTGCGGACTGACAGTAGCTATTAGCAAAGATTTGTGATGATGTTATTTGATGACCTTCCAAATTCAGCAGAGTTGGTGCTCTGCCACAGCAGCTTCCACACATTTGTGTTGGAGACTGCAGGGATTTTCAATGAAATGTCTCCAGTTGCCGTATGTGACATCAGGGCAGTCAGTTCAGGAGTTGCTAGAGAACACTGGGGTTAGGGGGAGGCGCCACCAATTGGAATAAGAATTCTGTCTATTGGGTTGGAGTGAATATGCAATGCTGCTTCATCCAACCTGGACAGGAAGTGTGATTTTTTTTGTCCACAGATGGAAACACAGGATGCAGGCCATTGTATAGCTGTTGAGAGTTTCTCAAAAATTTGGGTGTAATGCCAAACATTGAGTGGATGATGAGTTTCCTGCGGCTAAAGCAATATACTGGTCTTATCCAGTTTTTACTCCTGTATCCACCAACAAATATCATATCCCCCCCCCACACACACACTCTCTCTCCCTCTCTCTCTATTCTTTTTTAATGTACTGGTTTTCTCATATTTAATTTTACATTCTTTCTTGTTTTGAATGTAATGAATTGGTGTCTCAGCTCTGGGACTAAACGTCTGTCCCATCAGAGTTCCATGACTCAGCATGACTCCTTCCTTCCTCTTTCTCTCACACATTAACCTGACAGCTTCCTGTCAGCTGCCCATCTCAATTCCTGTTTCTTTCTCTGTGTGTGTTTTTGAGTTTTTTAGCCTTCATTTTTAGCCTCAGCCTCCAGCTCTGTGTCTTGTTTAGTTCTGGCGCACCCTCCCTTCCTGTCTTGACCCTCTCGACCGATGTTGAGGCCTCATCCAGATCAGGAATGGGTGACATTGAATTCCAAGCATCAATGATAAACTCTTCATCCTCCTTCGTTAGTTCTGGTTCTTTGGGGGTTTCCATAATTACTGTTACTCTCGGTTTCTCTTTTTTTGGGGGTTCAATCGTGACATCAGGTTCACCATAGTTCAGTTCTTCTGTTGGACTTGATTTCACTTCAGGGCCTAATCTTTCCATAATGCTTGGTTTGGCCACCAGAGGGAGTTTGATTTTAACACTGGCATTGGTGCAGACACTAGCGGGGTTCTGACCTCTGGCATTCTTCTTTGTACCCATCGACAAATGTAAGAACTTATGTTTGTGGTTGAGCAAGGCCTTTTCATGGCTTTTTGATGAAATGATCTAAATTCATGAGGCCTTCCATTGTCTTTATACCTCTCTCTGTGATGTCTTTTGGGCACAAAGGGGCTAAAATTGTTTCCATGGATGTCTGGATTTGCGGCCTCGGTGACACAGGCGCTATGAAAATTACAACAAAAAACTAGAGTATTGATAGAGTATCAATGGTGGCGAGCTCAGGGGTGAAAGTGAGCCGGAACTGTCCGGAACTACATTCTGTTAAAAGATTCACGACCGGAACAGTGTTCCATTAAAAAGGAGAAGAAGCTCCCTGTCAAAATCCCATGTTAAATAAAGAAAACAATTTACTAAAGTCACATTAGTTACATTATCCGAGTGCTTGAACAATTTCAGTGTGCTTGTTTCAGTGTAATCTACGCTGTTTCGGTGTCTGTCTGTGTGCCGTTTGGCACGGAGCGACAAGTCTGAGCGCATCTCTGGTTGCTATGCAACGCGAGCCAAGCTGAACAAATGCGTTTCTGGTTGGCCAGAAACCAATGGACATGTGGTCACGTTATCAGCATCGCTAATTCTGATTGGCTCAAACCACACATGTTTGCACAATGCAGCGCAAAATATACAACTTCTATTATTCATATTTGAATTGCTATATTGAGCTTAAGTGACTATTTGAGACAGCCTTATTTTATTTCTGAATTGTATTTATTTAACTGAATCACTGTATTTGTTTTACATTTTTGAAGACAGCTTTATTTTATATATTTAACTGTATTGCTGTATTTGTTTTACATTTCTGAATAATGCATCTGGCTTAACTAGTTTAATGTGCTTGACCTTTACTTTTAGATTTCATTTATGAAGCACAGTTCACCAATAAAAAAATTGGATTTAAGATCTTCTCTTCTTACTGTATTCAATTAATTAGTCATGCACTACAATTTTTTAATATCCTAGAATTCAAATTCTTTATCAGGAGACCTTTTTTTTAATCAAATGACAGCACTAAAAAAAACGCTACACTCAAACTATACACTATGTCTAACTAAGGTTCCTTTCTACGCTCGTGCTAGCACTCATCAAAAACTAAACTAGACTAAAGAAAAGCTTCACCAAAGTGGGAAGGAATAACTAACAAAATTTAAAAATCGAAAATTTCACTCACTGTGGAGGAGAAAACAATCAGAACTTCTTATGATTAACTGGTTTAAATTCCCTATCGTATCTTGAAACAAAAAGCAATCCCAAAGGACGAAAAAACTAACGAAAAATAACAAACATGAACAGAAAGTCCTCAGGGTGTGGATACAAGGCTGGCGTTGGTGAACAACGGACAAGGACAAATAATGACACTTTGGCACAAGACAAGGGGAGACAGACTATAAATACAAATGGAGGGAAATGGGGAACAGATGGACACAATTAGGAATCAGGGAAGACAATGACACATGAGGAGGGGCAAGTGACCTGAAACGAGAGGAGAGTTAGGATTTCAAAATTAAACAGGAAGCTGGCTCTGGGGACGTGGAACGTCACCTTTCTGGCGGGGAAGGAGCCTGAGCTGGTGCGCAAGGTCGATAGGTACTGACTAGATATAGTCGGGCTCACCTTGAAGCACAATGTGGCTTCCGGAACCAGTTTCCTCGAGAGGGGTTGGATTCTTTACCACTCTGGAGTTGTCCCCAGTGAGAGGCGCAGAGCTAGGGTGGGAATGATTGTTTTACCCTGGTTCAGTGCCTGTACATTGGGGTTCACCCCAGTGGACGAGAGGGTAGCCTCCCTCTGCAGGTCCTGACTGTCATCTCTGCCTATGCACCAAATGTCAGTTCAGAGAACCCACCCTTCTTGGAGTCCTTGGAGAGGGAGTTGGAGGGTGTCCCTTCTGGGGACTCCCTCGTCCTCCTCGGGGACTTCAATGCTCATACGGGCAATGACGGTGTGACCTGGAGGAGTGTGATTGGGAGGAATGGCCCCCCTGATCTGAACCGGAATGTGTTTCATTGTTGGACTTCTATGCTCATCATGGATTGTCCATAACAAACACCATGTTTAGCCATGAGGGTGTCTGTAAGAGCCATTTTTTCCTTTTGCATCACTTTTATGTTCGTTGTAATTTGCCTCCATGCCACCAGAGGGATTCTCATGTATGGTAGATGGGGAAGCATTTAAATACCCATGGTGACACATGGTGGTCAGTGGCTGATTGGAAGCAAACAGTTTTCAACTGTGCCTGTGAACTGTTTCTGGAATTTATGATTTGGTGAGCGGTTTATTTTTTGTTAATTTTGTTAATTGTTTTTCATTTATTATGTTATCTGCTGTGGTGGTACTTATGGACTTTAAGTGCATAGACTCACGTCAGAACTACGCCATCGCCAGCCGCCAGTACATGACTATACAGGGCTTAGTCAGTACAGGTGTCCATATGCACTTGGCACCAGGACACCCTTGGATGCAGTTCAATGATCGACTTTGTTGTTGTGTTGTTGGACTTGTGGCCTCTTGTCTTGGACACTCCACCATCCGGCTCAGGAGGGGGAAGCGGTGCACTGTTGACACTGTGGGGACGGGGTGCTGCTGACCTAGACTTGGGATGTTCTGGGTCGGTGGGGGAAATACTTAGAAAACTTCCACAATCCCAACACCACGTCTTCTTTTGAAGAAGTAGAGTTTGCGGGACGAGTGGTGGACACGCCTATCTCGGTGGCTGAGATCTCCAAGGTAGTCAAAAAGCTCCTTGGCGGCAAGGCCCTGAGGGTGGATGAGATTCGCCTGGAGTTCCTCAAGGCTCTGGATGTTGTAGGGCTGTCTTGGTTGACACTTCTCTGCAACATCGCATGGACATAGGGGGCAGTGCCTTTGGACTGGCAGACCGGGGTGGTGGTTCCCCTCTTTAAAAAGGGGGACCAGAGGGTGTGCTCCAACTATAGACGAATCACACTCCTCAGCCTCCCTGGGAAAAGCTATTCGGATACTGGTGATGAGGGTCCGTAAGATAGTTGAACCTCAGATTCAGGAGGAGCAGTGTGGTTTTCGTCCTGTTTGTGGAACTGTGGACCAGCTCTATACCTTTAGCAGGCTCCTGGAGGGTGCATGGGAGGTCGCCCAACCAGTCTACATGTGCTTTTTGAACTTGGAGAAGGCGTTTGACCATGTCCCTGGGGGGGGGGGTGCTCTGGGAGTATGGGGTTCAGGACCCATTGACATGAGCTATCCGGTCCCTGTACGCTCAGTGCCAGAACTTGGTCTGCATTGCCAGTAATAAGTCAGACTTGTTTCCAGTGGGGGTTGGACTCTGTCAGCGCTACCCTTTGTCACAGATTCTGTTTATAACTTTTATGGATAGAATTTGTAGGTGCAGGCAGAGCATTGAGGAGTTTGGTTTGGTCACCTCAGGATTGGGTTGCTGCTATGATCTGGTCCTTTTGGCTTCATTGGACCATGACTTTCAGCTCATGGTTCGCAGTCATGTGTGTAAAGGCTGGGATAAGGATCAGCACCTCCAAATCTGAGGCATGTTGGCGTTCCCCTGGAAGAGCTGGATGAAGTAGCTGGGGAGAGGGAACTCTGGGCTTCCCTGCTGAAGCTGTTGCTCTTGCAACCCAAATACGGATAAAGCAGGAGAATACGAAGATGAAGACAACCTCACCGCTGTGACAATGTCACCACAGGGGCTCTGTATTAATTAGCTATTATGTGGCTTGAAATAAATACCTGGCTTTTCTTACAGCCTAATATGCATTATCAACAAAACTGGAGTAGGCCACTTTCCTTCAGGTTCGTGATGTGAGCTTGATCCATTTCATCAAAAGGTCAGACACATGCTGTGCTGTACAAAAAAAAGTGCAAAAATGCGCAAAAAATATGTACTGTATCTGACAATAATAACATTAGCAAATTGTAAATTCTACAACAGCTTCTAGTTGTTGGGACAGAGACACCTGATGAAGTCTATGGTCTCCCAAACAGCAGCAAGTCTAAGGCAGTCTGGTTCTCTGGAGGTCTGGGATAGTTAATGAAATCGTACAAAGACAACATGACCAACGTGTCTCCGTTAAGTTCAAACATTTATTCACTTTCCCATCTCTCAATAAATCACACAAGGCTGTGCACATTCTTGGGGGGCCACAGAAAATAAGATGCCAGGCCAGATTTGGCCCCCGGTGTTAGGTTCTACGCCAAAGACTGAGATCCAAATGCAGATCCAGTTGGATGGCAGCTTTATTTTTAGTCTAAAACAGGGCATCCAAATTAAACTGCTCATATGGTTGTAGAAAAGGTTAGTAGCTAAAGGTGTCCACATAGGGGGAAAAAGGGTCCAAAAAATGAGATAAAGGTAACTTAGGGTATCAACGGGTCAATCCACAAAGGTTACACAAAACTATTTCACAGGCAGGGAACGCAGAGACAAAATCCTTTTTCGCACAGGGGCAAACAACCGGACGATTGGATACAGAACAGAAATGACGGGGTTTAAGTACAGACACACAGGCAAATGAGACACAGGTGGACGTAATAACAAGCAATCAGGTGTGACACAGACGAGGGGCAGGGTAGACTGAAGCACATGGGGAATCAAAAATAAGCAATCCAGATCAGAGGCAGTGCAGTTGTTGTACAGCAGGGCAGCCAGAGTTCATGAGTCTCAAATCCTAACACTTGGGCCTGGAGTTTGACACATATGCCATAGTGTGTGTGTGTACCTGTGTGTGTCTGAAATATAGTTTTGTCAACTAAACAAAGTTCAAACTACTTCACAAAAACTTTTAATACAACAGTCAACATTATAAAGAGAAATGCTGAACTAATTCTAAGTGTCTAATATGTCAAACATGTAAATGTTCATTTTATGCAGATATTAATTAAATTAATTATTAATGTTGAACTGGCACATTTTACATCATTTCCCAACTTCAGTGTTGCCAAAATATCTTCAGAATTGAAGGTAAAGGACACAAACTCTAACATTTACTCTCAGTGTAATATTTCATAATCAAATATTGAGAAATTTTAAACCATTTAATATTTTGATCCCCTAAATGATTCTTTCTCATAGAGGCTTTTGATTTGAAACATCCACAGAAAGTGTTGATTTTCTATTAACAAAAATCAGGGAAGCTTCTTAATGAAATGTGGTCCAATTATGAAAAAGGACATTTGAAACAAAGTCCATAAGGCAAGCCTCTTTTAAAATAAAAGGCTGGTTCTCTGCAGAAAAGGTATATTAAATATATAAAAAGAATGTTAACAGTTAAAATAAAACATTGAGTCTTCATTCTGAGACTTCTGACCAATCAGTTTATTCTCTCTCTCAGTCCTAATATTACATATGTGTGAGACCCACAGGGATTAGAGCAGATTTACCTTCAGAGCATTAACTTAGTGACAATGGATGTTGCAACAGATGTGGGATTTAGCATTTTATTTTCATGTTTTAGTGAGATTATGTCCTTTTTTCTACCTGTTGATGTTGACAAACTGGTGCAGTCCCATGAATTCTCTGAGTGTCTGGTGTGTTTACAGTAATCCATCAAGCCTTAATCCATCTTTTTTTCCTTTTTATTCCCTCTTCATTACACAACAGCGCTGGGATTTTTTTTTTTTTTTTTTTTTTTTTTTACCTCAGTTTGATATTTTGTTTTCAAAATAAAACAAAATATTGGAAATCCATTTTTTTTCTTTTCCGTTTCAAAACACCAAATACCTTTTTTGTGTTTTAATTCTTATTGATAGCAATGACAGACTGGAAGGAAAAGTCAAGTGTAACAACTTCAAAATAAAACTTAATCTTGCTGGTGCTCACTTCTTATCATATATTATAGAAAAAACACTCTCTCACTCTCTTTCTACGCCATATGGTTCACATTAATTTTACTTGTGTGAAAGTAGGGTTAGTTGGTTGTTTGGAAGAACATGATCGGCAAATAATTATCAGATCATAGATGGTCAGAGAACATAAATGCATTCACACACTCAAGCTAAAAGGATAATTATGTGTCTGTCACATTCTTCCAAATAACCAGCCGTTATATTTTCACAGAAGTAAAATAAATATGAAGCATATGGTTGTAGAAAGACAGTTGTATTCTATAACATATCATAAGAAGTTCACACCAGCATTCTAAAATTTTATTTTGAAGTTGTTACACTTTACTTCCGCTTCCTGTATGTCATTGTCATGTATATATCAATAATAATCTAAACTTAAAAAAAGGAATTTGCAGAAACCAAAATCAGACCATTTTTAAAAATTTGTTTTTTTCTTTATTTCATTTTGAAAGAAAAAAATAATGTATATGTATAATAATGTAAAGTATTTCTGATATTCCGTTTTATTTTGAAAATCAAACTGAAAAAGGGACACAAGGACACACTGAGCTGATGACAAATGAGACAGAAGACAAAATTGTCATCAAGTCATTTTTTTAAGATAAAGATGTGAGAACTTGTTGTACAGCAGCTTCTCAGGTAAGTATGATGAGTTCACCAGTGTCCTCTCTCTGCAGGAGATGTGGTGGATATCTATCAGAGGGAGTTCCAGGCATTGAGGGAGCGACTCCACTCAACTGAGCAGGAGAACCTGCGTCGCTCCAAAGAGCTGAACCTGGTCCTGGATGAGATCAAAAGAGCCATCGCTGAGAAGCAGGCACTAAGAGACATCAACCGCACCTGGAGCAGCCTCTCCGGTCTGTCACCTGTCCACCTGTCTGTCACCTCACTGTCACCTGTTCACCTGTCTGTCCACCTGTCTGTCACCTCAATGTCACCTGTTCACCTGTCTGTCCACCTGTCTGTCACCTCAATGTCACCTGTTCACCTGTCTGTTCACCTGTCTGTCACCTATTCCTCTATTCCCAATTTACCAAACAGCTCACGATTAATCTCAATCAAATTATTTATGAAGCACATCTACACTGTCTTCAACTGTCCCAACCTGTCCCCACCTCTCCTAACCTGCCTTCACCTGTCCCTTCCTGTCCTCACCTATCCTCTCTGTCTGTTCAGAGGAGACCAGGCTGAAGTTGTGGAATGTAAGCAGCAGTAAAAACGTGCTACAGCTTCCTTCCATCTTCCATCATCTCCCTCACCTGCTTAACAGAGAGGACAGTCTACAGCCTGCCGTGCACCTGGGACAAGGACGCACTGGAGGTGAGACACAAATCTGCTCATTAATTTATTTGTTTACATTTTTTAAAAATACATTGTACAATTTATTTAATGTTTAATACTTTCAGCACAATATTCATATTTGAATATTAAAAACAAACATGAGACTCAACAGTTTTTTCACAGTCAAACATGATTCATCATTCATTCATTATTGTAAGTCAACATGTAAACAGCTTTGAATAAACAATCTTTATCAGTCTGTGAGGATCTAGGTTAAAGCAGGTTTTTCTGGACCCAACTGATCTCTGTCAGAATCATGGAGCTTCTTCAACTTCCAGTTAAATCCTGTGAGTCGTTGGTAATGTGCCTTTTCCTGCTGAGCTGTGACCTCACAATGTGATAAACCAAACACGGCTGCATGAAAATCTGGGGTTGTTGTTTATTTACAGATATATGAAACTACAGCTCAGTGGCGGACAAATATCCACCACTATCCTAAGTTCATTTTTGTCCAGGCATTCAATTTCTCTCCACTTCAGGTTGTTTTCATACATACATCTTTCAACACTTTTCACCTTTTACATTATCTATAATTTGATGTATTGTCACAACTGTCAATATTCCTGAATGACTCCTTAAGTGAACTTTCTTTCTTCAAACAGCAAACACTGCATAAATGCTAAGGAGCACTTAACCTAAAGAGTGTGTGTGTGTGTGTGTGTGTGTGTGTGTGTGTGTGTGTGTGTGTGTGTGTGTGTGTGTATGTGTGTGTGTGTGTGTGTAGTCTCCATAGTGATGGGGGTTCCCAGTGTAAAGAGGGAGGTTCACTCTTACCTGACCGACACACTCAGCTCTCTGATGTCAGAGCTCACCACTGCGGAGAAGGACGACTGCGTCATCGTCGTCCTCATCGCTGAGGTTAGTGTGTGTGCATGTGTGTGTGTGTGTGTGTGTGCGTGTGTGTGTGTGTGTGCGTAGATAATTGACATTAGTTTGTGCATGTTGGTGTGCTTCATGTGCTTCTTGCTCCATGTTATTTAACGATCAGTTTATCTAATGAAACCCAATACACACTCTTCCGCTAGAGATCATCCACGCTGTGATGTAATTGCTCTGCTGCAGAATATCTACGCTGCGTTCTGTGGATGACATGAGAGCGTAGATGTTTCCTTGGCAAAATGAGATTAAGAAATTAGAAAAGTGCTAATAAATAAAATAACAATGCTACTGTTTTTCTCATTCTAAGTGGAAGATTCTCATCCCTTAGACATTAAAGCTGCAGCTTCTCCCTCACATCAGGACATTTCACACCTCTTGTGCCTGCCTGATAAAATATAGTGTCTTGTACTAATTGTTCAAATGACAATCCAGGATCATCTTATCAATAGCTAAGAGTTGAAGGATATCGAGTTCTAAAGAAGAGGTTGGCATAATTCATTAGTGTACAACATTAAACAGGCAGCATATATTTCCTAAAAGCATTTATTCATAAAGACGTAAAGGTAAAACAGACAAATAACTTAACTCAATGGTTCTATATACATGTGGATGTTTGTGTCTGTGTATGGAGGTGAAAAGAACTACAAAGATGGCTGTCATGGTGGCTGTTCTTTATTCTCAGGCTATGTGTGGCTCCTTGTCTGACAAAGGCAAATAGGCCTTGTGTTTCAAGGTATCATATAAAAGAGAAGTTAGTATCATCAGACTTATCCTTCTCACCAACCTAAACACAGGAAACCGCGGCCTAAATCTAAACACATTAACAAAGTTCAACAGTCTTGCTTAGCCGTGTTTGTTTAAAGTCATATTACCAGTCCATGAAATGGGCTCCTTGTTGCTCTTTGTTGCTGGTTGGAAGAACCAGGCCTGAGTTGCTTGGATCAGAGGTGCTCAGTTGCCGGTCCTTGAGATGTGGCTGTGGCTGAAAGCATTCTGAGAGCTGCCTTGAGTGCAGGAGAAGACTCTAAACAGAAAAAGAGACTTCTGAGAAGAAATTGAGCAATGAGAAGAGGAGTCTCCCAGAAATAGAGAGGGGTTACAAGGTCCAGCCTCAGCCAGACAGAGCTGAACATAATGTCACATAGTCATATGTGATCATATAGCCCCTGTGGGCACCACAGATCCTGTCACAGTTAGTAACTCACAGTGACCTCAGAGCAACCTTCTGGTGACCTTGCAGCAATCTCACAGTGACCTCACTGCCTGGATACTGCAGAGCCACAGGCTCCGTCCCAGTTGGCTGATCAGGAGGCTAAACTCATAGATTGCTCAAGTTGTTCTATGTGTGTGTATGTCCATAAAATGTCCCTTTCTGTGTGTTCAGGCTGACCAGCAGTATGCCAGCAGTGTAGCAGACAACTTGAGGCGCCTGTAAGTTCACCGACATGATGGGATGCTGTTACCATGGCAACTGACACAAGAGAGGATTCTTCTCCTTGTGTGTGTTAGCATGTGTGTGTTGTTGCCATTGTTGATGGCTTGTAGTGAAAGTGCAGCATGTTATTGCACACACACACACACAAAATATAAAATATGCGGTTAATTACAGTGAAAAAACAATGTGGTATATAAATGTAATTTACACTTTTAGAATGAGAAGAATCGTTTAATCATGCCATCATTAGATTTATGTTGTGAGATGTTTTTCTTCTTCAGTTTTCCAGCAGAGATTCAGGCCGGACTGCTGGAGGTCGTCTCTCCGTCTGTCCACTTCTACCCGGATTTCTCTCGTCTCCGAGAGTCCTTTGGAGACCCCAAGGAAAGAGTCAGGTGTGTGTGTGTGTGTGTGTCTAATCGTTGTGTGTGCATGGATACAATTTTAATTGGATCATGATCAATGATTATTGATCTGATGTGAATGAAAGTTGAAGTGGAGAATGTGACGTGTAGTGATCCTCTATGAAAAAGACGTCTTTCTGTTAGTTATTGGAAACACCCATTCTGGTTTTACAGTGATATTAAATAGTGGAATTTCTTCTCTCACAGTTCTTTGGTTGAATAAAGACACACAAAAACAGACAGGTTCAGTCATCAGGTGAATTATTTTAAAACAAACGAATGAAACTGAACAGAAATGATGGAGCCTTGGTGCAATAGTCAAGTGTTTCAGGCTGAGATGAAATCCAAACTGGGGGAACCTTTCCTGCAGCTCATCCCTCTCTCCTATCTCGCTACTTTCAATCTCAATAAAGGCAAAAAAGAGCCCAAAAATAATCTTTAAAAAAGAAATGATGGAACCCTAACTTAAAAGTTTGTTGCACAAACTTTGAATCAGGGGTGGCACGGTGGGTAGAGCTCTTGCCTCACAGCAAGAAGGTTACAGGTTCAAGGACTTGGATTGATATATTTTTATGTGGAGTTTGCATGTCCTCTATGTGCCTGCATGGGTTTTCTCCAGGTTCTCCAGCTTCCTCCCTGAATCCAAATACATACTGAGGTTAATTAGAGACCCTAAATTGCCCGTAGGTGTCAGTGTGTGAGTGAATGGTGTGTGTGCTCCATGATAGTCTGGTACCTTTCTGGTACCTTTCTGCCTCTCACTGATGTACACTGGGATTGGCTTCATCAGACCCCTGTAACCCTAGTGATGAATAAGCAGGTATAGGACATGGATGAATGGAAACTTTAAGTCCATCATTGTGGTCAGTGATTGATCCAATTCATATTCAGACTTGTGCAACAAAACATTACTCCTAGTCCCTGAACTTGAACCTTAAGAATAATGTCCAGCTGTATCTCATGAACATTAGCTGCTTGGAAATGGTTCACAGCCTTTACCCTGCTGCCCTCTGATGCTCTTTCTGATATGCTGAGACGACTTTCTGAGCTCCTCTGCTCCACACCTGTGATCCAACTACAGGACTGAAGACGCCTGTGGTCCGATTACAGGACTGAAAATACTTGTCATCCAATTACAGGACTGAAAATGCTTGTGGCCCAATTTCAGTACTTAGCCTGGTTTAACTTGTCCCTTTTCTGTAATTATCTGTCTGTTACAATTTCCATAATTTTTTCCATCATTGTAAAAAGTCTGTTGCTGCTGCATTGCTCACAGGAACCAGAAAAGATAAACAAACATAAAGAAGAAGACAGAACTTTAACAAGGTCATTTTTATTTTGAAGTTCTTTCAGTCAACATAATCAAACTTTCTGTGGAGGTTTTTGTTCCATGTGAGCTATGTGTGAGACGTGTGTTAAACACATGAGAGACATTTGTGTGGTGTGTGAGATGTGAGACATGCAGTAGTGTTCAATATAATAGAAGGATGTTTAAAAATGTGAGTAAAACCAAAGTCCTATGTAACACGCTAGTGCTACGGGGTTCTCCCAGCACAGACAGGCAGGACACAAGACGGGTTGCAGTTCACGCAAAGCGTATTTATTGAACAGTTTGTCTCTCTCAGGTTCGGTTTGGGTCCTCTTTTCCGCTGCGTCGCCGCCGTTTACTCCTTCCCTCTCCCTCTCAGGCTGTCACTGTGGGTATATAAATGGGTTCTCATTAGCAGATCCTCAACAGCTGTGGAATTGTCTAACCTGACGCTGTTCCCGTGAGCCACTCCCACACGTCTTTCCCCTGCAGCCGAGCGCAGCCCAGGCCCCCCCCCCACATACCCCCACCGCCCGATATAGGCCGGGAGCCATCCGGCCTAACCAACTCCCCCCCGCCCTGTGAGCGGGAGAGGAAGTCAGCCACAGCCATCTGCGCCCCCGGCCTATGGACCACCTTAAATTTAAATGGCTGTAGGGCCAAATACCAACGGGTGATCCGGGCGTTGGTGTCCTTCATGCGGTGGAGCCAGTGGAGCGGGGCGTGGTCCGAACAGAGGGTGAACGGGCGTCCCAGGAGGTAATACTGCAGGGCATCGACCGCCCACCGGATAGCCAGACACTCCTTCTCCACCGTGCTATATCGTGTCTCCCTCTCCGACAGCTTCCGGCTGATGTATAGCACTGAGCAGTCGACCCCCTGCACCTCCTGGGACAAGACGGCCCCCAACCCCCTGCCAGGGGGTTGGGGGCCAATAAGCAATAAATTCAATATCCAATAAGCAATAAATTAGTCTAAGTCTTAGTACGGAATAACAAAAATGTGAAGTCACAAGAAAATTAAAGATGAGACAGGATCAGCTGGTTCACGGTCCAACGATGGTTTATTGTAGAAAAGTAGAAAGTTCCGAGCTTTTATACAATTTGGGGGCCTGGGGACTCCTCCGTACAACCCGTACGGAGTGGAGAAGGCCGTTTTCTCTCTGGACTCTGCAGACAAGGGAATCTGCCAGTAGCCCTTCGTCAAATCCAGTGTCGTAAAAAAGCGAGCAGAACCAAGCTGATCCAGGAGCTCGTCGACCCGGGGCATTGGGTAGGCATCGAACCGTGACGCATCATTCACCCTGCGATAGTCCACGCAGAACCGTATAGACCCATCCTTCTTGACGACAAGAACAATGGGGCTACACCAGGCGCTGTTGGACTCTTCTATTACTCCCATCTGTAGCATTGCTGCCAATTCAGCCTGAACTATTTTCCGTTTGTGTTCAGGCAGCCGATAAGGCCATGAACGAACAGTCACACCTGGGCGTGTTTGTATATGGTGCTCTATGAGGTTTGTGCGTCCCGGGAGGGGGGAGAACACATCAGCAGACCGCTGTTGCAACAGGGCAACGTCTGCTCTCTGGGACCGAGTGAGATGGTTTTCACAAAGGAGCGAGGCTGGATTGGTGGAATTTGGCACCTCAGGCCCTAACTCATCTCGCTCCTTGATCGTGGTCACCAGAGAAGCAGACTCCGCCTCCCTCCATGCTTTTAGGAGGTTGAGGTGGTAGATTTGTGTTGCTCCTCCCCTGTCGGAACGCACAACCTCATAGTCAACATCACCCACTCGCCGTGTGACCACAAAGGGCCCTTGCCACTTCGCGAGTAATTTGGAGCTGGAAGAAGGGAGTAATACAAGCACTTTATCTCCCGGTGAAAATTGTCTCAATCTAGCCCCTCTGTTGTACAGATGCTGTTGACGTTCCTGGGCCCTGAGCAAATTTTCCCGTGACAACTGCCCAAGTGAATGGAGTTTTGCTCTAAGGTCCAGGACGTACTGAATCTCGTTTTTGCTGGGGCTTGGACCTTCCTCCCAGTTTTCTTTAACCAGGTCCAGCACCCCTCGTGGTTTTCTGCCAAACAGCAGCTCAAAGGGAGAAAATTCCGTGGAGGCCTGGGGTACCTCCCGCACTGCAAACAACAGAGGGTCTAGCCACCTATCCCAATTATGCTCGTCCTCGTGTATGAACTTACGAATCATGGACTTCAGAGTCTTATTCAGCCGCTCCACAAGGCCGTCGGTCTGTGGGTGGTACACGCTGGTCCGAATAGACTTGATGCCCAGTAATCCATACAGTTCCCTCAGTGTGCATGACATAAACGAGGTGCCCTGGTCAGTTAGGATTTCTTTCGGAATCCCAACTCGGGAGACGACCTGAAACAGTGCCTGTGCCACACTCTTTGCGAAGATGTTGCGCAGGGGCACCGCTTCGGGATATCACGTTGCATAGTCTACTAGAACTAACACAAAGCGATATCCCCGTGCACTCCGGTGAAATGGCCCGATGAGGTCCATACCAATGCGCTCAAATGGGACCTCAATAAGCGGTAATGGCCGCAAAGGCGCTCTGGGGATGGCCGGTTGGTTTACTGGCATTCTGGGCAAGAGGCACACCAGCGGTGTACATCTCCCCGAATGCCAGGCCAATAGAATCGGGCCATTATCCGGTCTAGTGTTTTCTCATATCCCATGTGACCAGCCATTGGGTTAAAGTGAGCCGCCTGGAAAACTAATTCCCGGCGGCTTTTCGGCACCAACAATTGGGTGATCTCTCCTCCTGTCTGAGTGTCACGACTCACTTGGTATAATCTGTCCCTAATCACTGAAAAGTGTGGATATGTCTGCGCTGCCCCAGGGTGCACCGTATGACCATCAATTTTTATCACTTGGTCAAAGGCAAAGCGTAGAGTATCATCACGAGACTGCTCAAGTGGAAAATCTTCCGTGGAGTGTATTACAGGAACCAGTGGGGCCTCCTGTGAAGGCCCCGCTGGTTCCCCCTCCCCGTCTGCAGCGTCTGATAACCTCGCGTCACCACTGAGAGCGGCGCACATACCACATGTCCCTGTCGGTCGTGATCGCACCCCCACGCATTGCCCCACCAAGCTATGAAACCCAGGCCAATCTGTACCCAAAATCAGGGGGTGCGCCAGGCGGGAGCTAACCGCGGCCTTAACTCAATGCATTTTGCCCCTATACTTAATTTCCACTGGCACCACGGGATATCTGTGAACGTCCCCATGCACACACCTTATATCCACCCATGCTGCCTCCACCAGAGCCCCGGGGCGAACCAGGTTTTGGTGGATTAGGGACTGCGTGCAGCCCGAATCCACCATCGCCTGATGTACACCCCCTTGGATCCTTACCGGAACGCTGTATGTCCCCCCTGAACCGGGGGAGGGTGCCGGAGGGCCGGCGACCCGGATCACCTGGCCGACCTCCATCAGTGGGCACTCGCGACGGAAGTGTCCGGGCCGCCCGCACCTCCAACACTCCTGCCCTGGCGTCTGAGGAGCCCCCTGTGGGTCAGTAACAGCGCCCGTGGCAGCTGGAGTCTGTGGAGTAGAGAAGAAAGAGGGTGGGTTAGAGCAGGGTTGAGGTTGGGGTGCCGCCGGGGGGAGTGACTTCCTGCGGGGGGGCGGAGACGGGCGGGCGGTTGCTGGAGTCTGAGCCGCCGTTAGGTGGCTCCGGGAGTGGACGGCCAGGTGATCCTCCGCGAGGATGATGGCCGCGCAGAGGTCCGCTGGCCGGTGGCACCTCACCCACTCCGCCGTCCGTCCTGGCAGCCCCTCCTGGAACTGCTCCAGCACGATCTGCTCCAGCATGCGCCCCTCCCCCTCGGACTCTCCCGGCTGTAGCCACCGGACCGCTGCGTCCTTTAGTTGTTGCGCGTAGACGAACGGGCGGTCCGATGGCCCCAGCCTGGCGCTCCGGAACCGGCGGCGATGGTCTTCCGGGGAGAGCCCCAACCTCTCCAGGACCGCTCTCCTTATCCCCGCGAACGACCCCCGTGCGGCGGCGGGCAGGCTGAGAGCGGCGGTCTGAACCTCCCCGGACAGTAGGGGAAGCAGGCGGACCGCCCACTCTTCTTCCGGCCAGCCGCACGCCGCCGCCGTGGCCTGGAACATCTCGATGTATGTCTGGGGGTCGTCCGCGGCGGACATCCTCTGCAGCGTCATCCCGGCTAGCAGGGACGGGGGAGACGCCGGCGACGCGCTTGGACGGGCCAGCAGACTCTGCAGCACCTCGGTCTGCCTCTCCGCCTGCTCCTGCATCGCCGCCAACTGCCGCTGGTTCACCGCCGCCTGCTCCCGGTGCATGGCCGCGATCTCCCCCAGCATCTGTGCCAGCGCAGCCACCGGCTGCAGCTGCTGTGGCTCGGACATGTCCCGACTGCCTGTGCCGGTCCCTGTTCAGGCGCCAAATGTAACACGCTAGTGCTACGGGGTTCTCCCAGCACAGACAGGCAGGACACAAGACGGGTTGCAGTTCACGCAAAGCGTATTTATTGAACAGTTTGTCTCTCTCAGGTTCGGTTTGGGTCCTCTTTTCCGCTGCGTCGGCGCCGTTTACTCCTTCCCTCTCCCTCTCAGGCTGTCACTGTGGGTATATAAATGGGTTCTCATTAGCAGATTCTCAACAGCTGTGGAATTGTCTCACCTGACGCTGTTCCCGTGAGCCACTCCCACACGTCTCTCCCCACGCCCTGGGGATGGCCTAATAATAATTTTATTTGGATGCATTGGGAACACTGCATTTTATATCCTAAATCAAAATGTGAAGAAGAATGTGTCAAATGTTTAATCGATTTACAGAAAATGAACAAAATGAATATTAGGCTGTTCAAAATAATAGCAATGTCTGCATTTTTCTTTACAAACTCAAATATGTCTCAAATATATAAATACTCAAGTATGTATGAGTTGAAAAATCTTTAGGATTTCAGGCCTGTGAATCACTAAAGTAATATTTTGTTGTATAACCACAGTTATACACAGAGCTGGAAGAAGATTGTGAAGATGTGAAGATTGCTTCACATCTGTGTTGCATGGATTCAACCAAAATCTGGTTTCTATGAACAGGTGTTTCAGCCTCATAATTCCTCTGAATTTCTTTCTTTTGCCCCAGAAACAGCATTTCTGATGTCACCCCACAAGTTTTTAATGGGATTAAGGTTTGTGGATTGGGTTGGCCACTCTATAACTTAAATTTTGTTGTTATGACCACAGTTTCTGAGACCTGCTTCACATCTTTGTTGCATGGAGTCGATCAACTTCTGGTCCTTTTGTCACAGTTCCTCTGCATTTCTTGTTTTTCTCTGAGAAACAGCATTTTTGATATTATAAGGATTTTGGCTTTACTCTGTTTTTAAACACACTGCTATTATATTGAACACAACTGTATGTGTGAGATGTGTGTGTGCGTGTGTGTCTGTGTGTGTGGTTGTACTGTAGTAGCCTCAATAAAGACGATGAAGGCGTGTACCTCCAGGTTCAGCTTTTTGCTGACAGCAGATCTGTCAGAATTATCACATTCATTCAAAGAAGAAATGACTGTTCACTGTCACTTTTATGTTTACTGACTGTAAACACATTGAACATGTTTCCTGAGTTGTGAAGCTTTAATCATTGTCTGGTCTATAGTTAATTGATGAGCTTCTTTGTCCTTTGTCAATAAATAAAATCAATCAGTGTTCCTCCAGTAGGGAAATGTTAGTCTGCATAATAATGAAATCAAGTTAAAGTGGAGGAATCATGGACATGTTGATTCATCAGTTTTTACTGTTTAGAAATGAACACACAGATATTGAAGGAATGATAAACTAGAGCTTAAAATGAAGACATGCTGCTGTTTTGTATTGTAGAACACTGGTTGCTGTATTTCAATGTCTGTCGTCATTCCAGCTGACTTTCGTTGCCTCTGGTGTATAAATCATCTGGTCGTTGGCAGCGTTGAAGACAAGAAGCTTCTGTGTTACTGTTGATCTTTAAAAAGCTGTTCTCCTCAGGGTTGTTTTTATACATCAGTCAAATTACTATTATGGGAGGGGCTAAAGGAGTCATCATGGGATCATCACATGCTGCATGAACCACAAACCTCTACCACACACACACACACACACACATACATATTGCTATAGTAAGGATAAAAGATCATGCTGGTTGGCTTCTCTCACAGTGGTGGAAGAAATAAGAAGTCATCCTTTACAGAATTAAACAAGGTTCTTTATTTCTTTATCTTATTTCATCATGTTTAGCATCATAAATATGTAGATATTGTATAAGTATTGCAGTAAAGTCTATAATATTATGAGTTGATGTATTTAAAACACTGCAGTAAAAATACAAGCATTATGAGTTTATGTAAAGTATTGCAGTAATCATATCTTCATATATCATCACATCATATCAACATATCACATAACAACATATTATCAAACTCTTGAAAATGACACCCTGGGTCTTAATGAGATACTTAAGGTTAAATAAAAAGTAAAAAAAAAATTAAATATCAAAATATCATATCACATACCATCACATCAATATATAATGAATAAATCAATAGATCATTCCATTAAAATATATAAAATATCAAACTATCATATCAAAATATATATTAACATGTTACATAACATCAACATTTCAACATATATCAATATAACATCATATACAGTACATCTGGAAAGTATTCACAGCGCTTCACTTTTTCCACATTTTGTTATGTTACAGTCTTTTTCCAAAATGGGTTCAATTAATTTTTTTCCTCTAAATTCTACACACAACACCACATAATGACAAACGTGATTTTTCTTTTAGATTTTTGCAAATTTATTAAAAATAAAAAAAATAAGAAATCACATGGGCATAAGTATTCACATCATTTGCCATGAAGCTCAAATGAGCTCAGGTTCATCCTGTTTCCACTGATCATCCTTGAGATGTTTCTACAGCTTAATTGGAATCCTATGGTAAATTCAGTTGTTTGGACATGATTTGGAAAGGCACACACCTGTCTATATAAGGTGATGTCAAATGATGTCAGAGCACAAACGAAGCAACATATCATATTTTAACAAATTATATCAGCATGAATTATCACATCAACATGTTGGCATATCATATCAATATATCATATCAGCATGTTAATTCCATTTCTAACAGTAAACTCTCTGATTGGTTAATTCCATCTCTGCTCTGCTTTGCTGCTCTGGATGCAAATATTGAAAGAAGAAATGTTATTAACTAATGATCCACTTTGATCTTCATTTTCATGTCCTCACCTTCCTCTCCATTCCCTCCACCTCCTGCGTCTCCACCCCTCCTCCTCCTGCTCTTCCTCCCCCTCGTCCTCCTCCTTTCCTGCTCCTCACTCTCCTGCTCCTGTTCCTCCTTCTCCTCCTGCCCATTCATGTCCCGCTTCTCCTCCTGCTGCTCCTCTTTGTCCTGCTCCCTCACCATCTTTCTCCTCCTTCTCAGGTGGAGAACGAAGCAGAACTTGGACTACTGTTTTCTGATGATGTATGCTCAGGTTAAAGGAACGTACTATGTCCAGGTGAGGAACCTGAACCTTGTCTGACCTTTGAACTAAACTCCATCACCTCAGCTAGAGGAATGACACTGAGCTGCTTTCTGCAACTGTTAATGTGACTAAAGAATCTGGAGTCAAATTACAGCAGAAGAAACTCATCTTTTTGCTTTAAGTTCTGCATCAAATTCTCACTGCCAGTTATTGTCCTCAGAGAATCTATCAGATTACAAACAACATAGTAAGATATTTAACCGTCATGTTCCTCTAGTCAATAATGAAACATAACTTGTGTTTTGGATGAACATAGGGTTGGAAATAGAAAAAAAGGATATGTTTCCATGTACTGATATCAAGTGTCTTCTCCCTTCAGGAGGTTTCACTCTCACCATAATTCCAGCACCATTGAATGCTTGTGTTGTTTCTTAACCTGTTGCACTGGCTGCTGTTAGAGAGTTGGAGTCACCTCCTCCTCCTCTTTCCCTCTCCCTCTCACAGCTGGAGGATGATATCATCGCTCGTCCAAACTTTTTCACCACCATGAAGAACTTTGCATTGCAGCAACCGTCAGAAGAGTGGATGATCCTGGAGTTCTCTCAGCTCGGCTTCATTGGTGAGTTACATGACCAAACCACGTTTCAAAGACTGAGTTTCAGGATTATTTTATACTTTGGAGGGGCATAAACTCTCTACCTCCCCAGAGATAGCACTTATGATGGCGTCTTCATGTGTCAATGACATGTAAAACTCACAGGGCTCAAGAGTGATGAGACTGACAACCACTTTGTGTCTGTATGTGTGAAAACAGTGTATATCATCATGTTTTAATAGTTTTGAAGGTGATAGAGTGAAACAGGATCCAGGGTTAAAGATTGAAAGAGCAATATCTGGAACAGAACACTTCTGCAACTCTCACTTCTTTGAATCAAAACTTTTCTGTTTGAGTTTTATTTAGTTTGAGCAGTATTAACTCATTCTCTGAATTGTCTTTCCTCTTCTCTTCTACTCTGAGCAGGTAAGATGTTTAAGTCCTTGGATCTGTCACTGATTGTGGAATTCATGCTGATGTTCTACAAAGACAAACCCATCGACTGGCTGCTGGACCACATCATGTGGGTTAAAGTCTGCAATCCGGAGAAAGATGCGGTGAGGAGGAGAGTTGCTCCAACATATTTTATCAAACTAATTCTTTACATTGATACCTTACAGTCATACATCAGTCCTATCTATCATACATCACTCATATATCACAGTCCCACATCACTCACACACACAAATCACATCCATTAGTCGTACATCTCAGTCATACATCATTCTTTGATAACTCATACATCAGTCATCCATCAGTCATATATCAGTAATATATTACAGTCATACTTCAGCCATCAGTAATACATCACTCATATGGGTCATACCTCAGTCATACATCATAGTCATTTTGGCCACTTGTATTTGCGATCCCATTCTTTCGGTCACTATCCAAAGCTCATGATCATTGGTAAGGCTAGGAACATAGACCGGTAAATTTTCTTCGGACCAATGCAGGGCCTGCATCACTGCAGAGGCCGGTCGCCACTCACTTGTGAACAAGACCCCGAGATACTTGAACTCCTCCACTTGAGGCAGGATCTCATCCCCGACCCAGAGTCGACACTTCACCCTTTTCCGGTCAAGAACCATGGCCTCGGATTTGGAGGTGCTGATCCTCATCTGATCCTCATCCCAGCTGCTTCACACTCTGCTGCGAACCGCTTCAGCGAGAGCTGAAGGTCACGGTCTGACGAAGCCAACAGGACCAGACCGTCCGCAAATAGCAGCGACCCAATCCTGAAGCCACCAAACTGCAACCCCTCAACGCCTTGGCTGGCCTAGAAATTCTGTCCATAAAAGTTATATAACAGAAGTCCATAACAGAATCAGTGTCAGAGGGCAGTCCTGATGGAGTCCAACCCCCACTGGAAACAAGTCTGACTTATTACTGAATTGTGGTCTGTAAAGACAATCAAGGGACAACCACCTGAACCAAACTGTTGGAGTGCCCAGATAAGGGCCAGTGCTTCCTTCTCTATTGTTGAGTAATTTAGCTGGTTAGAATTAAACATTTTAGAAAAGTTGCAAACAGGTCTGTTAACTCCATCCTTCTCCTGCAACAAAACTGCACCTGACTGGCTTCCACCTGTATCTTAAATGGCTCAGTCAAGCATGGCACAGCCAAGACAGGAGCAGAACACAGGAGTGAATTTACCTGTTCAAATGTGCACTGACAATGAGAGGACCACACAAACTTTGCCGTACCCTTTAACAAGTCTGTCAGAGGGACAACCACTGAGGAAAAGTTTTACAGAAGCTATGGTAGAAACCTATCAAGCCCAGAAAACACATCAACTCTGTTTTTCATAGTTGGAATGGGGTAGTGCCCAACAGCTCTGATTTTAGCATCAAATAACTCAGAGAGAGACGGATCAGTCTGCTGGCTTCTTCTTCTCAAATCTGGTGTGGCCACAGTTCAGCTCTGGGGATGAGTAATGGCACAGGCTGGAAAGACCTCTGGATACCTCCATCCACTTTCATCTGGTTTTCCAGATGCAAGCAGTTTAGAAATAACCATGGGAGGAGGTGGCCCATTCGCCCCTACAGCACAGCCATCCAGATCATTACCCAGAATCAAGGCAACACTATCAATTGGCAATGCAAAGCACACACCAACAGTAACCACACCATGTAGTGGTACAGGAATCACCTCCATTCCCATCCCCCGAATGAGGATAAAATCTCATGTCTCCATTGCAGTTGAAAAAGACAAGACTGACCCGACAATAAATGAATGCTTGGCACCCCTATCATGCAAAACCTTTATTGGCACATGCTTATTACCACCAACGAGAGATTCAACAGCATCAGAAATAAAAGGTTCAAAACTATCACCAGGACCAACACAGACCCTTTTAAATCCTGGGATAGTGAAAAGGAAGAAGCAAAAGCAGATTCACGTTTACTTCTAGACCTCAAAACAGGACATTGATGCTTCCAGTGTCCGGTGCCTTGACAGTAGTTACACACTCTGCCTCCCTCAAATTTACCCAGTGAGGCCGTAAAAGAATGCGAAGTATCCAATGTCGAAAACTGTGCACCGTAGCGATGGTTACTATAGTTATCGCCCCTACGCGATACACCTCCAGCGATTACACTCCCAAAACTACCTTAATGAGTCAGAACAAAATCATTGGCCGGCTCCGCTGCTTTAAGCACAGAGGCTACTTTCTTCTCATTAATATATGTTGCAATCTGTTTAGGGATTGAATTTTTTTAAATTGCTTTAACACCACTAATTCACAAAGGCTCTTGAAATCAGTAGCATTAGCAGCAGAACACCAGCAGTTAAAGTGAGACAGTAAATCAAGGGCAAATTTGACTTTGAGGCAGATGGGCTACAGCAGCAGAAGACCACGCCGGGTGCCACTCCTTTCAGCTAAGAACTGAGGCTACAATTTGCACAAGCTCATTGAAATTGGACAATAGAAGATTGGAAAAACGTTGCCTGGTCTGATGAGTCTTGATTTCTGCTGCGACATTCGGATGGTAGGGTCAGAATTTGGCATCAACAACATGAAAGCATGGATCCATCCTGCCTTGTATCAACGGTTCAGGCTGCTGGTGGTGGTGTAATGGTGTGGGGAATATTTTCTTGGCACTCTTTGGGCCCCTTGGTACCAATTGAGCATCGTTGCAACGCAATTGTTGCTGACCATGTCCATCCCTTTATGACCACAATGTACCCAACTTCTGATGGCTACTTTCAACAGGATAATGCGCCATGATATAAAGCTGGAATCATCTCAGACTGGTTTCTTGAACATGACAATGAGTTCACTGTACTCAAATGGCCTCCACAGTCACCAGATCTCAATCCAATAGAGCATCTTTGGGATGTGGTGGAACGGGAGATTCGCATCATGGATGTGCAGCTGACAAATCTGCGCCAACTGTGTGATGCCATCATGTCAGTATGGACCAAACTCTCTGAGGAATGCTTCCAGCACCTTGTTGAATCTATGCCATGAAGAATTGAGGCAGTTCTGAAGGCAAAAGGGGGTCCAACCCGTTACTAGCATGGTGTCCCTAATAAAGTGTCCGGTGAGTGTATTCATATAGAGCAAGATAAAATTGTATACCACAGGTTAGGGTTTAGGGCGACACGATGGGACAGGGGTTAGCGCTGTTGCCTCACAGCATGAAGGACGCAGGTTCAAGACCTGGGTATCATGTACACAGAAATGACGGCGGCGCTTCAGACTTATAGAGCTGTACAACACAGTGACAGCGGTGATCACATGGATGATGAGAGAAAAGGGATGCAATGACACAATCTGGCAAATTTTCGCAAAACAGCATGACAAATTTTAATTTGTCGCACGACAAAATCGTGTCCATCGTGCGAAAAAATCGCGTTAATTGAGTCCGGTGTGAACACACCTTTAGGGTCAAGCCCCTCTAAACGTTACATTACAGTCCAACATCACACTCCTATAGAATAGGTGGTGGCCCCACCACAAACCCAGGTAGGACTCATATGTGTAGTCCAAACTTAACCCTTATGGCCCAACATAAGGGTTAAGTTTGGAGTTGGCCCACTGCGTGGATACATTCATATATCCACAAACTGTTTTCCTTCTAGCACTTTTGACCAAATCTACTGATTTATTGGTCCTTTCAACATGTAAACAGAGTAATCATAATCAACAGAAAGATTATTTTATAGTTTTCATGTAGAAAATATTTTTTGTACATTCCTTCATTCTTTGTTTAACATCATTTGAACATAGGTCATTCTCATCCAGAAACCTGCTATATCTGTCACAGGACCTTGGTAAATTCCCTGTATATGGAACTTGTCAATAAACCTGATTGATTGTGATCTTTTTCAGAAACACTGTGACAGACAGAAAGCAAACCTGAGGATCCGGTTCAAACCGTCTCTCTTCCAGCATGTGGGCACTCACTCCTCTCTGGCTGGAAAAATACAGAAACTCAAGGTCCGACATATCTGTGCTTTAGTCCAGCGGGTCCCAAACTTTTTTAGCCGTGCACCCCCATCTATATCCCAACCTGGTTGACGCACCCCCTATTTCCCACACCTTCCAAAAAAAAACAGCTAAATGTCTTAAGGCAGCATGTTTAATTCAACCAGAACACATCATCTAATGATCACATTAACAAAAGAGCATCTGAATTGAATTGAGACAGGCTTAGCAGCAGGAAGTATGTTGGGGGGAGCAGGGTATTTAAACCACAGAAACACTAGTCTGATGATACAGGATGGGATATTATGGGATATTATGTTATAGCTACTGTTTGGTTGATGTTTTTGAATGAATGATCATTCATCCATCTTTCACACTGAGAAGCTTTCACACTGTACTTTTAGAAGCTTTAAACAGACTAGTGTTGGTTTTCTTGGATAGTTCACTTCATTTGTTCAGTTGTGAAAGCTCATAGAACTCTGGTCCAGTCCAAACAAACCAACTTCAAAGTGAATCCTGGTCTGGTTCTAGCCTGGTCTGGTTCCATGCAGTGTGAATACTCACTGGACCAAACACAGGACCAAATGTACATTTTATATTTATTTATTCATAACCTGCATTTGTGCAGGTTATTTCATGACCTGCACAAATGCACAAACCTGATCTGCATTTGTGCATCTCCGCAAATCTGCAGAAATGTGAGCACGACTCCAGTGACTCGACTATACTGCCATGTGTGTCGCCTGATGCAGGAATAACGACGCAAAAAAAAAAGTGGTAAACCATCATGTCTAAACAGAAAGAAGTTGTATATTGGGATGTTGAATATCCATTAAATATGACGTTTATTTAGACGTCTTTATTGTGTCGGAAAATCCCACTTTGAAACCACTTAACTATACTTACACACTATACTATACACTACACATAAAAAACACTCCAGACTGCTATCGCATTTTTTAGCTTGCACACCCCGAGTGGCTGCACCACACTTTAGGAATCCCTGCTTTAGTCAATAAAACTCAAATCAAACTGTTAGTTTGATTTACTTATAATTATAAATTTCTATTTTCAATGTGCTTGACATTAAACTTAGCCTTTAACCAGCAGGCATATTTATGTTGACTAAAGACAGTTGCTTTTATTGTGAGTATTCTACATAGTCAACCTACATATTATATTTTGTTGATTAAATAAATTAAATTTGGCAATTGTCTAAATGTTGATCCTGAAACAATTAATACTCTACACTTTAAAAATATGTTTAAATGAAGAGTCTATATTCAGAGAGTGACACACACAGATTACAATTTACCTAATGATTTACCACCTTGTGTTTATTTTTGTTTATTTAACCTTAACCCTAGATCAGATTTATGAATTATGTCAAAGTTTGACACAAATTAAATTAAATTCAAATCTTCAGCTTTGTCTAGGGGCCATATATATTTTCAGGAAGACTGGATTTGGCTCACGTACCAATATTTGCCCACCACTGCTTTATAAGCAACACTTTAACTAGAGTTAACTCGACTGCTAACATTTTTTTAAAACCTTTTTTTCCCAACCATCAGTTACAACTGTAAATGAACAAACTAAGTCAAATTAACAGACTTCTTACTTTGTGTTTTCCAGGATAAAGACTTTGGAAAACAAACCCTCCATAAGGGTCATGCCAACCCACTGGCGGAGGTGACAACCAGCCTGAAGACCTATCAGCACTTTACACTAGAGAAGGCCTACCTGGGCGAGGACTTCTTCTGGGCCTTCACACCTGTAGCCGGTGACTTTTTACGGATACGATTCTTCACACCAGTCCGCATTGAGAGGTTGGTACCAGAGTTTCAGGTTCGAGAGTGGTACAAGAGTTACAGGGTCCATAGGTTTGAAGTGGGCTGGAAGATATAGGGTCCAGAGGTTACAAAATGTTCAAGCAGTACAGAGTCTGAGGGGACATTAGAATGTGTTCTGCTGGTTTCATAATCTCCAGGATTTTTATGGATTAAAGATCTTCAGGTGGTTTTATTCCGTCTGCTGCAGTTTGTATTGTACTATGCATTAGACCCAACTCTGCCCCCTTGTGTGACATCCCATCTTATTCTCTGTCTGCAATAGTCAAAAGGTGAATACTCAAGAGCCAGAGTTCAAAATTGACAGTTTAACCAGTACATGAATTTAAACATAAAAACAAGACAGGAAATCTATAGTAGTTCAACAGCCTGTGGTACGACCGAGTCCATATCCATCCTCTCAGTCATCTTGCTCATCAACATCCACCTCCTCCTCCTCATCATCATCATCCTCAACTACCAGTTCACTTTTAAAATCTTCAGTCCATATCCATCCTCTCCATCCTCTCAGTCATCTTGCTCATCAACATCCACCTCCTCCTCATCATCACCATCATCCTCAACTACCAGTTCACTTTTAAAATCTTCAGGCCTGATTTCAAACTACGTCAAGTGCCTCTATGTATTTTGTACATCCTCCTGGTATCACAGCCATATTTACTTTTTAGTATTTACTAAAGGAGAGGAGGGCAAAAGTTTAATTTTCCCACAACTTTCTGCAGTCATCCGACAGTCAGATCATCAGCCCTGCCATGGCTTCCCGAAACTCCTCTTGGCAAGACAGCTGAGCCTCCTGAGCCTGAATGGCCACAGCAACACCCTTTTCTGCTGAGTCCATTATGTCCAAAGTGTACTGTCAGGCCCAGAACAAAAGGAGGACTCAGATGCAGAAATCAGGTGTAGGGGTTTTACTATTCCTGAGCTGCAGTGATCGGGCGCTATGAAAATTTCAACAGAAAATTCACACAGGCAAGGCAAACGGCTGTGACACAGATGAACAAAGACACTTCAGCACAAGACAAGAGGAGACACAGATTATAAATACACATGGAGGGAAATTGGGAACAGGTGGACACAATCAGGAATCAGGTCAGACGATTAGACTGGTGACACATAAGGAAGGGCAAGTGACCAGAAACGAGAGGAGAGTTAGACTTTCAAAATAAAACAGGAAATGTACAAAAGACAGAAAAGACTGTGATTTACAGTAACATTTTGTTTTAGGAGCAGCAAATATGTTTAATATTAGCTCCAGGCTAGCTCTAGGCTAGCTCTGGGCTAGCTACTCCTCTCCTCTGTATCAGAGGCTGTAGATAATCCTGTATCAGCAACTAACTAAACCCATTCTACCTCTTATGTTTTTTAGAGTATTCTTTCTTGTCCGGCATTATGTGGTAATTTTATTCAGGGATGTCCCTGATCAGATCTCGTAATTTTCAAAGCATATTGGATTTATTTTGTTAAAATATGTTGGAAGCAACAAACAATTACTGCATGACTAGTTCAAGTTGAAACTACTATACACAGCTGTCCGTCACTGCTGCTGCTCACAGGATTATCTACAGCCTCTGATACAGAGGAAAGGAGTAGCTAACCCAGAGCTAATTGAATGAACTGCAGTGTTAGTAATGCTAGCAATTTTTTTCTATACTAGGCTAATTTTGCAAAACCAAAATGTTACTGTTTTCAATCACAAACTACAATAACCTCTGGTGTTTTCCATTTTTGAGGATATTTTTCATACCATTTATTTTATGCTGCTAAAATGCTATTATTATCTATTACTAGTTTTCAGAAGCATGAATTATGACATATTTATGTATTTGTTAGTTATGAAAAGGATATAGTAAAATATGTACGTTGATTACTGGTTTTATTATGAGGAGCCCTTTTGCAAAATATATAAATCCATGCATGGCAGCATGGAGATATAGGAGTCTTTAAGTTGTCAACAGAATTTCCTCTCTATGTCTGTGGGCATCTCCTGGACAAACCAGGTGGGTTCACCTGCAGCTGGAGGTCTGATAGGGGTCACAGGTCAGACAGAATTCCAGCAGATGATGAGGATTTCAAACTGTTAACATAACTGTGCTTGACTAGAAACAAGTGATTTGATTAGTGTATGGTTTCTATGGTGGTGAGGCAATACTTCAAATCTAGACTGAACCAGAAATGTGCATAGTAAGCATGGGTTTATTTAGATTTCTCAAGCCTGGCATGAGAAATCTAAATAAACCCATTCTACCTGATAAGATGAACCATTTTACCTGAAACCACTCATGCAAAATAAAGCGGCATAATTCCAACACAAAATAATCAGAAAGTTATTATTAATTATAAATATACATGGAAAAGGCATATTTGGTATTGAGTTATTGTCCCAAGTGATTTATAAAAAAGTGGTTAAATTTACCTGATATCACCCTATAACTTGAAACAATCATCATATTCTTTATTTAAGTTCATTATGATATTGGAGTTAATGGACAGTAAAGGAAAAGACTCCACAGTTTTGCAGTACAAGAAGTAGAAATGCGAGTTGGCATTTATGGCTGACATAACGGCTCATTTCAGTGCCTTCAACCTTCAGCTCCAGCGATGTGACCACATTATCACTGGCATGTATGATGCAGTGAAGGTGTTTCAAGTAAAGCTGCTCTTATGGGAGACCATTGTGCACTTTGCTGATAAATTGAGTGTCACTGCATACTGAGTTCTCACACACTTTGCAGACTTTAAAGCACAAAAAATGAATTTCAAGCTGCTTTTCAACCCATTTGCCGTCGACATGGAAACTGCACCTGTACAGGTTCAGATGGAGCTGATAGAGCTACAGTGTAATGGGATACTAAGGGCAAAGTATGACACTGCAGGGCTCTCAGTTTATTCGCTCCATTCCTGAGGTGATGCCTCAGCTCCGTCTTCATGCAGCATGAATCTTGTGCACGTTTGGTAGCACATATCTGTGTAAAAAGCTGTTCTCACTGATGAACACCTGAGAATCTGCACAACACAGAACGTTTGATGAAACATAAATGAACTTGTTGCCAAGAAGAGATGCCAAGCATTCAGCTTGGACAAAACAGTATAAGTCCAAAGAAAACTGAATGTTTTAATTTATAATTTTTTGCTGGGAACCACAAATTTTATTTACATTTTCATTTTTGGACCATGTTTATATTTTGAATTTGTATGATTGTGACAGGAATATTTTTATGGAGAGCAGACATATTGAAAGATATTTAAAGTTGAGTTTATTTTTTTAAATGTCCAAAAAGCAAAAAAAATGAATATTTAGATTAATTATTTGCAATTTTGTGCAAAAGCACAATTTTTATTTGATTTTTTCATGATATCATGATGATTTCATTATTTTTTGCAGCATGTTCATAGTTGTAACTTTTCTAATTTTGACGATATTGTTATGGAGAGCAAAGTATTTTAAGTTATATAAGGTTTATGTTTATTTATTGTAGAATATTATTAATGTCTTTAATAATATGTGTGTTCAATAAAGGTTTATAATGTTTGGCCCGTGATCTTAAGTATGCTTTGAGTTTTGGCCCCGGTGCAATTGAGTTTGACACCGCTGGCTTAGAATGACCAGAATAGACCACATAGAGGTCATAGACTGTCCACTCAAAGACATGATGTGTCTTTGACTGACATCTGACTCATTTTGTGTGGCAGTGCCACGTTACTTGCAGACGTGGAAGAGGACGCAGATCTTAGTTTCATGCATTCTTCATATTCTAGGACATATTTGTGGTGAAGGTGGTAAAGCTACTTGCTCGTTTGGCCTCCTGCATCTACAACTTTCGGCCCACAGGATTTAAGGTTGTTTGATCAGCGTAAATTCTTTTTTACTTCCACAAAACTAATACAGCTCCTCTTTTTGGTAGAAGTTCCTCTGGGTCTGTAACATTTTCTCCATCCATGTTGTTCACCGCTCAACACACACAGGCTGTGCATTCACATGCAGCTATGCGGCTTGTTTGGTGCAAGTGCAAAACAGTCCCCTGCTCTAACAATGTCCTATGGCATGACGTTCCATTGCTCTGTGTTCACAATGTTTTGTACACTACACACTTACTGGTACTGGGGTATATATATAAAATTCTGATCATAAAAAAACAAAAAAAAACAATATTCGATATGAGACAGTATACCGCCCAGCCCTACTGATAAATTTTATATTTTTTATTTACCACAAAGTATTGTGAATGATCTCAGGCCATAAATGCTGTGGTCTGTAACATAAGCTCTCATTATATAATTAGATAAATACTAATATATATACTAGATTTTTTTTTTTATTTTAAGTTAAACATAGATTACAACATAGATTTTACCCATCAGCTTTTCTGCGTTTCAGATATTTCTTTCGGAGTGGCAACATTGAGCATCCAGGAGACAAACTCTTCAACACGTCGGTGGAGATTCTGCCATTTGATGTGAGTCTTTGACTCCGGATTCAGATCTCAGAACACTTTAGAGTGGAGCAGAAAAAAACATGGAGTATTCTCTTGAGAAATCACCAAATCTGTTTCAACTGACTTCAAACTCTAATGTAGATGCCATATTTAATTATTGCTACCTACTGACACCTTGTCACTGTTTAGACCAATTAAAACAATTTGAGAAACTGAAAATTCCATAAAAAGAACTAATGCAGAGTACAGGTTTCAATTCACAGAACTCAAGAACACAGTGTAAAGTACTTTATAGAAATTTGGACTGTTGACCAGTTTGTTGGAAGTAAATGTGTTTGTATTTTGCAGAATATCCAGTCAGAGAAAGAAGCTTTGACAGAATTAAGAGAAAAAACACCAAAGTTCCATCGGACAGAAGATGGATTCATCAGAATTGGTGAGGAAAGATGATAACTGATCATCTGATCATCACATAATTATCTGTAACACTTTCCTTGGCGGGTGAGTTCATAAAGCATTCATGACTGTTTCATAAGACATGACTCAACATTCATATAACCTTTCATGAACATGGAAGACAGAATGATGACAACCTGTCAAAATAAAAGTCCAACCATTGCAAAGCAAACATTGGTGTTTTTGTTCCAAACTAATGTTTGCTACTGTGAATGTCCGATCTTTCCAGGTTACATGAATACAGATCAGCTGAATGTAGCTAGTTAGTACTCAGTTATTGTGAGTACTAAAATCATTAAAGCCGGAAACTTCTCTTTTCCATCTTTCTTCCAAAACATCCTAGGTGAGAGTACTTCACCTCAAATCATCTTCAGCTCTCACTTAACTTTTCAGGATTCAGCGGGTGGATCAGTTTGGTTTCCTTCATTCACTCATCCACATGTTTTAGTCTGATCTAGGTCTGAAAAATTCAGGACTGAACCAGACTGTTACAGTCCAAGAATCTGGCTGTTCCTGAATGATCTGATGCTGAAGCTTGATTGAACCAGAACAAAAATTCAGATTCCCCAATTCTCAAATCTTTACACTGTGTGTGTGTATGTGTGTGTGTGTGTGTGTGTGTGTGTGTGTGTGTTTGTGTGTGTGTGTGTAAGAACACAGTGTAAAGTACTTTATAGAAATTTTGGACCATTGACCAGTGTCTGTGTGTCCCTTTATTTAATCTGAAACTGTCTGTTTGGATGCAAACTGGATTGTTTCTTTACGTTGTGTTTTTCTGATCTCTGGACACATAAGAAGCTATAATACCCCCAAAAGTACCATTAAATAAGCTTCCGTAATCAATAAATCTTGCTGCTCTTTGTTAGGATTAGGATTATAGTCCCGCTTGTAGCTGAATGATGATCATGATCCTAGTAAATTACTCCACCCGGGATTATTAGTTGAGGCGCAGTCACACCAAAAATCAACTGAACAGCAGCAGACAAACAAATCAAAAACAATCATGGTGCTGTGGTGGTGTAGTGTAGAGCTGTAGTAGTGAAGATTTAGAGCTGTGATGGCGTAGGGTAGAGCTGTGGTGATATAGAGTAGAGTTTTGGTGATATACGATACAGCCGTGGTAGTGTAGATTATAACTGTGGTGGTGTAGGGTAGAGCCGTGGTAGTGTAGATTAGAACTATGGTGGTGTAGGGTAGAGCCGTGGTAGTGTAGATTAGAACTATGGTGGTGTAGGGTAGAGCCGTGGTAGTGTAGATTAGAACTATGGTGGTGTAGGGTAGAGCCGTGGTAGTGTAGATTATAACTGTGGTGGTGTAGGGTAGAGCCGTGGTAGTGTAGATTAGAACTGTGGTGGTGTAGGGTAGAGCCGTGGTAGTGTAGATTATAACTGTGGTGGTGTAGGGTAGAGCCGTGGTAGTGTAGATTAGAACTATGGTGGTGTAGGGTAGAGCCGTGGTAGTGTAGATTAGAACTGTGGTGGTATAGGGGTTAAACTGTGGTAGTGTAGGGTAGAGCCGTGGTAGTTTAGGGGTTAAACTGTGGTGGTGTAGGGTAGAGCTGTGGTGGTGTAGCATAGAGCTGTGGTAGTGTAGGGGTTAAACTGTGGTGATGTAGGGCAGAGCTGTGGTGGTGTAGGGTAGAGCTGTGGTAGTGTAGGGTAGAATTGTGGTAGTGTAGGGTAAAGGAATTACCAAATAGAGCTTTGTTCTTAAGCAGCTGACCCCTGGTTTAAGTCCTGACCAGAACATTCCTTTGCTGCCCCACCCATTCTCTCCCATTATTTTCTGTCTGGCTACTACATATTATAGGTGTTTGGCAGGAAAAAAAAGAAAAAATAATTAGAGAAGAGAAAACCAAAGACAACTACAGATCATTACACCATAAACACAATAATTACAGGAAATGTTCCTTTTATTAAACCACCAACACTAACTGTTGCATTCTTGGAAAGTTCCTGAATATTTAAATCTAAACATGTGAAAGTCGATCAGCTAATTGATCCCATTGATCATCTCTTCCAGGATCATTCCAGAATGGGATTGCGGAGGGGGAGGTGGATGCCAGCTTCGGGCCCCTGGAGGCAATGCGTCTCTCTGTGATCACAGACTCGCCAGTCTGGGTGATCCTCAGTGAGGTGAGGTTGACTGACCAGACTTGTTTAAACCTCAGGGCTTTAGAAACACCTCTTAATGACATCACAACTACAGGAGTCAACTGGTTCTGCAGAGGTTCTGAGATCCTTGCTGGATTCTATAAAGTAAATAAAAAGGTTCCCAGAATGTTTCATCCTTTGTTTGGGTCTAAGTGCTTAAAACCGTCAGAGGAGTCGTGGTGTTCAAGATGTGAAACAGACGTTTACATTAGAAGCAAAACCTGTAGATGCCACATGACTTTTACAGAGGTTCACACGAATCCTTGAAGTGGTCTTTAATGTGGTTTAGGGTTTCAGAAGGTCCTGGTAAAGGTCTAGAGGGTACCTGGACCTTAAAATAGTTTCAAATACAACCTGGTCCTGGCCAGTCTGGACAGACGTCAGGTTCTTGATCATCTTTCAGAGTCCAGTCCTGAAGACTGGATTCCAGGAATCCTGGGTTTGGTTAATGTAAGTCAAGCAGGTTCCAGGATCCTCTGGAGATCTGTAGTCCCTGAAAAGGTTCTGAGGGGGTGTAGTTTTTGAAACTGTTCCAAGGTTTGGTCTTCACGAAATAGGTAAAATAAAATGATTCACATCCAGTTAAGGTTTTATAAGTTAACAGAACAGTGAACTGATGCTGAGACAAGTTATTCTGATCATATTTTCTGGTTCCAGTAAGAATTTTATTTATAAATCTGGGCAAATTAAAGACAGCTGAGAGGAGAAAGAAGATCAGTTATCACAGATCATAGAATCTTATCAACAGATTCTACCTCCTACATGCATCAATATTAACACACCATTACACCACCACCACCACCATTATTAATAATAATAATAAATGTATAGATCCTCAATCCAGTGCTTCAAGTAAAGAATTCTCTACAGAACATGTTCTTTCCTTCAAATATGTGAAGATTTGTTCTGATTTTAAGTTCCTATTTTATTTATTATATTTCAACAAAATATGAACATATAATTGAATAATGTTACATTAATGGAGACACATCTGGACTTTTGTTGTATTCATCATAATTTATTGATTATAATGTCCTGTTTTTTATGTTCAGTGATTCAAACATTGCTCTTTTTAGATTTAGATTAGATTTAGAGTTTTTAATTTTTCTTCTTTTATGTGTTTATTTTTTTTATTTCATCCCTTTTTCCAACCTTAAGAACAAATTCCTATTTACAGCTATGGGCCATTGAGGAAGGGCAGAAACATGGTTAAAGTACAAAATGCAGCAATGATAATAAGAGTAAACAATGATACAAACAATAATAACAACTAAACATGAACTAATGCCACATGGAAGAAAAACTGTTGCAGGAATCACTGAGAACGTTTGAGACTTTATACTTAATCACATTTATCTGAAACTTTACTCACTTTAAGATGCAGATTTTAACATTTTACATAAATTATTAACATTTCATATTCTACTATCTACAATATATTAAATTGTCTCTTTTCTTTTTTAAATTTGCTATACAGCGAATATTATGAACCAATACTTTTATTATTAATCTACACAAAGTATCTCAATCTGGTAGGGGTGTGACGAGACGCTCAGCTCACGAGACCCAAGATTGGGTTCACGAGATCGGGACGAGACGAGATTTTAAGAAAACTAAATTACAAATTATATGAATGCCTGGACAACAGACTTTTATTTAACTGAGTTGTAGTGATGGGAATTGTCGTTCACTTTGAAGAAGTAGTTCAGTTCAGATCGTTCAGTAAAAAGATCCGTTCATTTCGTTCAGCGCGCACGGGGGGGGGGGGGGGCTGCAGAGAGCGTGTGTGTATATGTATGCGTATATGTATATAATATAATAAACAAAAATTAGTTCTGATTCATTGGTTATTTTAATAAGGGTAATACTTATAACAATATTATCTATTATTATTAATAATATCAGTATTATTGTTTTTAACTAATTTTAACTAGCTTTTAATGTAAAGTGACTTTGAGTTGTTATTGTTTTTAACCAACCTTTACTGTAAAATGTCTGAGTTTTAAAAAGCTATATAATTTTTTTTAAAAAAACGACACATACACCGACAGTACAAGAACGAACCGTACACTGAACGGCTTCCCCTTAAAGTCATTAAGTGGATTCGTTCAGAACTATTTTAGAACCATTTTTCATTTCTGCCGGGAACCCAAAATGCTGCCAAACAAACGATTTAAAAGTGGCGGGGGCGTCGTCAATAGTAATACCCGTGTTTTCCGTCATTCTGGCTGCTGGGTGGATAAATCTCACGAGACAGAATTTTAACGCGACGAGCAATCTCGTCAAATCACATCTCGCGAGATCTCGTCACACGAGATCTCGTCACACCCCTACAAACTGGCTTTACATTCACAAAACATTAAAATACTTTCACATGTATTTATGATTAAAACAAGTAGTATAATATATAATAATATAATATTCTTAGAATTATATAAATAATAAAATAATGAATACTTTTACTTCTTATACATTAAGTACACCTTTACTGAACTAACATTTTCAGTTCAGGACATTTACTTGTCCCGTATTTTTAGTCAAGTCAAGTCAATTTTATTTGTATAGCACAAAATCACAAGTCATAGATTCGCCCCAATGGGCTTCCCCTGTCATTAGAATGGAAAGAAATGGAAGAAACCTCAGGAAGAGAAACAGAGGAGGATCCCTCTTCCAGGACGGACAGGTGTGCAATAGATGAAGTGGTATAGGATGAAAATAATACATTCGAAGAGGAAAAAATGACATGACATTAAATAGATAACAGAAATATATTGAATTGTGGTGTATGTGGAGGATGAGGTGACAGGATCCATTGCAGTCATCAGATGAACCAGGACAACATCAGACCCTCAGCAATTGAAGGCCCCTTGTAGTAGCTGCACTGCAGAATGTTCTGTGAATGAGAAAACACAGGACAGGACTCTGGGAACAAAGCAGACAGACTGTTTCCTTCCCGGGGCAGGGACTGTCAGTCAGAGAAGTTCAGGGTATTTCATGAGATCCTGGTTTTTAGGAGGAGAATTTCAGGTGTTTTATTGTGAAAATCCTGTCACTGGCTTGAACTGGTTCCTGTGATGTGTCTCTTCAGATCTTCATAAAGAAATCAGAGTGAGCCCTCTCCTCAGTGTACTTCAGCAGCTCTGAGCTCAGCTGCAGGTCAGCTGCAACCTACACTCTGGTCTACAGCGCCACCTCCTGGCTGAAATCCGCCAATGCAGGAACAGCTGAGGAAAGCAGGAAGAGGACGACTCTGGTCTGGTTCTCTGCAGAAGAAGAAACTATGTTCCTGAATGTGAATTTTTGTTAGCATACAGGAGGTAAAGAGTGAGCCACGGGTTCTGATGCTGAAGCTGCTGCTTCTTTGCAGACTCAGCAGCTTCTTTCTGTCTGCAGACACTGGACATTTCTGTCCCTCAGTAACATGTGACACTCTCACTGTCACAGCAGTGCCTCTCTAGACACTGCTTATGGTCAACGAAGAAGCAGAGAAGATATAAACAGAAATTACCCCGGCTCCAAAAATGTAGCAACCATGATACCCCAAATCCTCTGCTGCGACCTCTGACCTCCTGCCAGCATTTTTTTATTGACCTGGTGAAGCTGGAGGCGTTAACTGAGGCCTTTTCACAGACTCTGATTTATTCTACTCTGCTGTTCCTTCTTTTCTTCAGTCTCTTTCTCATGTTGGTAATAAATACTCAATAATAAAATAATTTCTCAGTTTTGTTTTCATTTCTCTGTAAAGACACTTTAAATGTTTGTTAAGATTTATATCTTCTTAGAACTTTTGATGAATTGTTCCCTCAAATGGTTAATTTGTGCCTTTTTATATTTATATCTGAGATCTGTTCTTAATTACCTCATCATCTCTTCACTTTCACTTTACAAACTGAATCTAATCTAATACTGGTAAATTTGGAACTGAGACTGGTCTGCAGCCAAAATATACTTATATCATTTATTCATTCATTTTCTATACCCATTTATTCATCATTAAGGTCACATGGTCTGCTGAAGCCAATCCCAGCGCATTACAAGCGAGAGGCAGGGATACACCCCAGATGGTCACCAGCCTATCATGCAGCACACACACCATTAACTCACACACTCCTGCCTACGGGCAATTTAGAGTCTCCAATTAACCTCAGCATGTTTTTGGATTGTGGGAAGAAGCTGGAGAACCTGGAGAAAACCCACACAGGCAGAGGGAGAACATTATACCTATATTGCTCTCTCTCTCTCTCTCTCTCTCTCTCTCTCTCTCTCACTACCAGTCAAACGTTTGGAACACATTGATTTTAAGTTTTTATTGAAATTTGCATAGTTTAATGTCTGATCTGACAAATCTGACAGCCCAGATGTATGATGTAGGAAATGTTTGGATCAACTTTCAAGACTTCGTTTACAGTAGTGTTCAAAATAATAGCAGTCCAATGTAACTAACCAGATTAAGCCAGGTTGTATTATATTTTTATTGCTACATGGCAAACAATTTACCAGTGGGTGCAGTAGTTCTTAGAAAACCAACAAGACCCAGCATTCATGATATGCACACGGCTGTGACATTGAGCAATTAGTTGAAAAGGCTGCGCAGTGTCTGCCGTTGACTTTACAAACTCAAAACTAGTTTGTACAAATGTTTTGTTTCTAGAACTTAGCAATCCTGTGAATCACTAAACTAATATTTAGTTGTATGACCACAGTTTCTTTTTTATAATTGCTTCACAAGTTAGTTGACTCTTGTGTGTTATGGAATCAACTAACTTGTGCCACATGCACAGCCTTAAGAGTGTGATATCATGAATGCTGGATCTTTTTGGTTTTCTGACAATCTAATGCATCATTTGGTAAATTGTTTGCCATGCAGCAATAAAAACCTAATTAATCTAGTTAGTCACATTGGACTGCTAATATTTTGAACACTAATATATGTCCATTGCTGTAAAAAGCTGTAAATTGAAATTGTGTATTTATATATATATATAGTATTTATACATGCTTTCCTGTCATATATACAGAAAATTATATATAGGGGTCTAATGAATTCTATAAGGTATTCATTGGACTTAAACTACTGGAAAAATGTGTGTTCTAAAACTTTTGAACAGTAGTCCTTCCATGTTGTGTCATTAGGATCATCAGCTCATCGACCAACATCTTCAGTCTGTTTAAAACAGAATTTCAGATGCAAATCAGAAGCTGTGATGCAACTGGTACTAACTTATTTTGCTGTATGTCATCATTTTCAATCTCTAGATATGATTGTTTAACTCACAGACAAACATATTAGCGTCTTTCTACATGAAGTAGAAATCGTCACATATCTGAAAAACTATATAATCACTTCTCTTTCAACGATCAGCTTCACTTCAGCTCAAAGCTCCACTGATATCCTGCAGGTGAGAACATTTAGGGGATGGGCTGTTATTCACAGATACGTTTATACTTATGTATCATATCATATGTTATATTCATAAGTTTCTATGTTCATATGTTTATACTTTTTATATATGTTTATTTCATGTTATTTATGAAGCAGTTTGAACTGAATTAAAGGTGCTATACAAATAAAGTTGATCATTATTTTCAATATTATTAAAAATAAATAAAAGGAAAACCAAGGAAAACATGGACTTGAAAATAAACATTTCTAAATAAATGTTATATACTGACAAACTTTTATTTTTTTTTTAAATTATAAAACTTTATTGGTTAAAATGAAATACAAAATCTAAATAAGAACAACAAATACAAAAAAGAAAACTAGAAAAAAAAATATAAAAAATAAATTAAATGCAAATACAAATAAATTGCTAATCATAGGAGAGCATAAAATAGATAAATAAAATCATGTTTGCAAATTGCTTATGACATGATTTTCAAGTAAACATTTTTAAATAAATGCTATCATAAAATTGTGTAACAGATAAAGTAATTCAGTAACTATTTTCTTAATTTAATGAAAATAAAATTCATGAGAGTAAAATCACTTCAGTCTTCCCCAAGTTCCTTTTATCAGCCGCATTCTAGCCAATCAGCTCACGTATCCACTGACCACTCAACCAATCAGCGCTGTCCACGAGGTTCAGCTCCGGTGGGGGGACGGGTCCTGTCCGCTCTATCTCCGCCCTCACTGAGATTTCTCTCCGACCAATCAGCTCCTGACAGTTGACAGGAAACCGTCAAACGTTCGCATGGTCCGACCAATCAGGGGTGGGGGTAGGCGTGGTTTGTGCCCTCCAATAATCCCACGTGACCCTCCTCAGCAGTTCCCAGGCGGTCACAGAGAGCTGGAGGTGAGTAAAGACGCGATAAATGTCGTTATTAAAGGTTGCGCACCAGAATCCTTTTTGTTTTCTGAGTGAAGGCGCCCAATATTATCTTATGTTTCTTAATTATTTACAGGGGGGCATTTTTAGCCGTTAAAAATTAGGCCCCTTCTGTCCAGCATGCTGCTAGCATTGGGCTTACTGGCTAACCGAGGCTAATTAACCACAAATGAACTCAGCTCGCTGTCCTGTTAGCGGCTGCTAACATGTAATTAGCATACTATTATGCAGTTACATCTATTCAATAAATCTGATTGAGTTCATAGGAGATCAACTTTGTCTGTTGTCAGTGTGAGATTGATGCTACATTAGCAGCTACATGTTAGCTAGCCTCATGAGACTTCAGCTCCACACTCCGGAGTCTCAGCGGTTTCCCCTAAAATAAGACGCGGCCTCCTGTCGTTTGGTCCCTAATGTGTTCGGCGTGAAGCGGGTATTAAAGCTGCAGCTGTAGTCCGTCCCGACGGACTGCTTGTTTTCTTCAATGCGTTGTTTTCCCCCAGTAAGTTTTTTTTTTTCTCGATCTATTTTGTGCCTCTAAATTCTATTAGAATCCTGCTTCGCTGTGTAGTTTCTGCTCCACAACGCCGCCACCTGCCGTTCACTGCGTAGCGGGTCAAAACCGGAACTGCATCTCAAAAGCAGGAATTGAGCAAAATTAAGAATAAAACACATTTTCTTTAAAAAAAAAAATCCACCATATTAAAAAGAAGACTTCTCTTCGTGACGGACAACAACTCTGACTTTATGTGTGGTTTAAAGGTTGCTACCTGTGGGAAGAAGAAAAGAGGCTGTGTCTCAGTTTAGGGGGAAACTGAAACATTCTATAATATAGTGTCAGTGGAGTAAGATAATTAGTTGAGTCTGTCAGTCACACATAAGCCAAATTTCAGTTTTAAATGAAGTTCATAAAACAAAGGTGGATTAATTTAATTAATCCATTAATTAATTTCTACTACTGGAGTGTATACGTTATGAGCTTCTACAGAGATTTCAAACAAAAGGTACTCATAAATTTATGATACAATATATAAGGAGCACACCTACAACAAATATTGTCTTTTCAAGTATTTATTCAGCATCTTATTCCTCTTCAACAGGTTTACTGACCTTGTCCCATTCATTCTCTGAGAGAAATCTTGCAGTTTTTCATGACTGGGTCACAAAAAATTCATATTTTTGGATAAGTTATAGCACACCATTCCCAATTAAGATGCATGTTGATGTATAATTCCCTGGGGTTCTCTCAAAGTGTAGGATGAGTTAAGTGCAAAAATCCACCCTGAAGAGGAATAAGAAAAATCCATGGTAACAATACGGCTTTGCTCCAATTCTACTCCTTTCAGCTATGTCATCGCTGTAGGGAGGAGGCTTGGTGTGATTGCCCTAGAGCCCAAATTGTCGACGTGACTGATTCTAATTTTAAAGGCAGTGAGGATCAGATTATTCTGTTAAAGCTGCACATTAACTGATCAAGAACATTTGTCCTCATGATGTCTTTAATCTTCAATACTTTCTGAATCACACGTTATTCACAAAGTGCACATGTACTAGCAATTAGTTTAGTTTAGTCCATGTATTTACAGAACTATTGTAAATACTTTTATCCAATTTTACTTCATCTAAACTGATTAACTGGGGAGTGATCAATAGATTTATGATGGTCTTAAGTCTGATGCACTTAAAACACTTTATGACAACATGATGTTGATTGGGAAGCGGCTAACAATTATTTTCATTATCAACAAATCTGTCCATTATTTTCTGCATTTATTGATTAGTTGTTTGGGGAATTAAACATTGAATAATATTTCCTGAACAAGATTCAACCTCATCTCGACCCCATCAACCATTTGTCCTGTTATTAACCCTCCAACTCAAGAAAAGCACTTTACTGTCACAGTATGATGTTTTCGCTCTGATAAATATTAAAACCTTTACTTTCCTCTTTAAGGAAGGCTCACACCTGACAGCAGGTGAGAGCAGGGCGTTTGTGGGGGGAAAAAAAAAGATCCATGATCGGATTGGATCCAGTCTCAGGTGAAGCAGTTTGACTGGTTGAACCTGCTGCTTCCTCCTCACTGTAGTAAGATGGAGGCTCTGAAGGGTGTGTCCTCAGCACTGAGGGGTGTGTCCTCAGCACTGAGGGGTGTGTCCTCGGCACTGAGGGGTGTGTCCTCGGCACTGAGGGGTGTGTCCTCGGCTCTGAGGGGTGTGTCCTCCCCTGTCCAGGGATAGACAGCTGGTGGTTAAACTCTTCTAAGTGGATTTTGAGTCTGACGACTTCATTAAAAATACACTTCATCAAAAAGTTTTAGAAGTCGATGGATGCTGATCAGAGCAGCAGCAGATGTCCTGAAAGTAGATTAACAGGGTGCAGGTCTATTGCCGGTCTGAAGGACAGCAACTTCAGCTGTTTCACTGCTCTGAACAGGAGCCGCTGTCAAAGGCCTCTGTCCGCCGGCCGGTCAGAGAGCCGCTGTCCGTCTGCCGGTCAGAGAGCTGCTGTGGTGCTTCTCTTTGGATCAGTAGCTCAGTTTATTCCTCCAGAATTTCTCTCCCTTAATTAATGAATAAATACATGAATTAATACTTAATGCTGACTCTTCAGCTTCAGGCTAATTTAGCCAATGCAGGATCAATAAACCAGATCAATTTTAAAAACAATCCAATCTTATTTCAATATTACTGTTGTGGAGTTTAAAGAGCTGTAACCTGTCAACATTTTATACTGTTTAGTCTTTAATTCAACATTTTCTTGAAGTCGGTTGTTGTGGGTCAGTGTTATAAAACCTAGAGTTCCTCCAGACACCATGTGGAGGACCAGGCTGTTAGTAGGATGCTAATCTTGTTAATCTGATTAGTGCCAGTCTCACTGAAGTCATGCTTAATTAATACTTTGTTGTGTTAGTTTCTGGGGAGGAAATAAATCCAGAAGTACACATGACCAGGTTTCACTTGAGCTGCTGACTGAAAATTAGTCACATTTTCTTCATATTAATTTAATTATATATTTTTGCACATTTTAACTGTAAACCCCAAATAAATGATTTATTCATTCTGATATCAGTCAAGAGAAAACTGTTTACAATAAAAAAAATAAACTGTTTAAAGTTTTTTTTATTGTTCAATTTTTGTTTTTATTAATTTTTGTTATTGATGTGGCCTAACAAACAACTATTGTGTATGTGTGTGTGAGATCTCATTAAGGATAATGGAACTGAGTTAGTCCTGTGGGTGCAGCAGGTTGTTACCATGGCAACGGAAGATGCACATTAACGTCTGTTCTGAGAGCTGTAGTTGTTTGTGATAACATAAACCTAAAGCTGCTGATTGGATCAATGATCTTCTATATTGCTCTATAAAATTTTAGAATCCCTGTTTAATCATCTTTAATCCTGCATCGTCTGCCCTGATCATCAGCTTCATCATCTGAGTGTGAGGAAGAACACAATCAAAATGTCTCTGCTCTGTTTTTTGATTTAATGTAGTGGAACCATTGATATTGAACAGTACTAATAAATGTATGTTTTGTTTGGGTGGCATTTGGGAGTCGTTTCCCTGGATACAGTCAGTATGTTGAGGGATGGGGGTCTTAAATGTAAACTATTGAGGAACCTGATTCCAGGTGTCTTCTTCTCTGGATCAATAAGAAATTACCTCAGTCATACATTTATGACCTCAGCAATATGGCCATGACCTCAGTCCAACTGTAACATCTCTCTCCTGCAGACTATGGATCAGAGGGTGTGGTTAACTGTTTTTCTGGTGGCGGGCCTCCTCTGCCTCAGTTCAGCGGATGGTCTGGACGGGGACAACGTGGACGTGGAGGATGAGCTGGACCTGGATGTAGCTGAGGATGAGGAGCTGGAAGGGGACATGCAGGACGAAGCTCTGCCTACTCCTAAAATTCCTCCCATACCAAAGGTGAGGCCGCTGCCCGCTGATTGATTGGTCTGTTTGTGATGGGTCATTAAATCGGACCAGGTGGCTGTCCAAGGTGAGGAAGAAACAATGACTCCTGCAGGTTCCTGAGCAGCTCTGACACCACAGAGATAACAACAAATGAATAGTCTGTGAATATTCTCATTCATTCAATTTATTCTCTCTCTCAAATTGAATTATGGGCAACTGGACTTGTATTTGACTATGAAGACCTTTTTCCTCTTATCCAGAAGGCTTCATTGCTTCATATGCATCGGTTTGACTCGTCCAGACTAGTCTGACAGGACAGTGGCGTGAGACCTTGCTATTTATTTTCTGTGGGTGTGTTCACTTTGGTGAACACAGCCACAGAAAATAGTGAAGATTCTGGTTTCACTTGATTTGTGTTGCTGTTGTACAAACCTTAAAGCCCATAAGGGTGAAGTTTGGGCTATATAAATTAAATTGACTTGACCATTGTTAGTATCTCTAGAAAACAACAGTCAACAGGTGGAGTGTCGCCCTGGTAAAAGAGTCATCTGAGGTTAAGTTGATGATTCTCCTGGGTCCAGTTAAATGGCCAACGTTGTTCCTGTTAAGGAATGTTTCTTTTTCACTTTACATAGATTAGACTTTTACCTCTTTCAAACAGTCTGTCCTCTCTCTCTGGAATCTTTACATTGCTGTCTTCAAAGGAGTCTTAGATTGGAATAGGCAGGTGAGACTGGACCTGAGGTGTTTCTGTTTCTGTTTTCCGGCTTGTAACGTCTGGAGATACTAACAACAGTCCAGTGAAACCAGGACTGTCAGTTTAGTGCAGAGTAGTCAGTCATGAACTGATGAAGCCCCTTGATGTAGAGTCAGGTGCAGTAACCTGTGTCTGTTTCCAGGTGACCTATAAAGCTCCGGAGCCGATGGGGGAACATTACTTTGCTGAGTCTTTTGACAGAGGGACACTTGATGGGTGAGCACATGTTCCTCAGACAGGAAGTTCTTTCTGCCACACTTCAGAGAAGTTATGTCACAACTATAGTCACCTCCCACCCAACCGTCATTGGTGGATAAAAACATATTTTGTTTTTAAGTACAAGTTTGAGTGCAAAAAAATAAGGAAAAGACAGACGACCTGTTTGTACAGAGGACATGTTTGTGCATATTTACTCGCATGATTTGTGAAATATATCTTCTTAGTGATATTCCAACTTCACAAACAGTGAGGATATGAACCTTTTAGGAACCACTGCTCTGTGAATTACAGCATGTAGTTCCTCTGTGTGCTGAAGTCAGTCCAGGTGTCTTCACCTTTTCAGGTCTGTACCTGAGGTCCAGGTGTATCTCTAACTGAACGACCTTGTGTTTTCAGGTGGGTGCTGTCGAGCGCCAAGAAGGACGACACTGATGAAGAGATTGCCAAGTATGATGGTGGGTTCACATGTATGACGGGTCTGAAACATGCATGTAAGTGCATGTGCACAGGTGACCTGTTTAAGGATCCAGCTGCAGGAAGGGCCGCTGACTGGGTTTCAAAAAAGCACAATTAGTTTCCACAAAAAAGTAATTTTTCAATGTTTTTAAAAGTTCAAATACATGTTGAAGTTGTGAAAATCTAAAAAGAATCAATTAAAGATCCTGGACCTTTAGATTTGTTTCTGAACTGAAAGATTAAACTTCAACTGACATTAATATATATTATTTAAAACTATATTTTTGATGGTGATTTTGTGAACAATTAAAGTGAAAAGAAGTTGAAAACTAATTTAATTTAGAGCCTAAAAAGCCAGACAAATTATTTCATTACAAAAATATTCATTGTTGAAATCCATGATCCATTTTAATAATCCATTTTAATACCACATTAAACACTCGATCCATTTTAATAATCCATTTTAATACCACATTAAACACTCGCTGTGTTTCTCTGTGAAAGGTACAAATAAACTTTATTATTATTTATCTTTTCTGGTGTACAACTGTCATTTCCTGAGGAGGAGGTTAATGCTGATGTCATGTACAGGTAAATGGGAGGTGGAGGAGATGAAGGACACTAAACTTCCTGGTGACAAAGGTTTGGTCCTGAAATCCAGAGCTAAACATCACGCCATTGCTGCTCAGATGCTGCGACCTTTCACCTTTGACACCAAACCACTCATTATTCAGTAAGAAAACACACACACACACTCTTGAGTCTCTCTGTCTCTCTGGAGTTTTTCCATTCGGATCTTCATTGTGTGTTTTCAGGTATGAGGTGAATTTCCAGTCAGGAATCGACTGTGGCGGCGCCTACGTCAAACTGCTAACTCAGACTCCTGAGCTGGACCTGGTGAGGCTGACGTTTATTTTATGTAAATGAATTAGAGTTGCTGTCTGTAGCACATTTTCTAATCTCTTATTAGCCACTGTCTACAGTTAAATACCAAATAAACACAGAGTTTCAATTAACCACCTGTAAACACTGGGTGCAGGTGTATTTTATGATAAATAACAGTAGGTTCCAAACAAATGCAGTTTAATTTATAAAAAAAAAAAAAATCAAGGTAGAAGACACTGATGCTGCACGGCTGCATTCAGACCAAAACCTGTATGTGCGGGATGCAGTGCTGTTTAGGTCTGTTTTTGTGTAGAATAGCTGCATGTTAACATATTAAGATAATACAGTTTATACAACACATGTTCCGTACTGTTGCACTAAATAGTTAGACTTCAATAAATTATGCAAACATGCACCTTTTTTGTTTAATTGTTAATAAAATGGAAGCTTCCCCACACAGCCATCTCATTCATGATAATCCCCTCTGACGTATGGTAATTGAACAGTAAAACACCTGCAGTTTATAGTCCAGTGCGGCTGGTATTTTCTACACATTTGTTTTTTCACTAAATGGAGCTGGTGTGGCTGATATTCAGGCTTGCTTCATAGTCCGGAAATTACAGGAGTAAAATTGACAAAATAATTTACAGAAAATGTTTAACAGATGAAAGCTTCATAACATCCGATTAAAATAATTAAGGCTTCACTATTAAAATTACACAGGAAATATGTTTTCCATCATGCACTTTGCAGTTGGTGAAAAGCAACTGTGGCACCTGGCTCTAAAAACTGCAGCCCCTTGATTTCGTGAGAATGTCGTTGCCGGTGCTTCCATGACATCAGAAGTGTTTGGGCTCAATTCAGAGGAGCATGTGTATAAACTAGTCTTTGATGTGCAGGACAACTTTGTGGATAAAACTGCCTACACCATCATGTTTGGACCAGACAAATGTGGTGAAGAATATAAGCTCCACTTCATCTTCAGACACCGGAACCCAAAGACTGGAGAGTACGAAGAGAAACATGCCAAGAAGCCCGACGCCGACCTGAGGACGTACTACACAGACAAGAAGACACACCTGTACACACTGGGTAACACACACACACCTGTACACACTGGGTAACGCACCCACACACCTGTCCATTTCTTTAACACCCCCATCCCCCCGTGCCAGTGGTGAACCCCGACAACTCCTTCGAAATGTTGGTGGATCAGACGGTGGTGAACAGCGGCAGCCTGCTGACTGACATGACTCCGCCCGTCAATCCTGCCGCAGAGATCGAGGATCCAGACGACCACAAGCCAGAGGACTGGGATGAGAGGGCCAAGATCCAGGACCCTGCCGCCGTCAAGCCTGACGACTGGTCAGTACACGTCACTGGTTACCATAGAGACAGACTCTTTCTTCGACAGGTGGACGACTGTGTGTGTTTAGGTTCAGCTTGCTATTTCTGTCCAGCTGCAGCTTTACATGCGCACACACACACACAAACACCCTCTCATACACAAATGATCACATCCTTATCTTCTACTTTTGGAGACAATAGGAACCACAAGGAGCCCAGCATCCTGAGAGCACAGTGTTCTAGAAGGGTCGTATGGTGTTATGAGCTCTATGATATATGATGGTGCCTGACCATGGAGAGTTTTGAATGTAAGGAGAAGAATCTTAAATTCTATTCTCGATTTAATAGGCAGCCAATGTAAGGAGGCCAGAATAGGAGAGATGTGATCTCTAATCTTGGTTACGCTTGGTAACGCTTGGTTATGCCTAACGCTCCCTCTTGGCAGCAGGAAACTTTCAAAGTCCCTGGTACCCGCAACTTAATTCCAACAGGATGTTCGCCATTCTTTCTTGAATGTCGCTGAAATCACTGTTTGCAGGCATCGCACTTTGACAAACTCCTCCTAGGGAATTGCCACCAGTGGCTTATTATTTGGCTGTGCCATCTAAAGAACTTGATGGTGAAAAGTTAACAAAATGGTGAGTTTTCATGGAAAGGCGTGACTGTGGCCATGGGCAAATTCTGATCTTTCACTACGAAAATATAAATGTTGCCATTTCTCAAAAAAAAAAAAAAAAAAGACAGTATCCAAACTGGCTAAAATTGACAATGTATGATGTCAGGCCAGGCACCACCTCCTGGCAACAGGAAGTTACACTTTAAAGATTGATGATCGTTTTCAAAATGGTGAGTTTTAATTGTAGGGTGTGGCCATGGCGAATATCTTCCACATATGACATCCTGTGAGCACCAAATGTCTGATTCTTAAAGGTCCTGCCTTGGACAAATTTACACACCCATATCGACTCACTTAACGCTCCCTCTTGGCAGCAGGAAACTTTTAAAGTCATACCCCCTGCTTTAGCATTCACATGGACTTATGTAATTTGGTAGCATTTTGAATGGTGTGTGTGTGTAGGGATGAGGAAGCTCCTGCTCAGATCGCAGATGAAGATGCAGTGAAACCTGATGGTTGGTTGGATGATGAGCCAGAGTACATCGGAGACCCCGACGCTATTAAACCTGAAGACTGGTGCGTTGCCACGCCAATTCTGCATGTTTACCTCTGTCACATCAATTAGAAGAAGCCAATTAGCACTGATTAGTGACGATCAAACATAAGTTGGTGTATCTCAGGAATCTTAATGTTGGGTAATGTCTTCACTTCCTCTCCATCAGGGACGAGGACATGGACGGTGAATGGGAAGCTCCACAGATCCCTAACCCCGCCTGTGAGACCGCCCCTGGTTGCGGAGTCTGGAAACGACCAATGATTGACAACCCCAACCACAAGGGCAAGTGGAAGGCGCCGATGATTGACAACCCCAACTACCAGGTAGGTACGGGTGGCCTCCTGTTGAGGAGTGTGTGGGAAGAGCTTCTGGGCTGGGTGGAATTAGCAGGAGGACCTTCTCTGAGGTCTGTAGTCAGGCTGAGGAGCCTTTGAAGTCAGTGGTTGGGGACCTTCTCTGAGGTCTGTAGTCAGGCTGAGGAGCCTTTGAAGTCAGTGGTTGGGGTTTCTAAGGTCAGTGGGCGGAGTTGGTGGGAGGAGCATCTAAGACCAGTCTCTGTGTCCTCAGGGCATCTGGAAGCCAAGGAAAATCCCAAACCCGGAGTTCTTTGAGGACCTGCAGCCCTTCAGGATGAGCGCCTTCAGCGCCGTGGGGCTCGAGCTCTGGTCCATGACTTCTGACATCTTCTTCGACAACTTCTTCATCACTGATGACCGGAACACTGCTGACCGCTGGGCGGCTGATGGCTGGGGCCTGAAAAAGGCTGCGGAAGGTGCCGCTGAGGTGGGTTCAGACCTTAGGACATGTAGATGCCATTACACAACCACTGTAGTCTGGTTTATATATGTGTCTCTATTAAGGTATGTTCACATATTTGTGTGTGTTGTTTCCAGCCTGGTTTAGCAGCTCAGATGTTAAACGCTGCAGAGGAGCGTCCATGGCTCTGGGTCGTCTATGTCCTGACTGTGGCTTTACCGCTCGTCCTCATTGTCATCTTCTGCTGCACTGGCAAGGTAACACACACACACACACACACACACACACGCGTGCACAATTGTTCCTGTAGGGAAATGTGTGTGTGTATGACTCCACAGACATCCACAGACTCAGCTCAGGGTCAGTTGAGTCTCAGCAGTTTACAGGAAGAGTTTAACAGAGATGGACAACCAAACTGCTGCTGCACCACTGCCACCTCAGGCCTGTTGACCACTGCTGTTAGTGTGTGTGTTTGTGCTGAGCCGCTTGTGCTTTTGTTGTAGAGTGTAGAACATGTGCAGCGACTCTTTACACTTCTCACTTTACGACCTGAGCTCCCTCAGAGCGGAGGAGCTGATGGATCAAACAGTGTCAGTCCAGTTTGTTCTTCCAGAGAAACTGTGACGATCAGTGAGAAACTTTTTTTTTCAGTTTTCTGACCATTTAAAGCAAGCCAAGAATGATTCTTAACCCAAATTCTCATTATGAGAAACTGTTCCAACATATAATTTATATTCATTATAATCAATCAGGATGATCCCGAGATTTTGATTTGAGAGACCTGATGAATGCTTCTTAAAACTGTATTTTAAAAATTTAGATTTAGTTTTTTGGGTTTTATCATGGGTCTGGATTTACTCGGGCTATCAACACAATTTAAAACATATTTGGCTTGTGGCCTGCACTTTATACAGCTGTCTTCAAAATAATAGTCTAATTTAACTAATCAGAATAATAAGGTTTTTATTATATTTTTTATGACTACATGGCAAACAATTTACCAGTAGGTGCAGTAGATTCTCAGAAAACCAACAAGACACAGTATTCATGATATGCACGTTCTTAATACCTACAGGTGAAGCTCTTAAGACCTAGTTTATACTTCGACGCATTGCAGAACTTGTACTGCGTTGAGGGAACAGGCTGCTTTGTGGAATCCACGCTTCCTTGTACACCAGGCAATTATAAAAAAAAGAGCACAAGACTGACAAAACGCTCTAAATATCTATCAAGTTTGGTGGGGAACAACCAAAATATGTCGTCACTGTAAATTGCTAGCTGTTACATCCAGTTACCCCCCGTGTGAGTGTCCTCCCAATGGGGTCTGAAGTACATGTGCTAAGTTCAGCTAAGTGACACCGTTGCTAAGATGAGCGCTCACTTCTCATTGGGTGTCTTCCTCCCAATTTTCATTGGCTGTTACAGATGGACTATTTTAGTCTGAAGACAAAAAGTAATGTTTGTGAGTCTTGGTCTGAAGATGATGTGTCTCAAGTTTGAAAATTTTCACCTGTGAAAACCTTTAAGTGTTTGTGGAAAAAATACAAAATGGCAGAAAATCTATCAAGGCACAAAGTGAATTCCAGGGATACCAATTTTCTGAAAATCAGGTGCATAGTTCAGAAGTTCCATGCACAAATGTAGCTCCAACTTTTACCAATTGGTGGTGCTGCTGAGTTAGAAAGGTCTTGACATGAAACTTGGTGACATTAACCAGGGGACTCTACAATCGCTGTTCAAATTTAACTACTAACAGTTTTACGGGCTGCCATAGACTTCCATTGCTGAAGGAAAAAACAAATATGATGGGGCTCCACATCATGGACCCAATTAAATAAAAGGATATTCCACCATTAAAACATATACTTTTTCAAATATAAGAATTAAGCTGTAATATTTTCCATCAGGGCTTAGAATAAACTTTTCATTTCAGATATTAGAGACTGACTATGTCTTGTTTTGTTTCTCTGCCTGCAGGTTTATTATTTCACAACTAATTAATTTCCTAATTTAGTTTATTTTGTGACGTATTTCCTGACGTTTGATGTCAGATGTAAAGTGTTGTCTGTTGTGCAGAAGAAGAGTGCGACACTGGCAGCAGAATATAAGAAGACAGATGAAGCTCAGCCCGACGTGAAGGACGAGGAGGAGGAAGAGGAAGAGGAGAAGAAGGCCAAGGAGACGGAGAACGGCAGTCCAGGTTTCTGTATCTTCTATTTAAGGAAAGTTCTTCCTCTTCTCCTCTTGGTTGACTGATTTCATCTGTTTCCGCTGCAGAGGAGAAGAGTGATGGAGAGGAAAGTCCTGACAGAGAGGAGGAGGAAGATGAGGAGGAGGAGGATGACAAAGAGGCAACAGCTGATAATGTGAGGACAGATGACTGTAGTTTTCACAAGAAAACACTTGCACATTCAGATGCCCTGTTTAGAGTAAAACATATAGAAAAAGTTGCTGTGACAAAATCACTACAACAACAAAAAACACTGATGTAAAAAGTCTCTTCTCTTCCTCTCTTTCCTCCTCGTCTCCCTCCTTCTCTTCTTGCTCCTTTTACCAGAAGGAGGATGATGTTCTGCGAAGATCTCCTAGGAACAGGAAGGTCAGAAAGGACTGATATCCTTAAATCCCCTCCCCAGCGGCGATGAAGCCTAACTGTTAAATCTGTGGAAGCAGTGAAGCAACAGAAAACTAATGCAGACCTCCGATGTGGACGACTGATGATGATGATGATTATTCCAGTCAAACAGGACTGATTTTGTTTTTTTAAATAGATTAACTGAGATTAACTAAACTTCCTGCATCATTCCGTAACAACCCCTGAGCAGACTCCAACCTGCGGACCATCCGGTACCGCCCTGTCCTGCTACTCAGCTTAACGGCTGCCGACAGATCATTGGCTGATGGGAAGTAGATGCCTATTACCAGACTGGTTTACCAACAAATTTCTAATTAACAGATTATCAGTGAGTTAATTGGCAGGTGATCAGAATATTGTTATTGACCAGGTCATTCTCACACATATGCTGCTAATTCACCTGCAGCCTGTCAGTCTGTTAATGTCAGACTAATAAATCAGTAGCAGCCTGATCAGCCATGAGCAGTTTAATTAGTCCCCTGAAAAAAACAAATTGATTAATAATTAGTATGATTGATCAGGACATTGAACACACAACTTTGCCAGTTAGCTTAATGACATGTTGCTAACATGCCCATAAACAACATAACCAATTTACCAACAACTGTTAGTAATAGCTCATTAGCTAACAAACCAATTAACTTTACTAATATCTTAAATTGGCAACAACACAGCATTCTGGTTAGCCAGCTTGCTAACATTTGAAAAGTCTAATTTGTATTGTGACATCCTGTTTCTCTGTAGTCATGTGTGTGTTTATGTAGCTCAGAGTCTCCGTCTGTGTCCAACAACATGCAGGCAGCCGGGGTCAGAGGTCAAAGCTCGATGTTGATTGGTGATTTTCATCATGAATTCATTTGTTGACTGGCTTTGTTTATAAAATAGTGGAAACTGTCGATCAATGTTTAATGACATCTTCAAATATCAAAGATTTTCAGAAAAAAACAGAACATGTCAGAAGCTGGAATCACAACATTGACCCCAAATTATTCATTGATTGTCAAAATGGTCGCAACGAATTGATAAATCACCTGATTGTCCTGGCTCCGCCCACAAGTCCTCATCAATAAAAAGTGTGGCGTCACAGCAGGTGAACATAAGCCATTCAGTCTCAGCTGCAGCAGCTCCTCCTTTAAATATCAGATAATGAAAATATTTCCCGAACAATCTGCTTCACAGAAAACCTTGAACCAGGAATCAATGTCCTTTTCTGTAATGTGGAGAGCAGATGGATAATTGATCCTTCATGTTTTTATGGAATAAAATGACATTGGCAGGACAGACGCAAACCTCTTTTTCAACCCAAAAGAAAACCCCACCTGCTGCAGCACCTTCACATAGCTTCAAACATTTTCCCTTCATGTTGTAACGAACTCTGCTGAACTTTGCTGAACTTGCATTGAACTGCATTCTGTTTTGTGTCTCATTCATTATTCTCCAGATGTTAGAAGATGAGCTGCAGCTGCTGAACAATTTCAGTAGAAGCTCCAGATAGAATTGGATTAGATCTTTCTGTTGAATTTATTGATGTTGATCAATAACTTTATTAGTTTTCATTGTCTTATTCCCACGGTAACTGCAGCTGCTGTCACTCCAACCTCCAGCATGTAATTGCTGCTGCTGGTCACTGACCCTGAGAAACGGGTCGTCCTGTCATACTTGAGACAGGAAGTCTGTGTCCGTCTAACACTGAACGATGATCAGCTGTTTATTGTGCTCTGACCTCTGACCTTTAATCTGCTGCCACCAATGTAAAACTCTGAGAAAACATCCATGAACTTCACCTGTAAAATATCTTTTTTTTTTTATATATATATTGTTGAAAATGAATTTATTTTATTCAAATAAAACGTGGAGGATTAATATCAGATCGTTTCTGTGAAAAAGCTTTTATTTTGAAGGTGATGGAACGTTTCCTGGATCTGAGTTTCACAGTTCAACCCTTGAACAATCACAAATAAAAAGTGGTTTGATGAATCTGAGAAAAGAATAACTGCTATTGTGTCTAACCTATCCATGAAGTGTCCATGTGTCCTCTTCGTGCCCATGTTCCTCCTTTTTTGTCCTGTCATCGTTCAGATTTCCAGACAGGAAACGCTAAACGTTTTGTCTGTATGTCCACAGTGAGCGAGTTCTGCAGTGATGTGGTGTTGTGTTCTGATGGAATTGGTGGGTGAGGGCAAACATTCCCACACTGCCTCTGATTGGCTCAGACCCTGATATTTTTACCTAAATAACCAATCAGCTTCCTGCGCCTGGTCAGAGGTCGGAGGCATTTGTCTCGCTGGTTGTTTGTGTTTTTTGGCGCTGTGGTGACCGGACCTTCTGTCACACTTTTTGTCACATTTTCTTCTTCTGCTGTTGTTCTGAATTTTGGGTTTTAGGAAGAGTAATCTCTGGCGTTATTTCATTCCCTCTGAGTATATATTTGTTCCCCTTATTTTTTTTCACTTTTTGTGAAGCTGTAACAGACTATAGACTCAACACTGTACCTGCCGTCAAACTTTACACAACTCTGTAATGCCACTGTTTTCGTTGACTTTTGTTTGAACTGAAACTGTTGGCTCAGCCTGTTTCTGGTGTACACACTATGTAGAGATGGACCTACTGACAGGAAGGTCCCACTTTGAATAGAAATACTGTGACGATGGAGACGCGTGCGTGTTTGCACGCTGACTACATTTGTTTTGATGAATAAAAAGGCCAAATGGAAACTAAACAATGCTGCAGACTGTTTTTATTAGTGTCTCTATGTGCCCACAGTCATTTACTGGAAAAGCTGATGAGTCTTCAACTGTCCCACTTACAGGATATATCACACACTGACTAAAAAATTATGTAATAAAATATGTTGAACTGTCTAGAAACAAAAATGGGAACTTTGGTTCTAAAAACTGATTGATAGGACTCATTTGGATGATTAAGCTTGATAGTAGCTGCACGTGAACAGTTTTGCAGAGGACTAAGTGGATTTTTGCCTCCATCAGTATCAGGTCTGAAAATTAAAAAAATAAAATGATAGTTGGTTCATTAAATGATATGAAATGAAAATAACTTCATAATGTCAACGGTAATTAAAACAGAGAATGTGAAAATACACAAATACAAATAAATCTGACTTTAAGTAAAAAGTTCAGATAATTTGTTTTTTACTGGCAATATAAAAATACTGTAAACAACGTTGTTGATTCAATCATCCCATTACTCGTTCTCGTAATGTATTGTTTTATATTTTTGTTCATTCAACTACTGCTGGTATATTATCTATTTTTTATTTTGATTCAACTACTGTGATTACTGCAATTACGTCCGTTAATTTCTCGCTTTTTTATTCAGTTTTGTTGATGTTTTAATTCGCATTAATTTTACAAGGGAACAACAGTGCCGTCTCATACATACATAAATAAGGATAATAATAAATAGAAAATAATTATATTAATATTACGATAAGGGACATGTATCAAGATACTTACATAATAGTTAAAAAAACAGGCAACAACATTTGAATGTTGAATGTTGAATTTTTGGTTCTTTTTTTATAATATATCCTTCTAAAATTAATTGAGATGTTGGACTGAAGGAAGATATAGTTTTCAATGTGTTCCCTTAAAAAAACGGAGAAATCGCATTATTTTCTTCGCTGCTTTATTTTACTTTCCTTTCTGACGTCACGACACGGTCCGACGTCACGCAATACCGGTCTTCTATTGGCTGTTGCTGTGTCAATCACCGTTGAGGCGGGATCAGGGACGTTCCCCGTCGCTGATGGAAAAAAAGAGAAAGTTTCCAAAATGGCGGCGTAAACCTACCTGTCCGCTGGAAAACAATAGAAGCAGAACAGCAGCAGAATAGAAGCCGAACAGGGAGACTGTTTCCCGTACTGAACCTCGCACACCCCGGCTCGGGTCAGCTGGGAGGAGCAGGAGGGTTATCCGCACCCACAGCCTGGGACAGATTAAAGTAAAATATGATTTATTTACGAGTTTCTGTTAGCGCGTCCGACCGTTAGCGACTAGCGGCTAACGGCTAATTGCTAGCGGCTAAAGGCAGGAGGAGGATCAGCTGTTTGCTGGACAGCGGACAGCAACACGTTCACAGTAAGTGAATTTAATACATAACGAAGCGTCTCTTGTATGGAAACAGTCTCGTTGTTTCGTTTTACTTTAATTTACGTAAAAAGACATTTAAAAAGTTGGTTTGTGAAGAAGAAGCCAGCGGCTAGCTGGTTAGCTAACTGAAGCTAATCGCTAACTATACCTCAAAAATAAAACTTTGAAACTCCTGTGTGAGCCACTCTGATGCTCTCGCCTGTGCTACAGGTGATGTCAGTAGCTGAGCTGCAGGGGGGATTACATTAACAATTAAATTTCGCGTCTTTTAGTTTCAGGCAGCTTTTTAAGAAATTTTCGACGCTCAACTTTGATTTTGAGAGTGCAGGAATGTGCTCACTGAGCCGGATGGGAGTTCTCATGAAAGCAGGCAGCAGAGCTTCATTAACCGGGAGGGAAATGTACAGGAAAGGATTTCATCAATATAAAATGTGCAGGTTTTAGGAAATTAATCTGTGTTTTGTTTGATTTGGGTGAATTTCAGTTCACACAGCGAGTTAATCACTGCTGTTTATTCATTGTGGTTAATTGCATAAACTTTTTAAGTGATTAAAATCTAGAGGCTGAATGGAAATGCACCCAAAAACCTTAACTTTCCTCCCCGGCAGTGAGTGCCTGTGACTGAAGGCCATTAGCAAGACAAAGGTCGCCTCCATGGAGCCAGCAGAGTCTTTGTAGAGGGCGAGGGGGGGTGAAAACAGCCAGATTCAGCATTTTATGGACGAAACCTGAGCCGGGAGTTTACTGCAAGTCTTTATTGATGATGGCGGATTTTGTTACACCGCGACACAGCGCGGTGATGGAGAGGCTCCGCCGGAGGATCGAGCTCTTCCGGCAGCATCACAACAGCTGCGAGAGCCGCTACGAGGGCGCGACGTTGGAGCGACTGGAACTGGAGCGACAGCAGACCTTCGCCCTGCACCAGCGCTGCCTGCAGGCCAAAGCCAAGCGGTCCAACAAGCACCGGCAACCGCAGCCAAGTAGCGACCAGACCGGACAGAGAGCGCAGGGAGGCGGCGGCGGCAGCGCTGAGCTGGGGGACAGTGGAGGGACAACGGCGGAGCAGAGCCGCAACAGCACATTGATAGCCGTGAGTTGGCACTGAATACGAGACACTGACACTGAACACAGCAAGCACAGACAATAACCACAACACGCTGACACTTTCCAGGAGACACTGACCACAACACACACTGTCTAGTCAAGGCAATTTTATTTTATAGACCAAAATCAGAGATTCACCCCAATGGGCTTTACAGTTTGTACAACAGAACATCCCCTGTCCTTAGACCCTCACACCATACAAAGAAGGACTCCTATAAGGACTACAACACACTGACCATGAGACACTGACCGCAACACACACACACTGACATTAAACATTGAACACAATTGTGCTTGGGGACACTCGAGTGTACAGGTCAGGCTTTCTTCTCACTACGTAAAATTATAAGGAATTCGATTTGAGTAATTTCCAGGTCTGGACGGTCTGTAAGTATTGAAAAAGAAGAGGAAGGGTGTCCCTATTCTGTTCTCTATAATATAACATTCAGTTGATAATTTTTTATTTGACCAAATTAGGTTAGAAGAAAATGCAGCAATATCTTTAAATTACTCACAATTCCTAAATAATGAGATTGTGAACAGTTGTGAGTTATGCAGTGACGTGGTTATTAGAAAAGTGAGAAAAGTGCAGACTTATCTATTTGCATCAGGAAACCTTTATGGCTGCTTGCATCATCGTTTTATGGACACAGCAAGTAAAAAATTTAATAGCTTAACCTTTTTAAATGTTTTGCTTCCAATTTATAAAAGAGACTAAGATATATGGGACAATAATATAATTTTATTTGCTCAGTATGTTAATTGAACAGGCCAAAGTCACATTGAGCGACACACTGAGATAGGGATGGGGGCGTGCACGGAGTGGCCCTGGACCATCAGACGTTTGACAGACATGTGGTGGAGCTGCAGGCAGCCTGAGCGTCATTAACCTCAGACAGCCTGTGAGTTTTAATCATAGCTGAATCATAATTGATCAGTGATTGTTAGGCTCCTGTGGGCTGGAAGTGTGTGTGTCTGTAAGAGAGTCAGAGAATCTTCAAATTTGGAAACTTTCCATGGAAAATTACAGGAATATTTGCAGAATTCATGGTTGTTCCTAATCAGGAACATATATATATATATACACACACACACACACTCACTCACTCACTGGCCACTTTATTAGGTACACCTGTCCAACTGCTCGTTAACACTTAATTTCTAATCAGCCAATCACATGGCAGCAACTCAGTGCACTCAGGCCTGTAGACATGGTCAAGACAATCTCCTGCAGTTCAAACTGAGCATCAGTATTTGGAAGAAAGGTGATTTGAGTGACTTTGAACGTGGCATGGTTGTTGGTGCCAGAAGGGCTGGTCTGAGTATTTCAGAAACTGCTGATCTACTGGGATTTTCACGCACAACCATCTCTAGGGTTTACAGAGAATGGTCAGAAAAAGAAAAAATATCCAGTGAGTGGCAGTTCTGTGGGCGGAAATGCCATGTTGATGCGAGAGGTCAGAGGAGAATGGCCAGACTGGTTCAAGCTGATAGAAAGGCAAGAGTGACTCAAATAACCACCCGTTACAACCAAGGTAGGCAGAAGAGCATCTCTGAACGCACAGTACATCGAACTTTGAGGCAGATGGGCTACAGCAGCAGAAGACCACGCCGGGTGCCACTCCTTTCAGCTAAGAACAGGAAACTGAGGCTACAATTTGCACAAGCTCATCGAAATTGGACAATAGAAGATTGGAAAAACGTCGCCTGGTCTGATGAGTCTCGATTTCTGCTGCGACATTCGGATGGTAGGGTCAGAATTTGGCGTCAACAACATGAAAGCATGGATGCATCCTGCCTTGTATCAACGGTTCAGGCTAGTGGTGGTGGTGTAATGGTGTGGGGAATATTTTCTTGGCACTCTGGGCCCCTTGGTACCAATTGAGCATCGTTGCAACGCCACAGCCTACCTGAGTATTGTTGCTGACCATGTCCATCCCTTTATGACCACAAAGTACCCAACGTCTGATGGCTTCTTTCAGCAGGATAATGCGCCATGTCATAAAGCTGGAATCATCTCAGACTGGTTTCTTGAACATGACAATGAGTTCACTGTACTCAAATGGCCTCCACATTCACCAGATCTCAATCCAATAGAGCATCTTTAGGATGTGGTGGAATGGGAGATTCGCATCATGGATCATGGATGTGCAGCCGACAAATCTGCGCCAACTGTGTGATGCCATCATGTCAATATGGACCAAACTCTGAGGAATGCTTCCAGCACCTTCTTGAATCTATGCCACGAAGAATTGAGGCAGTCCTGAAGGCAAAAGGGGTCCAACCTGTTACTAGCATGGTGTACCTAATAAAGGTGTGTGGGTGGGTGTGGGTGTGGGGCATAATCTTGGCTAAAACAATCAGATTTAGTTCAATAGTTTTGAAAATCACCAATTGTCATGATTTCCATAACAATAGGTACTTTACCTTTTTATGTGGATACCAGCTGTTTCTAGTGGAGCAGAGTTGCTCAGCTACTACTAATGTATGACTAATGGTATTTGTTGGTTTCCCTTGTCAAGCTTAGCAGTCGACAAACCAGCAACTCCCAAACGAGCATTTACCGCAATCTGAACCAATAAATGGAACATTATATGTGAAGCAGATAATCAGGACTATCTCCAGTAAGCTACTGGGCAGAGTGATGCCATACTTGTAGCTGCACTAACCATGATCACTCCCAAAAATTATATATGGGCTAAATATATTTGATCTATAATGGTGTTAATATTTAACTCGTAAATGTTAAATAAAAACATATTCATAGAGTAGCTACTAGCTGGTAAGTTAGGCACTTAATCTTCAATATTTCCAAAATCCTCCACCTTATGTTCCCATGGTTAGTTTCTGGAAATTTATTTTTTTGCATTTTCCACTCCACTCCTAATTGTACATTTTTCAGCAGAAATGTCAATTAACCAGTTTAGATGTTTATAAAGTGAATGGGCAGTTGCTCATGTAGCTAATTAAAGTTCCAGTCCCTCATTCAGATCATTAGAGATTTGACTCTTTGTTTTGTCACATTTTATGAAAGAACATAGTTGAAAAACAGTTTATAGGGAATACGTATAGTTAGTGCTTCAAACATAAGCAGAAAAGAGTCAGTCAGTCATTTTCTATACCTGCTTATTCCTCATTAGGGTCACAGGGGTCTGCTGGAGCCTATCCCAGCGTGTTACGGCGAGAGGCAGGGATACACCCCAGATGGTCGCCAGCCAATCGTGGGGCACACACACCATTCACTCGCACCTACGGGCAATTTAGAGTCGCCAATTAACCTCAGCATGTTTTTGGACTGTGGGAGGAAGCCGGAGTACCCGGTGAAAACCCACGCAGACACGGGGAGAACTCCACACAGAAAGGTCCCAGACCCCGGACCAAGGAGGTCTTGAACCTGCGACCTTCTTGCTGTTAGGCAACAGCGCTAACCCCTGCTCCACCGTGTCGCCCCAAGCAGAAAACAATTGGTTGAAAATAAATTTCATAATTCTAACAACTTTGAAAATTTATCTTTTGTCAAAACACTTTTCTAATGCATACCATATCATTGTTAGCTTAACATTCTCAAACAGAATAAACCACTAATCCAAACAAACTGAAGATTAGTTGAAAAAAGGCTCTATCAGACTGAAAGCTGGCATCACACAACTGAAAGGTTTGATTGCAGCATCTTAATATTCTTAATTCATTATTATTCCTTTTTTTAAACCAAAAAATGGTTGAATGTTTCAAATGTGTCATACATGTTAACAAACACATAATGGTAAACTGGTTTTCTTGGACTGTTGGTTCTACAAAAGTAAATTTAAAAACATCTCTTGGGGTTGAAAACATTACAGTGGAGGCTGTTTGTCTTACATTTGTCTTCATTTTTTTAGACATTTTTAAGACAATGGTTGATGGAGCATAACTGATTTGCAGCCTATAAATGAGCATAACCAATACTGAACATGGCTTATTAAACCACGTGTATATCAGATTTAATTTAATCAGGATGTCAGTGATGTGTCATTCACTGTTCAGGATGTTTGGACCATAATAAAGTGTCTATTCCTGCACGCTATGGAGAAACATTAAATTTGACTTGTGTGATATCCAGCTCTGAATACATATAAAAACATGTTACTGTTGATAATGTTCTGTTTTCTAAAATATCAAATTCAGAATTTAGATTTTTTGTAAAACTTTTGCAACCTAGTTATTTTTAAAGACATATCTACAGTGCTTACAGAACCGTAAAAAAATCTGAATGAGTTCTGCAATAATGAATTTTAAGAACAGTAATGAAAAGTTATGGCTGCGTTGGTCCATGTTTCCACAGATGCACTGAATATAAAGGCTGCACAGATTACATGAACATTAAATCACTTTAAGTTAGTTATTCATAAGGAAACAAACAATGTGAGAACTAATAATCCTATTCAGTATATTAAGGGCCAGTTATTAGTCCTCAGATTTAAATATGGGCTTAACAATCTACTGAGAAGTGATTAGTGGTTGGAAGTTTGAAATGAAAATTGTGCACCAGTTTAGTTAATAATAAATATATTGGAGTAAACTTCATTTAAGCAGCTTTAATACATCATAAACCTCGGTTACACAGCTGATATGAAGCAGAAAGAAGTAGAACTCACCTCAGCTGCTGGAGGAGGTGGAGTTAACTAGTGATGCACCCATCCAGATTTCTCAATCCAATACCGATTCCTGGACTGAGTGTTGGCCAATATCTGATCATACTATTGAATGAATGAATTGTTGAGCAGACACTGGAAGGAAGCACCACGCAAGAAAAAACTCCTATTTTTCTGCGGGGATGGTAAGCAGGATTAGCGTCTTTTCAGCGAAAATCATATTTAAAGCTACCGCAAACTTTATTTTCCATTCATTTTCAGTTAACCCTCATGTCCTCCTCAGTCGTTTTTGTCAACTTTTTTTTTTTTTTTTTTTTGATGATCATTTTGGCTGTGTTACAGCTTCTGGCCTGTAATTTTGCAGAAACTGCTTTTAGTTATATTTTTGAAATCCATTATCTTTCTCTCTTTACATGTCTTTTATACTCTCTGGACAAAATTTGCACCCTTACGACAGTTTTTGTAGCAAAAATGTCGACTGCTATAAAATCATCATATACATTTTCAGAAGTCTCTTCTTTTCCCCTCAAAACTACCAAAGATTTAATAATTTTCAGCATTAAATGCCAGTTTATCTATTCAAAATATTTTATTTTTAAAAAATCTATTATTTTAAAATAATCAATTTTGTCATGAATCTTTGCCATATTCAAAGCTCTATTCACCACCCAAGTCCCTTTCTCCTACCATTTATATTGAAAAAAATATATACATATACAAAAACTAATTTAATAATTCAAATAAATAAACTACTATTTGAAGTTAACTCACCTGTGCTGCTACTGGAGAAGGTAAGGTTAACTCACCTGGGCCGTTTGTCTCGGTTGTGAGGTCACCAGGCAGTTCCTCATAATATGTGACCCAAGAGGAGACAAAGTGTTGGAGTTGATTTGAGGAAGAAGTTAAATGCTGTGAAACTTTGCTCCTAATGAGACACTGAATTTATTTGGGAGAATTAACTGTCTAACAAGATTTGAGCTGTTAAATACATTTCAGAATTAAATCCACAGATATTACATTTATCACAAATGTCAAACAAAATTCAGAGTAAAGAGGTTGGAATGTGTTGACTTTTGAAACAATAAACATGAAGGTTATTGAGTTTCATGGGATTTTAGTCAAACCTGCAGGCAAGGTTTTAATTGTTGACCTTTGACCTTTTTGAATTAGCTTTTTTTAATGAGTGAATCCAATTCATTATTTTTCTGCTGCTTGTGCACATCCATGATTAATGGGTAATTGGCTCTATTATTGGGATTGATTGTTGAAGTTGATTTCCTGTTGCAGTTAAAACAGGTATTTAACTGTGATTTGTGAGCTCAGAAGTAGGACATCATGTGGTGTTCATGCAGAGTTTAAATTGAAAAAGTATCTATGAAAACCAAAAGTACAGACAGGCAATCTATTTGTGACATCAGGGTGAACAGCAGCAGAGCTCGAGGTTACTGGAAGATATGAGGAGTTGCAGCAAAACAGGACATCTGATAAACATGTATCAGGATCAATGTATTAATTCAAATTGTTGTGCTCAATACATCTGATTAATATCTGAGACCTTCGAATGAGAAATGAAGTCTGAAAATTCCCAATATTTTCGGCCTCATGCCCTCCTTTAATTTTGCACCCTTTCGACACTTTTGTGGTAAAAATTGTCCAGCTGCTGTCAAATAATCATACGTCAATATTTTTTTCAGATTTTTTTTTATATAAATAACTCCTTTCCTGCTCAAAACTACCAAACATTCAATATTTGAATAGCTTTGTTATTTTTCATTTAATAGCTGGTAAGAGGATGGGACTCTGGCATGGAGGTTTGCGTAGGACATATTTTTTTAGACTCACTCGCGTCCACGCCCACATCGTGCAGTCCTACCTGTAACTGCAGAGAATTGTAATTTTTAAGCCCCACTCCTTCCCCCCAAATATCTGCCATATTTTGCCTCGGGGTATGGATGGGGACATTTGCTTTCTCACGAAAAGTCTTTTCATTGATTAGGAAAAACAAACATGAACACTCTTTTGATCAATAAATTGTAGCTCCTTAAATGTTTTTTAGACTGAAAGCTAACAGTCGCATTGTTCCAATGCTGCCTTTGGTGGGATCATAGCCTGTGTAGAAGGTTTGTAAAATAAATCCATATAGGCAGATACAATATTGGCAGTCCATATTTTATAAAATATCAATCACTAATGGCCATATTTGTTTCCCTTAATGCTTTGCAAGAATCTTTTGACCAATCAGAGGCTGATCCAGCCAGAAATAACTCTCCTCTTCTTTTTTACCAATTCCTGATCAATTATATATATATAATTTGTTACATGAGCCATTAATATTATTAAATAATATGCTCATTTTCTTTAGTTGGCTAACTATATGGCTTGACTAGCCATGAACCTTAAACATGACTATGTGTAACTGAGTTAATCCTAAAATGATCAGTGGATGCGCACACACGTATGCACGTGCATGCGCACCTATGAACATACATACACATGTGCACCCACATGGGGCCTCCTGGTAGTCACATTGCTCATGAATATAACAAGCAAAAAAATAAATAAATAAAAAATATAATTTCATGCATCGGCCAGCAACAGGTTTATAGTTGAATCTGATCAAATACAGTAAAAAATGCCAAATATCACTTTTCTATAAAATGAAATGATGACATTCCGGAATGCATGTTTTTATACTGTAATGGTAAATGTGGTTATAATGGAAGTCAAAGAGGCATATTTGTCCACAAAAATATCTAGAGGGAGTATAAGATAAGGTAGTTCTTTTTTGCCCCACAGTGAAGAAATTGCATTAGCAACAGCAGTAGAGGCAGTAAAAGTGACATGCAAGAAAAAGAAAAGATTGCACACAGACTACATATAAAATAATAAGTACAATATATATATATATATATATATATATATATATATATATATATATATATATATATATATATATATATATATATATATATATATATATATATATATATATATATATATATATATATATATATATATATATATATATATATATATATATATATATATATAGGCAAGGCAAGTTTATTTGTATAGCACATTTCAACGAGGTAATTCAAAGTGCTTTACATAAAACATTAAAAGCATCAAGATAAATTTTTAAATTTTTAAATTCAAACAATACAATTTAAAATAGTTGATTAAAATAAAAAAATAAAAAATAAAAATTAAGAATTTATAACTTTGAAATTAAAACAAGTTACAGTACAGTGTAGAGTAATTAAGTATGAAGAAAGAATATATATATGTGTGTGTGTGTGTGTGTGTGTATATATATATATAAATAAATATATATATAAATAAATATGTGTGTGTGTATCACACAAATAAATTGTTAAAAAATCATGCATTGTGATTTCTGGATTTTTCTTTTTAGTTTATCTCTCTCACAGTGGACATGCACCTACGATGAAAATTTCAGACCCCTCCATGATTTCTAAGTGGGAGAAATAGCAGAGTGTTCAAATACTTGTTTTCCCCACTGTGTGTATATATATATATATATATATATATATATATATATATATATATATGTATATGTATATGTGCTACAATGAGTAGGGTAGGTTATTGTACATGAATTACACATGATACATTACTGTACAGAAGTGGTAACAGTTGTTGATTTTAAATGTTTGTAGAGTCTCACAGCAGCAGTCTGGAGTGTTTTTATTATTATTATTTTTTTAAAGTTTTTTCAAAGTGGTATTTTCTGACACAGAAGCAGAGACTCCACGCTGTTATTGATCGTGTTGCAGGAAAAAAAGCTGCTTGTAAACATACAGACACAGCATATGAAGTAGCTGTTAATGTTTGTTATTTATTAGTAACACACGACTCAGCGAGTGGTGCAATACACCACCATGTAAAGCAGAGATGTAGAGACATTAGGCTGTTACTGAGCTGAGAAACGGCAGCAGAGAAAAATGCTGGTGAGATGTGGAGTTGTTTATACGAAGTAGACCTACCTAATGTATAATAAAAAAAACTTGTTCGGCTCAACAATGAGGACTGTATTCTCTCAGCTGATGGAGACACTCAGAGAAAGTGAACACCGGTGGATCAGAACCATCCCTCCCTCTGTACAAATGCTGGTTCTGAAATATAAATAAATATAAAACGTACATTTGGTCAGGACCAGATCAGGATTCACTTGATACGAACCGAGACCCCCCATTTTCAAGTGGACCAGAGTTGGTTTGTTTGCACCAGAGTTCTATGAGTTTTCTCACCTGGACAAACAAAGTGGAACTATCCAAGGAAACCAACTCTAGTCTGTTTAAAGTGACTAAATCAGGACAGTGTGAAATCCCCTCAGTGTCTCATCCTTTTAACAAGATGATGAATGAGCATTGATTCAAAAACATCAACCAAACAGCAGCTATAACATAATATCCCATAATATCCCATCCTTTATCATCAGACTAGTGTTGCTGTTGCTCCCCCCAACATACTTTCTGCTACTAAGCCTGTCATCTCCTGATATAAATTTTACTGTGTTTTATTATTTTAAAACAAAAAAATTCAGATGTTCTTTTGTTAATGTGATCATTAGATGATGTGTTAATTCTGGTTGAATTAACCATGCTATTTTTAAGACATTTAGTTATGTTTTTTGGAAGGTGTAGGAAATAGGGGGTGCATCAACCAAGTTTGGATATAGACGGGGGTGCACGGCTAAAAAAGTTTGGGAACCACAGCTCTAGGGGGTGCGACTCATGGTCCAGCAAACATGTCAGTTTTGCCAGGAACTGTGTGTCGCCCACCTCCTGTACTGAGTCCAGAGAACAGCCCAGGACTGAGCTGTACTGCCGGATGACCTTGTCTAGCCTCTTCCTCTCCTTCTGGGTGATGCTGCTGCTTCAGCAGACCACACTTTACAGAATGGCTGATGCCACCACAGAGCCACAGAAAGTCTTTATGAACGCCACCCGCACTTCAAAAGACCTCCGTCCCCTCAAGAGGTAGAGCCTACTTTGGCCTTTCCTGTAGAGTGCATCTGCGCTGTGAGTCCAGTCTAGTTTGTGGTTCAGGTGAACACCCAGGTTCTTATAGTAGTCCACTCTCTCAATGTCCATTCCCTGGATGTTCACCAGTGCGAGCACCTTACCCTGGGGCACAACCACACTGCAGGTCAGGGTGTCAGACACACAGTCCCAGGCTCTCACAAACAGGGGCTTGTTTGTGATGTAGTCCAGGATCCATTCTGCCAGCTGTAGGTCCACTCCAGCTGATCCAGCTTGTCCCTCAGAGGCACCAGCTGGATGGTGTTGAAAGCACTGGAGAAATTGAAGAAGAGAATCCTCTCAGTGCTGCCAGGCTTTTCCAGATGAGCTAGAGCACGGTACAGTAGGAAGATCAGTGTCCTCCTCCCTGATCCAGGTCGGTAGCCGAACTGCAGTGGGTCCATAGCTGAACCCACCTCAGAGGGGAGGTGGCCCAGGTCCAGTCTGTCCAGTGTTTTAATCGAATATAATGTTAGGGCCACCGGCCTAAAGCTGCTAAGGAGGTCTTTCATAGCTGTGGTACCACCCTCAGCTTGAGGCTTATGTTGAAGACATGCTCCATAATCCCACACAGTTCATCTGTGCTGTTTTTTAGGAGCCTGGAGCTGATCCCGTCTGGTCCAGCTGCTTTCTGTGACTCGCAGCTGGGAGGGGGGGGGTGTGTGACTGGTCAAGCCGGTTGAAATGATTGTTCAAGCTGTTTGCATCAGCTCTGGTCCTCCTCAGCCTGGGAGTTCATTGAAGCCTGAGATGGTCTTTAGGCTCCACTCATGTTCTGCTGCTCCTCCATCTTCCTCTTGTACCTAGCCTTGCCCTCCATGATCTTCCTTCTCAGCTCCTTCTGTACAGTCCTGAGCTCCATTATTGTCCATTGTTTCTGTGATGGTGTTGATGTCCTCCCCATATGATGTTGTGGTCAGCTCTGCCCAAGGGAGGGAGGGTTGATGCAGAATATGCCTCCTTGATCTTGGCATAAAATAAGTCCAATTTCCTATTGTCTCTGGTGGGACAGGTAGCATATTGTGTGGATGTTGACAGGACAGAGGAAGGGGGTGCATGGTTAAAGTCTCCAGAGATGAGATAGAGGGCCTGTGTGTGCAGTTTGCTGGTAACCAAGAAGTGTGTCACTGGCAGTGTCTGGGCTAACAGACGGGGACATGTACACTGCAATCAAGATAACATGCATGAACTCCTGCGGCAGGGAAGCAGGCCAAAACTGAGCCTGCACTGCACCTGCACAGCTTTTGGTCTGAATAGAGCTGTGCAGCTTCAGTGGTAAGTTTATATATATACACACACACACACACACACACACACACACACACACACACACACTTTATTAGATACACCATGCTAGTAACGGGTTGGACCCCCTTCAGAACTGCCTCATTTCTTCGTGGCATAGATTCAACAAGGTGCTGGAAGCATTCCTCAGAGAGTTTGGTCCATATTGACATGATGGCATCACACAGTTGGCGCAGATTTGTCGGCTGCACATCCATGATGCGAATCTCCCGTGATTCCCCCTGGTGACTGTGGAGGCCATTTGAGTACAGTGAACTCATTGTCATGTTCAAGAAACCAGTCTGAGATGATTCCAGCTTTATGACATGGCGCATTATCCTGCTGAAAGTAGCCATCAGAAGTTGGGTACATTGTGATCATAAAGGGATGGACATGGTCAGCAACAATACTCAGGTAGGACGATGCTCAATTGGTACCAAGGGGCCCAAAGAGTGCCAAGAAAATATTCCCCACACCATTACACCACCACCACCAGCCTGAACCGTTGATACAAGGCAGGATGAATCCATGCTTTCATGTTGTTGACGCCAAATTCTGACCCTACCATCCAAATGACGTTTTTCCAATCTTCTATTGTCCAATTTTGATGCGCTTGTGCAAATTGTAGCCTCAGTTTCCTGTTCTTAGCTGAAAGGAGTGACACCTGGCGTCTTCTGCTGCTGTAGCCCATCTGCCTCAAAGTTTGATGTACTGTGCTTTCAGAGATGCTCTTCTGCCTACCTTGGTTGTAACGGGTGGTTATTTGAGTCACTGTTGCCTTTCTATCAGCTCAAACCAGTCTGGCCATTCTCCTCTGACCTCTGGCATCAACGAGGCATTTCCGCCCACAGAACTGCCGCTCACTGGATATGTTTTCTTTTTCGGACCATTCTCTGTAAACCCTAGAGATGGTTGTGCGTGAAAATCCCAGTAGATCAGCAGTTTCTGAAATACTCAGACCAGCCCTTCTGGCACCAACAACCATGCCACGTTCAAAGTCACTCAAATCACCTTTCTTCCCCATGCTGATGCTCGGTTTGAACTGCAGGAGATTGTCTTGACCATGTCTACAGGCCTAAATGCACTGAGTTGCTGCCATGTGATTGGCTGATTAGAAATTAAGTGTTAACAAGGAGTTGTATAAAGCATATATATACAGTGTATATACAGTGTGTGTGTGTATATATATATATATATATATATATATATATATATATATATATATATATATATATATATATATACACATACATACACACACACACACACACACACACACACTCACCGGCCACTTTATTAGGTACTAGGGATGTCCCGATCCAGCTTTTTGCACTTCCGATATCGATATTGTATTTGCCCATCCGAGCCGATACCGATACTGGTGGCCGATACCAAAATAGTCTATTAACTCAGCATCAGTACTCTGCTCTTGAGCATGTGTAAACTAAGGCTTTAAAAACCAGTGCAAATAATATTGTTAACTATTTAAAAACAAAAATGCCCTCTACTCCCCAATCTCCTCCACACTTTTTGCTCCATCTTTATCTACACACTGCCTTCAACTGTTTGCCCTGACTGCAGTCCGAGCACTCGGGGGTGCGCAAGCTAAAAAATGTAATGGCGGTCTGGAGTGTTTTAAATAAAGTTTTTTCAAAGTGGGATTTTCAGAATAAAGATGTCTAAATAAACGTTTTTGTCACATTGAATGGATATTCAACATCCTGTTATACATCTTCTCTGTTTAGACATGCTGGTTTAACACTTTTTATTTATTTTTTTTTTCGTGCGTCGTTATTCCTACATCAGGTGACACACAGTCGAGTCCAGTCACCGGAGTCGCGCTCACATTTCCGCAGATTTGCGGAGATGCGTTCCGTTAAAGGAGAAGAAGTCAACATCCCATGTTAAAGAAAACGATGTACTAAAGTCACATTAGTTACATTATCCGAGTGCTGGAACAATTCCAGTGTGCTCCTTACAGTGTAATCTACGCTGTTTCGGTGTCTGTCTGTGCCGTTTGCCACGGAGCGACAAGTCTGAGCGCGTCTATGGTTGCTATGCAACGCGAGGCGAGCCGAGCTAAACAAATGTGGGGAGACGCTAATGCTGGTGTGCTGGAAAATGCGGACCGGATTTTAGCGAAACCACAGCAAAAAACTGGAATGGATTATCTGAATAGGTGCGCTGGAAAACCCGGACTATTTTTAACGGATCGGATTTTTTCCCGTCCCGCAGCGCCGATACCGATACGCATAATTTTGCCAATATCGCAACTCAGTGCATTTAGGCATGTAGACATGGTCAAGACAATCTCCTGCAGTTCAAACCGAGCATCAGTATAGGGAAGAAAGGTGATTTGAGTGACTTTCTGATGGCTACTTTCAGCAGGATAATGCGCCATGTCATAAAGCTGGAATCATCTCAGACTGGTTTCTTGAACATGACAATGAGTTCACTGTACTCAAATGGCCTCCACAGTCACCAGATCTCAATCCAATAGAGCAGGGGTGTCAAACTGCAATCCAGAAGGGCCGGTGTGGGTGCAGGTTTTTGTTCCAACCAAGCAGTAACACACCTGATTCTACTAATCAACCACTAGAGCCCTTGATGAGGACCTTCATTAGTAGGTGTGTCAGGTGTGTGACTCCTTGGTTGGAACAAAAACCTGCACCCACACCGGCCCTTCTGGATTGCAGTTTGACACATGTGCAATAGAGCATCTTTGGGATGTGGTGCAACGGGAGATTCGAATCATGGATATGCAGCCGACAAATCTGCGCCAACTGTGTGATGCCATCATGTCAATATGGACCAAACTCTCTGAGGAATGCTTCCAGCACCTTGTTGAATCTATGCCATGAAGAATTGAGGCAGTTCTGAAGGCAAAAGGGGCAAAACCCGTTACTAGCATGGTGTACCTAATAAGTGTGTGTGTGTGTGTGTGTGTGTGTGTGTGTGTGTGTGTGTGAGAATTACACTCTGCGTTTATTTGGAACAGACTATTTGCCAAAATATACACCTGCACCCAGAGTTTAAAGAGGGCTCTGTGGTTAATTGAAACCCTGTTTGTTTGGTATGTTCTGGTAAGTCAACATTGAAAACACTGAGGATTTCCCTGGACTGTAGACCACTATCAGTGGTTGAAGATAAGGGTTTAGAAAATGTGCTACAGGTAGACTAAAACTCATTTACATATCATGAATGTTGCTTTTGGGGCAAAAATTGTTATGCAATTAATGGTGATTAATTTCGCTAAGTTAAACAAGCCCCACCCCTAAAAATACTAATGCAATCAAATCCATTTGCTATATATCTTTGACATATCCAGTGATTTAACCACAACCAAAGTCCCATCCTGTGGGTGTAAAAATTTGTCCAGAGTATGAAAGACATATAGGAGTGAGTGAGAGACAATGGATTTGAAAAATTCAACTAAGAAGTAGACTTCCTGCAAAAAAGACCTGTCAAAAGCTGTAAAACAGCCCAAACTATCAGCAACCCCCAGAAAAAGTTGACAAAAATGCCTGGTAAGGGAATGAGGATTAAAGTAAAAATGGTCTGTATATATTATAATATAAGCACCTGTGATCATCTATGAATTTAATCTGTGACTCAACAGCTTCAGAGCTGAGTTAACATGTTGGTCAGTGGGACAGTGACTCAGCACTTTCTGCCCTGATGGGTTATTAATGAAACAGCTGAAGTCTTATTTAATGTCAGTAACATTAGTTGTTGACAATGTAGGCACGTGTGTGTCACTGTTTCTGAAAGTCTGTTTCTCACACACAAGGACACACACACTAACTGGTCGTCTTCTCCTTTGATGAACAAAGTGCCTATAGAAGTCTGCATATTTCACATTCACATTACAAGCATCTATTTAAATAAATTAAGGCTTTGACTCATTCTGGAATCACAAAAACCTAAAATATCTGCTGTTCATCAACTTATCACAGTCTGATCACAGCTTCATACATTACTCCCTTATTCAGCAGGATTAACGATTTACTGGAATTCTGCTGCCAGAAACACTGATCACAGATTGGTCTCTCTCTTCAATGACTGATGAATGAATGCTTATCAATTACTGATCACAGATAGCTGGCTGTATTTTTGTTTTTGGAGATTATTTAGGCAACAGTAGTATTAGTTGTGGTAGTAACAGTGGTACAATGTGCTTTTAGTAATGAAAATATTAACTATACTACTGAAAAGTAGTAGTATTGTAATAGTATAGATAATGAAAATAGTAGTTGTAGTGGTATAGGTTTAAGTCATAGTAGTAATAGTTGTAGTGGTATGTGTTGAAGTAGTTGTGGTTTAAGTAGTTTTAGTATTAGTATTAGTTGTAATAGTTGTAGTAGTAGTATTATAGTAGTGGTATTAGTTGTAGTAATTGTGGTTGTGGTATTAGTTGTACTAGTGGTATTAGTTGTAGTAGTAGTTCTAGTAGTGGTATTAGTATTGTATTAGTTGTAACAGTATTAGTTGTAGTAAACCTGAGTATAGAAGTACTCAAATACCCAGAATGCAATGTCTTCCTCCCCCAGGTGCGTACCCATGGTAACGAGGGGGGGGGGAGTTCAGTTAGCGAGCTGTTTGTTTAAAACAGTAATTCTAAGTTTTTAATTTGAAAAGTCAGTTCTTGTGTTTTTGATTCTTTGTTTTACTCTGTCAGTGTTCAAAGTTTAGTTCAGCAGCTTCCTGTCGGTGTCAGTGTAAAACCACATCACACAGGGAGATCAAACGATCCCAGATCAAACGATCTGGGAGTGCCTGCAGCACTGTGAGGTTATGTCATTATCTGCTGCTGGATCCAGCTGATCCTCCAGGTTTTAATCTTAACCAGGATTTTCCCTCCAACATCAGTCAGCATACATATGGATTGATAAAACCTGATACAGATTCCAGATTTGCAGAGCTCTAACTGGGATTATTATTATTGAATGATTGTATGAATAAATTAGTATTATTATACACATCCCAGTGTAAAGAACCAGTACAACAGGTTGTTTGTAGTTTTGTGTTTCTATTAGTTTTTTATTTTTGCCATTCAGACTTGGTTTTCAATTTATAATTATTTTAGAGTATGCTTGGTAGATTATTTATTTTTTTGCTTTTTTCATAAGACTTTATTGATCTCACAATAGGAACATTTGCATCTTAATATGCTTTCCATATATTCTATTTGCCAAACATTTTATTTTACCATTTTAAAGTTGATGATTACATCTAACAGGATCCTTTTTAAGAACAAATTTAAATAGTTATTCCGACCTGAATCAGCCCAGCAGGTAAACAGCAGGTCACTGCAACTTTTGTCCTCATGTTGTGATCAGTCATGTTTCTACTCACAGCTGAGTTAATCAGGAAATTCTCAGCATATTTCTGTGAATACCTCACGTTTCTCCTCATTCTGCATCAGTCCACTTCTGACTCTGTGTCTCTTTTGTTTGTCTCTGTCTGTGTTTTTTTGTATCAGTTTGTCTTTGTGTCTGTTGGTTTGTTTGTGTTTTTGTCTCTTGGTATCTCTGTCTTTGCTTATCTCTGTGTTTGTCTCTTTGTTCTATTTGTGTCTGAGTTTGTGTTGTTTGTGTCTTACTGTTTGTTTGTATCTCAGTGTATGTTTGTTTGTCTGTGTCTTTTTGTGTCTCTCTGTCTGTTTTGGGTTGTTTGTCTCTGTATGTAAATGTGTTGGTCTATTTATCAGAATAAGATATGTTTTCTCAGCAGCTGGTTAAATGAGGATATGTTTATGCTTAGAGGCAGGAGTTGACCTCTTATGTCATTTCTATTTATAGGCTTCATATCTTTAGAATCAGCTGATCTTATGAAGATCATTGATTAGTTCCAGCTGTTAAATATCCTCACATGAAGCTTTCATATGAGATGCTTCAAAACTATCTCTTTGAACCTTCACACTACAGCTGGTAAAAATACACTTTTTTTTTTACCATTTTTTTTTTGTAAATTCGTATTTTAATTAAAATAAACTTTTTTCATTTTCTATTAAATCACCAATTTTACTCTTCACAAGAAAAATCACCCCACTCTATTTCAAACCACATATTTTAAAAATAACATAGAGGCATATGTTAATGTTATTGATTAGAAGAAGTTCTAGATGTTTTATTGTTGTTGTAGAAAGGTGGATGATCATGTACTATAAGGAAGAAGGTCTGATTTATAAATATTGTCCCATATATCAGACTGTATTCACAAACTGAGCTCTAAAACCACCTGTCAGTACTTGGTGATGACAACTATTAAATCGCTGCCCACTACCACCACAAATCAGCTAATCATAGACGATCATTAACAATAAAAGACCTGTTCTTTCTACTACTTCAAATAAAACACAGGAAGCAAAGCTGCAACTAACTTTCATGGGTTAATCTGTTGATTATTTCCTCCATTCCATATTCCATGCATATTTCCATCCATTGCTTTGTATTAGATATAAAATGTAAAACTTTGACAAATAATCGTCACACTTGTGTTGATTTGTCCAAACGCATTCAGTTTATTACACAAAACAAAGAAAAGCAGCAAATCCTTTTTGAGATTTAGTTTCAGAAGCGAGGAAACTGTCATTGCTGATTCTTCTGGTTCTGTGAGGTGTGGCACAAATGGAAATATGAGTGAGGTCAGAAGGTCAAAGCCAACAGGAAAAACATGTTGTTCCCATTTGTTCTGTTTTAACTGGAAACAGCAGAAACTGCTTCACCTGGACTCAGAGCGGAGGTCACATCCTCTGTATGAGCAGTTTATTCTCCGCACATGGATGACACTATGGTTTCATTCCATTCAAATTATTTAGGCTTGTGTTGGATTCAGCTCTAACTTGGCTTATTTAAACGATTTAAAGCCCAAAACAAATAAATACATTATTCCTAGAATATATTTCTATTTATGTTGGATGAAGGGGAACTTTAATCCACATACTTTTAAATTACTTGAGTATTTTCATTTGATATTACTTTATCACTTTAGTCCCTTCAGATGAAGGTTTTAATATTTTACATTAATTTAATATACTTGAATATTGTATTATCTAGGGCTGGGCAATATCTAAATAATATAAAATAATATTGATAAAAAGGTCATTGATTGATATTGCGGATTGTTTTCAAATATTTCCTGGGCATTTTAAATGTATTTTGCCTAATGTGTTGATTTGGCTGATAATACTTCTGTACTTTTACTGAAGTAACATTTTCAAATCAGTACTTTTACTTGTTGAATAGTTTTAAAAGACAATATTTTACTTTTACTCTACTAAAGTATAGGAATATGAGATCAAAAGGTAATTTTAACGCCTATAATTGCCTCTTAAGTTGTGGACAGAACGCTGAGACGGTCTGAGTGAGTTTGTAAGAAGTGTTTTTTAGGCTCCATTCAGACGAAAACTACAGATCACCTTATTCCGGTGTTTGGAGGAGACATTGGCTCATGAAGCTGCTGCATGTTTGCATGTGTGAATGTTTGAGGATCATGCAGTCAGACCGTGTGACCATCAGCTGATATGTTGGTCGGGCAGTGGAGGAAGTTCTGAATGTTCCCATCAGATCCGGCACAGCGCTGCCTGCAGAGTGGACAGATCTGATCTGCTGACTGCTCTGAGGAAGCTCTTTGTTATCTGCCTTATATAACCAGGCCTGCAGCTGATTCTATTAAAGGTAGCAGTGCTGCCTCATGTCCTGCGATGCCCCCTGCTGCTGCAGCACGAGCACTGCAGCTTCACACAGAAAACACTTCCTAATGCAAACTTCTAAAAAGAAACGAACTGAATTACAACCAGCTGATAATGAAATGGTTCAGAGGGGAAATAATATTCATTAATTCATTCATTAATTGATTAATAAATACACTTTTAGATATGGGAAATACATATGGGAATGGGAATACGTTGAGGTGCAACAATAAGTTAACATGAGCAGATGTGTCCATTTTTTTATTAAACTTTCAGAAAAAAAAGTCTAAAAAAAGAGTAACCTGTTTTGATTTTTGTGAATGATTTGATTGAGTGGGGGAGGAGCCAGGCCATAAAACTATTATACACAAATCTGTCTGCAAATTTATTTTTCACAGTTTAATAAATCATAAGTTTTTAAAAAATCTGTGACAATTCTTAGAACTGAATTGTTTAGATTTCACAAAATGTGTTGAAGGATATGAAGCGTGTGATAAAGCTGACAATGAAGAAATAATTATGAGTTGCAGCTTCAGGATTTAACAATGAAACATAATTCAAAAGGAAAGTGAAGATTAGCAAACTTTAGTCAATTTAGAAAAATAAAGCCCCCATTGAAACAATTATTGAACTTTTTATCTGAGACATTTGTTTGTAGAGGTTTCTGCCTTGATGCCTAATTTTCTTTGGTATTGATCCTGTTTGATTGATCAGATGTTGTTTGTGTCTCAGCTACAGGAGACTGTAAAGAGGAAGTTGGAAAGTGCCAGTTCTCCACTGGGCAGAGACCAGGTCAACGGTTTCAGCGATGGCTTCCCCCCTAATAAGAAAGCATGTCTAGACAACGGCACCGCCAATGGCTCCCCACTGGACTCCAAGCTTGGGATCCTGGACTCGCTCAGCTCTAACGGGACCCACGGGCCCGGGGACTTGACGGACAGCGGGGAGCCGGAATTCCACCGGAAAGAGATGAAGCAGGAGCCAGATGACATTCTGCCCATCATGCCGCCATCAGGTGGCGGCAATAGCAATAGCCTGTTCCCCGATCTCAACCTGAATGAACAGGAGTGGAGGGAGTTGATGGAGGAGCTGAACTGCTCCGTGGCCTACGAGGACATCCAGGACATCCTTAACGACGGCTTCGAAGACCGCAAAGACCCTCTGGACCTAGCACCGACTCCCGGCGGTGCTGCAGCAGTAGGAGGAGCGGCGGCAGGCGGGGGAGGGCAGTCCTCCCAGGGCCTCCATCCTCTGGACCTGAACAGCGTGAAGTCTGAGTTTTCTCCCGCCCCATTTGAGCAGGTGCAGGACTCTCGCATTGGCTCACCACATGTCAGGTCGGCGTCCTCCGGGCCTCCCCCCCCTCACCCCACCAGCTCCCCTGTGGCTGCCTCCTCCGCCTCATCTCCAGCTGTGGCCCCGTCCCAGCCAGCTCCTCCCAGGCAACTCCAACCTCCCCCCAACCACCTCCTCCCCCCGGGTCCCCCGGTGCCCAAAGACCTGTCCCCTGCCCAGCAGCTGCAGCAGCTCGCAGCCCAGAAGCAGAGAGCGCAGCACATCCAAAACCAGATGCAGCACAAACAGCCGCCAGGGAACAAATTCCATGCCCACCCGCAAGCATGGCCTCAAATGACCAACCCTTCCCAGAATCAGCTCGGGGGTCCGTTTGGCATGGACAAGCCTACAAGTCCGTCCCTGTACCCACAGGAATTTAATCCCGGTGCCCAGAAGCAGCTGCTGATGCCCTCTCAGCCCAACAAAGGTTCTCCCAAGGCGGCGGGCAGTGGCTACCTGTCGGGGGCTGGCGGACACCCCAACATGCTGGGCCACCCAGCTCCAGGGCCGCCCCTCAGCCACCCGCCAGCACAGGGTGCCCAGACCTCGGCCACCATGCCAAACTACAACAACACCAAACCTCTGTCGCACTTTGAGGCGGGGCCTGGGCTGCCGCGGCCCCCCAACACCCAGAGCCAGAACAAGGCAGCCCTACTTTCACTGCTCAGACAGCAGCAGATCAAGCACAAGAACAACATGAACTTCCGCCAGCATTTACCACACACACAGGTAAGAAACGCCTCCAACAACTCACCTGTAGCTCCAACAACTTATCCACTCAGTGTATGTTGTGTACATTTCCAGGGCTGAATAAGTATGGAGAATTTTTCTCCTTTTTTTAAAAAAAAATGTTTTAAAAATATTTATCTTTTTATTTAATTGGCTTTTAACCTTGTGGGGCTGCAATTAATGTATGAGTATAGAGTCAATTACTTTCATTTTTATTGTTTTATTTAGTGATGCACTGATCCAGGTTTTTCCGATACCAATCCCTGGGCTGAACATATCTGTTGATATCCCATACCGATCCAATACTATTGAGTGTCGCACGGGCATGAGGTGGAATCATCCGCACTGCAGAGAGAATAGATTTTTTCCTTTTTTTTCTATTTTTCAGCACGGCTGGTGTTTTTTCAACCCAAATCATATGTAAAGCTCCGGGGGGGGTCATACAACAAAATAGATATAAAAATGAACATGATTGGTTTTATTTTCTCTGCAGGGTCTTCAGCATCTTGTATATGAAGGTTTCTGTTGTGCTGGGGTAGTAAACCATCTCACTAGGTTCTTCTAACCCTACCTACTGTATGAGATGGAATATGTTGTTTTCCACTGTCCTCTGATAATTTTCTCCCAGCCTCTTCTCCACACTTTTATGTATTGTTACCTTTTAAAATTACCACTTTTTTATATAGTTTCAATAATAATTTCCCGCCCAGGTCTGATTCATATGCTGAGATATGTAGGGTTAATGTTCTATGTAATCACATAAGAGAAGTAGCATAAACTGGGATGAACAGGAGGAGAGAAGAAGTGAAGGAGCAGAGTGAAGTGATGATACAGGAGAGAAGAGGAGACAAACCACAGGCTGCCCCCTCTGCTGAGCCATGGATTCATCTTATAGAAAATGCAACCTCTGATGTGACACCTGATGTTCTATCTTCCACTACAAAAGTTCTAGCTTCACAGCCTGATAGTAGCTCTTAAGGTATCGTATGGTTAACCCTAACCCTGGCAATTGAAAAGTTCTAAATCCTATTTATGGTCTTAACCCTCACCAAATATATCTTGAAGTAAATTGTCCTGTACTTTAAATTCTACAGGTATAGTTTGGAATATACATAGTAACCTTGGAGTATGTGTAACCACTTCCATTCTCCAAAGTAATGTTGTGAATTGGAATAAATTCTACCTTTTATATATCAGGTTTTATTTTTTCCAATCATGATATAATTGCTTCCACTTATTTTTTAAGAATATTTTGTATAATGTGTAATGTGTGTCGAATATTGTGCTGTGTATGTCTCTGTTTTATAAAACCAGTCTGATCCTAAAGAATTATATCTGGTAAAATGTAATGATGCACCGATTCAGGTTTTTCCAATCCGATACCAATCCCTGTACTGAGCGTATCGGCCGATAATCGATTACGATCCTACTGTTGAATTAATAAGGGACACAGAGCAGAAGCACTGCACTGCAATGAGAGAACAAAGCAGAAAATTTTGTTTAACGTTTTTCTGCACGGATTGTAAGCGGAATGAGCATTTTTTCAGCCAAAATCCTATTTAAAGCTACAGCAATCTTTTATGTTCCATGTCTACTAAAGAGGTGAAATATGCTTTTGCTTTTTGGAACAGCGCCAACAATTCTGCTGTCCTTATTAAAGGGATAATTTTTTACTACCTGCTGTTACTCTCTAATCATTGTTAACAATAAGACAATTTTAATACAGAAACATAGTGTATTTTTCAAAGTGATATAAATGGGAAGCAATTAAAGACGCATACAGCTGACGGGGATGCACCGCTGACAAACCAGCTGTAATAAACAGACCCTTCGGTAGCAGCTTGTGAGCTGGGCGTTCAGAGCCGGGTGCACATGTTGGAGCTGGGTTGTTGTTTGTGGTGTTGTATTTAGACACATTATTACCACACCTTGCACTTTTCCCGTTGCAGGTATTGCCCACAGCCACAGAACCTGATGGCATATCACGTTTGAAATCTTAAACATGAATGACAGAATTGGCTCGGTTCGGCACTTGCTTCATGTTGCTGTGTTTGCCAGCATGCTGCTCTGCATGTGTAGTGACTTAACCCGCTTCCAACATAGAATCAACATGACTAGATGTTTTACTAGAATGGAACACTGGATCAGCCTCTTTCATCCGATATCTGATCAGTGCATCTCTAGTAAAATTATTTCTTTTGTTTTTATTTTCTGGCTAATGATGGAGGTGAAAGGTCTTTAGTCCTGGTCCGTACTGGTCCCATGGTACCGTTATCATTTTAGTAACCCTTTGAGTTCAGGTAATTAGCAGACAGGACTGGTAGCCTTACACAGCAAAGCTGTCCATTACGGCCCCAAATTATACCTGTACCAACCCATACTGTACCTTACTGACAGTTGAAACAAGGCTTAAATGCATTCTTTAACAGATGAACCAATGGTTCTTTGATCACTTGATAAAACTCTGAGGGATTTTCTGTCTGTGTCCATGACTTCGTTTGTTTTCAGTTTTAAGATTTCTGAGTTCTAGTTCTCTGTCACTCCAGGTAAATTTAATGAATTCAACCATGTGTTTACCTTTCTTACCTCTGTTTTTTATCTATTTGAGGCATGTCTATTCATGAGTTTACATCACATCATTTTAGTTTCAATACACATCAAACATGGCCAAAAGGGAAGCAGGAGATGCCGAAGCTTGTCGAGCTCTGCCCCCATTTTCCACAGTATTTGTCATTTTCTTGTTATTTTCATGTTACAAGTTATATTTTTTTTCTTTTTGTCAGTTGACAAAAGGGTTTTCTTTTGTTCATCTTTAGAGGGGTAGTTAATTGATCCTTCATGTGTCGCCACATTTTCCATCCTTCATAACTGAGCGTCTCTTGTGGTTGTCATGGTAGTTTAAGTCCTTAATGTCATGATCCAATCAGCAGAGTTCAGTCGATGAGCCCAACGTTGTTAGTTCCCTTTATAACGATCTATGGATGTGTTTGGAATTTGTTTTTAAAGTCACTTAGAGTTGTTGATGCCCTAACCTCATCTTCCAGGGAATTCCACAGTTTGACACCAGTAACTGAGAGGGATTTTAACATGGTTCTCTCATTTATTTTATGCCTATATATCATAGTTCTTAGTTATAGGACCTACCATACCATGGGACCTAGTTATGTACTAGGTCTCTTATTTTGAAGAGCGCCCGTAAATTGTGTGTACATCATTACTTGTACATCATTTGAACTGTGCTTAAGGTTACGAAGTCATAGACTTAAAGTATGCCAGTTTGAATAAGGGGTTTGTGTGCGCTCTGTGGTTGGCAAGGTTAATGATCAGTTATGAATAACTGTTGCGTGTTAGTTCTGTACGCATGTCCCCACACCTCTAAGCAATTTTGCAGGTGTGCAGAGATGAATATGCAGTAAGTAAAGTGCTTTGTTGGTTAGGTATTGTACTGCTCCATAGTATGGAGGCTCTTCTGTCCATCTTACTATTTATGCGTTTTATCTGTGTTTTCCAGTTCAACCTGTCATGAAGGATCACTCCCAGCTCTTTGTGTTCATTGATTCTCTCTGTTAACTCCATTAATTTGGATCTTTATACTTGTATTGCATCTTTTTTTCTCAAATAGCATGTATTTAGTTTTCCCTGAATTTAGTGATAATTTGTTAATATTACACCACGTGTAGTTTTGTCATTTCCTGATTGACTGTATCTACTAAATAATTCAGGTGGTCCCAGATAAAACCGTTTTAAAATATAGGTTCTTCTAGTATGTTTCCAACCATTTATGTATGTTATATTCCGGCATGTTTGTTGTGGTGTCCCTAATTTTATAGATCTTATTAATTTCTGTTTGCATTTTTTAATCCATAGACCAGCAGTTTTGTGGATTTACTTACTTTGGTTTGTAATGTTGCTGTTTCATGTCCATTAGCTTCTTTTGAATTTCTTGTGTCACTATGTAATTTATCTCTGCTTTAATTCTTTTAATACCTTGGTTTGTTCTCTCATCCACCTTATTTTTATGTACATTCTCCAGTTTTTTAAAGCTCTGATACTAATTAAGATTTTCCTGTTTTCGCAGCATTATTTGTCCTTTTAAACATTATTATTTAGCTTCCAAAGTGTTGATTTGATTTCTTTTCATAGCCAGAATCATATATGCTGGACTTTGGTTTGAAATGTCTTTAATTCCAAGTTCACATTTTTATAAACCAAACATTTTGGTGATTTGTACTTGTAAAACAAGAATAAAGACCTCAGTGCTAAAATTAAATAAAACCATATAAATAGAGAACATTTGACTTGAATCAAATTAAACCAATTAAAATTGTGAGAAAGTCTGAAATAAAGTTGTGTAAAGAGTCTGATCTGTGATCATAGGAGCATCACTAATTTAAAGCATTTTAAACTGGTTGGAGGCTGGAGGCAAAAACTAAAAAAAAAATTTGAGTATGATTTAATAAAATGCAGATTCTGTCTTTTTCCAAAATGTTCTAGAATTTGATTTTATTTCACAGAACAAAAACAGTGAATTAATTCAGTTTCAGTTATCATATTTATTGCATTTGAACAGCTTAATTAACAACCACATCACACATATCACACAACAATAAAACACTGTAATCACTGTGAATGTGTAAACCAAGATTCACATAGCAGGTAAATGGATAAATCTAGAGACTCCTCATAGAAATTCTTTATAATTTTTACTGGTCAGAAACAAATCCGGTTACTTTCAGCTACTTTCAGCTACTTCCTGTTTACCTGTGTCTCCATCAGGATCAGAACAGTTTTCCTGCTCCTCCTCATGGCCCGGGGCCTGTCAACGCCATGACATCAGTGCCCGGAAACAGCGCCATGGCAGCCCAGCCTGGGGCCAACGCCATGGCAGGTAACCATGGAAACGCTGCATACCTGAGCAGCCAAGCAGTGGTGGCGGCGGCTCTGAAGCAGCAGCAGCAGCATCAGCAGCAGATCCTAGAGCAGCAGAAACAGCAGCAGCAGTACATGCAGAGACAGCAACTCATGGCTGAGCAGGTACATTACACCTGTGACATAAAACATATTTTAAACTTTATTAGTGATGTCTCAAGGTCACAAACATCAGTGTAATTCTCTTCATGGACACTAGAGGGAGCTGTGATCTCACAGAAGTTTCCTGATCATCCTCCCCTCTTGTATATAAAATAAAAAATCTAAATGTTACTCATACAGATTTGTTTTTCTGACATGATGGTAGACAACTAAGACTAAAGGATTTAAGCAAATTAGTTTAAAGTTTCCAAGTGCTTCTTGTCAAATGACATTAACTTCCTGTCCCTCCCTCCTGAGAACATAAAGACAAACCCTCCCAGAAAGCAGTTATTTAATTTAGATTATTATGGTTTTCAATTCTGATATGTATATATCTATTTAATCATTCAATTCTGTAGAATAACTATCCAAAACAATTTTATACATGGGATAAATAGGTTATTGTTTATGTGCAGATTTGTGCAAGCAGCAACTATAATAGCCATTAAAATGGTATTTTCTGCAAAGAAAATGGCACAAAATGCGATTGATTGTTAGTGACTCAACTGATATATTTATATGCATAAAGTCTTTGGAAACAATATGGGCTTGAATGGGTTCATTATAAAATGACAGTCATAGACTTAGCAGCTCTTGGGTTTAAATGAGTTAAACATCCTCTGCTCTGTTGCAGCCTGTTTTCCAGTTGTAGTCGGATCTGGATGATGATTGGATGACTGTGATGTTGTTTTTTTTTTCCATTAAAGAAACATGTTATTTTAACCTGCATCCGTGCATGTGTGCAGGAGAAGCAACGGCAGCAGGACCAGCAGCTGCAGAGACACCTGACCCGCCCCCCACCACAGTACCAGGACCAGCCGGGGCAGCCGGCCAATCAGAACCCTTTCCCTCAGCAGCCAGTCAACCAGTTTACAGGTGACACACAGCTAATCAATCATGTATTTCCAATTCTCATCAAGTTATTAATTGATTTAAAATCTAATAATCAAGCTTCACACTGATATCACGTCACGTCAGTGACCGTGAAGAATAATTGTTATTTTAAGCAAACAGGTATTTGTTTCCTTGTTCCTGGTGATTTTTTATCAGTCTGATCGAGACGATAGAATATTAGAATATTGTTGAAGCAGGTTGTTGTTGTAGCGCTGATGAGCAAACTTTCCTCTCTTTCTGAATGAATGTGTAAATGATGCTCACCACTGATTTGAATAGGGGTGTGCCCATGTGCTTACACACACTGAAATTCATTGTTTTTCTTTTACATTATTTTTTATTTTTGTAGCCAAAGGGTTAACTTCATCTCTGTTGAGTTTATTTTCATTCTGTATCTGAGCAGATTAAACACAAGCAAGAAAGATTCCAGAGAAAATATCTTAATATCATATTTACATTGAATTTGTACTGTTTCATACAGATAGATGCAGCAAACAACAAATTAGATTTTAATAACATGAATTAAAATGTGTTGTGGATAAGGCTGAATCTGTTTAGACTGTGTTTATAGTTTAACTTCCTGTTTTTTACAGCTTCCTCTCAGCCAATGGGTAGTGTTGTTCAAATGGGCCCCGCCCCCGGATCCCAGCGCATGTTCACTCAGAATCCAGGCATGATGGGTATGAACCTGAGTCAGGGAGGTGGCCCCGCAGGTGGTGTAGCTCCACCGGGGGTTCAGGCTGATCACGGCCTGTCTTCCTGCGGGGGAGGCGGTGGTGGAGCTGGTGTGGACGTCCAGCAGCTGTACAACAACATGAACCTTCACCCGGGCCACCCGCCCCCGCAGCCTGGGCTGCAGCGACAAAGTATGGGTGCCATGAGCACCCCCTATAGGCAGAACCTGCTGGCTCAGCAGCAGCACCTAAAGGCACAACCCAACCCTGCCATGTTGAAGCAGCAGCAGCTGGCGGCCACCGCCCGCATGCCGAGTACCATGCAGAGCAGTATGGGAGGTAACCTGCCCGGCAGCATGCAGGGTGCTCAGGGCGCCGCGTGGCAGCAGCAGCTTAGCAACCAGCCGCCCTCTGGTAACGCCTTCAGCAACAACCCCAACCCCAACGCCTTCCACATGCAGCAGGGCCGCATTCCCAAAATGCCGCCCGGTGCCACGGCCTTCGGTGCCAACCCTGGAGGGCGGTCGATTGGTGTTCTGAACCCCGTGCAGCAGATGATGCAGACAAACATGGCCGCCACGCAGCAGAGGGTGGCACCCAACCCTCAGAGCCTGGGACAGCCAATGAGCAACCAGCAGCAGACTCAGCAACAACAGGCCAATCAGAATCAGGCCGTGCTGACGGAGCACCTCCCCTCGTTCGTTCAGCCACAGGGTAACAGTCGCCAGGGGCTGCAGTGTAACCAAGGTTACCAGGTGACCAGGACTACGGCCCAGCAGCAGCAGCAGGTGTCCTTTGGATACAACGTGGCATCAGGAAGTTTTGCCCCCGAGAGTGAACTGGTGGACTCGCTGCTCAAGGGTCAGAGCACACAGGAGTGGATCGCTGACCTGGATGAGCTGCTTGCCAGTCACCACTAATTCCTCACCTGGACCAGCTGGACCAGGCCCTGCAGGGCTGAGACGCTGCAAACACCAACACATCTGAGCGTTGGTGTTGGTAAAGATCAGCTGTAAAATTTGTTTACCTGCTGGTGAAGAACAGCTGAGGGCAGTTTAATCATCTATCATCAAACATCATCTTTAAACACGTCATCTTTAAACACGTCCTCAAACACAGGCACCGTCAGCTGACTGCAGTTTCACATGAATGAAATATAAACCAGTTTAGTCACAGATGAGCTTGTGTTTGTGACTTCATCACAAAATCTGACAGCTCTGCAGTGACTCTGGAATCTGAAAGAAACATCACTATGATTCAATCACTAAAAAACACTAAACTCACGTCGTTAAACTGAAACCAGTCGGTAATAAAACATGAATCCGCTGTTTCAGCTTCTCAAAACTGGACATTTGAAGCTTTTCTTTGATTCTCTGTTTCAGCAGAACAGGTGATTGTCAAAGCTTTCAGGGTTTAGTTCATCAGTGATGATTCCACTGAGATTTCAACTCCTTCAGTGGATCCGAAATCTTATCACTGCTGAAAAGGTTCTGAAGCTTCTTGTTGTATGTTTTGTTTTCCTGACGCAGTCGACTCTGAGCATGTTTATCGGCTCCGTTGCTGGTGTCACTGAGTTCAAATGGAAATCAGGACACAAACAGGTCTTCATCCTGTAGGGAAATATAACTTTAAATATCACAACACAACAGGCTTTGTTCAGGGAAATGACCTGCAGTCATGTATGATTCATAGCAGACTGTTTGGTCTCAGTCTGATCAATGATCCTCTGAATATTAATCTGGTATTTGGAAATAATTAAAACTTCTTTTATGAAGCTCAACTCTGTAGAAGGCGTTAATGTTAAAAATAAATTTCCAAATTAAACTGCAATGGGCTGTAACACACAGCGTCTGTCAGAATGAGTCTGTCAACTGGATTTTTGGATTTTAAACATTTGAAATGTTTATGAAGAAAAAGTCCTCAGTGTTTCAGTGTAATGTCTTGCTCAGCAGAACATTAATCTCTGATCAACTGATGGCATTGTTCAATACTTAAAACTGCAGATTAACGTAAATTCATGAAGTGATAACACGGGTGATTTTTAACGCTGCCGATGAGAAAAGTCAAATTCATTCTTTGAATAAACAAACCAGGCTGTGAAACCTGAAGAATCCAACCCTGATCAGAGCTGCAACGATCAATTCATCACAAAAGATTAAATTCATTCAAGTCATTTTTCAAACAAAAATATCAAACCGATAGTTCCAGGTTCTTAAACTTTGCTGCTTAACAGAACAGGTTGAAAATTATTTTTCAAAATCATTTGTTTTTTTCAGCCTGTTGAAAGCAATTACCACAAATCCAGCTTAAAGACGTAGGATTGGACTGCACACAATGAATTTTATGTTGGATCTGCACACATTTAGAATTCACCATGTCCTCATATAAATCAGTGCTTTATGTCCATATTCATTGTTATTAATGATCAATCTGTTGACTGTGTTCAGGCGTGTGACTTCATTCTTCTACCTACTGTAACTGACTCATGTTGCAGACATGTTTTTGTTTGTAATGTTATTATTGATGGTTTCATGTTTCTCATCCAAACGCTGCCGACCTTAAGCTTCCAGCCTCTGACCTGCGATGTGTAAATGTCTATAAATATATTTTTTGTATGTAAACGTTTCCTAATGATCTGGAGAAGATAGATGTTATTTTTATATATTGCAGCGGAGTTTTTGTAATTATTTTATACTTTTGATATGGTTCTCTGTAAAACAAGAGTATTATGTAAATATAGTTCTTTAGAAACTAGTTTGTGTTCCAGTGTGTTTTGTTTACAGTCAAAGATCATAAACATCACAGAAGAATAAAATAAACATCAAACACGTTAAAAACAAACATGTTATAATAAATACTGCAGACAAACAAACATCACAAAAAAGTCACATTATAAACAAACAAACAACATATAGAACACAAAAACAACATATAGAACACAAAAACATGACAACACAGGTAACCAGGAGATGTTAAAAAACACATACTCAAAGGTGAGGTATGAAGCTCCGCCCCCTGCAGGTGTGTTACCTGCTGTTTCCTGCTGTGTTCAGCTGTTGATCGAACTCACTGCAGAAATGTTAGAAGAGATGCTTGGACTTGGTGCTGTCACCGTGTTGGGTGTCCTGGAGCAAGGTGAGAGGCAAAGTGTGTGTCTGTGTGTGTGTCTGTGTGTGTATACACACACCATGTTCTATTATTAGTGTTTCGCTTTAATGGAATTTGCATTCGTACAGAGTGACCATTCATACAGAGTGAACTGAGCAGCTGATGGCTGCAGGTGACATGTTATTGATCATTGATCAGGGAAAAGTTATCGGACTCAAACATTGGTCTGTTTTCAGCATTTAAAGATCAAAATTGATGTAACAATTAGTTGCCTAGTTATAAGTTGATTGTAAGTAGTAAATTACCTATTAAAATGTCTAGAATCTGTGTGTGTGTGTGTATATATATATATATATATATATATATATATATATATATACTTTTACTTCCTTTTACAGTTTACAAAATATTCAGTAATTCTGAGACAAAATACTCAGAAATAAAGACAAGTATATTTAGTGGAGATTTTAATAATTGATCAGCTGTATTGATCGTGAGTTCTGTTTTTTGATTTTGTTAGGCCTTGTGTTGAGAAACTAACGTTCGTGTGTGTGCGCGCGCGCGTGTGTGTTCAGCTTATTTCTCCATCCAGGTGATCTATGCCAGGAGAAAGTACTCTGTCTCCCCGCCGGCTACAACAGGACCACCGGAGTTTGAACGAGTCTTTCGCGCCCAGTCAGTGTTTGTGTGTGTGTATTTATGCATGGAGTTCCTTTCGTATCAAATTAATCATACATATTAACTATGGTGATTACCTTAGGTTTTCTAATGCATGTGTGTGTTGTTAAGCAGTTTCCATTTCACCGGTAACAAGAAGCTGCGTTAGACACCTACAGCATTTAAATGCCTGTCTGCCACTTTTGAATAAAATGTTAAGAGTTCACACACAGATACGTTCACAATTTCTGATGCTACGCGACCACAAATAGATCCACATGATGCATTAGTCCACATACACGAATGTGTCACGTAGTTCTGTTCAGTTTATTAAATTTTCGCCTTTACAAGAAGAAGGAGCTAATGAAGAGAGCTGACTGGGGAAGATGATTCATGATTTATTAATACAGACTAATTAATAAATTATTTATAAATGAGTAGGGAGCAGACAGATTTTGACAGAAGCACAGAGCTGTTTTTTTATACAGGATGGTAAAGGTGAAGCGCTTCGTGTTACGTAAAGCAGACGATCCTATTAAGATGGCAATGCATATAGGTGTTTTTTCATTTACTTTAATCTTTTTAATTAATACGAAGCCCCTCTGGTGACATTTGATAATAAATTCATAAATAAATAGATTCACATCATTATAGTGGTCTGAAATAGGAATAACAGGTTATTCAGTTTGTCCCAGTTTCATCATTTTATTGACTGTTTTGACAGTGTATTATTTTATATTTTTAGAGTTTGATGCTGATGAGTTTATTCCCCTGACATTTTGTTCATTTCATTAATCGCATGAATATTATATAAAATTTATTATTTATTATTTCCACAGACTTAAACTTTATTTAATTTTTTAACAGGCCTGCAATGATATTGGTTAATACATGAACATTAATAGCTACAGCCTACGTGATTTAGTGAATCACTAATCACGAAAATGTCTATAGAGAACCATTTCCTGGCTAAAAATGGAAAAGAAATAGAGAAATATGTGACACGTTCATGGTGCGGACTAAAAGCGTCACGCAGATTTCCGGTTGCATCAGAAACTGAACGCACTTGTGTGTGAAAGCTTAACGTTTCTCAAACTGTGGCAGACAGACATGCATACACTGGAAGTGTATGCATGTACAGTGGATACCTTCTTATTACGTGTGATGCAGCGTGTGTACATCATTTTCACATACCTGTGTGTGTGATTTAAAAAAAAAAAAGGTGCGGCATCATCGCAAGTCAACGCACGCATGAGCAGGACATCATATATACAGTACTTGATTTTTGCACACCATTTTGGTATGGGTCTGTCTTATAATATAAATGAATGAAGCTGATTCTTGTTATTTTGTTCAGAGCAAACTGTTCGGAGTATTTTCCGATCTTCATCACTGTTTTGTGGACGTCTGGAGTCTTCTTCAGCCAAGGTGACGTCACAGAGTCAATTAAAAGAAACTGTTGGGATGATATCAATGATTAAATGTGTGTTTGTGTGTGTTTCAGGCCTGACTTCAGTCTGTGGTCTGATGTATTTATTCGGACGTTTCCGTTACTTTCAGGGATATTCAGCGTCTGCCCAGGGACGGTAAGAGTTTACCACTGTCTGTTTTTCATCATTTAATTCATTTTATTATTCCAACTATACGTGGGGAGACACAATGGAACCGTGGTTAGTGCTGCTTCCTCACAGCAAGAAGGTCACAGGTTCAAGACCTCCTTGGTCTGGGACCTTTCAGGAATAAGCAGGTATCGAAGATAGAACTATAAATGACAACTATATGTGCAGAAAGTTATTACAAATACAGAACTGTGCATGTTTTCAGCTCATGGCTGAGACTCAGGAAATGTTGACAGTTTATTTTTCTGTAACCACAGATGGGTAGAATCAATGTTTCAGATAATGTTTCTCTTTGGTTCCCCTAAACCCCTAACCTAGGTCTAAACCCACCTAAAAATAACTTAACTTAAACCCAACCTGAAAATAACTTAACCTAAAACTAACTTAGTCTAAAACTAACCTGCCCAAAACTAACATAGCCTAAAAGTAACCTTAAGTTAACTTAACTTAAAACTAACCTAACCTAAAACTACCCAAACCTAAAACTTAACCTAACCTAATCCTAACCCCACCTTATTCCCAGCCTTCTCACACCATGAATCAGTGTATTTGTATGATCAGTATATGCAGAAACACGTCTATAACAGTGGCGATTTCTTTAAGACTGCAAGGGAAGCTGAACTTCCCCTGCCATGTCAAAAAATAAATGGCCAAATTTGTGCAGCTGTATTAACATGTTATTGACTATAAATCTGTTAGAACATGTTCATCTTGAAGACGAGTTCTTTCAAAATCAGCTACTTATCATAAATAAATAAATTACATGTCCGTACATTCCCATACCGCTTCCTGGTCTCTGGTCAATGCATTTCCCCATAGACACTGAGCGTCTCTGAGAGTCAATGGGGCTTTTTTTTCATCGCCTCTAAACTCGGCGCCCATTGGATAAATGCAGATCGCAATCGAATCGAAGCGATCCACGTATAATGCACGAGTTACTGTTTTGCCTGCACGCTCTCGCTCGCATTGCATATTTATATATATATATATATAAAAAAAAAAACATTCACATAGTATAAAATCCGGGATATTTTACCCGACTCGCGGGCATCACGGAGCCACTCTCAAGAACTTCCGGGAGATGTCTGCATAACGTCACTTGTTGTTGGCCTTTCCAAAGTGAAATAATTCACTCTTACACTGTAAATAAATCACACTCACGTATTTCATTGTTCTATAAATATTAAAGTTTCCTTGTTCTTATTGTTATTGTTGCTCTAGTTTTAATTACCTTTTGTTTGATGTGCAATCATACTCGGCTAAGTCTGAGTGACCAGTTAGCATCATGATGGCAAACAATGCTAACATTGGGCCAAGTCTCCCAGAACTTCCAGTAAACATCTTGATAAACGACAAACATCTTCCTGAAATGACTTTTTGGAACTTGGGATGTCTGTAAATAACATGTTTATGATGTACAGCAAATATGAGCTTCCCCTGTTTGAAAGATCACAAATCGCCACTGGTCTATAAACAACTGAGTTGAAACTAAAAGTAAAGTCAGAAAGTTCCAACAGTTTTAAACATTATCTTCTACTCTTCTTGTTGTCTATGATACACAAGTTAAAAGATCTAACTGTTGAAATTGGACAGAAGAAAAGCAGATTTGTTGTAGAAAATAAGTTTCATCTTGTTTTTAGTAAATATGGACAACAAACTTGGAATAATTCAAATGTTGTTAGTTATATTGAGAGTCTGGAGATGAGAACAGAAAGCTGTTAAATATCTATAATATCCCATCATTCAGGTGTTGTGTGTGTTGATCTCTGCAGTTTGGCGCCGCTGTATTTCAGCGCTCAGGTGCTCTGGCTTCTCATCGGTTTCTCCTGTGTTGGCATCTTTCTGTCATTCTGTCAACTTTACCTGAATGTGGATCTACTGCAGCAGCTACTCTCAGTGCTAGACCTGGTCTGACCCTGGTCCTGGTCCTAGACTGATCCCAGAGAAGCGTCCAGGAGAAACTGCTGCTCTACAAAAGCAGAAATTCTCTTTTAATATTTAATCTAATTACTGTAGAAATAAGAAAAGTAAAATCTAACTGCAGCTGAATATTTGAGTTTGTTTTATTCGTCTGCTGAAACTTTCTTTGAGCTCTTTGAAAGTCACGTTTTAAGGAGTAGATGTGAAGCCAATGTTATATTTACACAGATTGATGTGTGTTTAGGATTATTATATATTTGCATATTCAAAGATTATGGGAAATGAGTGATAATAACCTTAAAGATCTTAAGAGAAGTATATCAGATATTAAGAGTTATTCAAAGTGGAGCCTTGTATGTCATAATGTCTGGAACTTTAAACTGAAGTTGAATCTCATTTTTTCCTTAATGTTCGAACATTATTTATTTATTTCTTTTGGGTGAATTGACATTCTGGTGAATTAATTATTTATAACCATCAAGTTGAGTTGCAGGTTTTACCATTTAGTTCATGTAATTCTTTATAAACTGATGTTCAAACACAAACTGGTTTGTTGACATTTTTAACTGAAGACTTCCGTTATTATTTTTCTGAATAAATTAAATATGCGTGGACCTGATGACTCAGCAGAAACTGTAAAGACTGAAGTGATGATGAGTCTTAGAGCAGCGTCAGTTTCAGTGTGTGGTTACTGCACATTTTCACCAGCAGAGGGCAAAGATGCTGCATCTGTCTTGTTCAGACCCAAATACTGTGTTTGTTTGCTGGTGTCAGTTTGTTAAATCCACATTAAACTGCACCCTTTAAACCTCTGATCTGACCTCTGACCTCCTTCAGAGGTCAGAGGTCCTCTTCTTCTTGGAGTGACATGTGACCAAACACCTGGTCACCAGAGGTGACCAGAGGTTTGTTTTGACAAAGATCATCTATTGTTTTTGGTTAGAGGTCTCACTCTGAAAAGAAAAGACTAACGGGGTTCATTTATCGACCAAAGATCATCTATTGTTTTTGGTTAGAGGTCTCACTCTGAAAAGAAAATACTTTTTTTAAATATAAACTTGTGGAGTTGACTTTAATGTTTAATATACTACTGGTATCCTTTATAATAACGCATAGTACTCAATTGTTTTTAATATTTATCTAAAAATCACTGAATCATCTGACTACAAGTGTGATAGAATTATCCTGTTGAATAAGATTGATCTCATAATATTACTGAACATGTTTATATGTTTACTTCAGTCATATTCAGCATAATAAAACAGCCCCTGAGCAACATCACATAATATAAATATACACTGAAATCTTTTTTTTGAATTTGATGATTTTGATTTGATGAATTGAAGGCAGTGATTTAATCCAGATGAAGTTTATCTTTTGTGCAATAAATAAAGCCTGATTCCTGTCCAGGGTAAAGAAATCAACCAGTGTTGTGTTTATTCGTCCAAATAGGGTCAAAATAAACATTTAACTGTCATTTTAGTGCAGTTCTTGAGTAAATGTGCTTAGTTACTTTCTACCAAAAGCATCTTCTGGAACATTCATGAAATCTCATTGAATTTCTTCCTTTCGAATGTAAAAACAGCAGACTCCACAAACAGCTTTAGATGAGCTGTAAAAACACATTCTCTGGACTGAGAGGATTCACAGTGACATAATATCTCATAATGTGAACAGGAGAAAGAATTGCTGCAACAACAACATGTTCTCTGGTGAAACTAAAAAATGCTTTTTGCTGTTTCTGTTTTCCTGTTTTGTTTTTTTCTGGAGGAACAAACACAAACCAGCTCTGATGAACAGTTTAGATTTTTAGGGAAGAGTCAGAGATGCAGAGACAAAGAGAAGAGACAGGATGGGGCATCTACACCCCCCAACCTCCCGGGTGCAATTTTCACCTTTTGTTGGAGGTGACTGTGATGGGGGAAAACACCTCTCTGCTGCCACAAATAGATGCCATCAACACTCCTGAATAATATCATATATCACTCAGCTCAGTGCTGCTGTAATTCCTACTCTCTGCTTATAGTACTTAATTTCAGCAGTAAGAGGAGATAAATGAAATTATAGAACTCAAAGCTGCTGCTTTATATTCGCTGAGGGACACGTGAGAGCAGATGTGGTGCCAACATTTAATTTTCAGCCTTTGATAATGAACGTGGGGAATTATGATTCTATTATGGAGCAATTAGCAAAAGATAAAAGATTAACTGGCGGGATGAGTCATAATCATCAGACGAGTCAAAACACAACTGTTTCATTCTGTGCTTTTCATAAACAACTGGAGCAGGTTTTTATGATCAGTTATCTGCTCAGATCAATACCGACCCATATGTTCAAAGTAGTAAGTAGCAATAACAAACTATAACAACAGATGTGTCTATGTCCTCATAGCTTCAGTCCAAACATGTTCATACTGAATCAATCTGTGAATTATACAGGTTAATATTCAACCAAACACCCAAACACACTGACTCTATAAAACTACACAATAAAACAGGTGGACAGAACCTTTTCAACATATTTTTTATTTATTTTAATTAACATAAAGTTGTTTTCAACTGAAAGCACTTCAGGTTTTCTCTTGATCATTCCTGTTGTTCCATTGACGGACAGTTGATGGCAGTAACAGGCCATTAAATTTTTCACATATACAAGACAAATATAAATATATAATATATATTTAAATAATCTACACAGTACAAGCTACAGCAACACAAGCTGTGTGTGTGTGTGTGTGTGTGTGTGTGCGCGCGTGCGTATGCGCGTGTTGCTGTGTCGGCATCAGTCCACTTACAGATGGTCAGACTGTCACTCGTCTGTCACACTGATTGGCTGATTTGCTGCTACTAAAACCCCCCAAACCCCCCCACTCTGAAGACAGTGAAGCATCATGATATGGGGATGTTTCTCTTACTATGGTGTCAGTATTATTTATCGCACACAAGGGATCATGGATCAGTTTGCATATATGAGAATACTTGAAGAGGTCATGTTGCCTTATGCTGAACAGGAAATGCCCTTGAAATGTGAGTTTGAGCATCTTGGTTCCATCTTGGTTCCAACAAAATGAAAGTTCTGCAGTGTCCAACCCAATCCCTGGACCTGAATCCCATTAAAAACTTGTGGGATGACATCAGAAATGCTTTTTTCGAGGCAAAAACCAAGAAATTCAGAGGAGGTTATACAATATATAATATTACCTTAGTGAATTCCAGGAAGGTTAAATCCTTAAGATTTTTCAGTTCACATAGTACAAATTTGAGTATTTAAAGAAAAATGCAGACACTGCTATTTCTTTTAACAGTTCAATATTCATTTTTTTTTTAAATTTTCTGTAAAGTAATAAATATTACACAATTTTCTTCACATTTTGATTTAGGATATAAAATGCAGTGTTCCCAATGCATCGAAATAGAAATGATCACAAGAACTTTGGCTTATATTGAACACTACTATATGTGCAGCAGTCAGCTCATCACATGGATCTGAAACAGGGGAATGTTCCAGGTTTTATAATCCATCCATGAGCATTACCAATAAACCTATAGCAGTAATATAACAACTACCACAGTAAGATTGCAACTACAGCATTAACATTAAAACCCCAACAGTGATATTAAAACTACAGCAGTGAGATTACATCTAGAACAGTAACATTATAAATACAGCAGTATCATTAAATCTACCTACAACAGTAACATTAAAACAACGGAATTACCAATAAACTTATAGCAGTAACATTAAAACTACAGTGACATTAATTCTACAGCAGTAATATTAAAACTTCAACAGTAACATTAAAACTATAGTGGTAACATTTCAATGCCACCACTAACATTACAACAACAGCAGTAACATCAACTCTACAGCCGAAACATTAAAACTACAGCGGTAACATTTCAACTTCAGCAGCTATATAACTATAGCAGTAACATTAAAACCACAGTGGTAGTATTATAACAACAGTAGTAACACTACTAATACTGCTTTAACAGCAATCAGGAGTCAATCCTCTAATAGTGTAGAAATAGCATAGCGGTCATGTAATTACCACATATTTAATCTGAGTCAACTGATAAAAACCTTTGTAGTAAGTTCACAAATAGTTTTAAGGCAACTGGTCTGAGTTTTGGTGCGTTTTGGTCTTTGGTCAAGTAGAAAAATGAATTATGAGGATGCTTCTTCAAACTGATTGTGATTCAGTTTCTGGTGGTGCTGTGCTGTTTACTGTGCTGCTTGCTGTGCTGTTTGCTGTCTCTAATTGTGGCCTCATTCCAATAAAGGCCTCAATGGGCTTGAGTAAATTAAGACCATGGCTTGTGTTTGTGTGTAATTACATGTCACCACCAGCAGATGGAGACAGAATCCTGCACTACAGCTTTAAGTAAATGTTTTTAATGCAGGACTTTACTGGTTCTTCAGTATCTCAGCTGTTCCTGGACCGAATCTACTGGACTGAAGCTTCATATAATGCAGAATCTCCTCCAATCCCTGGGACACATCAGCTGTAACTTTTGTTCCAGCTGTTGCTGTCAGCTGCTTCTTCTCCTCCTCTGACTGGTTGCATCCAGCAGCTGTTCGTTTGGAAGCTGAAGTTTGACAGAACCTTAGTCCTGCTGGTTTCAACCTTCTCTGGTCAGTTTCATTAATGTCCAGTCTTTCAGATTCATCCTGGGTCCAGATGATCATCTCTGTGAGTGTGTTTGTGTGTGTGTGTTTGAGTATATATATATATATATATATATATGTATGTGTGTGTGTGTGTGTGTGTGTGTGTATCTCCATCTGTATGTATCTCTCAGATCATTTCCAATTCATGTCACTAATGTTCATGTTTCTTCTATCCATACAAAGGTCAGACATGGAGTTCTGTAAGTTCAGATCAAGAATTTTTACCCTTTATATGCTTCCTTTAGGTAAAATTATTAGGAAAGAAGAGAAATTCAAACTCCTGTGATATAGCTACTTTGGATGGCATCCCCTTGGCCTCCAGCACCACTGGACTTTGCTGGTTCTTCAGTATCTGGACTGAAGCTTCATACCATGTGGGAGTCATCTTTGTTCAAGATATGACATTCACTGCCACATGCAACACTTTCTAGGACTGCCTTCTTTCACTTTCACTCATATTAAAGGTCAGATACTTTCTGTCTCTAAAAGATGCAGAGAAGCTTGTCCATGCATTTGTTACTTCCAGGCTGGATTACTGCAATTATTTATTATCAGACTACTCCAGAAAGTCTCCAAAGACTCTTGAGCTGATCCAGATGCTGCTGCATGTATATTAACAGGCACTAGAAGAAGGGATCATATCTCACCAGTATTAGCTTGTCTGCACTGACTTCCTGTGAAATCAAGAATAGAATCAAATACTTCTCCTCACCTACAACGCTCTTAAAGGTCAGGCTCCATTCTATCTCAAGGATCTCGTAGTTCCATATCATCCATTGATGTACTGTTGTTAAATCTGTTTGATCATGAGTCAATATATTTCTTATTCTAATTATTGTAATGATCAACTCCTTTCCTGTTCTAAATGTATTGTATTCCATCCTGTGCACACATCATCTATTGCACGTCCATCCTGGAAGAAGGAAGAGGGACCCTCCTTCTCTTCTTGAGCATTTCTTTCTCTTTTTTCACTATTAAAGGGTTTTTAGGGAGTTTTTCCTTGTTGAACATGGGATGTTGTGTTGCTGTTGTACAAACTGTGAAGCCCATTGAGGTGAATCTGTGATTTGTGATTTTACAAATAAAATTTACTTGTCTGTGTGTGTGCTTGTGTGCGTGTGTGTGTGTATCTGTTTGTATCTGTGTGTGTGTTTGTGTGTGCGTATCTGTGCGTATCTGTGTGTGTTTGTGTGTGTATCTGTGTGTTTGTGTGTGTGTGTGTGTGTGTTTGTGTGTTTGTGTGTATCTGTGTGTGTTTCTGGCCAGTGGCTCTGCTCCTTTTCACATTTTCTAAATATCTTTGCTGCTGCAGGTGAGAACAGGTGAGAACTTGTGTCTGATGCAGTTAAATATGTTAGTTTGTAGTTAATGGTTCAGCTCCTGCAGCAATTTGTCCTGCACAGCAACATTTAAATTACCATTAGCGAGACAACTATAGCCCTGCGGTGCTCCGCTGAATGGCAGTCTGAATGAGCACAGCTCTCAAACTGAAGTCTAGAGGGATTCAGGACTCAGGGAGTCCCCCCCCAAGAATTTTAGGCTGAACAAACACATATACTCACAAATCATTCAGGCAGCTGATGATCATGGAGGAACATGGAGAGACCTGTGTGTGTGTGCGTGCGTGTCTGCATGCGTGCTTGTGCATGCGCATGTGTGCGCATGTGCCTGTGTGACTTAGTGACACCAGAAAAGGTGAAAGCTGTTTTTTATCTGGATGCTAGTCAATACAAGATGTTAGTGAAAAGACATTCAGTGACAGGACAGTTAATTACAGAACAGTTAGAGAAACAGGATAGTTAGTGACAAAACAGTCAGTGTCACGACATTCAGAGACAGGACAGTCATTGAGATGACAGTTAATTACAGGACAGTCTGTGACAGGATAGTCAGTGACAGGACAGTTAGAGACAGGATAGTTAGTGACAGGACAGTTAGAGACAGGATAGTCAGTGACAGGACAATTAGTGACAAGACAGTCATTGAGACAACAGTTAATTACAGGACACTTAGAGGCAGGACAGTCGGTGGCAGGACAGTCATTGAAACAACAGTTAATTACAGGACAGTTAGTGACAGAATAGTCAGTGACAGGACAGTTATTGACAGGACAGCTAAAGATAGGGTGGATGATCACTGGAAAACGGAAAAGCAGGCAGCAATTAGATGAAAAAAGAATTCAAAAGTCCTTCAAAACTCTTTCTTCAGACTTTGTCTTTTAGCTGTTTGTTCAGAGCCAGAAGCCACGCCTCTACTATATACATATTTGGGGAAACTATTTCCTCACACCTGATTAATTTCATCAGGCGGTCAGACACATGCTGGAGAGCCTGGTCTGTGAGTGGTGAGGTCTGTGCTGTATAAAGAATACCACAAGTAAAAACACATACTGTATCTGACAATAATAACATTACAAAAATTGTATGTTCTGCAACAGCTCCTGGGGTGTTGGGACAGGGACACATGACAAAATTCCCAATGTCTGAGAATCCTCTGGTCTGGATGGTGATAGTTTTATGTTCTGGTGATCGCAAATCACAAGAATGTTGAAATAGAAAGTAGAGCTCCAAGTTGTTTGTGCTCTTGCACTTATAGAACTATAACTAACTAACTAACTAACTAACTAACTAACTAACTAACTAACTAACTAACTAACTAACTAACGCTAATATTTAATATGTAGCTTTTATTCAGATGATGATTGCAGGAGTTTGAATGATGTTCTGCTTTTGTTCTACTTTTCAGCAGCGGATGTTGAAGTCGTGACACTGTATATCAGACTCTCAGACTCCATTATAAAGTGACACCTTGTATGTTCGGTGACACACACAGCATCAGAGCCAGCGGGTGTTTTCAGGGACACTGATGCATGATGTGTCTTGACACAACCTCAGGCATCACCTGGCTCTCGGTGCAAATGGCTTCCACACCTCAGCGCTAAAAATGAACATTTCAATATGTAGCTGGCAGCATCACGGACAAGTCCGAAGATGTCTAGAGTCAACAAGTGTTTGCTGAAGTACAAATGATCTGAGGCTCTTGATCTGTTTCTGAATCCATTGATCTGTTTCTGAATCCAAAACTTTTCATTTTACTTTTCATTAGTTTAGAAAAAGTTTCTTTGGTTTTATATTTTACTTTTCCTATACCTACATTAAAGAGAGAAGCAGTGTGTTTCAGAGTGTCAGGATCCTATGACAGCCTTGGTCTCTCTCTCTCTGTAGCCCCCTGCTGGCTGGTCTATGTTGTTGTGATGTTCCATGTACCTGCCCTGCCCCTCCTCCCTCTGTTCGCCTTCCTCTTTGTGTGCTCACCTGTTCCTCATTGTCTCATGATTTCCATCCTTATTTAAACTTGCTTGTGTTTGTGTCCCTCTGTCTGGTTTTCATCTTGTCTGCTGTGAGTGTGTTTCTACCATGTTCCTGTTGGTAATGTTGGCCTATTTTTTTGGAGCTTTGTTTATCTCATTCTTTTGTGTGGATTTTTTTCCTGGGATTTTGCTTTCTATTTTTGAGAACCTTTTTTTTTACCTGCACAGGCATCTTTATTTTCCTAATAAAAGACATTTTTGATTGACACGACACTGATGGCTTTTGGGTCCGTCCTTCAAAACCTAACAGTATAAGCAGTCCACTATGGACCCAGTAGATCCCGGTCAGGTGAAACATGTTTTTGAGCTACATGGCTCCATGCTGGGCAGCCATCAAGCTATGCTGGCCACTCTCTCCAAGTAAATGGGGTCAGTGACCACGTCACTAGCAGGACTAACTGCCCAGATTCAGCTCTCCTTGTCTGCCCAGAGGGACCAACCCAGTGGCTCTATCCCAAACCCGCCGGTCAGAGAACCCCGTCTTCCACCTCCAGAGACCTATGCTGGAGACCCTGGGTTGTACCAGTCCTTCCTGATGGAATGCAGCCTTGTCTTCGCTCTCCAACCCTCCACTTTTCCATCAGACAAAGCCAAGGTAGCATATGTTATCACCCTGCTGTCAGGGAGAGCCCGTGACTGGGGCACGGCCATCTAGACCAACACAGAGGATATTCAGGGCAACTTCAGGTTTGGACCAACTGGGAGGATATTCGGGGCAACTTCAGCCTTTTCTCTACAGAGATGAGGAAAGTCTTCAACCGGTCCAAGCAAGGGCAAGAAGCTGCAAGGGAGAGCTTACAACTCTGTCAGGGCCAGACCAGACCACGTCAGACTATGCAATCCGGGGTCGGACGCTTTCGGTCTCTACTGGTTAGAACCTTGATCAGCGATGGGAGATGAGAACTTCCTTGGCTTTCCCTCAACAGGAGGCTCAACCACCCTCTCCTGTGTCCCACCCGCCACCATCAGACACAGGAGAGATTATGCAGGTTGACCGTGCCTGTCTTTCACCCATGGAGAGACATTGGAGGCTGAGGACCAAGGCCTGCCTGTACTGTGGCCAGCGGGGGCACTTTGTCTTGGTTTGCCCAGTAAAAGATGGTGCCCGTCAGAAGTGAGGGGAGTTCTGGCGGGCACACTCCCTAGGAAAACCTTCCCACCTCTTTAGACCGTCCTGCCAGCTACTGTGTTTTGGGGAGGCAATTGACAGACCTATGCCACTCTTGTGGACTCGGGGGCTGAGGAGAGTTTCATTGATTCAGCTATGACTAATCGGTGGGGGGGTCCTGGTCTCCAGGTTCCACTGGCTGTCTACCCCCTCAACGGCGGTCAATTTGCCCAGATTACTCACAGAACTAAACTGGTGAGTTTATTACTCTCTGGAAATCACACTGAGGATATTGTTTTTTATCTCATTGACTCTCCTTTAAACCCATTAGTCGTCAGCCATAGATGGCTAGTTAAACACAACCCCCATATTAACCCCATGTTAATTGGGAGAAAGATACTGTTTTGGGCTGAAGCCCATTCTGCCTGTCTCACTGCCTGAGGTCTGCCCTTAACCCTCTGTCTACCTCTGAGGTTCATGAGGATTTCAAGACCCGTCCACGGGTCCTGAGGAGTACCTCGACTTGAAGATGATGTTCAGTAAGTCTCGGGCCACATCTCTATCACCTCACCATCCCTATGACTGCCCAATCGACCTGCTCCCAGGAACCTGTCCACCTAGGGGTCGTATATACTACCTGTGACCCCCTGAACGGCTGACGATGGGGACTTATATTGAGGACACGTATATTGAGGTATTATCCATCCCTCCTCCTCTCCCACGGGGGCTAGGTTCTTCTTTGTCAGCAAGAAGGATGGGTCCCTAAGACCATGTATAGACTACTGTGTCTTAAATGCCATTATGGTCAAGAACAAATATCCTCTGCCCCTGATGTCTAGAGCTTTTGTACTGTTGCAGGGGGGCACTGTTTTTTCTTTTTTTTTTTTTTTTTTAAAAAAACTAGACTTGTGCAATGCTTATCATCTTGTCTGCATTAGAGAGGGAGATGAGTGGAAAACTGCTTTTAACACTCCCCACCGGTCACTACAAATACCTGGTTCTGCCCTTTGGCTTAACTAATGCTCCTGCTGTGTCCCAGTCCTTGATCAATGATGTACTGCATGATATGGTTAATAAGTTTGTGTATTTGGATGACATTTATTTTTTTCTAGCACATCCAGCACGTAAGGTCAGCGCTCCAAAGACTGTTCAACTTTACAACTGCAAAGGCCAAGAAATGCACTTTCCACCAGAACTCTACCTACTGGCCTACTCCCTAATCACACAGGGACTTGCAACGGCTTTTAGGATTCGCTAATTTTTATAGGAGGTTTGTGCAGAACTACAGTTCAGTGGCACCCCCCCTGACATGTCTAACCTCTTCAGTCATGTGGGAGGGGGCGGCAGAGAAGGCTTTTCAGGAGCTGAAGGCCTGGTTTACATCAGCTCCGATCCTGATCACTCCTGACCCCAAACACCAGTTTATTGTGAAGGTGGATGCCTCTGGTATTGGTGTTGGGGTGGCCCTGCCCCAAAGGTTCTGTATTGATGGTAATGTGCATCCCTGTGGCTTTTTTTTTTCTCATAGACTGTCTGCTCCTGAACATAATTACAATGTTGGCGATCGGGAACTGTTTGCTGTGAAGCTGGCTCTACAAGAATGGGGGCAGAGCATCTGTTTCTTATCTAGACAGATCACTGGAACTTGGAGTATTTGAAGTTGCTGCCTGTAACACCTGTGCCCAAGACCTCCAACCAGCTGCCTGTAACACCTGTGGCCAAGACCTCCAACCAGCCATCCACAGGCCTTCTTCAACTGCTTCCTATCTCCAAGCGGCCATGGTCCCACATCACCCTGGACTTTTTGACAGGACTTCCTTCCTCAAATGGTAACACCACAGTACTCACAGTCATTGATAGGTTCTCCAAATCTGTACACTTGCTCTGTCTAAGCTACCTTCTGTGAAAGAGACTGTGGTTTTGGTGATGGACCACGATGGACCAGAGGGCCCCAATTTATCTCTAGATTCTGGAGGAAATTCTGTAGGTGTCTTGGGTGACTCAGGTGACTCAGGACCTGGAGCGGGTTCTGCAGTGCCTCTCCTCGAGGAAACCATACTCATGGAGTCAACACCGGACATGGGCTGAGTATGCCCATAACTTACTCCCCGTAGCTGCTACAGGGCTGTGTCTATTCCAATGTTTGAGTTACCAACCTCCTCTGTTTCCTTCCCAGGAGGCTGACATGTCTGTTCCCTCTGTCCTGGCATTCATCCGACACTGTAGAACCACCTGGGGGAGAGCTCGGCCAGTACTCGGATGCCATATCGGCAGACTCCAGGCACCACACTACCAAGAACCTGCCTTTGAAGGAGAGGTCTAAGAAAGTCACTCGTTTCATCGGCCCTTACCCAATAAAGCACTGTCAGTCTGGCTGAACCTGCCTTTACCCCTTCGCCAGATACACCCAAAGTCCCACGTCTCCCGGGCTGGTCCATCACACTCCCTAGTCTCCCCCCGTCAAGCACCTCCCCCACCTTGCATTATTGATGGGACTCCAGTCTGCACCGCCAGGAAGCTGCTGGACGTTGGACAGCGTGGCCAGGGTCTTCAGTTTCTTGTCGATTGGGAGGGCTAGGGGCCAGAGGAACTGTCCTGGGATCCTGCTGGGTGCATTTTGGACAAGACCCTCATCCGGGACTTCCGCCAACAGCATCCTGACATCCCTGTTTTTGCACCAAGAGGCGCATGTTGAAGGGGGGGTACTGTCAGGATCCTATGACAGCCTTGGACTCTTTGTAGCCCCCTGCTGGTTGGGCTGCGTGTGTAGCTTGTTGCGATGTTCTGTTCTCCTCCCTGTTTGTCTGCTCACCTGTTCCTCATTGTCTCATGATTACCTGCCCAGGCATCTTTATTTTCCAAATAAAAGACATTTTTGATTTGATTTTGTCTGTCCTTCAAAACCTGACGGTGAGTAGCAACAGCTGTCAACAGAATTAACATTCTGCAGAAACATGAATATTTCCTCTTTCTTTATGACAGAAACAAACATTTCAGGTTGTATCTTTAGGAAACAACAATTATTGATACTTTACATCCTTTTGTTAATGTTTTTTTTTTTAATTTTAATTTAGGTTTAATTTAAACCTTCAATTTTAAACATTATCTGATGTAATAATGTTGGTAATTACATCAACTTAATATTGTGTAATTTAAACTTTAATTTCTGTTAATTGATTTAAAACAAGTTAATGTAACTTCTAATTTATTTTCGAATAAATTGACATTTTAAACTTGAAAACCTATGTTTGTAATTATGATAAAATTTAAATGAGTTGGAAAAACTTAATTGTGTGAAAAATCAAGCTATAAACTTAAGTTGACTCAACTATTATCAGTTAATTGTTCAAACAACTTTGTTGAAAAATCTGATTCACTATCTCAGATATTGTGGAACATAATTTCATTAAGGTTTTAGAACTCAAACAGATGATGAAACACTGAGTTTGTTGTTGAACCAACACATTAGTTATTAGAGTGAATAAAGCTCTGTAACACACACACATACAGTGGTGTAAAAACTGTGTGGCCCCCTCCTGTTTTCTTATTTTCTGCATGTTTGTCACACTTAAATGTTTCAGATCATCAAAAAAATTAGATATTAGTGAATACCAACAAAAAATTGCAACGGCACAAAATGCAGTTTTTAAAATGAGGTTTTTATTAAGAAAAAAACCTACATAGCCCTGTGCTAAAAAGTGATTGCCCCTAAACCTAATAACTGGTTGGGCTCTCAGCAGCAACAATTGCTGAAATCAAGTGTTTGCGACAACTTGAGTCAATGAGTCTCTTGAGCTGTTTGCGAATGCGATATTGTGCTGTCACGCAATGAGCTTACATGTAAAATCATTGGAAAGACGCAATTGAACACGAATTTCCCCAACGCAAGGGGCGCGAAAGTTGCCTCTTCCTGTCCATCACGTTGGGTTGAAAATATTGAATTTTGCAGGTGAATTCCTGTGACGTCGTGCCTCAATAGCCAATCAGTGTTGGGATTCTCACAACCGTGAACACAGCTTGACAGTGCTATGGAGGAATCTGGCCTACTCATCTTTACAGAATTGTTGTAAGTTGAGAGTCAAACTGCACAAACTATTCTACAGGAGAATTGCATCTACCGGGTGTAGAGTTTGACATTTTGAGCAACTTCTTGTGCTGTTTTTAACCACGTATTTCTTCTGAGTTTTAGCAAGAAACATGAAATCATCCATAGATATTTTCTTTGGTACCTTTTTAACCTGACTAGGACTGTCTGTTAGTCTTAAGTCAGGCATTTTGTATGGTCACCCATACAGTATTTCAAATGGTGTTGGGCCTTTGTCTTCTGTGAGTGTTATTTGCATGTTTAGTTGAACAAGATCTACACATTCATATCTTTTTTATAGTACCATTTGTTCTTTCTACTAGTCCTGCTGACTGTGGGTAGTATGCACAATGATTTTTTAGTTGTATTCTGAGATTTTGTGCCACTTTTTCTAATACTTTTTTTTACAAAGTGTGTTCCGTTGTCGCTTCTAATTATTTCTGGTATGCCAAATGTGGGTATTATCTTTTTACATAGCATTTTTGCAACTGTTATAGCGCCTGGAGATTTAGATGGAGTTATTTCTACCCCTATAGAAAATGCATCTACTATCACTAAACACTATTCTAGTCCTTTAGATTTGTTTAGTTGAATAAAATCCATGTGTATTGTGTGAAAAGGATGTTGTGGATGCAGGAATGAGCGTTGTCCGGTTCTAATTCTTCCTCGTGGGTTATGTTTTGTATGATGTTATGCATTGTTTACAAAATTTTTTGTATAGTTTTTGAATCCATATACTGTGAAATGTTTTTCTACTAAGGATACCACCCCCCTGTTCACACATGGCAAGGCCCATGTGACAATTCTGCTGCCCTTTTTTAAATCACCAGAAAATCACACTACCACCAGATTTTACTGTTAGTATGATCTTTTTCTGAAATGCAGCATTACTTTTCCAACAGGTGTAATAAGACACACACCTTACAAGAAGTTCAACTTTTATAGGATCATAAAGAATTTTCCCAAAGGTCTTCGGGATCATCAAGATGTTTTCTGGCAAAATTGATGAGCCTTAATGTTCTTTTTGCTCAGCAGTGGTTTTCATCAATCATGCAGCCATTTTTGCCTGATCTTTTTCTTATGGTGGAGGCATGAACACTGACCTTAAATGAGGCAAATGAGGCCTGCAGCTCTTTGGATGCTGTTGTGGGGTCTTTTGTGACCTCTTGGAGGAGTCATTGCTGCTTTTGGGGTAATTTTGTTTGGCCGGCCACTCTTGGGAAGATTCACCACTCTCTGGCTCTCATTGTGGTTTGCTGGAATCCCAAAGCCTTAGAAATGGCTTTATAACCCTTTCCAGACTGATAAATCTCAATTACTTTCTTTATCATTTGCTCCTGAATTTCTTTTGATCTGGGCACAATGTATAGACTTTTCAGGGTCTTTTGGTCTACTTCACTTTGTCAGGCAGTTCCTGTTTAAGTGATTTCTTGTGTATTCGTGTATTTATCCTCATTTATCCTTATATTATTTATTAGGAAGTTCATGTTTTAATTTCGTCATTTCCATCAAACATTTCTAATGTAATTCAAACTGCATCAGATAATGGTGGAAAAATTTTCCTTCACTTACATGTTGATTGTGTGTTAGTAAGAAGTATTAATGACATGAAAGACTGTCTTAGACTGTCACATGAAAAAACAGTTAATTATAACCTTTATTATAATTATCATTTCAATGTGGATGAACTACTTACTGTACATGTATACCCCTAGTACACTGTTTCTATTTAAATATCTAGAGTTTAAACAAACAACGTCATTTGTTTTGTTTCTTGTCATTTTTACTAGGGAAGAACCCTGAAGAACAGCCCTTTCTTTCTCCAAGAATAAACAAGTGTCGCTGTAGCTGTTCTACTCTGGTTAGATGCTGTAATATATTATGATTATTATGTCGTACCTATTTTTCAATCATATAAGTTCAATCATTATAATTACTTACACAGAACTTTTTTCGTTTTTTAAGTAGAAGTTGAAAATAGTTCTGCACAAATGAAATTAAAATTGATGATGTCTTGAGGACTAAAATGTGTGGTAGTATTTTACTTCATACTTAAACTAGACTTTTATCCCTTAAGAGTTTTAGAAGAGCAATAGTGTGCAATAGCAATTTTATCATTTTACAGTATCAGTATTGTAGAATTTGTTGAGATTTGAATGTGAACTCTAATATTTGCAGTCAGTATTTAAGAAAAAAAGCAGTGCAAATACAAATGCAATTATTAAAATGGAAATACAGAAACACAGAAACACCCCAAGTATCGTCCTTCATGACGTTGTCCACCACAGTCAAACCAGCAGAGTGATGTGGAATCTCTGCTGCACCAGGTTGGACACAGTTATCACTGATGATCCAAGCTAAGTCTAAGAGAGGAAATCAAATGGGAGCAATGAAAAATATTAAGGATGTTTTTTTTAGATTGATAATAATATAATTCCATATCAGTAAGATAAAACTGTCTCTAAATACAAGTTTGACCATTAAAGGAAGTGAAAAATCAGTGTCTAAAGCTAATTGTACTTAATTGTACTTGGGTGGAGGCATCACACATATTAAAGATAATAATCTTACACAGTGCTGTGATCCTATGGACTTCTATCACTGTCAAAACCATTAATATGCTCACTATGGAAATTATAATGTAAATCTTCATGAAAGTTATGGACATTGTTAAGCATCAACACAGAGTCCTACTTTTATAATTTCTTGTTTGGTGTCATCTTTATTATTAAATTGTCACATCTAGACCTACGTGTTGGAAGACGGCTGTTGTGGACCAAGATATGGAAATTATGGAGGAGGAAGAAAATTCTGGAGAGGAAAGCCACAAAAACCCTTGGCCAAACTGAGAAGATATATTCGCGTTCAAACGCAAAATAGGCAATGACATTATAATGCAGTGTAAAGTGTGCCCAAGAGAATGGAACTTTCAGCATTCAACATCTAATTTACGAACGCATGTGGCAGTAAGTTGGTGTATGTGCTTTTATCTCTTACATCATAAACTGATTATTTATTGTTTGGTTAAAAAATCCTAGATAAAAACCTTCCTATGTAAGCTGAAGGGGCCTTCATGATACCATTTTTTTTTCCACCCTGATCAAGTGAAGTAGTGCAATTAATTGCCTCACATTTAAAAATCAGCTTTAGTGATCAGTCAGAAATTGGAATACAGGAATTTAATGTTTGAGTCTATAAGAGTCTATAAAGGTGGTGAGGGTGTGGGAGTCATCCACCAGCAGGAGACGGACGTGACACAGGGGACATTGGGGAGAGGAATGTTCAGAGGTTTGACTCACCAGTTCTTCCTCTTCTACTGTTGAGTTCAGTCTTTTTGCTGGACAACGGGAGATGAAATGGCCCACCTGGCCACAGTAAAGGCAGAGATTTCCCCTCCTCCGCCACTCCCGCTCCTCGGGGGTGAGACTGGTACTACCCACCTGCATGGGTTTGGGCTGGTGCTCCGTAGCGGGGGTCCAGTCTCAGAAACAACACGGGACTGGGAGGGCAATTGGTGGTCCGCCTGTCCCTGGCGCCTCTCCCCGATCAAGGTCAAGAGTTCAATGATCCCATCTAGTGTCCTGGGAAGAATGTGTGACACCAACTCGTCCTTGATGTAGTCACTAAGGCCCAACAGGAAAGCGTCACACTGAGCCGATGGATTCCACCCACTTTGACGGGCTCTGGTGCGAAAGTCTATAGCTAAGTCAGCGACACTTCGGTTCCCCTGTTTCAGACCCAACAGACATCGGCATCTGGACCCCTCGAGACTTCTCCAAATACCTTGCGAAGTTCGGCGCCAAAGGTCTGAAACGAGGAGCAGGCGGGGGTTCGTCGCTCCCATTCCGCCGTTCCCCACAAGCGAGCTCTGCCAGGTGGTTAATGGTGAACGCCACCTTCGCCGTCTCCTGAGCGAACATGTAGGGCTGCAAGACGAAGAGGATGGAGCAGTTTGTAATGAAAGGGTTGCAGCCCTCTGGGTCTCCAGCATAGCATTCCGGGGTTCCCACCCATGGCTCGGGAAGCGGACCAGGTGAGACGGGAGCTGGAGCGGGTGGAGTCGGAGCTGGAGCTGTCGGTGAAGCGGCAGGCGTGGCTTGTGCGAGGGTGTTCATCAGGAGTTGGACCTGGGTGGCTAACGCTACCAACACTTGTTCTTGGTTAGCCACCGCCGGATAAACCTCGGAGCTGGAAGCGGAGAACATTGCCTCGTTGTCGCTGGAGAGTGTGCTCGATTCTCTCGAAGCGGTCGACGGGGAAGTTGAGTGCACTGGGTCCATTGCTGGCCAGATTGTACTGTAACGGGTGTGTTGTAGGACCCAAATGCAGCACAAAACTCTGGCAGGTAGTTGGTAATGACTTTTATTGTTCACACGAGTAGCAATCAATGCAGACTGGCAGATCAGGGAATCCAATACATGATGCAGACAAACCAGCAAGGGGTAGACTAGGGGAGAGTCGGGGACAGGTGAGGAGTCGTGAAGCCGCAGCAGTGAATCACCAAACAGCCTGGGATCGGGGCAGGCAGGAACCAGGAGGAACTCGTGGTCGGGGACAGAAGGCTGATGTAATTATCAGGGTGGCGATGAAATGGGATGGTCAGGAACAGGCAGGGTCGATAACAGGAAGGCAGTCCGAAAAACGCTGGAAAGTCTGGCATGGGAGCAAAGAACAATCTGGCTGAGAGAGTGGAGAGTAGAGGCTTATGTACTGGCTTGATTGCTGATGAGGTGCAGCTGAGGGGAATCAGGTGAGTAGAGTGAACTGCAGGCTGACAGGCAGGTTAGCAGGAGGAGGAGCAGGTGGAAAAGTACTGGGGAATGTGTGTGAATGGAGTGAGAAGAGGGGAGATCATGACACTTCTCTACTGGTTTGCATTAGCTCACAGAACGTTAGCTCCAGTGTTGGGCACGTTACTGTAAAAGCGTAATTAGCCATAATTACTAGTTACTTCTCCAAAAAAGTAACTGCGTTAGTAACTTAATTACTCTATTGTAAAAGTAACTTGTTACTGGTAAAAGTAACTATTATTACTATATCAAAAAAGACTCCACTTCCACTAGTTTAGTGGAAGCATTTATTTTGTCGGGATGCTTCTTTAAATTGGCGTTGCTTAGAACAGACGTGGACAAGCGCTTTCCCCCAGCACACAATTTGCACTTCACATATACATTTTTAATCTTTCATCACAATATAGATGAAGTAGTGCTTGTATAATATATATATATATATATATATATATATATATATATATATATATATATATACACACACATATATATATATATAAATTGTCGCCAATTTGTGAATGCAATCTTTTTTTCCGATCGCTCGGGACTTGCCATCTCAAACCGGAACTGTCTGGAACTACATTCTGTTAAAAGATTCACGACCAGAACAGTTCCGTTTAAAAAAGGAGAAGAAGCTCCCTGTCAAAATCCCATGTTAAATAAAGAAAACGATGTACTAAAGTCAGATTAGTTACATTATCCGAGTGCTTGAACAATTCCAGTGTGCTCGTTTCAGTGTAATCTACGCTGTTTCGGTGTCTGTCTGTGCTGTTTGGCATGAAGCGACAAGTTTGAGCGTGTCTCTGGTTGCTATGCAATGTGAGGCGAGCTGAGCTGAACAAATGCGTCCGAAACTGTGCTAAAAATTGCCCGAAACCGATTAAAAACCGTAAAGATTTGCGAGCGGCGTGCGCTGCATTATTTTACATGCACTGAGTTCCGGCAAGAGTTTTGAACCACTTTCACCCCTGGGTAGCCCCAGCCTGTAGTAGCAGCGCATACACACACACACAAACACAATCAGCGGAAACAGAAACGCTTGACATAGTAACGGAGCGCATTTCATCATCTGTAAAGGTAACGCCGTTATAACAATGGAAACAGTAATTTACCCGTTTATTACTCGTTTCTGAAAAAAAATAATGCCGTTATGTAATGGCATTATTTTCAACGCCGTTACTCCCAACACTTGATTAGGATGAAATTGGCACTCAAAAAATAGAAACTTGGCTATCGTTGCTTATAAATTACAGTGTTATGTTTGAATTACTTAAAATTGTGAGTTATTCACATTTACTTAAGTTAGTTGCAGCAGTTGAAAATAAAACAGTCCAATGTCGGGTTTACTCGTCAAGGTTCAAGGTCAGGTCAAGGTTTCTCCAACACAACTTTATCATTTAAAACCGATACAAAACATAAAAAAGCAGCTGTCCGTTTAAGGACAGGGCTATGTTTCCCTCATTCGAAATCATGCAAGATCACAGCGCAACATCCGCTAAGTGTATCCACCATTTATAATTGGGAGACATGTGGAATCTCCAGCCATCGTGGAAATGATGGTAAGTAAATGTAATTTAACTCTCATTATTTTACAAAACGATTAGTATTCAGTAATTTGCACTGAGTATTAAGGGGGCACGTAATGGAAGGTGGGACGTGATGGAATGGCGGAATGGATATCAGCAGTAGAGATTCAGACTACCATAACTCCTCAACCGCTTGTGTTGTTCAATAATAATTCAAACAGATTTTGGAGGCTGCGAAGCGGGGGTATGGTACACATTACTGTACCTTTGAAATATGAATCAAAACACAGTTATTTTAAGTTGTGAGGCATACAAACTGTTTCAGAAACATAACTTTTTCTCTGGCCACTAAACACCAGCTTATGATTAGCCACAGTATTTTTTCATCAAGCTGTGAAACAAACAATTTGAAGGTTGAACAAGTTTCAGCAGTCCCTCTTGATGTCCTGAAAGAGGAGGTAGCAATTAGTCTCAGTCAAAAGTGTCCTGATCTCACTATTGTTAATCTTGCACACAATGTATATGTTGATGACATCAATGGGCATCAACAAAGATGGAATCACCTTCATTGTAAAAAAAAACTAAGCTCATGATACAGAGAACACTATAGATCGTTTGAGCTGGATCCCTCTCCAAGGGATGTTTCTGTGATTGAACTGAGGGAATTTGTGGATTGTTACCCCCCTCTGTGATTAAAAAGTTGGCCCTCTACGGATGGTTACTTTAAAAAGATACATACATTCATCAGGTGATTATAATATTATTTATAAGGAATACTTGCACATTGGCAAAATTGATTTTTCCCCAACTTAACAAGCTTTAATTGGCACTGGGCAATATGTACAAAATACATTTTCAAAAAATATCTGACCAAATACCTCCATTGATAATGAAATAATTTTGATTTTAAACATTTGAACATTTTAAGTGATATGTATGTTATATGATGTCAAGAGACCAGTAAATATTTGTGTTTTGCTCTGTTTTAAACTAATATCCTCTCTTGCAGAGTAAGAGTTGGATTTGAGAGTAGAGAGCGATGCCCCCTAGGACAAAGCTTCGGATTGTCCTAGGGGAAGATAATTGTATGAAGCTCACTTTGCTTTCTGGAATACCAGATTCTGTCGACAGTCTGAGACTTGAGATCCAGAAACAATGTGGAATTGAAGGAGAATTCAGACTGCAGTACATGGACAATGATTTTGACCAGTTTATGAACCTGACTTCAACAGCAGATCTCCAAGACAAAGGAACAGTAAAGGTGATAATGTTAACTGAGCCGTCAACACAGCCACCTTTTGATGCAGCTTTTGGCCCGGATAGCTCTCCTGTGGACACTGATATACTGTCTTCCTCTGAGTCAACGCACTCAACCTCATCACTGAGACTTCAAGGCTGGCCATGCAACTTCCCCATTCCTGTATTCATCTATTGAAGGAGCCTAAATGCAGTTTATTTTATTTGGAATAATTTCTTATTTAAAAAGAAATGTAAGTTCATAAGTAAGATTAATATTGTTTATTACTTCATTATTTAAAAGGATTTAACATATTATTTACATATGTACAAGATTTATTTTTATAACCGGAAGACAAGACTTTTATTGTGACATTTGTTATTCTCGGTTGCCATGGGAGCGAGGTCAGTAAGAACAGGAAGAAGATTGGAGCAAAATAGTTTTTTGACCTCTCTCTCTCCGCAGGCTCCGTTTGATTTGAAAGACGTTTTTATCGTGGAAATATTTTCAGTTTTGTAATGTTGTTTTAAGTAAACAGTTTAAATTAAGAAGTGGACTCATGGTTTTATTTTGAAGCGTTTTTTTATACAGCCTGTCGAACGTCAAGCTGAAGCTTCAATCAGAAAATACAGGACACGTAAGAACCTACATTTCAGTCAAAAAACTCGCTCTACACGGACTATTGGATGTTAAAACCGGACAGGATGTTTAAGGACAACGACAATAGGACACCCCTGCATGGATTCGAAGCCTTGTCAGTCGAAAGAAAACAACTGTAAGTAAAATACTGCTACGGATTGCCCGTGTTGTCGATAAAAAAGGGACGTCTATCTGCTAAATGACGAAGCGGAACGCACCGGAAAGCTAAATGCTTAACAGCTTGCTAACTAATGTGGATGTGAAAGATTTAACCTAATATGGAACAGCAAGAACAGAAACGGACTGTGAAAATGACAGAAAAAGGCATGGAAGAGCATAAAACCAGGCTGTTGAATGCACGTAAAGGCAAGCTATCTCAGCTAACTAGCATGGCTAACCAACTTGAGGAATTAATGGCGGACGACGCGAACGCCGACCTCGTTAAGAACAAGCTGCGTGTCGATTTCAGTGGTTTACAGACTGAGTTTACAGACATAAACTACAGTTTGCAACACTTCATGAGTGAGGAAGAATTTTTGGAAAACCAAGTGGATTATTTTGAGCCCAAACAAACCTCAATGACTGATTTCTTTTGGAAATGTGAGAATTGGATGAAAGAAGTTATGATACGTACTGATCAGGCAAAGGAACAGGAACGTGGAGCAGAGCAAAGTGATAACAGATCACTGCGCACTAAAAGGTGTAGTTCACGACATTTAACCATAAAGTCAGCTTCCTCAATGAAAATGAAAACAGAGCTGCAGCGTGCAGAACTTAAGGCTAAGGCAGCAGCCGTAAGGGAAAAATTGGCCATAGAGCAGGAGGAAGCAGAGCTTGAGGCAGAGCGAAGGAGAAGGGAAGCTGCCATCAAAGCTAAGAAAGAAATGCATGAAATTCAAACAAAATTAGCTGAATCAGATGCAAAATTGGAAGTTTTACAGAAATATGAAGATGAGCAGGATGATGTGAGCAATGGTGAATCTGATGCTCCAGATGATAAAGGAGCAGTGAAAAGTACTCCACTCGCATTGCCACAACATGCCACGCCAACACTGCATTATTCCCGACATGATTCTGTTAACCACAACTTGCCTGCTAGATCAAAAGGAGATGTAACTGATGCAAAAAAGAATGACAATGATACACTTGTGCTGGATAGTTTGTGCCAAGCCATAACCCAACAGGCTAATGTCACAGAGTACTTGGTGAAAAATCACAAGGCATCTCTACTTCCTGATCTCGCCATCAAAACATTCAAAGGAGACCCCCAAGTTACCCTACAAGCTGAAAGAATCCTGGAGAAAATACGCCTGTGACCTGCAAGAAAAAACAAAGAAAAGAGTTAAATTCACAGACTTTGTTGAATTTGTGAACAAGCAAGTTAAGTACTTACTACACCCTCTCTATGGGAACATAAAGGACAACACCACCAACACAAAGGATTTAGTTTGACAAAAACCCAAGGCACAAGATAAAAACACAGCTAAATCGAAGAAGGTCTTCACAACATCTGTTGCTTCGTCAGCAGAAAAGGACAAGACGGAAAATGAAAGCTCAAAATCTAACAAAACACATTTAGCGGACATCAATGGGAAACCATGTCTTTATTGCAGTGGAGAAAATCACAGTTTCGTAGTCTGCAAAGGATTCAAGAGGAAGTCACACAAGGAAAAGCTTGAGTTTTTGAGAGGTAAAGGGCGGTGCTTCGCATGCTTAAAACAGGGTCATATGAGTAGCAGCTGTACAGAGAAGGCTCAATGTCAAGAATGTGCTTGTCCACATCCTACTCTGCTGCACATCACGTTTAAAGAGTCAAAGGAAGAAACGACGAAAGACAAAGTAAGTAAAGATGAGCAAGCTGTCACCAACGCTCTTGTTCAAGCATCTGAACTATGTGGCCTCACCGGGGCCGGTAAAGAAGATTGCTTCCTGTCTATTGTTCCGGTTCAAGTCAAGGCACAGAAAGGAACCAAGATAGTGATCACCTACGCGTTTTTGGACCCAGGCAGCTCTGCTACCTTTGCTACTGAGTTACTAATAAATGAGTTGAACCTGAATGGAAGGCACACAAGCATCTCCTTGCGAACTATGGGGAATGAGTCTGTGGTGCATACACACATAGTGACAGGACTGGAAATCAGTAACCTGGCTGGAGACCAGTTTATTGAACTTACAGAGGTGTTTTCCCAGAATGCTATTCCTGTGACGAAGGATAATATCCCACGTCAAGAGGATGTCAGTAAGTGGTCTCATCTAAAGGAGGTGAGGCTTCCCGCAGTTGAAGCTGAAGTGGGACTGCTAATCGGAGCTAACGTTCACAAGGCCATGGAACCACTTCAGGTGGTGAGTAGTGTAAATGATGGGCCATATGCTGTGAGGACAGCATTAGGATGGACAGTCAACGGTCCTCTGAAAGGCAGCAATGATGGACTGAGAGCTAGCTCGTCGGCAGTCACAGCTAACCGAATCTCTGTAGCCAGACTAGAAGAGCTATGGCATCAACAATTCAAGCTGGAGTTCCCCGATGCGGGACAGATTGAAGACATTGAAATGTCCAAAGAAGATTACCAATTTATGAGCATGGTGTCTCAGTCAGCTCAACTGAAAGATGGTCATTACAGTATTTGCCTTCCACTGAGGAACAAATCGCTGTGCTTGCCAAACAACAGATCAGTAGCAGAACAGCGTGCGCTGAACTTGAGGAAAAGATTCAATAAAGACGCAGTACAGAGTACATTGCGTTTATGGAAGACATTGTCAAGAAAGGCTATGCAGTTCACGTCGACAGTGCTGAATGTGAGCCGCCTGAAGGAAGAACATGGTATCTGCCTCATCATGGAGTCAGACACCCTGTCAAGCGCAAGTTGCGCGTTGTCTTTGATTGTGCAGCAAGCTTTGGAGGAATGTTGCTGAATCAGCAACTTTTACAGGGACCAGACCTGACAGGTTCGCTAGTTGGGGTTCTCACACGGTTTAGGCAAGAAAGCATCGCCATTATGGCAGACGTAGAAGCCATGTTTTTACCAAGTGGCAGTCAAAGAAGAAGATACAAATCTACTCAGATTTCTCTGGTGGTCAGAAGGAAATCACGAGAAAGAGCTTGCCGAATTCAAGATGAAGGTGCACATCTTTGGTGCAACCTCGTCACCAAATGTTGCAACCTATGCCCTGCATAAGTGTGCAGCTGATTTTGAGAACGAATTTGGACAAGAAGCCGCCACCACAGTGAAGAAAAATTTCTATGTGGACGACTGCCTCAAGTCAGTAACTGATGAGGACACAGCAGTCACTCTGTGCTCCAACTTGCAAGGCATGCTGGCGAGAGGTGGCTTTCGACTAACCAAATGGGCAAGCAACAGCAGGAAGTTGCTTAACACAATTCCTGAAGATGAGCGAGCACAAGGATTTCAAGATCTCGACTTGAGTATGGACAATTTGCTAATGGAGCGAGCTCTGGGAATCCAATGGTGTGCTGAGACGGATCAGTTCAAGATTAAGATCAACCTCAAGAGCGTCCGCACACCAGGAGAGGCCTGCTCTCCTTCCTGAGCTCAATCTTTGTATATACCTCCCAGTGGAGGTATATCAATACCAGTCTGAATCCAGCGGATCATGTGTCCTGAGGTCAGTCTGTTGAAGCGTTCTTGAAATGTAAAAGCTGGCTTTCTGGACCGGATTTTCTGCGTTGCGAAGAAGACCAGTGGCCAAAGAATCCAGATCCTGGAAGGATAAATGTGAATGACCTGGAGGTCAAAGGAGTTCAATCTTGTGCCATACAGGCACAAGGCTACAAGGACCCGTTGGATCAGCTGATGATGTATTACTCATCCTGGATGAAGCTGAAGCGCGCTGTAGCCTGGTACTTGAGACTGAAAGATCTGTTGAGAGAACTGAAAGCAAACAAAAGGATGGAACCAAGCTTACCAAGCAAGGCAAGAATGGACAGATTCAAGAAAGAATATAAAGCAATGAGACTTACCTGTGAAGATTTGGCGAAAACTGAGACAGAGATCATGAAACATGCACAACAGAAAGGATTCCAAGAAGACTTGGTAATGCTAAAAGAACAACAAAGAGTGACGAAAAGTAGTTCGCTTCACAAGCTGAACCCAGTGCTGCAAGACGGACTCATAAGAGTGGGGAAAGGCTAAGCCGCGCAGCAATGCCAGACGACTGCAAGCAGCAAGTCATCTTGCCAAAGGACTCGCACATCACAAGGCTTGTTCTTAGATATATTCATGATGTAACAGCACATGCAGGAAGGAATCACATGTTGGCTCAGTTGCGTCAGAGATTCTGGATTCCAGGAGCAAATGGAGCCATCAGGAGAATGTTGTCTAAGTGCATCATCTGCAAAAGGTTGCATGGCACAGCTGGTAAGCAACTCATGGCAGATTTACCAATGTGCAGAGTTCTGCCTGATGATCCTCCATTCACACGAGTCGGTGTCGACTACTTCGGCCCGTTCCTGGTGAAGAGAGGAAGAGGACATATAAAAAGATACGGTGTCATTTTTACTTGTCTCGCAGTTCTAGCAGTGCATTTGGAAGTTGCTTCCTCGCTTGACACGGACGCATGCCTGAACGCGATCAGAAGATTCATAGCAAGAAGTGGACAAGTCAGAGAGATGTATTCAGACAACGGGACGAACTTCAGAGTAGCTGAAAGCGAGATGAGGAAAATGATAAGTGAGTGGAACAAAACGAAGATTGAAAGGCACCTGCAACAGAAAGGTGTGCAGTGGCACTTCAATCCTCCGACAGGTTCCCACCACGGAGGAACCTGGGAGCGGCTCATCCGCTCTGTCAGAAAGATTCTGAACGCCACAGTGAAGGAACAGATAATGGATGAGGAAAGCCTCCACACCTTGTTGTGTGAAGCGGAGGCTATCATAAACAGTAGGCCCATTACCAAGGCGTCTCCTGACATCAATGATTTAGAGGCCTTAACCCCGAATCACCTTCTGTTACTGAAAGTCAAGCCTGAGCTGCCTCCAGGAGTGTTCAGCAAGGACGAACCGAAGATGGAGACAAGTCCAGTACCTCACAGACATATTCTGGAAGCGCTGGTGCAAGGAGTACCTCATGCAGCTCCAAGAGCGACAACGATGGTCAACACCGGAGAGGAACTTCTGTGTCGGTGACATGGTGCTCATCGTTGATGACACATCTCCCAGAAACCCGTGGCCACTTGGAAGGATCACAGAGACTTTTCCAGACCGGAGAGGTTTCGTTAGGTGAAGGTCAAGACCCACACCAACGAGCTCTTGCGCCCAGTAATCAAGCTGTGTCTGCTGCAAGAGTCGGAGACGGACTGATGGACTTTTACATATCCTTTTCATTGGTGATAGAGTGATATAGTTATGCACTTTAGTTAAAATTATTCAGTTATTCAGTTTGACTTAAGTGAATTTAAAGTATGATGATAGTGTGTCATTAGGCTCCTTGTATTTAAGTTTGAGTAATTGTTCCAAGGTATTGATAACAATTAGGGGCCGGAAATGTAGGAGCCTAAATGCAGTTTATTTTATTTGGAATAATTTCTTATTTAAAAAGAAATGTAAGTTCATAAGTGGGCGACACGGTGGAGCAGGGGTTAGCGCTGCTGCCTCACAGCAAGAAGGTCGCAGGTTCAAGACCTCCTTGGTCCTGGGTCTGGGACCTTTCTGTGTGGAGTTTGCATGTTCTCCCCGTGTCTGCGTGGGTTTTCACCGGGTACTCCGGCTTCCTCCCACAGTCCAAAAACATGCTGAGGTTAATTGGCAACTCTAAATTGCCCATAGGTGTGAGTGTGTGAGTGAATGGTGTGTGTGCCCCACGATTGGCTGGCGACCATCTGGGGTGTATCCCTGCCTCTCGCCGTAACGCGCTGGGATAGGCTCCAGCAGACCCCTGCGACCCTAATGAGGAATAAGCAGGTATAGAAAATGACTGACTGACTGACTGTAAGTTCATAAGTAAGATTAATATTGTTTATTATTTCATTATTTAAAAGGATTTAACATATTATTTACATATGTACAAGATTTATTTTTATAACCGGAAGACAAGACTTTTATTGTGACATTTGTTATTCTCGGTTGCCATGGGAGCGAGGTCAGTAAGAACAGGAAGAAGATTGGAGCAAAATAGTTTTTTGACCTCTCTCTCCGCTGAAAGACGTTTTTATCGTGGAAATATTTTCAGTTTTGTAATGTTGTTTTAAGTTTTTAAATAAAGTTAAGTTTTTAAATTAAGAAGTGGACTCGTGGTTTTATTTTGAAGCGTTTTTTATACATGGGAGCCTGATGAGCGTCAAGCTGAAGCTTCAATCAGAAAATACAGGACACGTAATAACCTACACCTATGATGTAGAGATTCATCTATCAAAAGCAAATTGTGAATTCCTTACAAATGGCAAGCACCTGTGCCCAAATCCCAAACTCAAGTCAGACATTTTGGATGCTTTGGCTTCTGCAATAACCAACTACACACCATACCCTTCAAATGCACAGTTGGATGATGTTGCAGAAGCATTGATTGTTAAACATCCATGCTTAAAGGAACAGGGCTCTGTTACTGGATTCTACAGTTGGAAGATCAGCTTAAAGTATAAAATGGGCAACTATCGCACTAGGCTTAGGAATATGGGATGCAAAGAGTTGAGCATCAACTCCATGAGAAACAGAAAACATGGCACATCCAGTAGCCCTAATCAAATGAAGAAACCAAGACGAGCGGAAGTCAACTTCCTTCCTGATTTCCCAGCTGAAGAAGACAGAGAGACTCTCGAGAAGGAGTGACTGGAACTGCTTTCTGAGGTCAAAAAAAGGAACAATAATCAGGTGATAAAGCAATGGAGAAAACCTTTGCTCATAGGCAGTATGAGGTGATTCAAGACATGCCCTTCATCGATGAATTCAAAAATAGATTTTTGAGGAACATGAGGTGAGTCTTGAACCGGAATTTCCTAAGCATGTTATCATGGCTTGGTGTTTTGAATAGTTGTAGCTTGTATAACATATGACTAACGTTTGTTTTTACGTTTTCTTTAGGAGCTCTGAAATTCCTAACTATTTTTCTTTAACTAATTTTTCTTCTATAGTTTTGTTTAGGCTCTTGGAGACTCCTGACTAACACTTTATTTCCTTATTCATTCATGTATTTATTCTTGCAGGTTCTTCATTCGCATTTTTTGTCTGGACATGTTATTTGTATTTTGAACCTTTGAGTCACTGTAAAGGCTGTTCCTCAGGGGTCCAGCCATTAGCCATGTTGCCAAGTCCATTTCGTTCAATTGTGGACCAGTAGCTGTACATTTAAAAGTGCCAAAATGATCCACTAACTACTCCAAACTTTTTTTAGTAACATCTCATAAGTCAAGTAATTGTTCCGCTGAGAATTTGGATTTTCAGAGCAAATTGTAATTGTTCTGAAGCAGATTAAAAGTAAGAACTATATGAGTTGCGAGAAGAAAAACACCAATTGCAGATCGCGGTGCTCTTCTTGCACTGTTTTTTTCTGGCAGCTCCATCGGTGAAGACAGATCAGTACGCCCACCTCAAATAGTTCCTATCTGCTGAAACTGTTATTGTAAATGGATCAATTACATAACATGATACGACATTAGGAAAACTACTTAAAAATATGTTGGAGTTTTCCTTGAAGAATGTATAAACCTTCCACTGTATTTTGTTTTTGTCTTGTTTCAAATGTGCCTAGGTGAGTGCAGAATTCACACGCATTACAACCATCCCGCTCATCCCAAAGTTTATGGCGAAGCTGGACCATTACATGGTCACGTTATCCAGTCTGTTCTGCAAGAAAGGAGGAGCAGCAGACCGCAACATCAGAAACATTATGGCTGCCCTTGACCACGTGTGTGAATAGTTAATTGTATATTATTACATAGCTCTACATAATGCGAATCTCCTGATTGGTCCATTGGAGAGTGGCAGCTCCTTCCACATCATATGGCTGAAAATCAAACCTTGTGATCTGCGTGTGACCAAACATCACAGCTCTCCGCTTGTCTCGATGGCAATGCAAGTCAGCTACACAAATGCACCCCATAATCTCTTGTCTATGTCATATTTTAAGTTGTATTTTGATCAGCATTATGTTTCAAATTATTTCACCGCAGTAGCACTGTATTACAGTCATTGTTCTTCTCCATGAGGAAGACCACTGGTATCATTAATTCCTTTTGATACAATTTGTTTTGATATTACATGTAGTATCAAGTTTGAGTCCACCGCTTTCCGCCAGCACGTGGAGGGAGCTTTGTCTTGACAATTAGCCCAAACGAAAGGTGTGTATTCTAAGGCAAAAAGAATAAAAACGATATAATATACACATAATGTTATCAGTATAGTAGATATGCCTTTGTGTGTATTACTTTCTGGGATTATTGTCAGTGTATTTCCTGTTGTGTTTTGCAGAATGACTCCATCACAACAAGGAGAGCTTGCAGCCTCCAAGCTGTAGTTGTGTATCTCAATGAAGACCCTGAAAAGTTAGTGAAGGATATTGAAGTATAATGTAAGTGTATTGGTTGTCCATATTTTCATTTCCTTGTTAATATGTAATGCTTCTGTGATGAAGGGGAGGTATTGACTCTTATCTCCACATTCACTGTGCATACAGTTACTGTAAAGCAGGGATACTCAAATATGTTTGTTGAAGGGCCGCAATTTCTCGAAACAGATATTCAAATAAGCCTTGATTGAAATTAAAATCACCCTTTTTGCCCAATTCTAATGTTAAAAAGTCAGGAAGTCTAAAATCCCAATTTAAGGCCATAAAAGTCTAACATTTTACTGATCGGTTTTCAAAATTAGGTGGCGGTGAGTGTTTTGTGTGTTTGGACCAACCATTTGATGACTAAAAGCTATGATATGGTGCTATGACAAAAATTTTGGAATTGAAATGAAATTTTTGGCTGGTCCAAAAATTTTTGACCAACCATTTGATGACTAAAAGATATGATATGGTGCTATGACAAAAATTTCATTCAAAAACTCTTTAAAAAAAGTCTTAATATGTTGAAACTTGTCGGAACACTGAATAATTTAGTTGGTTATACTTTTATAAAATATTTTATTATACTTGCAAGCACATCATTTCCATGCATCTTTGGGGTTTTGTAATGAAAGCACTGCACTGCAAACTGTCCTGAAACACACATCTCTACATCTTGGAGGTACTCTTGGGTAATAGGACAAATGCATCACCAACAGACCATCAGCTCAGTCTGTCACGTTTGTGTACACGTGTCTGTAAATTGCATTTGGCTGCTATAGTTATGCGTTGTGTAGACCATTGGAATTAGCCATTAACCATTAGCCATTGGGAAAAAAAAGTTGGTAAAGACTCTTTTGTCTGTTCTGTCTGTTTTTAGAGCGAGGACCAAGAGGACATCGGAATGGACCAGAGGGTTATGGGCATCTATGTGGTTAAACATCCAGGTGCAGATGCTGAAGATGATCCTGAAGATGGTCGAAGGTGTGCAGGTGCTTCAGGGACTCAAAGATGTCACCAAAACTTGTGCCCTACTCTTTGGAATTATCTACGACCTGAACCTGAGCTACCCAGCGGACCTCAGGTACACTTTTGAGTTCATTCAGAAGACCCTGATGGAGCTTGATGCACACAGGCTTTCAGCCAAAATCCAGGTACTCAAAAACAAACTGCTAGATGATTGAGTGAGGACCTGCTGCATGTTCTGACGTGACTTTTTTTTTTTAAGTCCAGCTCTTTTAAGTCCAGTACTGATTGTTCTGTGTACACCAATAGGTGTTTGCATCAGTAAGCCACTACTTAAAGTCACTAACTGTTAATTGTTAACTGTTGATTCAGTATTTTTGTAATATTTTGCTTGAGGCCGCATGGTTGGAGCTACAAGTGGGTTCGAGATTCAAAATGTTTTATTGGCAACTTATTACATCTTGGAAGTACTGCAGGTTGTGGTCTGGGTTGCCTCAAATGTTTGTTTTTAATGCAGCTTACTGGAGCTGTGGTTTGACTGGCTTTTGTATACACCAGTAATCGTTTGGTACAGTGTTTTGTACATTTTGAAACAACAAAAGTGTGCGTGTGTGTGGGGTTTCCTGAACCAAGGCAAGGTTTAAACACAACAGTTTGTGGGAGACTGTAACAAAAGCAGAGAATAGAGGGATACAAAAATAGGGAAATTCAAAATGGAAAATTGCAGAAATTACTATAATATTTTTAGCATGAATTATGCAAGTGGTGTTCATAGACACGATAGACATTTACAGTATTTTCAGTTTGTAAGAAAAGTATGTTAATTGTAAAGTTGAGTCAAAGATAAACCTCAAATTGAGCTAACTTGCATTTGTAAGACAACAGAGAAACTTTTGTTTGTAAGTTTAATTGGCCTGAAATGTTTTACAGTGAAGAAACATTTTTATGTGAATTCAACAAATCATTTTCGTGTTTGAACTGTTAAACACGAAAAAGATTTGTTGAATTTATATAAAAATGTTTATTCAAGTTGTTCCTCTGAGTACAAGTACAATATAACACAGACTATTAAGTATATGTTACCATATATATATATATATATATATATATATATATATATATATATGGTATCATATACTTAATAGTCTGTGTTACATTGTACTTGTACTCAGAGGAACCACTTGACTACCACATAACCACATAACTATTGAGTATAATCCACATAATGTATTTAAGTAGATATTGATAAAATATATTGAGTATAATTTACTATGTATTATTAAGTTGCTTTTAATAGAAGTTATTGAGTGAAACTTTATCTATATTGATCTATATTGAGTAAATAATAGTAATTACTGATTCAAATCTGTTCAATTTACTCAATACTTTCTAGTAACACCTACTTAACAATATAGTGTACAATATACTCAATAGTCTTCATTAATAGGTACTTAACAAAGTTACGTGGAACCACTTGAAGAAACATTTTTAAGTAAATCCAACAAATCTTGTTGAGTATAAAAAACGTTCTAACTCTTAAATAGTATTTTCTAAATATGAGTGTGCCTACTATTATCTACATATTCTGTACCTTCTTGTATTGAGTGTATTCACAGAGAAAGCATCCATCAAAGCTTGCTGATCTTAGTACATGTGCACAGAAGTTGCCGCAGGAGCAAGGTAAAAGTAAGCAGAGCAAGCTCCAAGACAACAAGTATTCCCTTGTTTAGTGTCACAGCAATCAGTAATTTTAGTGTTGTTCATTTGTTTTCCATCAACAAATTCATATTAACAACATTTCAATACAGAATACAAGGAGTTTTATTTGCCATATACTGATTGATACTAAAAAAGCATAACATGAAGTGAAATTACAGTTATCTGTCTGTACTGTCCATAGGCGTGTTTATTAGTGGGAGGTGGGGGATTCAAGTGCAATAGTGTTATTGCATACTGGAATATGCTATCTGACTTTGTAGCTGTCCATAGTAGTCTTTAAGAACAAATAGCTCAGTACTTAATTTCCCCATGCTGTCTATCATTAAACAGGACTATTGTATCTGAGGCATCACTTCCATGAGATGGCCGAGGCTGAGATAAAAGATAAAAGTAACATTCCTTGGACGAAAAGGACTTCTTCTCCACAATGAAGTCCTGCAGGTCAGAGGGTTCTGGGGAAGTGGAGGGCTCCTTGCCTATGTGTCGGAGAGTATGGACCTGCTGAACTCATTCCCAAACATAAAAAAAATGAAACTCCACACAGGCCTTCCAGCCTCAGCTGTCTATGAGAGGCTTTTTAGTTTGGCTGAAATAGTCTTCACAACAAAGAGATCACGACTTACTGCAACAAAGTTTGAAAATCAGCTGCTGCTGAAACTGAACAAGAGCTTTTCAATTCTAAATTTTATTTATCCTTATCACAGTATTGTCAAAGTTGATTAAAACAACTTGTACCAGATTTGATTCATGACTCATCCTTTTTTTTTGCATTAAATGACTGAAAGTAACTAAGTAACTTTTACTCAAATTACATTTTAAACGAAATACTTTTTTACTTTTACTCGAGTAAATTATATATATATATATATATATATATATATATATATATATATATATATATATATATAGAGAGAGAGAGAGAGAGTTTGATAAAAAGTAAGAGTAAAGAGTAGAGTATGTGTATATACGTATATACACTCACTGGTCACCATATTGACATGATGGCATCACACAGTTGGTGCAGATTTGTCGGCTGCACATCCATGATGCGAATCTCCCGTTCCACCACATCCCAAAGATGCTCTATTGGATTGAGATCTGGTGAATGTGGAGGCCATTTGAGTACAGTGAACTCATTGTCATTTTCAAGAAACCAGACTAAGATGATTCCAGCTTTATGACATGGCGCATTATCCTGCTGAAAGTAGCCATCAGAAGTTGGGTACATTGTGGTCATAAAGGGATGGACATGGTCAGCAACAATACTCAGTAGGCTACGGCGTTGCAATGATGCTCAATTGGTACCAAGGGGCCCAAAGAGTGCCAAGAAAATATTTCCCACACCGTTACACCACCACCACCAGCCTGAACCGTTGATACAAGGCAGGATGGATCCATGCTTTCATGTTGTTGACGCCAAATTCTGACCCTACCATCCGAATGACGCAGCAGAAATCGAGACTCATCAGACCAGGCAACGTTTTTCCAATCTTCTATTCAATTTCAATTCAATTCTTTAATTTCGATGAGCGTGAAAATCCCAGTAGATCAGCAGTTTCTGAAATACTCAGACCAGCCCTTCTGGCACCAACAACCATGCCACGTTCAAAGGCACTCAAATCACCTTTCTTCCCCATACTGATGCTCGGTTTGAACTGCAGGAGATTGTCTTGACCATGTCTACATGCCTAAATGCACTGAGTTGCATGTTCCAGTTCCATATGATTGGCTGATTAGAAATTAAGTGTTAACGAGCAGTTGGACAGGTGTACCTAATAAAGTGGCCGGTGAGTCTATATTAGGGGTGTGACAAGACACTCAGCTCACGAGACGAGACGAGACACGAGATTGGGTTCATGAGATCGAGAAGAGACGAGATTTTAAGCAAACTAAATTACAAATTATATGAATGCCTGGACAACAGACTTTTATTTAACTGAGTTGCACATGGATTTTATAACTCGTTAACTCGTTAAAGCGTTTTAATGAACTTCTTCCTTTTAATGAACTTCTTCCTCTACAAATTGAAACTAAAATAAAATGTTATAAAAGTTAAAATATATAGAAAAAAATTATACATTTGCCCTTTTTTCAAGTGCAAACAATATGTGCAAAACAAAAAGTCCTTCTCTGTCAGCAGGCGCAGTTGTTGATTTGAGTACTGAGCTGTGGTAGTGCTGTAAATGCATTGTGCTCGTATTCGCCGCGCTGTACGGCATTGTTTGCATACAGTGTCTGCATATTGTCCGTGTCTTATCAGTCACTCTCTTGCCATTTATCATTTCTGCCGGGAACCCAAAATGCTGCCAAACAAACGATTTAAAAGCGGCGGGGGCATCGTCAATAGTAATACCTGTGTTTTCTGTCATTCTGGCTGCTTGCTGGATAAATTTCGCGAGACAGAATTTTAACACGACGAGCAATCTCGTCAAATCACATCTCGCGAGATCTCATCACACAAGATCTTGTCACACCCCTAATATATATATATATATATATATATATATATATATATATATACACACAAACAAAAGTAAACACATGAGATGATGATGGAGTGAACAAATACTTTAAAGGAATTGTAAATAAATACAAGTAAAAGGAATAAAAGCAGTACAAATCAATAAAAAGTATAAAGAAACGTCACAGCCAGTATATAAAATATGGTAATCAGGTCACCATGGTAATTATACAATGAAGTGAGACTAATGAGTATCGATACAATAAAATTAGTTAACTTTTCCATCTTTGCCTTTGACTTAACAGTCTGAGAATTTCCACAGACTGATCTGGCCTCAGCATTGACCTGTGTGGACCTGATCTCAGCGTGGACCCGTGTGGACCTGGTCTCAGTGTGGACCCATCTGGACCTGGTCTCAGTGTGCATCCGGTAAACTTGGCCATTGTTTCCTTTGGTCTAAGTGTCTGTCAGTGTCTCTTTGATGTGTTGATTTTTCCTGCTGGGCGAGCTCCCAATGTTTATTCCACAGCTGAAGTGATGACAGGTATCAGTAGGTTGGGTGTGTGTGGTGGTAGGTAGGTATGTGTGTGTAGTGGTAGGTATGTGTGTGTGTGTAATGGACACTCCCTTGGTCTCCAGGTGTGTGCGTAGCTGACATTCACATGTCTTCTCATTACTGTGTGTTGGTGTTGAACACACACACATACATGAACGCCCATGTATGTGTGTGTGTGCAAGTGTGTGTGTGAGTAAGTATGTAAACGTGTGTGTTTCCTGCCTCAGGCAGTCTGGGATTTTAACAGCTAACGTTTCCCCAGTGACAACCATTAGCTGCTAAAATCTTCCCTGCTTGCTGCTCTGTTTGTTTACCTGCAGCAGCCATGTTGTTGCCATGTTTAGTTATTGTCCTTGTGTGTGTTTAACAGGGTCATGAGGGAGAAGCAACAGGTACGACAGGTACAACCAGACCAGATGTCCACTCACTTTATACATGTGGAAGTTTGCACATATTCAATGTTCACCATACACAACATATTTTGTTCCAACACATTATAATTAATTTTTCTATATTATTTTCTACCATGAGCATATTTATCACTATAATAATGTCTATGACTAGATGTGTGTTTATTATGAACAGGACGAAATAATAAACTGATAAATTGTAAAATATGTAGTTAGTGGAGAAGTTTACATTTATAAATACTGTCTGCTTACCAAAATATTATAATGAATCATGAACCATCAAAAACAGTCATCTATCTAGACTCATTTCCTTCCTTCAACCTTTCTGAACTCTTCATTGATTTCTTCATTCAAAATATCTACCTGACTTTTGGACCCTATACCAGTTGGATTGCCTAGACATTTTACTTTGATCAGCACTTGCTTGCTGGAAATGCTCTTGATTATCTGGCTATTACCACAGTCCTTCAGAGTAGTTGTAATTAAACCACTTCTCAAAAAACTTGCGCTTGACTCAGGTGTTTTAGCCAATGAGACCTATATCCAACCTTCCCTTTCTCTCTAAGATCCAGGAAAAAGCAGTTGCCAAACAGCTGTGTGAGTTCCTACACAAAAAAAGGTTTATATAATGATTTCCAGTCAGGATTTAGAATGCATCATAACACAGAGACGGCAGCGATGGAGGTTTAAAATGACATTCTCAATGTGGTGGATAAAGGATTTCTCTCCATTCTTGTTTTAGTGCTTACTGCTACTTGACACTATTATTATAGTACTATACAATAGTATTTGACACCATTGGTCATCAGATCCTACCACAGAGACTAGAGCACCTTATTTGTATAAAAGTGACTGCAATAAGCAGGTTTAAGTCCTATCTCTCAGATTGTTCCCAAATTGTTCATGTTAACAATGTTTCTTCTATCTGTACAAAGGTTAGACATTGAGTTCCACAAGTTCCTGTACTTGGACTAATTCTCTTTATTTGCTCCCTTTAGGTAAAGACTATATTAATTTTCACTGTTACATGGATGATACACAACTGTATCTGTCATTTACACCAAATGAAGCCAACCAGTTAGCAAAACTTCAATAATGTCTTAAGGACATAATATCCTGGATGACCTGAAACTTCTTGCTGCTTAAATCAGACAAAACTGAAGTTATTGTGCTTGGGCCTGAACACCTGAGAAATTCAATATCCTGTCATATAGCTACTTTGGATGGCATCCTTTTGGCCTTCAGCATCACTGTAAGAAATATGGGAGTCATCTTTGATCAGGATATGCCATTCACTGCCCACATTCAACACATTTCTAGGACTGCCTAACTGAGGCTTTGTCGGTTCAGCTGAAGCAGCAGCAGAGTGTTAATGCAGATGCGACACTATATTTATTATATAAATAACACTTATATTTTGATTTCAGTGCTAATTCTTTAGCTCGCTAAGTTAAATAGCCAGACACCAATACATGCTAATCATTCATTCATCTTCTATACCCGCTAATTCCTCATTAGAGATGTGGGGGTCTGCTGGAGCCAATCCCAGCACATTACAGATGAGAGGCAGGGATACACCCCAAATGGTCCCCCATCTTATCGTGGGACACACACAGAATTCACTCACACACTCACACCTAAGAGCAATTTAGTGTCTCCAACTAACCTCAACATGTTTTTAGACTGTTGGAGGAAGCTGGAGAACCTGGAGAAAACCCACCAGATACGGGGAGAACATGCAAACTCCACACAAAAAGGTCCCATGACCTTCTTGCTGTAAAGCTTGTTCCACTGTGTCACCCTACATGCTAATCACCTAAATAAAATAATAGAAATATAGTCAACAAAAATAATGGAGTCCTTCTTCACTCAGTTGTTACAATCAGTAGCAACATGTTTGTCTGATATGTGAATCAAATGATCTAAAAGGCATAAAACAGCCGGAGGTGAAGTTCACTGACTCATTAGCTGAGGAGCTGTTACCATAGCAATATGCAGATTTATGATGAATTTGAAGCCTCAATGAAATGTAAACAAGGGAGTTAGGAAAGAATTCACCCTCCCCATCACTGAATAGTAAAATTATCTATATAGACTAAAATCTTTCTTTGCAACATGTAAACATATTTTATTCTGCTGTAAAGTTTCATATTTTGAAAACTTTACAGCAGACACGTGGGCGTATGAGGAATGACTCACTATTACAACCAGCCTCAAGTGGCCATACAAGTACGTGCCGATTTTCTTCCTTTTTTTGCTCACTGGTCAGCAACAGTTTAGTATGTTTTGTCCTTATTGTAAGTGACAAAACTAAAATTACCATCTTTTGGAATAATAAACATGAAGCTACTGTTGTGATATTTACTCTCGAATATGGAGAAATGTTCTGTCTAATAGCAGCTGACGCAGAAGTGTGGAAATTACCCAACACGTGTGACTGGAGGGAAACTGGCCCTTAGGTCTTCATACCTGTAGAGGTAATTACAGGTGTTTACAGCCAGGTGAGTCAATGATGCAGCAGCAGGTATTTTCTCTCAGATCATGCGAAGCCTCGGCATCTGGCAGCGTTTACCGTGACAAGTGGCCATAAATTACTGTTTAAAACATCCATTAAAAGTCATGTGACACTGATGCCGTCAATCAACTCACCTGAGTGACATGACTGCAGGTAAGGTTTACAGCAAAGTCCCACAGTGGGGAAACTGCATTAGTAACAGCAGTTGAAGAAAAAAGAAAAGATTGCACGCAGACTATATATAAAAAAGAAATACAATATAATATAAGATAGATGTGCTACAGTGAGTAAGGTAGATTATTGCACAAACATTGTACATGACAAATTACTGTACAGAAGTGGTAACAGTAACAGTGGTTTTATCAGTGTTTGTAGAGTCTCACGGCAGCAGGAAGGAAAGAATCTCTCTTTCACACGGTGAGGGTGGATCAGTTGGTCACTGAAGCTGCCAGAGCAGACTGTGGTGTCAGTTTTGCCAGGAACTGTCTGTCGCCCACCTCCCGTACTGAGTCCAGCCCAGGACGGATGATGCTGCTGCTTCAGCCGGCCACACTGTACAGAATGGCTGATGCCACCACAGAGTCATAGAAAGTCTTTATGAACGCCACCTGCACTTCAAAAGACCTCCGTCCCCTCAGGAGGTAGAGCCTGCTTTGGTCTTTCCTGTAGATTGCATCTGCGCTGTGAGTCCAGTCTACACTCACCGGCCATTTTATTAGGTACACCTGTCCAACTGCTCGTTAACACTTAATTTCTAATCAGCTAATCACATGGCGGCAACTCAGTGCATTTAGGCATGTAGACATGGTCAAGACAATCTCCTGCAGTTCAAACCGAGCATCAGTATGGGGAAGAAAGGTGATTTGAGTGACTTTGAACTTCGCATGGTTGTTGGTGCCAGAAGGGCTGGTCTGAGTATTTCAGAAACTGCTGATCTATTTGGATTTTCACGCACAACCATCTCTAGGGTTTACAGAGAATGGTCCGAAAAAGAAAAAATATCCAGTGAGTGGCAGTTCTGTGGGCGGAAATGCCTTGTTGATGCCAGAGGTCAGAGGAGAATGGCCAGACTGGTTCGAGCTGATAGAAAGGCAACAGTGACTCAAATAACCACCCGTTACAACCAAGGTCTGATGAGTCTCGATTTCTGCTGCGACATTCGGATGGTAGGGTCAGAATTTGGCGTCAACAACATGAAAGCATGGATCCATCCTGCCTTGTATCAACGGTTCAGGCTGGTGGTAGTGGTGTAATGGTGTGGGGAATATTTTCTTGGCACTCTTTGGGCCCCTTGGTACCAATTGAGCATCGTTGCAATGCCACAGCCTACCTGAGTATTGTTGCTGACCATGTCCATCCCTTTATGACCACAATGTACCCAACTTCTGATGGCTACTTTCAGCAGGATAATGCACCATGTCATAAAGCTGGAATCATCTCAGACTGGTTTCTTGAACATGACAATGAGTTCACTGTACTCAAATGGCCTCCACAGTCACCAGATCTCAATCCAATAGAGCATCTTTGGGATGTGGTGGAACGGGAGATTCGCATCATGGATGTGCAGCCGACAAATCTGCTCCAACTGTGTGATGCCATCATGTCAATATGGACCAAACTCTCTGAGGAATGCTTCCAATTGAGGCAGTTCTGAAGGCAAAAGGGGGTCCAACCCCCATATATATATATATATATATATATATATATATATATATATATATATATATATATATATATATGTTGACCACTGGAGCAACTCCAGCCTGACGATTTTAAATTTAATTTTAATTTAATTTAAATTTAAATGTGAAGCATGTGGTTTTTGATTTCAGAGGTTGATACTTAAACCACAGATCCTCTTTTGGGGTTGAGGTGTTGCTCCTCTGATTTTGTGGGCAACAATAACAGACATGGACAAGAATCAGGATGAGGCAAGTGCGTATTCAGTCACTGAACATAAAGTTTATTTCCACTTTCACTTTCACTTACACTTTGGGGTGAAAGTGACTCAAAACTCTTGCCGGAACTCAGTGCATGTAAAATAATGCAGTGCGTGCCGCTCACGATTTGTTACGGTTTTTAATCGGTTTTTGGGCAATTTTTAGCACAGTTATGGATGCATGTCACTTAGTCAGGCATGCATATAGGAAAAAAACAGATTATCAATATCTCTCAAAGATTTATTAAGCAAAGTATCAGTTCACAGTGAGTGATAAAAAATGTCCAGTGGTGTCAAAAGTACACACATTTGTTACTTAAGTAAAAGAAGAGATACTACAGTATAAAAACACTCTGGTAAAAGTTGAAGTATCAATTTGATGTCTTTACTCAAATGAAAGTGAACAAGTATGTGCTCAAAAACCTATTTAAAGTATAAAAGTATAAAGTAACATTTAAAAAAATATAAAAAAATAAATTAGTTGGTGCCAATATATAGATTGGAAGCTTAATTTGAAACTGATTATACACGTGGCCCAAGACACAGCATCATCATAAACCCATTACTATCAAAGACAAAGCAACTCGAGGAGCATGTTCTTTCTCAAACTTTATTGGAATTCAACATCCAAACCGTGGTAGCACTCAAGAGGTAGGTATTCAGGCCTGCAAAACTGCCAGACAGAGAGAGAGAGAGAGAGACACTAGGAGTACATGATGGTCATGATGATAACGTTTCCATAGGGGGTCTATTTGCTCTCCGCTTCATTGTAGTGCTGGGTGGGGGCCAACAACAGATCCAGACCCTCCCTTACATTACCACCATCCTACTAGAAAACCTGATCACTATTTAGTAATAAGCTTAACTGTGCACTTGAGGTAAAAAAATAAATAAACTAGCTCTCTATCGTCCTATTAGCTACTGATGACTTCCTTTTGTGTCAGCACAAATGCCATGATTCGTCTAACCAATGAGCGTTTATATGATTCATCCAATTACACTTGACCTCATAGGTGTGGATTGGCGCCATTGATCTGTATTGGATGGCGCAAATGACGTAATACAGTGATAAAAAAACATGAAACTTAAACCAAGAGTAACGAGACCGTTCATTTTGAAAATGTAACCAATAGAAAGTACAGATACTTGTGTGAAAATGTAATGAGTAGAAGTCAGAAGTAGGCAGAAAAAATAGTAATGGAGTAAAGTATAGATACCTAAAAAGTGTACTTAAGTACAGTAACGAAGTATTTGTACTTTGTTACTTGACACCTCTGAAAATGTCTATATTTTGCGCTGCATTGTGCCAACATAATTTTGCTCGGTGAGAGCAAACACGTGTGATTTGAACCAATCAGAATTAGCGATGCTGATAACATGTCCATCGGCCAACCAGAAACGCATTTGTTCAGCTCAGCTCGCCTCTCGTTGCATAGCAACCAGAGACGCACTCAGACTTGTCGCTTCGTGCCAGATGGCACAGACAGACACGGAAACAGCGCAGATTACACTGAAACAAGCACACTGGAATTGTTCAAGCACTCAGATAATGTAACTAATGTGACATTAGTACATTGTTTTCTTTATTTAACATGGGATTTTGACAGGGAGCTTCTTCTCCTTTTTTTAACGGAACGCCGTTCCGGTCGTGAATCTTTTAACGGAATGTAGTTCCGGACAGTTCCGGTTCACTTTCACCACTGATATATGACTTCTATTATTCATTTTTTAATTGCTATATTGAGCTAAAATGCCTATTTGAGACAGCTTTATTTTATTTCAGAATTTTATTTTTTTAACTGAATCGCTGTATTTGCTATACATTTTTTGAAGACAGCTTTATTTTATTTATTTAACTGTATTGCTGTATTTGTTTTACATTTTTGATTAATGCACCTGGCCTAACTGGTTTAATGTGCTGGATCTTTACTTTTGGATTTAATTCATGAAGCACAGTTCACCAATAAAAAATTGGATTTCAGATCTTCTCTTCTTTCTGTATTCAATTGATTAGTCATGCACTAAAATTTTTTAAAATCCTAGAATTCAAATTCTTTATCAGGAGACCTTTAGCAGACATGAAATTAAAATGCGATTAATTCAATTAATTAATTACAAAATCCTGTAATTAATTCGATTAATTTTTTTAATCGACTGACAGCACTAATTTATTTTAGAGATCGTTTGACACGCAAATCGAAATCACTATTAAAATTAAAGTAATTTCACAGCCAAATGATTCAAGACACCATGTGGTGCGGATCTGATTTGAAAATAATCGCTCTACAGTTACACATTAACACGGCTTTGTTTTCATTTGGTCTGGTGCTAAACACCGGATGAGGATATTGAAACATCTCGCTTTTTATATATAGTCTATCAGGGATTCCCAAAGTGTGGTGCGGTGCGCGAGCTAAAACATGTGATGGCGGTCTGAAGAGTTTTTTCAAAGTGGGATTTTTCGACACAATAAAGACAATGACTTCTCTCTGTTTAGACATGCCAGTTTACCACTTTTGTTTTGGTGCGTCTTTATTCCTGCATCAGACGACACAGTAGAGTCGAGTCACTGGAATCGCACTCACATTTCCGCAGATTTGTGGAGATGTGATTGAAGCAGAGCCTCCACACTGGTGAGATGTTGAGTTGTTTATATAAAGTAGAACTAATATGTCATAAAAAAAAAGAAAAAAAAAAACCTGATGTTTGCTCAACAATGAGGAATGTATTCTCTCAGCTGAGGCGGAGACACTCAGAGTACAAATGCTGATTCTGAAATATAAATAAATATAAAATGTACATTTGGTCCTGTGTTTGGTTAGGTGAGTGTTCACACTGTATAGAACCAGACCAGGATTCACTTGATACAAATCAAGACCCTCTATTTTCAAGTGGACCAGAGTTGGTTTGTTTGAACCAGACTTCTATGAGTTTTTACACCTGGACAAACAAAGTGGAACTATCCAAGGAAACCAACTCTAGTCTGTTTAAAGTGACTAAATCAGGACAGTGTGAAATCCCCTCAGTGTCACATCCTTTTAACAAGATGATGAATGATCATTCATTCAAAAACATCAATTTAAACAGCAGCTATAACATAATATCCCATAATATTCTGTATCATCAGACTAGTGTTGCTGTGGTTTAAATACCCTGCTCCCCCCAACATACTTCCTGCTGCTAAGCCTGTCCTCTCCTGATATAAATCTTACTGTGTTGTATTATTTTAAAACTTTGTTAAATTTCAATTTAATTCAGATGCTCTTTTCTTAATGTGATCACTAGATGATGTGTTCTGGTTGAATTAAACATGCTGCCTTAAGAAATTTAGTTGTGTTTTTTGGAAAGTGTAGGAAATAGGGGGTGCATCAACCAGTTTGGGATATAGATGGGGGTCCACGGCTAAAAAAGTTTGGGAACCGCTAGACTATATAATTTTTTTTCGAGAGGGAATTGATCTTTTTTTTCCACAGTCAAGTGCTGCACGCCTGAAATCCAGCACAGCACCGGAAAACTTTAATCCCTGTAGGTGAGAATCCTGACAGGAAGGGCCTTCATCCAAGCGGATATGGCTTCCTTTTATCCTCCTGCCCTCTGCACTGATTGGCTACGAAGCCAGGTGAAGCACATAGCAGCAGACTTGTCATAAACCACAGTAGCATATCGTACTGCTACATATATGAAGTATATGTAACCCAATTGACAAATGCAAAATAAGAAGGTACATAGTTGATAAAAAGCATATATAGTAATAAATAGTAAAGTGGGATAATAAATAGTGATAACTTTGATGAAACAATTCATATATGATGGGTTGTTATTGTTAAAAGCATGATTTAAATATATTTGATATAGCAGTACTTTTACTGTGAAGGTTACGATTGGGTACTTTTATTTTGACATGTTGTTTGCAAGCATCAGTCAGACAGTTGAGCGCTTGGGAGTTGGACACTCCATTTTCTTCTGCTCCATCTGTGAGCCAGATACATTTGAGAAATTATTTCTAAGGTTTGTTGAAGTTTTCCTTTTGGGAATATAAAGTGACAACTGTACATTTTGAAGATAGAAGCTTCTCGCCAGTATTTCTTTTGTTTGAATCATCTCGGAAAGACAATTTGCTTATTCTTTATTCCACTGTTTGAAATGGGTCATATGTTGTGTAATGCTTTGTGAAACATCAGAATTGTATGTTGTTTTGTAAACACTTGTTATGGGAAATGCGAAAGAGCACATTTTAGTCAAAATGAGTAAACTTAAAGCTCAGAATGAGCTGAATGTATTATGCATGCTGAGAGGGCTGAACATGTCCTCGTGATAATGACTTTACTTGTTGTTTAACTACTTTTGAAATTTAAACTGATATATGATTGAAGATTGAATATTGGCCTGATGTGTATATCATAGCTTAATAAAGGGTTGAATGATTACACAGGTCAGGTTTTTGGGATGATCCAGATTCCAATGAAGAGGCTTTGTTTGATGGTGAGCCACCTGTTCGAGTGATGCTGTTTAGTTAATCCCAGTGGCAATATCTGGTAGGATTGTGGCCAGCTCGTGTCACATCACTTTGACTATGTCCGACTTGACTATTTGACTTAGCGCTTTATGAACTGAATTAACATCGAACATTGGATTAACACTGAACTACTTGGAAGGAACTGTTTTTTTGTTTTTGAACAACAACTTAAAGGATCATTACCAACTTAAAGGAACTCTTAAACTTTGCACTTTTGGTTAAAGGACTAAAACCCAACTTCTTGAAGGACAATTCATTTTTATTTTATTTTAAAAATGGTCCATTTTATTTTTATTTGGGCGATTGCAAATACGTTTATCTTTTTATATTACTAAAGAAAGAACAACTTTATAGCCTAGTGTGGTGTCTTTTAATTATACTGTTGATTTCACACTCTCTCCAGAGCCTAGTATCTCTAGTCTACTCCATTAGGAACCTGGTCTATCATTGACATGTAAATACTCAGTAATGGGTTACACATATTATGAGTCCCACCCAACATTGTTGTCCTCAGCATAGTCAAAGTCCTCCCTTCGGGTCTCTGGCATAGTGTGCAAAAATTATTATTAAATTAAAAACAAGCTATGCATGTGCCAAATATCACCACCAGGTGGCCCCAAAAGATACCACCTGTCAAGCAAAGAGTTTTGAGGTATGGCAGACAAACAAACACTTCCTGGTGGAGATAAGAAACAGTCTCACATGGAGCAGCTGATGCTGCCTACAGACACATTCTTTGAATGTGCTGCTGTTCTTCACTTTAATTAGAACATGTGATTTGAAGCAGTTTCGCTCTCCAGAGACATTCAGAGATGCATTTTTGCTAATTGTACTGACCAAATTCAGTGTGTACTAAAGGGTGAAATGGTGTAGTATAATATGATCATGTTTGCTTTTGATACGTAAAAGGGCTCTCAAGATATAAACTCACCTCCAGTTTTGCCTTTGCTACTTAATTTGTTTGTCTGTCATACTCAAAACGATTTTGAACATAAATCCATTCAATACGTTTTGTGCAGCTTGGTCCAAAGATCTTATATACCAATTTTAAGATCTTAATGTGACAATCCACTATATGAATACAATTTTGTTCCTAACCCAAACATCAGTGGTGATTTGTGATCTTTCAAATTTACAGACATCCCAAGTTCCAAAAAGTGATTTCAGGGAGATGTTTCTTCTGGGAGACTTGGCCCAATGTTAGCATTGTTTGCCATCATGATGCTAGCTGGTCACTCGGACCTAGCCGAGTATGATTGCACTATTGAAAAAAAAGGTAATTAAAACTAGAACAACAACAACAATAATAATAAGAACAAGGAAACTTTAATATTTATAGTACAATGAAATATGTGAGTGTGATTTATTTACAGTGTAAGAAAGTGGAAAGGCCAACAAATAGTCTCTGTTTGTCATTTAACTTCACATGCAAAATCCGCGATGGGACTGAAATCATGCAGCTGAGGTGACATCATGCAGACATCCCAAATCTCCTGGAAGTTCTTGAGAGTGACCCCGTGATGCCCACGAGTCGGGTAAAATATCCACCACACTCCATTGACTTTCAGCATTTTTCAGCATTTATCCAATGGGCACCAAGTTTCGAGGCGATGAAAAAAAAGCCCCATTCACAAAGATTCATAAAGAAATCGCCACTGCCAAACACATTTAATCAAGGGGGATGACCCAAAACCATGAGACCCCGATAGGGTCTGTTGGTTTTAATACATGAAAGCATTGCGATATGTGCGATATGAGCCACAATTTGTTTGTTGGCTTTTCTGTAAATTTTGATGATGTGTGTCAAGTTTGATGTTGACTGGACAAAATGTGTGACCTGTGAAAACTTTAGATAAAATCCAAAATGGTGGAAGATCAATCTCAGCAGAAAATGATGGCGTAGCTCCAAATACCAATATAGCAAGTTTTTTGAAAATTGGATGCATAGTTTAAATGATTCATGCAGAAATGCAGCACCAATTTTGAGTTGATCCCTGACCAAGAATGGTCTTGACATAAAACTTGCTGAAAAGAGTCATGGTGTTGTGGTTTGGTTTTTGTTGTTGTTGTGTGTGTCTCTTTTCCCCTAGTTTTTTTCCGCAGAGCGGCGGGGCGTGGCCTGGGACGGTCTGCAGCTCGGGACGAGACACAGCTGTCGGGGATCAGCAATCAACAGGTCCCGTTATATACCCGGAAGCAACATTACACCGGCGCCGGATTATACTAATCGATGTTGCCAGTAACCGACGACCCAGCCACGTCCCACTCCTCGTGCCTTTTGTCCACCTCACACCGTCCCCCGTTCCGGAGAACCTGCCTTCACCGTTCCTGGCTGCCTTCACCACCAGCCAGCGCCCTTAGTTAAATTGCACATTTTTGTTTTGAATAAACTTCGTTATCACCGTTCACCTGTCGCTGTCTCTGCTCTGGGGTCCCGCAAAAACCAAACCGTCTCACATGGGACTGTAAAAAATCAGTCAGGCAGTCAGTCATTTTCTATTCCCGCTTATTCCTCATTAGGGTCGTGGGGTCTGCTGGAGCCAATCCCAGCACATTACAGGCGAGAGGCAGGGATACACCCCAGATGGTCGCCAGCCAATCATGGGGCACACACACTATTCACTCACACCTATGGGTAATTTAGAGTCTCCAATTAACCTCATTATATTTTTGGACTGTGGGAGGAAGCCGGAGAACCTGGTGAAAACCCACACAGACATGGGGAGAACATGCAAATTCCACATAGAAAGGTCCCAGACTAAGGTGGCCAAATTTCAGAACTTTTTACCCTATACTTCTAGGCCATAGCCTTCCCATACTGAAGAAAGATGTGAAATAAGAAACCACACAAACACTATGGGGCTTTGCAGCTTTGCTACTTGGCCCCAACTACAGGAACTAAAGTTACTACAGGTCTTAAGGGTAGTACAGGTACTACAGGAAGTACAGGTATTACAGAAACTACAGTTATCACAGGTTCTACAAGTATTTCTATAAAAGGGGCTCCAACACAAAAAAAGAATCCAGGCCAAAGTACTAAATCCGTGAAATGGGCTCTTAATCCAAGACATAAAAGGTTTGAAAATCAATAAAGGCAGTCCACAACAGGCAAAAAAGGCAGACAGACAGGGAACAAGTAAAATCCAAGGTCATAGATGTTAGAATGATGCATAAAAGTTATCCCATATTTTCTTATCTACATTCTTTTATTATTTGTTCTGCATAACATGACGGTATAAGTTTGTGTGTGTGTCTTGTTCTGCACTGAGTTATCTTCCAGGTGTACAATGGAGATGTAGTAGCTGGTGACTTGACCAAGATGTGAACTTCCTTCCACCATACCTAACCTGGGAGAGTGACTGACCTGTTTACATTCTAGAGAAAGGAAAACAAAACCTTGTATTAGACATTTACAACAGTTTATATTGTTGCTGGGAATTCCCCCTCCCCTTAGAAGCAACAACATGTAACTAGGGACCACCCTAAGGAAATAAAAAGAGGGCTCTGGCAGAGATATGGTTAGAGCGGGTTGGAGACTGCAACTGAGCATCTCTCTGTCTGTTCTCCTCATATGAAATCTTAATCCCTTGTCTTCTCCTCTTTGTGTGTGTTTTAAAATGTTTTAGGTTGTTTGAACCTGACAATAGAAATAAAAAAATGTTTCGGAAATGGAAGGCAAGCAGAGACAAATTGCTAGAGAGCTTGAATACAGGGGAACATAGATATTCTATAAGATATGGAGAGTAAATACACTGTAAATACACTGGGGAATGACACACAGGTGATTAGGTCAGAGACAGCAACACTCACAGTGAAGGGAAGTAACCAGGAAGTAAAAGAAACACCACAGCACTGAGTTTACAAAATCATCATGATGAGTCACACCTGATGGTTAAAACACACAGGTAGTGACATGTGTATAGCCCCACCCCTATAGTTAGACCACTCCCCCACCTCCTATAGTGTGTCTGCTTCGGTGTGTGTGTGTGTGTATATATATATATATATATATATATATATATATATATATATATATATATATATATATATATATATATAAATGTACTTTTTTAAATGTAAAATTGTAAAATTAACTTTTTGTAAACTAAACAGATGAGCTATGCTGTTTCCAGCTCCACTTCCTGTCCGGTTACATCTACTCTGCTCAGTTTAATTAATTCTCTTGTGGCTTGTGTCATAAACAGACTTGATTCATACCCGTCATCTGTGTGGGGAGCAACCTGAGTAAAGAAACACAGATGTGTCGTGTTGTGTGCGTGTTATAACGACTCCATCCATGTTAATTCTTAATGGAAACAGAACACACAAAACCAAACCAGGTCACGGTCAGTCAATCTGGTTCTGACTGTGGAAAGAGCTAAAAGATTCGCTCCCTCACCTGACGAGGTGTGTATCCCCATCCATCTGTCGGCATATTGGAACACGTCAAGGAGAAACTCGATCAATCAAACTAGAAGGGAAATACAATAGATTGTGATATGTGGCACTCTTTGATCAGGTTGATACAGGTGGCAAAGATGCTGCTTGTTGTTCCTGAGATGCAGAATTTTAGCATTGGTTTTAGCATTCGTTTTTGCATTAGTTTTAGCGTCAATTTTAGCATCAGTCCACCATCTTTGACAATCAAATATTTTGCTGAATTTGGCTGAAGCTTCAAATCAACTTCAATATGTTTGTATAGAAATACTGAGAGGATTCCAGTTAAAGGTTCACCCTGTTTCACTGTGTTAAGGATAGCGCTAATGTTCGATGATTGATGACAGAGGCAACAAGACAATTCGTTTCCTGTTGACTCCATTAACACAGGTGGGACTGATCCTGAACTGTCATCGGGTAACTACCAGTTTGGGGCTTTAAACACAGAGTAATAATGAACAGATATAACTTCTTGCTTCTCCTGGCAGATTGTGTTTATGAGTCTCAAACAGTTTTTTTTTGTGTCACGTCTGATTCATTTGCAGTTTACTCGCTTTGTGAGAAGTGGAGGCGTCGACTTCTCTTACACTCTGCGGCCGAACATGTTGTTGTGACATATTTAAACATGCAGTCATGCCAAGTACTTGCTGATGTAAAAAGAGGCCATTGTTCCACGTTGAATTGTGTTGTTGTTTGAGGAAGTTATTTACAGCATTTGCAGTGGGGCATATGCTCATGTGTATCTTTCACTTCAGGCTGTTCACACGCTGCAATAATTCTAACCCTAACCTCTTGTAATTACAGTTATATGAGAAAGTTATTTAAGAAACAGAAGTCAGAAGTTAGTGATCTATTTCTCTGTGAAACTGATTACCTATGTTTGAACGTTACAAAAGAATTTTGAATTAAATCCTCACATTTCATTGGACAATAAAACAATGGGCGGAGCTTATAAAACAGCTATAATTAAAAAAAATGTAAACTTTTATAAATGCTCTGAGAGCAGATGAGTCAACCATTTCAAACTGTTTCACATGAAGAAAAAAATGGGTTTCGATCCTTTTCATGTAAAAAAGATTTGTTTACATGTTTTTGTCAAATACCTTGAACATACAATTTTCATTGAGAAACAGGATTAAACTGTGATTAGATTGTGAGATAAGATGGAAATTTAACACTTCCTACACAGATGTTTCACATTAAAAGGCATCACTTTCTTTGCTATTTACTTCTATTTACTGTCAAACATCTAAAGGAAGTGTTGATTTTCATTGACAGGGGTTTAATACACCATTCTTACAATTGTTGATCAGCTCTCCAAGGCCGTGCCCTTTGTCCCTCCCTGACCATGGACCTGTCATTCACCCCTAAGGAACTCTAGTGGACATTGTATCAGACCGGGGCTTCCCAGGTGTGGACCACATTCTGCAAGACGCTGGGGGCATTGGCCAGTATGGCCTCTGGCCAGACAGAGTGGGCAAACCAGGACATGGAGGTAGTCCTGTGGTGTGTGTGCGCCCAACAGCCAGCAGCCTGGAGCCAGCAGCTTCCCTGGATCAAATTTGCCCATAACCTCCTCTCCTGCACAGCTATGTGTCTCCATTCATGGTCATATGTGGTTTCCAACCCTCCTTGTTCTCAGAAAGAAGAGGTGCGCGGTCTTGTCAGTGCAGCTCCACTTGCAATGGATCCATAGGGTGTGGAGGGAGGCCTGAGCCGCACTGCAGAGAACCACCGCCGCCATCAGATCATCCATAGCACACTGCTTCTATTACCACCTTCTGGCTTAATTTCTCGCTGCTTCCTGGTTCCCAAACCTCCACACCAGACCCTGCTCCCAGCAGCACAGATGGACAGTCAATATAGATTTATATGGGAACCATATAAATCTATATTGACTGTCCATCTGTGTATGCATCTCTGTGTCCGCTCTGAGGGTCCAGCCTGTAGTTCAGTAACAGTCTAGTTTCTCTGTTTACACTGTGTCCACTTCCTGTTTTATTTTGAAAAAAATGTTACTTCTCACCTTTTACTTTCTCAGTTAATAGTTTTGACTGTGTCTTGTTTCTCACCTGTCTGTCTTTTTTATTAGTTCACTGTATATGTAGGTCCTGTGTTGAGTTTAGCTTGTTTACATTGCTTGTTTACATAGCTTGTTTACAAGCTGCTTCCTGCTTCCTTACAGTGCAGACGCTTTTCTGCTTTGCTCTTGCCTCTGCTGCATTTTTCCGCTTATATTTGTGCTTTTCTCTGTGGGAGATAACAAGAAATGCTTCTGGATACCTACTAATCATCAGGACTACTGTTTTTTCTAATACAGTTGGCTACTGTTACTTTTGGACATTTTTACGACCTTATCATTCAGTGTGGCCTATCAGCAGCATAAGCCTGCACTATAGCGACTGGGACTGAGAAGTGCCGCTAACCAAAGCTAATTAGCAGCAAGATGCCTCCTTTCTCCGAGGACAACTACTACAAACTTCTTCAGATGATAACAGTACTGGAGATGAAAGTTCAGCGGCTTGAAGTAAACTGGGAGGTAAATGGTCAATATGGGAATGAAACCACTCTTCCGATGACCCAAATCAGTGGAAAGGAGCAGGCTAACAGTCAGCTACTTAGCACCACCAAGAATCAGGAGTTAACCAGCAGTCCTTCCTGGAACTCTCTTGGTGCAAAGCCAAAGCATAAAACGTCTAAAGATAAATCGCTTCCCCGCATGGAAAGCCGGCTAACAGGCAGAATCCTGCACCCAAAGACTCTTGATGAAGCTGAGTGGCCTGCATTGCCGTTGCACAGGAGTGTTTCTTCAACACCAGTACCGAGGAGAAAACAGCCCTGGACTGTGGCTACAACAAAAAGTAAGAGCAAATCGTCCCAAACCACAGGGATTCTACTAGAGAACAGATTTGCTCCACTTTTACAAGACCCTGACTCCCCAAAAGAAAGCTCCTATCCCAGCATAAGAGAAAGGTATGAGTCTAAATCAAAAAAAATAAAATATAATAAAAGGCTGCAGGAAGAGCTAACTACTGGGCCTCAAACGCTGATAGTGGGCGATGCAGCCGTGAAGGAGATAAAACGCTTTTGCAGCAAGAAAAACACCAAAGTTCTCTGTTTTACCAATGACATGGTGTCGGATATCTCAGAGAAAATTCTGGGGATCGCTGCTGAGCATCCAACAGTCAAATCTCTGGTCATACACACAGGAGCCCTTGATGTTGTCAAGCAAAAATCAGAGTTATTGAAACGGGACTTTATTGATTTGCTGAACAAAATTAAATCCCTGAATCCTAGGGTGTTCATCAGTGGGCCGCTACCAACAGTTCGAGGAGGAGATGAGAGATTCAGCAGGCTGATGATGCTCAACCGATGGCTCAAAGATGCGTGTGCCACTCAATCTGTGAATTTTATTGACAATTTCAACATTTTCTGGGAATGCAGACATTTCTTCAAGACAAATGGATTTTGCCTCAACAAATCAGGAGTACAGCTATTAGGCTCCAACATGCTCTATTTTGTGCGTCAGGCACAAGCAGTCCTTGCCAAGGACAAGAGGCAAGATGTTCCAAAACAACGGACAAAACAACTGATAAGACAACCCTCTGGAGAAGAGTTGGTATCGCCAGAGTCAGCTGTTGTAAGACAGCTGACTCAGAAAGAGGCAACGTCATCATCTTCACCCCAACAAGAGGAGTATATCCCAGGCCCAACAGGCCAGCAACCCCCCCTGACCCCGCCCAGCCCCTCAGTCTCTCTGGATTCATCATCTCTGGGTTCCTCACTCCCAGATTTCACGGACAGGATGAATGAACTTGTCACTATTGGAATCCAACTTACACCACGCCAAACACCCATACCTTCTTCCCTTAACCCCCCTTATCGTCCAGCCCCCCCCACTCCACCACGCTGGAAAGAACCATCATCAAAAAGTCACAGAGCCCCCCCACCTCCTCTGAAACATGTCATCTGTGAGTCTGACTGATATGTGCCGGGTCCAGGCTACAATACTAATATCAATAATGTTCTCCAGGAAAAGTCAGGGCCCTATGGAGTTCAGGTAGCTTTCTCAATCCCTGTGATGACAGGTAACAGAAGATCGGTTATGAGAAAAAAAAAAGGGGGTTCAATTAAAGCGGACAACTTATTAATGATAGCATATCAACCTCGAAACATTCCAGTGTTTCCTTGTCTTCCACAACCAGCTGAGGAAAACGGTGAAACACTGAGTCTGGCCTTACTAAATGTTAGGTCCTTAGTGGGGAAAACCTTCTTAATTAATGATTTTATTATTCAACACAACCTTGATTTTATGTTTTTAACTGAAACATGGTTGAACCCAGATAACAGTGCAACCATGCTCATTGAGTCAACCCCTCCAAACTTCAGTTTTATAAGTGAAACTCGGGTGGGAAAGAGAGGGGGTGGAGTTGCCATATTGTTTAATGTCTCCCTCAAATGCAAACAGATGTTATATGGACATTTTAATTCATTTGAATATGTCGCCCTTCAGTTAAATTCCTCGCCCCGGGCAGTTTTTCTGAATATTTATAGGCCACCAATATATTGTGCAAACTTTTTTGATGACTTTTCTGAACTGCTGTCTGTAACCTGCATTGACTTTGACTATGTCATTATTGTTGGTGATTTCAACATTCATGTGGATAACGCTCAGGACAGCAGTGCTAAAGAACTGTGTTGTGTCCTTGAAAATTATGGATTAATTCAACATGTAACGGAACCAACACATATCAAAGGTCACACTTTGGATTTAATTATCTCTAAAGGTTTAAACATTTCTAAGGTTGAGGTGACTGATGTTGGTTTGTCTGACCATTCCTGTGTGTTCTTTAAGAGCACTTTCTCCACACATAGAAGTGTTCAAACAGAGGTAATATCAAAACGGTACATCACTGATAACACTAGAGAAATGTTTATCCAGGCTTTCTCTCCGACACCTGCCACCCCCTACACTACAGTGAATGAACTTTTAGAAAACTTCAACAGGAAAGTTACAAATCTTATTGATGCCTTTGCACCGGTGAAAGTGAAGATTATCTCTGGCAAAAAGAGATCTCCATGGAGAAATGAAATGCTGGTCAGAATCGGTAAAAGAGAATGCCGGAAAGCTGAACGCAGGTGGCGAAAAACTAATCTTCAGGTGCATTATGACATCTATAAAGAGAAACTTAGGCTTTATAATCTTGAATTGAGAAAAGCAAGGCAGTCCTTTTTCTCTGACATTATCTCCAAAAACAAAAATAATTCACGTACTCTGTTTGCTACTGTCGATAGGCTAACAAACCCCCCTGTGTCAGTAGCCCCTGAACTTGTATCCACCAGAGCCTGCAATGAGTTTGCCTCCTTCTTCACTGAAAAAATTTTCAAAATTAGACAAGCAGTCACCTCCTCCATGCCAGGTACAGGATATGTGTCGTCCCAGTGTGAACTCAAAATCAGTTGTGATGGCATGACAAAATTTAATTCAATCAACCATAAAAATCTGGAGGACATTATACAACATCTGAAATCCTCCTCTTGCTGTCTGGATATTCTGCCAACAAGCTTTTTTAAAAAAGTTTCTACCTGTATGACCTCAGATCTCCTGCACATTGTAAACACGTCACTTGTGTCAGGTGTGTTCCCACAGGCCCTAAAAACTGCAGTCATCAAGCCACTGCTAAAAAAGAATAATCTGGACAATACAGTAATGAATAACTACAGGCCCATATCAAACCTTCCGTTCTTAAGTAAAATAATTGAAAAAGCAGTTTTTAGACAGCTGACTAACTATATGACACTGAACAACTGTTTTGATGACTTCCAGTCAGGTTTCCGACCCCACCACAGCACTGAGACTGCTCTAGTTAAGGTCTGTAATGACATCCGCATAAACACAGACAATGGCAAAATTTCAGTCTTAGTATTACTGGATCTCAGTGCCGCATTTGACACGGTTGACCACAACATATTATTACACCGACTGGAGAACTGGGTGGGACTTACTGGCACAGCACTAAAATGGGTTGAATCCTACTTAAAGGACAGAGACTACTTTGTGTCTATAGGCAACTACACATCTGAACATATAGACATAAGCTGTGGGGTCCCCCAAGGTTCAATTCTGGGGCCTCTACTATTCAACATTTACATGCTCCCACTCGCTAAGATTATGAAAGAAAATAAAATAAGTTACCATAATTATGCAGATGACACACAAATTTACATCAGTATATCACCAGGAGATCATAATCCAATACAAACACTGAGTAAATGCATTGAACAAATTAATGATTGGATGTGCCAGAACTTTCTCCAATTAAACAAAGATAAAACTGAGGTAATTGTTTTTGGAGCCAAGGCAGAACGATTGAAAGTCAGCGCTCATCTTCAATCAGCAATGTTAAAGCCTACAAACCAAGCTAGAAATCTGGGTGTAGTTATGGACTCAGACTTGAATTTCAATAGTCACATAAAAAACGTTACAAAGTCAGCCTACTACCACCTGAAGAATATATCAAGGATTAAAGGTCTTATGTCTCAGCAAGATTTGGAAAAGCTTGTCCATGCTTTTATCTTCAGTAGACTAGACTACTGCAACGGGGTCTTTACAGGCTTCTCTAAAAAGTCAATCAGACAGCTGCAGCTGATTCAAAATGCTGCCGCTCGAGTCCTGACTAGGACTAAAAAAGTAGACCATATCAGTCCAGTTCTAAGGTCCTTGCACTGGCTTCCTGTCTGCCAAAGAATTCACTTTAAAATACTCTTACTGGTTTATAAAGCCCTAAATGGTCTAGGGCCTAGGTATATTGCAGATCTGCTGATCCCTTATGAACCATCCAGACCTCTTAGATCATCTGGATCAGGTCTGCTCTCTGTTCCTAGAGTCAGAACTAAACATGGAGAAGCAGCGTTCAGTTTCTATGCCCCACAGATCTGGAACAAACTCCCAGAGACCTGCAGGTCTGCCGCAACTCTCACTGCTTTTAAATCACAGCTGAAGACTTTTCTGTTCAATGCTGCCTACTGCTAATATCATTCTTAATTACTCTGCACTGTACTGTAACTTGTTCTTTGTTTTAATTTCAAAGTTATACATTTTAATTCTTAATTTTTATTTCTTATTTTCATTTTATATTATATCTATTTTTTATTTTAATCAACTGTTTTAAATTGTTTTAATCAACTGTCTTAAATTGTATCTTGATGCTTTTAATGTTTTATGTAAAGCACTTTGAATTACCTTGTTGTTGAAATGTGCTATACAAATAAACTTGCCTTGCCTTGCCTTGCCTTACATTGTTAACCTGCTGTTTGCTAGCCTGGTCAAACCCATCCTTCATTGCACATGAATTCACTTTCCTGTGGAAAATTTAATCTGGACACCAAGGACTTAATGGTTTAATGAGAATATCTTTGTTTATTTGGAGGGTCAGAGGTCAGCTGATGTTGATGTGTGATTCCTGTCAGCTGAATGGATGCAGATGAAGAACTGAACCGGTTTCAGCAGTTTGTTTACATCCTGTCAGAGTCACAGCTCAACACTTCATTTAATGCGTAAAACACTTCTAAAAATATAGAAATCAGACTTAATAAAAGACCAAACGTCCTTTAACTGTGTGAAGCTTCAGGGCTGCAGAGTCGAGTCATCATGCCAAAGTAGGACGTGTGATTGGCCGCCACTTCTGATGCTAATGAGTCTTCATATCACCTAACTGTCCCACAAACTGTTCCTTTAATGTCCGCCAGTGTGTGAGGGTGTGAGTGTGAATATGTCTCTGTGTGTGTGACAGTATGTGTGTGAGTGTGTATGAGAGTGTGTATGACAGTATATGTGTGCTTGTGTGTGTCTTAATTTATGCAGATAATACAAGACGCCTTCTGTCGAGTTGCTTCTTCCCTCCACAATAACACACATCCTCACTTCTCCTCCTCCTCTTTTCTTTTTATTTCAACCTTCTGTTCTCCTCCTTTCATTTCCTCTCACCCCCCCCAGCCCCCCCCCTCCACCCACACCTCGTCTCTCCTAAACAACTGTGACTGTTTTAATTCTGACCACTGATTAGCTGGAATCCATTAATTCCTCCACGCTGTGTCCAGCAGCAGAGCAGCGTGGGGTATTTAGACTATTTACATGCCATTCAGTGAGCTTCAGCCTCTTAATCACCCTTTAATTACAGCCTATGACTACAGGGGCTCAAGTGGGACAATCTGCAGCTTTATCTGCAGAGGGAAGTAAAATAACCAATCAGTAGCTCAGCAACAGCAGACAGGCTTAAACTTGATGAGCTGATGTTCACAACATATCATGATTATGATCATCATCATCATTATCACCATCATCACCATTGGCACTTCTTTACATTAGAACTTCTTACAGCTTTACCAGGACAAAACTGAAGTTTTAATCATTGGCCCTGAAGCCTCGAGAGTGAAACTTTTATCAAAACCACAGAAACCACAGACGTCTTTACATTCAATCCATCAAATAAAAATAATTTTTAACTCTGAGATAAATTTTATTCCAGACATTAAATCTGTTACAAAAATAATATTTTATCATTTAAAGCAGTGGTTCCTGATACTGGAGGGCAGCTGTGGGTGCAGGCATTTGTTCCAACGAAGCAGTTATACACCTGACATACCCACAGCTGCCCTCCAGGGCCAGGATTGAGAACCCCTGATTTAAAGAACATAGCCAGAGTCCACCTGTTTTTTTCTTGGGCAATCGCAATCTTGGTGGAAGGGATTTGCCCAGAGTTCTTCAGGGTTCTGGATGTTGCAGGGCTGTCTTGGATGACATATCTCTGCAACACTGTGTGGACATCGTGGGCAGTGGTTCTGAACTGACAGACCAGGGTTGTGAATCCCCTCTTCGAAATGGGGGACCGGAGGGTTCGGCTTCCCTGCTGAAGTTGCTGCCCATTGGATAAGTGGGAAAGTATGAGTATTATTTGCACATGGTAGACTGGTAAGACATCCAAAAAGGTAAATATTTTTTCATGAATTTTCATAATCAGCCTTAGAAATAATGTTTATATTGCTTGTGATGGTTCAGCATGGGATTATTTTAAAAGCCAAAGGTAGCCAAAGAGGTAGCCAGGGGCATGTAGAACAACAATGCAGTGGAGAAAACATTTATATTTTTTAAAATTAAGTTTTAATGTAAATGGGCACTCAAGTTTTAAAGTGATAGTGATAGCAGATAGTGTGACCGCAGTCAAAAAACATGAATGAGAATTACATTGCTGACAATCAGCCACAATCAAGTCAAATCAAAGAAATGTATGAAACTCACCACATTCTTTACATCTTCCTTAAAATCTCTCTCTGTCATTTAGTGTGATAATCATGGGCAAATTTTCTCAGTAATTTCCTGTGTGTTTCTTCTCCTGTCAGCTCGAATTATCTTTGTTAACCATCAAGCATTCCTCTTCAAAACTTGGCATGCATTTTTCTTTTCTTTGTTTTACAATTTAACATGTATTATTTTATTATATATGTTATTTTATATTATTTCAACATTTTGACCATCTTTAAGGTGACTATGTTGGACCCAGCCAACATTTCCTCCCTTCAGCGCCTAAATATTTACACTTGAATTTAGGATTATTGAAAATATTTTGACCTCTCAAAGTTGACCTGAAGTTGGTGCCCCTTAAAATCACTGCATTGGCTCCCTTTGTGTATTTGGATTGGTTTTAAGGTTCTCCTCAGGTCACACTGGCTTTTTATCTATTTCTAGAGTAAGAACACTGATTGATCCTCATCATCATCGTCATCGGCATCATCATCATCATCAATGGTGTCATATGCAGCACTGTCTAAAGCAGGACAAGAATGGAGATAAATCCTTAATCTTACACATTGAGAATATCATTTGAAATTGAGAATTTCCAGCAAGGAAGTGCTAACCAAAGGAAAAATCTCTTTAAGCAATCCTGATGGTATTAGTGTTCAAAAGACAGATGTTTTGGATGAAGAAATCAATTAAGCTAGTTCAGAAAGGTTGATTAAAGAAAATTAGTTAAAATAGATGTTAGCGTCTGTCTCTACGATCCCTGTGTTTAAGGGCAGATTGGTGTCAGTTGATGGCAAAAGGTGAGAAATTCTGTCTCTAATTGTTAGAATTTTGTCATTTTGTCATGAAGTCGTTGCTACTGAAAGTTATAGGAACACATGGATCAAAAGAGTAGTGTCTTTTTGTCAATGTTGGGTTGTTCTTGTTTTTATCTATTAGTGTGTGTGTGTGTGTGTGTGTGTGTGTGTGTGTGTGTGTGTGTGTGTGTGTGTGTATGTGTGTGTGTGTGTGTGTGTGTGTGTGTGCATGTAAGAGAGAGTTACAGGGTAGGGATTGGCAGGTTGGGGTGGGGGGTGGTTGGGCTGTTTTTATCATGTGAAGCACTTGGTGCTAAACATTGATTGATCATCATCACCATCAGCATCATCATTTTCATCATCAGCATCATCTTCACCATCATCATCAGCAGAAGCAGCATCATCAGCAGCAGCAGCATCATCATCAGCATCATCTTAGCCATGATTATGATCATCACCATCATCAACATCATTATAATTATAATAATGATAAGCGTTTCTACTGCTTGTTGCAGGATCAAAGTGGAATAAGCAGAATAACTTCTCTTCACTAACAGCAGCAGTTGTTTGTTGATTAATCTGCAGCAGAAAAGCATTAGAATTTACTGCAGCTAATGATGTTATAGAGGAAAAGCCCCATGCTGCTGGGAACCTGATAATCCTACTTTGTTCCCTTAGGAATTGTTCAAGACCCCACCCCCTGTCTGTGGCTGATCCCTTTCGTAGAGCTCTGACACAAAGCGGCCGCCATCAGGCCCCACCTTCCCACAGTCTCTGATTAACTCTCAGATTTGTTGGCTGAGGACCATGTTATTTTCTCCTCTATTAGCAGAAATGGTTCTGCAGATCACTTCCTGCGCTGAAGGCAGCAAAGCTTTCTTAGGCTGAGTCACATGGGTCATCAAAGCGGCTGTCAGCAGCTATCGGGCTATCGGGGGCTATCAGAGCAGCTATCATCAGAATGGTTATTAGCAGTTATCAGAGTGGTTAATAGTGGCTATCAGACCAGTTGTCAGAGTGGTTATTAGTGGTTATTAGTGGCTATCAGAGTGATTATTAGCAGTTATCAGGGTGGTTTCTTAGCAATTATCAGAGCAGTTATTAGTGGCTATCTGAGTGGTTATCAGAGTAACTATTTAACAGCTATCAAAGTGGCTGTCAGAGCTGCTACCAGAGCTGCGACCAGAGTAGCTCTGAAAGCATTTGTCATAGTGGTTTTCAGAGTGGCTATTAGACTGGATATCAGCAGCTATCAGAGTGGCTATCAGAGCAGATATTAGCAGCTGTCAGAGTGGCTATTAGAGTGGCTATCAGAGTAGATATCAAAACAGCTAACAGAGGAGCTATCAAAGCAGCTATAAGGGAAGATATCAGAGCAGTTATCATAGCGGCTATCAGAGCGGTCTTTAGCAGCTATCAGAGCAGTTATAGTGACTAATAGCAGTTATGAGAGCATCTATTAGCAATCATCAGAGTGGTTATTAGTAGTTACCAGAATGGTTACTCCTTCACCTGCCTGGTTGGACCCACCCTTCTTCCCCCACCCTACGGCATCTCTACACACTGAAACATCTTTACAGACTAATACATCATCAGATGGATGTCTGTCAGTCCTGGTTCATCTATAGCCTGTCCATCCATGGGAGTGGATCTCTCCTTCACTGTGGTTCTCCCTGAGGTTTCTTCTTTCCCACTGGGTTTTGGAGTTTTTCCTTGCCGAGAAGGAGGGTCTAAGGACGAGAGATTTCTGAGTCACTTTGGACTGAATTTTGTGAAGCACTTTGAAACAACTGTGTTGTGATATTGGGCTATATAAATACAATTTAATTGAATTGTTTATTGGCTATCTATCAGAGCAGTTATCAGTGGCTATCAGAGTGCTTATTAGCAGCTTCAATAGATCTGTCCACCCATTTCCACTGGACTCTCAGTCTGCCAAGTCCTTCATCCCGACCCTCCCTCCCCCACCCAGACATGTTCAGACATGTTTGTAATGTGTTGCTGCCATTACCGTGTCGACTGGAAAACCGAATCATTTAAAGTTTGAGCCAAAAAAATGTTAAAATGTTCTTCAGAACATTACCGATGTCAGCAGATTGTTAGATTTTTACTTTGATTTCTATCAAATCAAAACTTCATCAATGTGACTCCGATGCTTTCAAATCATGTTCATTAATCAAATGTGTTCCGATCACAGACACAAATACATGTAATTTTTATTCTATTTTTTTTAAATTAAAACCATCTTCTTTCCTGCACAATATCTTCTGTCAAATTTGTGATCTTCTGCTAATCAAAATCATTTCAGGTGTGTGGTGTGATGTCATCAGGAGATGTTCCTTCATCCTGGCGACACACACACACAACACACACACACACACACACACACACACACACACACACACACACACACACACACACACACACACACACACACACACACACACACACACACACACACACACTCTCTCTCTCTCTCTCTCTCTCTCTCTCTCTCACACACACACACACTGTCTCTCTCTCTCACACACACACACACTCTCTCTCTCTCTCACACACACACACCCACACACACCCACACACACACAGACACACACACACACAGACACACTGAATCTTCTCTCACAATGAAAATCATGAAGATAAGAACACATCAACTCAGAATGTTTCAGTGGCGGTGTAAGGAGGGTTAAAGGACCACTTAATGCCATCCTGTATGAAGGTGTTCTGTATTTTACCTTGGTTCAATTCCATGATAGCTTGTTTCAACTCACGATTTGTGCTGACAAAGTTGGTTCCGTTATCAGACCGGATTTCTTCTACTTGTCCTCTGCGGCAGATGAATCTCCTGATGGCGTTTATGCAGGAATCTGTATTGAGAGAATGTGCCACCTCCAGGTGTACTGCACGACAAGTTAGGCATGTAAAAAGGACCTCTTCAGCTTGTACTGCATAGGAATAGACCTCCTCCCTCACTTCTGGATCAGCATCAGTGGAGCTATGCTTCATCCATACTTCCAGGCCACTCACACTCAGCTTTTCTGAGAAAGTCAGGACCAGTGATCCAGGTTGAGGACTTCAGGAAGGGGCCAACTTTCACCCCTCGGGATGCTACATCTGCAGGGTTCAGCTTGGAGCAAACATGTTTCCACTGATAGACTGCAGACAAAGCTCTAATGATAGAAACTCTATTGGCCACATATGTCTTAAAGCGGGTAGTTGTATTTGCAATGTACTTTAGGACAGTCATGCTATCAGACCAAAAGACGGACTCACTGAACTCCAGTTGTTTAGACAGCATCTTATCCAGGCGAACCGCTACAACCGTTGCAGCCAGTTCCAGGCGAGGGATGGTGACTTGCTTAAGTGGTGCCACTCTTGCTTTGCCTATAACAAAGGAAACACACACTTCCTCCTTGCTGTTGGTTAGACGCAGGTATGTGACAGCACCAAATCCAACTTCGCTGGCATCACAAAAGTGATGCAGCTGTGCCATTTTTGTCTTTCCAAATCCACTGGCTTTGAAGCATCTTCGTAAACTTAATGTGTGTAACAGATTTAAATCATCATCCACCCACCTTTGCCATTTTAGTTCCATCTCTGGTGATATTTCCTCATCCCACCCCAACTTCATTTTGCATAGATGTTGCAAAATCAGTTTTGCAGGAAGGATGACTGGAATTAAAAAGCCCAGTGGATCATAAATGGAGCTCACACTTGACAGAATTCCATGCCTTGTCAGTGGTTTGTGTTTGTTCAGGATGCTGATGGTGAAGCAGTCCTGTTGAACATCCCACTGGATACCCAGAGCTCTCTCCATGGGGAGCTGGTCTCAGCTCAGGTCAAGTGGTTTAACACCACTGGCTCGATCTGCTTCAGGGATCTCAGAGAGAACAGAGCGGCTATTGCATACCCATTTATTAAGCTTAAAGGTGGGGTGGGTGATTCTTTTTTGCAGCATTTTTTAAAATATTGCCTGAAAACCTTTTCACATTCCCACTGCACACACTAAAATAGGATGTTTGCAAAAAACTCGAAACATTTTGGTCCAGTCTAGAGGGTGTATTCAGAAGAAAACTCTGACCAATCAATGTACTGATCATCTTTACATTCATTGGCTGTCTAATACGTCCATCAAATACCTATGCACACACCCCCACCCCTCACTCGACCCCCCACAGCTCTGGCAATCAGGTGAGCAGACAGCTTCGAAAGCCAACATTCAAGTTAGCTTGCACAGATATATCGTTGCAACAATGGCAGAGAAGAAGACGTCGACTGGCAGCAAAACCAAGGGGAAAACTGTTCTTGAAAAAGCAACAGCCATGCGGAAGCTAACAGAAGAACGAAACAGGACAAGAGTGCGGCACGGCTCGGTACGGCTTTCCAGCGCTGGCGCCAGCAAAAAAGTGAGAAGGGGCTCCAGACGGATGCCAAAGTCGCAGAATTTTTACTGGATATGTAAGATGTTGTCTTCTAATTACATAATATTTTGACATACTGGTCGGTTACGGGTATTGTAGGCCTATTCAACCAGTCAGTGAGAAAATGAAAGATGATGACAAATTATTGTCAATCGAGTGACATAAGCATAATTCCAGCATGTTTCGCTAAGCTACCTACTCTGTCAACTACAAGGCTAAGCTAAGTCTGAGCTTGAGCTCTCGTCATGAAAACTCTAAATACAAAAATAACACGTGAACAATACTGAGATTACCACAATTTGATTATCGCAAATTTATGGTGACTACAACAGAAAGGTGCCTTTATCCCAGAGATACCCCATACCCCCGTGTGAGTAGTTCCGTTTGTTGCCCGTGAAATGAAACACCCGCAAGTAAATAAGTCAGTAACATAAATCATTCAAATTCAGGTATGTGGTAGGCTACTACGGGCAAATGCATACTACTTATAAAATAATCCATGTCTGTGACTGTAACCTATGATGGCTGGCTAGGGACACAATACAGCAGGCTACGTACATCGTGTCATTACTGCAATAACAAAGTAATTGACACGTATCCAATCAACTAGTGGAAATCTAACAGATACTCTAGTTTTATGTCAATATTCTTGAAATTACAATAATGAAAGACTGTTTACGTTCATTACGATGTTCACAAATCATGTGAAGACGACATTGCTTGAAGTTAGCAAAGCGGTCACTGTCTGTCATGCTATTGGCGTGAATGCTCGTGAACTCCTGTGACCCCTCGAGAGTGTGCGCGTTCATGTATCCATGAATCGTGAAGGCGTGGTTTCGAGGGGTGAGCTGAAGAGGAGGAGGCCGAGCCTTTGGGAGGAGGGGAGGGAGTGTATATTTTCAAAATCTCACTTGTGTTGAATAGCTGTAACCGTTTTTTCCAAGATCTCCCACTCCAGCTTTAAACCCTCCTTTCACATATACCTGTCAGTTTCTGGTACAGGGAGAGAGCCTGCTCGTTGGAATCTGACTGACTTGAGGGCATCATCAACATAGAAATTATATCTAATTGTGCTGATAACCTCCTCTGGATACAGATGTTCATTATCCTCAGCAGTTTTCAACAGAGCATATGGAGCACAACTGGAGGAAGATACTGCTCCAAAGATGTGGACTAACATCCTGTGCTCAGCAAACTCTTTGGTAATGTCACCATCGGGCCACCATAGAAAGCGTAAGAAGTTAACATGCTCTTTTGCCACCCTGACTTGGTGAAACATTCCTTTGATGTCTGTCATAAGAGCAATTGGACCCTGATGAAAGCGGATGAGCACACCTAACAGAGTGTTTGTTAAATCGGGTCCTTGGAGGAGCTGCTTATTCAATGAGGTTCCTGCAAAGGTAGAGGCACAATCATACACCACACGTAATTTTTTCTTGTGGGGGTAGTACACCCCATGATGCGGTATGTACCACACCTTTCCTTCTTCATGTTCCAACTGATCTGGTGGTATGATCTCTGAGTACCCTTCCAAACTAACCTTTTGCATGAAACCTTTATACTCCTCAAAAAATGCCTCATCTCTTTTAAACCTTTTCAGCAGGTGTTGCACCCTCTGCTGGGCAACTTGTTTGTTGTTGGGCATTTTCACATCAGCCTCACGAAATGGTAACTTAAGGTAGTAATGACCACTGTTAAGAGTCACTGAATTTGACAATATATCCATAAACTGTTTGTCTTCCACAGACATTTCAGCATTTTCATCATGATGCTGTTCCACAAAATCTTGATTGTCTCGTCTCATCTTCTTCCGCTTTATCCGTTGTCGGGTCGCGGGGGCAGCAGCTTCAGCAGGGAAGCCCAGACTTCCCTCTCCCTGGCTACTTCCTCTAGCTCTTCCGGGGGGACCCCAAGGCGTTCCCAGACCAGCCGAGAGACATAGTCTCTCCAGCGTGTCCTGGGTCTTCCCCGGGGCCACCGCCCGGAGGAACGTGCCCAGAACACCTCACCAGGGAGGCGTCCAGAAGGCATCCTCACTAGATGCCCGAGCCACCTCAACTGGCTCCTCTCGATGTGGAGGAGCAGCGGTTCTACTCTGAGCTCCTCACGGATAACCAAGCTTCTCACCCTATCTCTAAGGGAGAGCCCAGCCACCCGGCGAAGGAAACCCATTTCGGCTGCTTGTATTCGCGATCTCGTTCTTTCGGTCACTACCCAAAGCTCGTGACCATAGGTGAGGGTAGGAACGTAGATCGACTGGTAAATCAAGAGCTTCGCCTTTTGGCTCAGCTCCTTCTTCACCACGACGGACCCATGCAGGGCCCGCATCACTGCAGACGCCGCACCGATCCGCCGTTCAATCTCCCGCTCCATCCTTCCCCCACTCGTGAACAAGACCCCGAGATACTTGAACTCCTCCACTTGAGGCAGGATCTCATCCCCGACCTGGAGTCGACATTCCACTCTTTTCCGGTCAAGAACCATGGCCTTGGATTTGGAGGTGCTGATTCTCATCCCAGCCGCTTCACACTCGGCTGCGAACTGCTCCAGTGAGAGTTGAAGGTCACGGCTCGATGAAGCCAACAGGACCAGATCATCCGCAAATAGCAGCGACCCAATCCTGAGGCCACCACACCGCAGCCCCTCAACGTCCTGGCTGCGCCTAAAAATTCTGTCCATAAAAGTTATGAACAGAATCGGTGACAAAGGGCAGCCCTGAGAGTCCAACCCCCACTGGAAACAAGTTCGACTTATTACCGGCAATGCGGACCAAGCTCTGGCACCGAGAGTACAGGGACCCCATACTCCCGGAGCACCCCCCACAGGACTGCCTGAGGGACACGGTCGAACGCCTTCTCCAGATCCACAAAACACATGTAGACTGGTTGGGCGAACTACCACGCACCCTCGAGCACCCTGCTAAGGGTATAGAGCTGGTCCACAGTTCCACGACCAGGGCGAAAACCACACTGCTCCTCCTGAATCCAAGGTTTGACTATCTTACGGACCCTCCTCTCCAGTAACCCTGAATAGACTTTCCCAGGGAGGCTGAGTCACAGGCTTCTCCTGCCCCATCGTCTTTAATAGTATGTCCACCTTTTGTCCAGGTGCGCGCAGCTGAGCCATTAAAGACTCAGTACAAAACGTTGCTGCGCTGCCTGGGTCGATAAAAGCATATGTCTCAATCGCTTTTGTTCATTCGTTTAGTTTTACCTTAACTGGCAGAACGGACAGTGAACATTCCTTTGAACCGGCCCCAGTATAGCCTTCAGAGTCCAAAGACACAAGTGCATTTGAGACAGATTGTGCTCCATGCATAGGTGGAGTGGGTTGATGTTTTGGTTCAATGTGCAGCACTGTTGGATGAGCTTTACTACAGGTGTGGCATGTCAGCTGGTCCTGACAGTTCTTGCTTATGTGTCCTTTTGTTAAGCATCCAAAGCACACACCTTTGCTTTTTAGGAACTGTGGAGGGGGCGTGGCGCATCGGCTGCAGGAGAGAGGTGTGGAGAGGGCTCAGGGGAGCGGCGCCAGGTGAGAGTAATTGAGCAGTGAGTACAGGTGCGCTAATTACTCTCACCATCTCTTTTAAAACAGTAGCAGGCTGGACCCGCGAGGAGAAAGAGGAGGAACGGACACGAGGAGAGCCGAGCAGACGGCAGCACATCAAGCCTGCGATCGGCTGCAGACGGCCTCAGCGTGTGTGTGTGTGTGCGCGCTAATAAAGCCCGGGGAAAAACCCGTTAATAGAAAAGACTGGACTTGTTGTGCGTCTGTTCGGTGCCGGGGAACCCACGGTGGCAAGGCGACTGCCACATCTGGCGCCCAATGTGGGGCCCGGCAGAAATGACAGAGCCACAGCAGGTGCAACCAGCCACAGTGCTGGCCCAGATCTTAGCGGAGGTCGCCACGATGAGCCGGGACCAGGCAGCGGCCAGCAGACAGCAGCTCTCTGCGCTTCAGCAGCAGGTCGAAGGGCAGACGCAGCTGCTGCAGAGGATGCTGGCTCGGTCGGGGACGGCGTCACCGAGCCCCCCGCTCGCCGGCGTCACACTGCAGCGCATGACCGGGAGCGACGACGTCCAGTCGTTCCTGGAAATGTTCGAGGCGACGGCGTCGGCGTGCGGGTGGCCGGAGGCAGAGTGGGCCGTGCGCCTGCTGCCTCTGCTGGCGGGGGACGCACAGGCGGCGGCGCTCGGCCTGCCTGCCTCCTCACGAGGACAGTACCGGGCAGTGAAGAGGGCCGTCCTCGACCGACTGGGATATTCGGCGGAGGACCACCGGCGGAGGTTCCGGGGGGCCAAGCTGGGTCCCACCGACCGCCCCTTCGTCCACGCCCAGCAGCTAAGGGACGCGGCGTACAGGTGGCTGCAGCCGGGGGGGACCGCAGGCGAGGGAGAGCTGATGGAGAAGATCGTCCTGGAGCAGTTCGTGGAGGGGCTGCCGGCGGGCACCCTGGAATGGGTGCGCTGCCACCGCCCCTGGCGACGGCTGTCACCCTCGCAGAGGACCACCTGGCCGTCCTCTCCCGGGGCCAGACATCGGAGGCGCAGCCGGTGTCCGCCGGCCGCCCCAGTCTTCCTCCTCGCAGGAGACCCGCCACCATACCCGGTCCCCCCCCCGAAACATCCGCCCGTCCCACCCCCGCCCCCCGCACTAACGCCCCCTCTGTTTTCCTTCCACCACAGGGTCCAGCCGCTACGGGCGCCGGTCCTAGCCCACAGAGGGTCCCTCAGGCGGCAGGGCAGGAGTGCTGGAGGTGCGGGCAGCCCGGACACTTCCGCCGCGAGTGTCCGCTCATGGAGGTCGGGCAGGTGATCCGGGTTGTCGGGCCCCCGGCACCCTCCCCCGGTCCGGGAGAGACGTACAGCGTTCCGGTAAGGATTCAGGGGGGTACACATCAGGCAATGGTGGACTCGGGCTGCATGCAGTCTATAGTTCACCAGAACCTGATTCGACCCGGGGCACTGGTGGAGGCGGGATGGGTGGATATCAGGTGTGTGCATGGGGATATTCACAGGTATCCTGTGGTGCCGGTGGAAATTCGCTACAAGGGTAAAAAGCATAGTGTGAAGGCTGCGGTTAGTTCCCGCCTGGCGCACCCTCTGATCTTGGGCACAGATTGGCCGGGGTTTGATAAACTAGTGGGGCAATGTGTGGGGGTGCGCTCGCGACCGACAGGGACAGGGGATATGTGCGCTGTGCTTAGCGGCGACGCGAGGTTGTCCGACGCTGCAGACGGGGAGGGGGAGCCGGCGGTGCCTCCACCGGAGGCTCCGCAGGTTCCCGTGTTTGACTCCATGGAAGATTTTCCACTCGAGCAGTCTCGTGACGATACTCTGCGCTTTGCCTTTGACCAAGTGATACGAATTGATGGTCACATGGTGCGCCCTGACGCAGCACTGTCATATCCACATTTTTCTTTGCGCAGGGACAGATTATACAGAGTGAGTCGTGACACTCAGACAGGCGACATAATAACCCAGTTGTTGGTCCCGAAAAGCCGTCGGGAAATAGTTTTCCAGGCGGCTCATTACAACCCGATGGCTGGACACCTGGGATATGATAAAACACTGAACCGGATAATGGCCCGATTCTATTGGCCAGGCATTCGGGCAGACGTGCGCCGCTGGTGCGCGTCTTGTCCCGAATGCCAGTTAGTTAACCCACCGGCCGTCCCGAGAGCGCCATTGCGCCCATTACCACTGATGGAGGTCCCATTTGAACGCGTCGGGATGGACCTCATCGGGCCATTTCACCGGAGCGCACGGGGATATCGCTTTGTGTTAGTCCTGGTGGATTACGCAACGCGATATCCAGAGGCAGTGCCGCTGCGCACCATCTCTGCAAAGAGTGTGGCGCAAGCGCTGTTTCAAGTTATCTCCCGAGTCGGGATCCCGAAAGAGATCCTGACTGACCAGGGCACCCAGTTTATGTCACGAACACTGAGAGAACTGTACGGGTTATTGGGCATCAAGGCTATTCGAACCAGCATCTACCACCCTCAGACGGACGGCCTCGTGGAGCGCCTGAATAAGACCTTGAAGTCCATGATCCGTAAGTTTGTGCACGATGATAATCATAATTGGGATAAATGGCTACATCCTCTGTTGTTTGCAGTGCGCGAGGTACCCCAGGCCTCAACGGGATTTTCTCCCTTTGAGCTGCTGTTCGGCAGGAAACCACGGGGGGTTCTGGACCTGGTTAAAGAAAGCTGGGAGGACGGTCCAAGCCCAAGTAAGAACGAAGTTCAGTACGTCCTGGACCTGAGAGCAAAACTCCACACACTAGGGCAGTTATCACATGAGAATTTGCTCCGGGCCCAGGAACGTCAGCAGCGGCTGTACAACAGAGGATCGAGGCTGAGACAATTTTCACCGGGAGATAAAGTGCTTGTATTGCTCCCATCTTCCAATTCGAAATTACTCGCCAAGTGGCAAGGGCCCTTTGTGGTCACACGGCGAGTGGGTGACGTTGACTATGAGCTTGTGCGATCTGACAGGGGAGGGGCAACACAGATTTATCACCTCAACCTCCTTAAAGCGTGGAGAGAGGCGGAGCCTGTTTCCCTGGTGACGACAATTAGAGAGAGAGATGAGTTGGGGCCCGAGGTACCAAAATCGACCAATCCTGCCCCGCTCCGTTGTGAAGACCATCTCTCACCGTCCCAGGGAGCAGACATTGCCAGGTTGCAGCAGCGTTATGCTGATGTGTTTTCCCCCCTGCCAGGACGCACAAGCCTTATTCAACACCGTATCGAGACTCACCCAGGGGTGACGGTGCGTTCGCGGCCCTATCGGCTACCTGAACACAAGAGAAAAGTGGTTCAGGCTGAATTGAAAGCTATGTTGGAGATGGGTGTAATAGAAGAGTCCAACAGTGCCTGGTGTAGCCCCATCGTTCTTGTAACCAAGAAAGATGGGTCTATCCGGTTCTGTGTGGACTATCGCAGGGTGAATGATGTTTCACAGTTTGACGCCTATCCAATGCCCCGGGTCGACGAACTCCTGGATCGCCTGGGCCCTGCTCGCTTTTTCACGACGCTGGATTTGACCAAGGGCTACTGGCAGATTCCCTTGTCTCCAGAGTCCAAGGAGAAAACGGCCTTCTCCACTCCGTACGGTTTGTACCAATTTGTCACACTTCCGTTTGGGTTGTTTGGGGCCCCAGCCACTTTTCAACGCCTCATGGACCGGGTGCTGCGCCCCCATGCCGCATATGCTGCCGCCTACCTGGATGATGTCATCATCCACAGTAACACCTGGGCGGAGCATGTGCGGCAGGTGGCCGCGGTGCTCGAGTCACTGAGGCAGGCGGGGCTTACGGCCAACCCAAAGAAGTGTGAAGTTGGACGGAGGGAGGTACGGTATCTGGGGTACCACTTGGGCGGCGGGCAGGTGCGTCCGCAGGTAGACAAGACAGCAGCGATTGCAGCCTGCCCAAGGCCCAAGACCAAAAAAGAGGTGCGGCGGTTTTTGGGGCTGGCCGGCTATTACCGGCGATTTATCCCCAGCTTCGCGGAGCTGACCAGCCCTTTAACCGACCTCACCCGAAAGGGTGCTTCAGATCCGGTCCAGTGGACGGAGCAGTGCCAGGTGTCGCTTGAGAGGGTAAAGCAGGCCCTCTGTGGGGAGCCTCTTCTCCACACACCTAACTTCTCTCTCCCTTTTGTCTTGCAGACTGATGCGTCGGGCAGGGGGCTGGGGGCCGTTCTGTCCCAGCGGGTGCGGGGCGTCGACCGCCCAGTGCTGTACATCAGCCGCAAGCTGTCGGAGAGGGAGGCCAGGTACAGCACGGTGGAGAGGGAGTGCCTGGCCATCCGGTGGGCGGTCGATGCTCTGCGGTACTACCTGCTGGGGCGCCCATTCACCCTCTGCTCGGACCACGCTCCCCTTCAGTGGCTCCACCGCATGAAGGATGCCAACGCCCGGATCACTCGGTGGTATCTAGCTTTACAGCCTTTTAAGTTCACAGTGATCCATAGGCCGGGGGCGCAGATGGCCGTGGCCGACTTCCTTTCCCGCTCCCATGGGGAGGCGGGGGGGGGAGTAGGTTAGGCCGGACGGCTCCCCGGCCTAAGTCGGGCGGTGGAGGTATGTGGAGGGGGCGTGGCGCATCGGCTGCAGGAGGGAGGTGTGGAGAGGGCTCAGGGGAGCGGCGCCAGGTGAGAGTAATTGAGCAGTGAGTACAGGTGCGCTAATTACTCTCACCATCTCTTTTAAAACAGTAGCAGGCTGGACCCGCGAGGAGAAAGAGGAGGAACGGACACGAGGAGAGCCGAGCAGACGGCAGCACATCAAGCCTGCGATCGGCTGCAGACGGCCTCAGCGTGTGTGTGTGTGTGCGCGCTAATAAAGCCCGGGGAAAAACCCGTTAATAGAAAAGACTGGACTTGTTGTGCGTCTGTTCGGTGCCGGGGAACCCACGGTGGCAAGGCGACTGCCACAGGAACCTTTTCTTTATTTGGTTTCTTTTTAAACACACTGCATTTATCAAGAATATGGCTTTTGCTGCAAAACAGGCACAGTCTTTCATCAGCATTTGTGGTCTGTTGACTGGATTGATTGGAAGATATTTTCATGTCACTCTGCTGTGACACTTGAGCAACAGAGGTGGCAGAGCTGCTGCCTCTGACTTTTGCAGCTGATTTGAATAGTGGCGATACTTTTACTTTTGTGTTTTGACTTTCACAGAAGACAGGATCCATGTTCTCACATGTTTTTTCCAGGAAGTTGAGAAGATCTTTAAATTTCACTCTGCGTTTCTGTTCCTCTCTGATGCTCCATACTTTCATTCTCCAGCCCTCACGCAGTCTGAATGGCAGCTTGGAGACAAACACCTTCATGTGTGATGCATTTTCCAGTTCATCAAGAAATCCTGCTTCCTTTGACTTTGCTGCTTAATTAGCATTTCAGTGATCTCATTTTGCCTGCGCATTGCTTCAGCCAAATCATTTTGCTCGCTATTACTGCTGACGCTATGATGGAGATGTCGGGTTTTAGCTTTGCTTTTTATGTATGTTGTGGGTGGAGCAGCTGAAGTAGAAGGCTCAACAGTAGAAAGGGGAATAAGAGCTGGTGAAACTTTTGTCTGCTTTTTAGCTGCTCCAGCCTGTATGAATTCAGTAGATGAAGAGGATGCAGACACTGAACTTCTCAAGACAGGCGTTTCTTTTTTATCTCCAAACACCTGCACCTTTGCCTTTGCGATAGCCAATTTAGTTTTTACATCAAGTGTCTCCTTTTTAGCTTTTAGCTGAGCCTCCTCCAATTCAAGTGCATGTTTTTCCTTTAGTGCATCTGCCTGCCCCTGCAGAGTTGCATGTTTGAGTCTGTGACCAAGACTGGATCACAGTCTTGGCAGTCGTGGCTTTGCTTTTTCTGGAAGTACTGGAAGACCCACTGCAGAATTTAGAGCCCTTGTATTGCATATTTTGAGCTGTTTGTGAGACGCTATCGCCTGGACCTACATCATCACAAAATGTGGGATCTAAAGCGTTATCATTCACAGGAAATAAATCAGCAGCATCTGTGGCTTCTTCACATTTTATCCACGCTTCAATCCGACATATAAACTCCTTGTAGTTAATTCATTTGGGTTCATACCAGTCTGCATGATCCGCTTCTCTTTCCTCTTCTTCCAATAGGCTTTGCACAGAAACCTGCAGCTCCATGAACTCTTCCAGCAAACGATGGAAAGTTTTCATTTGCTCTTGTATCACAGTGACGGATTCTTCCTTATCCATCAAGGCATTAATGTCGTTCTTTTTCTTGTCAGGGCGCAGAGTTTCCCTCTCCGAGACTTATCCATCCATCCATAATGTTTAAACATGAAATCCGTTAGGAAAAATTCTAAAGAATGTTTTCAAACTAAAAATTCTCTGATTTTTATACTTTCTATAAATTTTAAACAATTTAAATTATTTCCTTCCCAATGCTGCGGCTCGTCAACAAAAAGTGCCTTCTTAATTCCGCTACTAAATTCCAGTGATCCAATTATCCAATCCAATCCAAAAAAGAGGTTGTCCAAAATCAAAAAAAAAGATTTTTACTTAGTGTATCGGCCTTTGTAGGCTTCTAAAATTCCCAAAAAGACAAAGGCTGTGGGTGGCGTGGGTTCGAAGTGAAGATAAATGCACCAAACACAAGTTTCCAAGAAAAAAGTTCCAGCTTTATTCCAATGATTTCTTTCCAACAAAAATAATATCTTACTTTCAGGTCTTGCCTTGTATGTCTGTGATTGTGTGGTAAAAATCTTTTTCTGTCCCAAGTTCCACACCACCCGACACTGGTTTTCCAACACACATGTTTTCTAACACACACTTAATCAGCGTGTTGCTGGCATATCCACACCTGCGTACAGGTAGGTGTCACCCAACCCAGAAGACTCACAGTGAAGAAATAAAAACAAATAAATAAATAAATGATAGAAATGCCCATAACACACACTCACACCTATGGGCAATTCAGACTGTGGGAGGTTCCAGAGTTTGGGGCACCACATCTCGATTGAGAGGAAAAGATTGTCAGACAAGGGGCGACATGGTGGCACAGGGGTTAGCGCTGTTGCCTCACAGCAAGAAGGTCGCAGGTTCAAGACGTCCTGGGTCTGGGATCTTTCTGTGTGGAGTTTGCATGTTCTCACGTGGGTTTTCACTGGATACTCCAGCTTCCTCCTACAGTCCAAAAACATGCTGAGGTTAATTGGCAACTCTAAATTGCCCGTGTGAATGAATGGTGTGTGTGCCCCACGATAGGCTGGCGACCATCTGTGTATCCCTGCCTCTCGCCGTAATGCGCTGGGATTGGCATCCAGCAGATCTCTGCGACCCTAATGAGGAATAAGCGTGTATAGAAGATGAGATGAGATAGTCAGACAGTGGTGTCTGTCTGTAGACAGAATTTAGGCTTTTTAAACCACTATGATGTTTGGTTCAATCAATCATCAAATCAGTTTAGAATGGTTGAGGTTGTTGATGTTGTTGCCAAACTCAACTTGCCTAAGTAACTGCCAGAACTAAGACATTCTGAACTCTTACCTGTCTTTCAGTTACTACACATTAGGGACTGAGTTATGACCATGAAGAGTGAGTCTGGAGCTCTTACGTGTGGAGGTTTTCTTTACCTGTGTCTCAGGGCTGTAATGCTCCAGATGGTCAGAGGGAAGAGACGGTTCAGAGGCGTCACTATCTGACTGTTCTGCTCTGAATGGTGATGGTCATCATCTGAACCAAATGTTGGGTGGTCATATGTCTAGTCCAATATTTCTAAATATGGCCTCCTAATGCTTCTTTTGTGGGAATGATGGACATGGCTGTAAATGCTTGTACATCTACCTTTTTCACCCCCCTTTTGGCGGTGCTGAGGGTGCTCTCGTGAGGTAAGCAATGGATGTGACAATTCAGTATGGGAGTTGGCAGAATCGGTGGCTCTTACCTTTGCTGTGGGAAGGAAAAAGGCTTTCTAAGCCATCTGTGTCAACTTCCTTATCTGATGCATGGAGGACCTATCCTCATGTGTGCAAATTGTGACAGTGGAGCGTGTGCTCGGATGTAAATTCTGTAAAAACAGAGACTTGAAGATGGAGCTTTCTTCTAAATCTGATGAATTCTTACCCTGGGAGAATGCATGCCTGAAACGTCTGTAATAATCTCTGGGGTTCTCACGATGGGAGTGTTTGATTTGGGAGGCTGCACTCCAGGAGCTAATCTAATTAGTTGTAGAAGACAACTGGCAGGGACCCTGTGGAGACCTTCCGGGTGAAGGCGAGACTACGTCATCCCTACTCCAGCTGTGTGCATTGTGTGTTACAGTTCTCTCTGGTTGGAAGTCGGGGGCTGAACGCTCTAATGGGATGGTGCTGCCCTTTTGGAGGGTTGAGCAAAGAGGAAGGTGTCGCACATCTCTAACTGAAGGGGACATGGAGCAGAGCTTTCTGTGAGGGGTAAGCTATGTGGCTCTTCAATGTCTGTTTCAGATTCAGAGAGGTCTGAAGTCAAGTAAATGTGGATTTGGTCTCCCAACAGAGGTTGCAAAGCTGACTTACTTTCACACAACTTCAGGTCAGTTGGGAAGTGTTCAAACATTCTGACCAGAAGACAGAGTTAACCTTTCACTCTGGGTGGAGTGTGAATCTGTGTAACCAGAATCACATCCGCTGAATGACTGTATTGGGGAATCTGTGAGCAGAGGTCTGACTCTGCAGAGTGCAGGAGTTTAGTACTGCATGGCTTTCTTATTTGCTGTCTGAGGTTCTTGAAGGAGACGGGCCTTGTGTGCTCTGAGGAACTGCTTTTCTATATTTGCTTCATTCTGAACAGCAAGTTTTGTTTCAGAAGTAAGCATCGCTCCCGTTGCCGACTCAGCGAGTTGGTCGGCCTGTGTTCGGGACGGTGCATGGCTGGTTCACCATCAGCGGTGGGGTTCACGGCAGCTGTTTTACTACTTATTTTTATTGTGTTTAGTTCGGGAATGATTCGTGGGTTGGGTCTTTAACAATTGTATGTACTTTGACCGTTCATGTTACATGTGATTGTGTTTTGTTTTCTGTTAGTCATATCCTTTAACTTTATATTTGGTTAAAGTTTATTATTTTTCCTTAATTGCTTATGTTTGTAGTTTGAGTTTAGTGTTGGTCTCAATTGTCCTTGTATTATTTGTTGTGTTCATTCTGCGTTAATGTCAGGGTTCTGGACAGACGAGGACCACACGAGCAATACGTTTCAACAGTTTATTGAAGGGTTTGGGGAATGGGAGTGAGTCTTTGTGTGTGTGTGTCCCAGCGGCTGAGAGGCGTAGAGTCTTGAAGATCAGGATATCGTCTAGGTAAACGAAGACAAACTTGTTTAGTTGTTTTGTTCACTAGGGCCTGGAAAACCGCTGGAGCGTTGGTGAGGCCGAACGGCATCATGAGGTACTCATAGTGGCCGGTTGGGGTATTGAATGCCGTCTTCCATTCGTCGCCCTCCCGGATCCGCACTAGTTGGTAGGCGTTCCTAAGGTCCAACTTTGTAAAGATGGTGGCCCCCTGGAGTAGCTCGAAGGCAGAGTTGAGCAGAGGCAGAGGATACCGGTTCTTTATTGTGATGCTGTTAAGGCCACGGTAATCGATGCAGGGGCGAAGGGTTCCATCTTTTTTCCCCACGAAGAAGAATCCGGCGCCAGCAGGGGAAGAGGATGGGCGGATAATTCCAGCAGCAAGAGAGTCGCTGATGTACGTTTCCATGGACCTTCGTTCAGGAGCAGACAGGGAATAAAGACTCCCTTTGGGGGGAACAGAACCAGGAAGGAGGTCAATGGTGCAGTCGTAGGGTCGATGTGGGGGCAGAGACGTGGCTTTGACTTTGTTGAAGACCTCCCTGAGACTGTGGTAGCATTCCGGGACATTGGAGATGTCTGGGGCTGAGCCGGGGGGGTACCGGGTGAGAGGATGGCATGGCTGCAAGCAAACAATTCAATTCACTTTATTTTTATAGCCCAATTTTACAACACAGTTGTCTCAAAGTGCTTTACAAAATCCAGTCCAAAGTGACTCAGACATCCCCCGTCCTTAGACCCTCCTTCTCGGCAAGGAAAAACTCAAAAACCCAGTGGGAAAAAGGAGAAACTTCGAGGAGGACCACAGTGAAGGAGAGATCCACTCCCATGGACGGACAGGCTATAGATGAATCAGGACTGACAGACATCTATCTGATGATGAAATAATAGTCTTTAAAGATGTTTCAGTCTGTAGAGATGCCGTAGGGTGGGGGCAGAAGGGTGGGTCCAACCAGGCAGGTGAAGGTTCATCAGGGGCCTCGATGAGTCGCATCAGGAGTCGTCATCGTTGGGCCTCGTGCGGATGAACTGAAACAGTAGCCACTCCCCCGAAGGGGAGTGGGGAGAAGGACTCTGGGTGAATAGTGATGTAAAGACCAAGTATAAAGTAGATCCTGTTTATTAATGACAGTGGTACATGGTACCAGAAAAAGATGATAGAGCTCAGTGACTGTACTTCCCCCAGTATTCTCACTCCTAGGGCAGCTTAGACTGAACTGTGGTTTTAAGTCTACCTTTAACTACCCTGACCATAGGCCTTTTGAAACAGAAATGTTTTTAGTCTAGCCTTAAATGCACAGACTGTGTCGGCCTCTTTAATATTAATTGGGAGTTGGTTCCATAAGATAGGGGCTTGGTAGCTAAAGACTCTAGCTCCTACTGTGCTTTTATGGACCCGTGGAACTACCAGTAGACCTGCATTCTGAGACCGCAGTGTTCTATTTGGATGGTACAGGACCAGAGCATCTTTAAGATAAGAGGGGCCCATCCCATTAATGGTTTTATAAGTGAGGAGTAGGATTTTAAATTTAATTCTGAACTCAACAGGAAGCCAATGAAGGGCTTGGAGTATGGGGCTGATGTGCTCTCTTCTATTAGTTCCTGTTAGTAAACGAGCCGCTGCGTTTTGAACCAGCTGAAAACTTTTTAGGGAACTTTTAGGACACGCTACTAATAGGGAGTTACAGTAATCTAGTCTAGATGTAACAAACGCATGGATTAGTTTTTCAGCATCATTTTTAGATAGGATATTTCTAATTTTGGCTATGTTACGCAGGTGAAAGAAGGCTGTTCTACAGGCTTGATTAATATGAGCTTTAAATGATAAGTCTGGCTCAAATAAAACTAGGTTTTTAACTGTGGTGCTAGAGGCTATTTTCACATTATCTAGAGTTACTAGTTGCTCAGATAGGGACTCTCTAACACTTTTAGGGCCTAATATAATAACTTCTGTTTTATCAGGGTTAAGTAACAGATAGTTCACAGACATCCAGGTCTTTATGTCTCTAACACAGGTGCTAAGTTTATGTACTAGCCTGATCTGATCGGGTTTAATTGATAAGTATAGCTGTGTGTCATCTGCGTAGCAGTGGAAATTTATGCCGTGTTTTCTAATAATATTACCCAAGGGCAGCATATATAGAGTAAACAAAATGGGCCCTAGGACTGACCCTTGTGGGACACCATAGGTGACTCTTGAGTATGATGATGATTGCTGGTTAACGCTAACAAACTGGAACCTATTAGATAAATAGGATTTAAACCAGGAGAGAGCGGATCCTCTAATGCCTATGTCCTGTTCCAATCTCTGCAGTAAGATGCTATGGTCGATTGTGTCAAATGCAGCACTTAGATCCAGCAGGACCAGAACCGAGCCCAGCCCATCATCAGCAGCCAGCAACAAGTCATTAGTGACCTTGACTAGTGTTGTTTCAGTGCTGTGATGGGCCCGAAAACCAGACTGAAAATCTTCAAATAAACTATTGTCCTGTAAGTGCTGACACAGCTGTTGAACTACCACTCTTTCAAGAATTTTTGAAAGAAAGGGTAGATTTGAAATTGGCCTGTAGTTTACTAAAATATCTGGCTCAAGAGTGTTTTTCTTTAAGAGTGGTTTAATGACTGCGTGTTTAAAAGCCTGCGGCACGTATCCTGTTATTAGGTGCATGTTAATTATATCTAAGATATTATCAATAATTAAGGGCAGCGTCTCTTTAAGTAGTTTAATTGGAATTGGGTCTAGAATACACGTAGTTGATTTAGATGACATAATGATTTTAGTTAACTGGGCTGGGTCTGCAGGGGTGAATTTATCCAGTAATATTACTGGGTTTAAAGGGGCTTCTAAGCTTACAGCCTGAGCTTCCTCAGCACTGATGTTTGGAAGGATTTGATCTATTTTATCTCTAATACTTATGATTTTATTATTAAAGAAATTTAAGAAGTTATCACAGCTGAGACTAACTGGAATAGATGGATCTACTGAGCTGTGACTGTTGGTCAGCCTGGCTACAGTGCTGAACAGGAATCTGGGGTTATTCTTATTTTCTTCTATTAATGATGAATAATACCTAGTTTTTGCTTTACGCAGGGCCTGTTTATAAGCCAATAAACTGTTCTTCCAGGCCCTGAGGGAATGATCTGTGCGGGAGCAGCGCCACATCTTTTCTAATTTACGTGTAGCTTTTTTAAGGGAACGGGTTTCAGTATTATACCAGGGAGATAATGTCCTGGGTCTAACAGTTTTACATTTTAATGGGGCTACCAGGTCTAAAGCGCTATTGAGGGTGTGCATCGTATTTTCAACTAACTCATCACATGTAGCAGGACACAACATGTCTGAGCTGCTGTTCTCATAATTATATGTGGGGGTGAATATAGGCTGAATTATCTCTTTATATTTTAAAACGGAATAGTCACATAATGCTCTTTTCATTTCAGTTTTAACTACTGGTGAGGAATTATCATTCATTATAAACTGAAAGGTAATTAGGAAGTGATCTGAAAGAACTGGATTATGGGGGAGAACAACAAGGTCACTAATCTCAATACCATAAGTTAAAACCAGATCCAGGGTGTGCTTGTGACTGTGGGTTGGTTTATTTACATTTTGAGTAAAGCCAATTCCATCTAGTATGCTGCCAAAAGCGTTACTTAGAGAGTCACTATTGTTATCAACATGTATGTTAAAGTCTCCTACAATTACAATTTTGTCATAGTTTAACACTATACTGGACAGAAAGGTAGAGAATTCTGCTAAAAATACAGAGTAAGGACTAGGAGGGCGATAAACAACTGCAAATAGGGCTGGTTTTTTGTTTGTCTGCCTGGAATCAGTCATTGATAAAAGCAAAGTTTCAAATGACTGATAGTTATGATTATTTTTGGGACTAACACCTAAACTAGAGTGAGAGATGACTGCAACTCCTCCACCTCGACCAGTGCTTCTAGCCGTATGAAAGTTAATATGACTAGGTGGAGTGGATTCATTGAGACTCACATACTCATCCTGCTGGAGCCAAGTTTCTGTTAATGCTAAAATATCCAATTTATAATCACCGACCAGATCATTTACCAGCAGAGATTTAGATGCTATAGACCTAATGTTTAGGAGTCCGCATTTTATAAGTTTATTGGATGTTACTTTGGTTTTGTTTCTACAGGGAATTATTTTTTATTAAATTGTTTGTTCTCTGTCTTATAGGCCTTCTAATGCTAGGTTTATTAAAGCTAACTATACGGGGGATGGACACAGTCTCTATCTGCTTTCCTGAACCTGGGATATGTGACAGCTCAGGGTGAGACGAGTGACTTACAGAGAAGTGTTTTACACTTCGACTCTGTGCCCGGGCCCCCACTCTATCGGGTCATTTAGGTAAACTAAGTCTTGGGGCCATATTTCTGCTTAGGACAGAGGCTCCTTCCTGAGTCGGATGGATGCCATCTCTCCGGATGAGCCCGGGCTTTCCCCAAAATGCGCGCCAATTATCAATAAAAACTATATCGTTTTTAGGGCACCACCTAGCTAACCAGCGGTTAAAGGATGAGAAGCGGGAGTACATCTCATCACTGACCAGATTGGGCAGGGGTCCAGAGAATGCTACGGTGTCAGCCATCGATTTAGCGAGTTTGCACACCGATTCTACATTCAATTTCAGAATCTCTGATTGTCTCCGCCGGGCGTCGTTACCACCTGCATGGATCACGATGCGGCGGAATCTAGCCCTACTCTGCTTTAAAAGCCTAAGGTTACCTTCGATGTCACCGACTCTGGCCCCTGGATAACACCTAACAGACGCCGCTGGGTGCTTCACGTCTCTGACTATAGAACTCCCAATTATGAGTGTGTCTGGTTCAGCCGGTGTGGCGCTGAGAGGGTCAAACCTGTTACTGACGTGAAGCTGTTGGTGCACTACGTGTTTGCGCTTAGCACTACGTTTCCCCCGGACTGTCACAAACCCGTCGCTACTCTTTCCCGGCTGCGCGGGACTCACTGGGGGGCTAACCATGCTAGCGTTTCTACCGCTGCAGGCACGGCCGGCGGTCCCTGCTGCTACCTGGCTAAAGCTAGGCTTAGCCTCCAAAGCGCGGAGCCGTGCCTCTAACTCTGACACCCTAGCCTCCAGCCCTGACACTAAGCTACACTTTCTACAGCTACTCCTATCCTCAGTAAAGGAGGCCGGGAACTCACTGAACATACAGCACACAGAGCAGAACAGACGGGAGGGAGAGAGCAGGGGGCTAGCCATTGCTCGGTAGAGCGAGGCTAGCAGCTAACGCTAATAGAAGAGAAGTTGATTAAGTAAAAATAAACCTTTTGGTTAAGGTTAAACACTATCCTTTAGCTCCGGAGCTTGGTGAGCCAACCGGAGTCTAATTCGGATAATCACTAAGTGCTCCGAATTTGTAATTTGTAGATTAAGTTCACAATAAAGGAGCGTTAAACGAGAGAGCGTCTGGCAACGACAACAACAGGCAACAAGTGAACGTAACACACTCACCGGATGTGACGTCGAGGTCGAGGAAGAAGACATCCAGGTCTGGTGGCAGTCCTTTCCCCACTCTCGGACCTTTCCAGTTGCCCAATCAAGGTGAGGGTTGTGCCGTCAGAGCCATGGGTAGCCCAGGATGAGAGGTTGGCCCGGGGAGTGGAGCAGGTGGAACTGAATGGTTTCAGTGTGGTTGCCAGACAGCATCATTTTAACAGGGGTGGTGACATGCGTGACTGTGCCAAGAGGGTGCCCATCTAGTGCCAGAGCAGGGACAGGGGGTGTCAGACGGAGGGTCTCCAGTCCCAGCTGGTGAGCGAGTTCAGTGTCCATTATGTTGGCTTCGGCACCTGAGTCCACCAGGGCAGCCAATGTGTGGGTGGCGTCGGAAAGATGAAGACGGACCTGCACCAACGGTTTGTGGTTGGAGAACTGGATGGTCATTGAGCTCAGCTGGACTCCTCCTATGTCTGGTGAGCTTGGGCTTTTAAAGGGCAGTTGGCAACACGGTGTCCTTCTCCTCCGCAATACAGACATAGGTTGGAGGAGATACGGCGCCGACGCTCAGCAGGAGAAAGAGAAGCCCGGCCAATCTCCATGGGTTCAGACGGGTCTGGTTGGTTTGGAGGAGTAGTTGGGGAAGACGGCTGGACAGTCGGGACGTGACGAGAGCTGGTGGCTAGGGGATTTTGGCGCCCCCTATCTCGGCGGCGGGTCTGAATCCGTTGATCTATGCGCACAGCCAGGGCGATGGCATCATCAAGGGTGGAGGGCCGTTCATGAGAGACCAACTCATCCTTGATGTAGTCGGCCAGGCTGGCGAAGAACACGTCCACCAATGCTGCCATGTTCCAGGGACTGCGCCTTGCCAAAGTCCGGAAATCGATAGAGTAGTCTGCAACCGTCCGTCGACCCTGCCGAATACTCAGAAGATCCTGGGATGCCTCTTCAGATGATGAGCCCAGATCAAAAACCTTGAGCATCTCCTCAGCAAACAGTTCGAAAGATGTGCACGCAGGGGTCTGATTCCCTAGAGTCGAGCCCGGCCTGTCAGGTGAGTGATTGTGTACCCGACTTTAGCCCCTTCTGTGGCAAAGGTCCTGGGTTGCAGAGAGAACTGAAGGCTGCAGCTGGTCAGGAACGGGCGCACTTGCTTTGGGTCACCGTTGAATCGTTCTGGGTTGCCGATTCTAGGTTCCGGAGCTCCAGCAGCAGTAGCCTGGGTGGGTGACTCTGGAGCGGTGCTGGCGGGTGGGCTGGCTCGGGCTAGACCGGAGGGCAGGCTGGCTGTGGCTGGAGTGGCAGGCAGGCTGGCGGTGGCTGGGACTGAGGAATGAGTTGGGCCAGCAGTCGGGTTATCTGAGCGAGGTGATCTTGCTGTTCGTGAATCCGGTGTTGTTGCTGTTGTAACAACTGCTGTGTTTGCTGCAGCTGCTGTTGCTGCTGGTTGCCAAGCTGTAGCAAAGAGGAGACGTCAACCGTCATCCGATGGATGTCCCTCTCAGCGTTTCCCAGGCGCTGCATGGCGGTGGGGGGTTCTAAGTCCATGTTTTGTGAAACGTTCGCTGGGTCCATATGTTGGTCAGATCGTACTGTCAGGGTTCTGGACAGACGAGGACCACACGAGCAATACGTTTCAACAGTTTATTGAAGGGTTTGGGGAATGGGAGTGAGTCTTTGTGTGTGTGTGTCCCAGCGGCTGAGAGGCGTAGAGTGTAGACGGGGGTTGAGGGTCCAGGCTCTCTCGCCGAAAGGGGCTGGAAGTCCTGGGGGAACACACACACACAGCAAGAGAGGAGTGGCAGGGCAAAACTTCCAGGGCAGTAGTACCGTCAAGGGCAAGGCAGTAATCGTGGTCAAAAAGGCAGAAGGCAGGTCAAGTTACCGGGATTGTAGAGCAGAGGGTGGTTGGGCAGGCCCGGGATCACAGGTAGGAGTCAGAGGAGTAGCAGGTAGCAGGCAGGAAAGGTGCGGGCTTAGCAGACGATCTGACAATGTGTGCTGGGAAACAGGACTCTTTATACATGGCATGGTTAGCAGGAAATGAGGAGCAGCTGGCTGGTTAACGAGGGAGTGGCAGCAGAGACAGGTGAGAGTAATCAGCAGATAATTAGTGCTCCTACCAGGCAGAGGGAGAGGGGGCTCACGACAGTTAATTGTATTTGATTTCTGTCGCAGTGCTGAGAGCTTCTGGTGGTGGTCCCTGGCGTCCTGGTGGTGGGTTCTGTGTGTGTGTGTTGTGCACCCATCTTTTTGGTTTTGTTTTGGTTGTTTTTCTCTCATGATTGGGGTAATTTGCATTGTCAAGAACCCCTCACACCTCCCTTCTTCGGCCTCACACCCCCCTGCCGATAAGTCTCAGCACCTACAGTTTTCTGATCCTTATTGTTTCACTACGCGAAAAGTGTTTGTTTTTTTGGTCTTTTTAATAATTGAAATAAATAAAATGTATATATATTGACTTGAATCACGTCTTATCTCTTTGTTAGCAAACAGACCTTTGTGCCTTTCTTGCTGTTTGTCCTATACAAACCTTTAATCTTAGGTGAGATTCCCTAGGTGGCGTTGTTGTGCAACTTATCAATTACCAAATTCTCATTTTCCCCTTTTCTATCAGTGTTCCTCTCGCCACGTTGTGCCACGCTGATACCAAATAAAATGTGGTTTATTTAGTCTCACATGGAGTATGATAAAAATGTTGTGTCTTGCACTAATTCTTCAGGTGGAATTGGCTATCAGAAAGAATCAATAATTATTGGAAATAATTATGTATTCATTAAAAGTTTTAGAATTTCGGGGCACCACCTCTCGGTTGAGAGGAAAAGATAGTCAATTCTCTGATTCAGTCTCATGAATTGTAATAATCTATTAATTTGGATGTCTGATTAACAATTAACTTAATAATAGAAACCAGGGTCATCATATTAATAGCTATTAATAGTTGAAGGGTTCAGAGTTCTAAAATAGAGGTTGGCATAATTCATCATTGTACAACATTAAAGAGGCAGAATGTATGACTCAAAAGCATTTATTCATAAAAATACAAAAGTAAAAACACACAAACAATCTAAACTAAATGTATCTATGTACATGTGAATGTGCATGGATGGATGCTGTGTGTGTGTGTGTGTGTGTGTGTGTAGGCTTAATGTCACTTTGTGTGTGTTTCAAGGTATCATGTTAAAGAATGGTTAGTATCATGCAGGTTGGGACACTAACATCAAACTAAACCTTCTTACAAACCTAAAACACAGTGAATATTGGGACTAACAGTCATCAGATTTTTCAACAACAAGATTTCTTATTATTATTCAACATTAATATCTATCTGTGTAGATGTAAATGTTACTGTTAATTCATCTTGTTTCTGCTTGTGGCAGCAGACTCTTCTGTCTCTGAGGAGTTTTCTTGGATCAGTGTTTTATTCTCTTCAGAGACTCATCCTGTTGAAGAGAGGGTCGACCCCCCCCTCCACATCCTCCTCGGTGTCAGTATAAAGTCCAGGACCAGGAGACAGATGGCCATTCAGTTTAAAATCCTCAGCGGCTCAAGATGCTGTCCCTGAGCATAGTTTTTTTTGGAGTCACAGGAAGCAGATGTAGTTGCATATGTTTCTCCCTGAAATGACCTAACATGAAGCTCCACACTGATGTGGGGTCTTTGGGTCTGATTCTTGATAGCTGATGCCAGTATTTGTTTCCACAACAACTGAGGACATTTACCTCCGACTGACGACATCAGGTTATTCATCCTTTACTCTACTACTAATAAAAAACTAGACCAGGTGCAACCTGCAGCAGCAGCAGTAGTGTTAGCTGGGTTAGCATCAGCAGTGTTAGCAGCAGCAGACTAACTCTGCAGCATGTTCACCTCGCAGAAGAAACCTAGAGCTCCTTGGACATCGGCTATGGGTGTCACATGCATGCCGTGCAACCAATCATGTAAGGGTTGACAAGGGTCATCCCACCAGGCAGGGAAGGGTGGGGGTAGCAGTCCTTATTATTTTTACTCTATAATAGAACTTTTTTTTTTAAATTTCTAATTTTTTCAGCCCTTTCATTGTTTTATTAAATACATGTCAATAGCTGTCCTTTTTTTAATTTCTTTTAATTTGCTCTGCTTAGGTTTTTCTAGGAGTTTTCTATCTGCCTTGTGTAGCAAGTTAGAGTTACAAGGGATTTTACAACTGTAAATGCAATTGGCTCAATTTATAGATTTAAATAAATTTAAATACTATGTGTTCAAATACAAATCGTAGGTCAAAACAGAAAATCTGGCTGAATTACAAAAGGTAAAATTGGTAAAATAGAGAGCTGTTTGGGGGTCGAAAAAGCTTTGTCTTCTTCTTAGTGAACTGAGCCAAATTTCCATCATTAAAACCTGGAATTTATGAGGAGAACTTGAACTTGATGAAATCTGCCTCCATTTAATCTCATCAATGCTGCAGAAGCAGTGATCACATAATCATTGTTTCATTGAAACTGTCATCTGATCTGTCAGTTATCAGCTGATCTATCTATTATCAACTAATGTGTTAGATAATCTATCAGCTGATCTATCAGTTGATCAACTGATCTTACAGCTGACCGGTCAGATGATGGCCTGTAGTCCAACCACAGGACAGATCCATAGAAACGTTGTGGAAACTTGCTTAGTATTTCAGCAGTGCCTTGATCCTTTTGTCAAAAAATAGTAAACAGCAGAAGATCTTTATAGGATATGATACATATTTAATGACCAAGGATTATGTATAGCCCTTTGAGGTCCGCACCAAGAAAAAAGCAATGGACAAAATTTTTTCTTAGAATTTTTTACTCACTTAGGATAACAATAACAACAATCAACTGTTTTTCCAAAATAAAAAAAAATAAAATAAATAAAAAAAATAAACATACTGCTCAAAGACACAGAGCCATCTAGAGGATTTTTTTTAGCATAGCGCAACTAAACCAAGTGGTAGCGATGGCTCATTCAGGTTGAGTTAAGCTCAATGCATTATTCAATGAGATATAGTGACTCAAAGTGTGGTCTACCAAACGGTTAGTTCATTTATTAGTTTATTCAGCTTTTCCTGAATTACAGTTTGATAAGTATAAATATTTCTTTTATATTTTTTTATATTTTCTTTTATAACATTTTTTGTGGGATCAAGAAGAATCACAAGATGGTAACCAGAAGCTGATTTTTTAAATATTATTTTTAAAGTGGGATTTTAGGGGGGATTATTTATTTCTTCTTGTCCAGAGAACACAAATGTTTTTCTGGTGATAACATTTTTTCAACATTTTACAACGCTGAACCTACTGTCAGTCATTTTCTATACCTGCTCACAGGAGTCTGCTGAAGCCAATCCCAGTTTACTTCAGGTGAGAGGCAGGTACCAGTCTATCATGGGGCACACACACCATTTACTCACCCACTCACACCTATGGGGAATTTAGAATCTCAACATATTTTTGGACTGTGGGAGGAACTGGAGAACCTGGAGAGAACCCACACAGACATATAACATATAACTCCGCACAGAAAGCTCCCAGCCCATGGAAATTTCTTGTTGTGCCTTGCGTCTGTCACAGCTGTTAATTCAATCACAGCTTTTCAAGATAAAGCACTTCCCTGTGTATTGTCAATAAAAATATAAGCAATATAAAAAACACATTTATGACAACTTTTGACTTTCTTGACTTAAAAAATACAAACAACAGAGGTGTGTTATTTACAACAAAATCATCTGCTGAATAGTGCACATACGGTCCCAAGGGATCAGCAGAAGGGGAGGAGCTTAGGCTCTATAATGGGCAAAAAATAGTGAGAGAGTTCACTAACTTGTCATTTAGTGAATTACTGATCATCATTAGGAAGTTTTAATTGGAAATATTTTAATTTGACATGAAATGGATCGAAATAATTCAATGACAAGATCAGAAAAGTCCTGAAAATAGGCTGTTGCTTTGATCGGAAAAATTACATTTTTGTTATATGAATACTGTCGCATGTTCATTTGTTCATTAATAATTTATAATTATTTATCTAAAAAGTATGATGGATTAAATCATTCAGCTGTTCTGTTTTTGTATATAAACAAACATTGTTAACTCCTGCTTTTTCTGTCTTTCTTCAAGTCGCTCATTCCTGTTTCCGTCTCACCTGCAGAGCCTCAGGGTCGATCTGTCGCTAACTCCAAACACACACACACACACACACACACACACACACACACACACACACACACACACACACACACACACACACACACACACAGCAAGAAGTGAAAGACTGTGACACCTAAAGCTTTTATGAAGGTCAAAACATCTCAAATGATCCTTCAGCGTCGGTGCAGGACACATCAACATTAAAGATTTTCTGCAGACACATCAACTCCTGTGGAAAGGGGATCAGTTCCTGTGGGAGGAGTCGCCTCCTGCAGGAGGAATTTCTGGTTATAGATACTGTCCCGAGTTTCAAAAGTTTCAATTCACAGAAAAGTAATGAATATACAAATTATGGGGGAAAATTTTAAATAAAAAAAAAATGTGAGAAAAAGTAAAAAAAAAAAAACTGTGGAAAAAAAATAAAATTAGTAAATTTAAAAAATGTGAAATGAGTAAAAATTGTGAGGAAAAAATAATTGAGACTGTGACTGAGACTGAGACTGGGACTGGGACTGAGACTAAGATTGACAATGAGACTGGGACTGAAACTGTGACTGAGACTGGGGCTATGACTGAGACTGAGACTGTGACTATGATTGTGTTTGGAACTGTGACTGTGACTATAACTGGGACTGGGACTGAGACTAAGATTGACAATGAGACTGTGACTGAAACTGTGACTGAGACTGGGGCTATGACTGAGACTGAGGCTGTGACTGAAACTGTGACTGGGAGTGAGACTGAGACTGTGACTGAGACTGTGACTGTAACTGAAACTGTTACTGATGCTGAGACTGAGATTGAGACCCAGACTGTGACTGAGACTCGGACTGGGACTAAGATTGACAATGAGACTGTGACTGAAACTGCCTGTAACCGAGACTGAGACTGTGACTATAAATGAGCCAAACCTAGCCCCTTTTGGTCCCAGATATCCCCTTTTATCCAAGTGCCAAAGACTTAAATTCACATTCAAATTTGTAAATTAACATAATTTTCCTTCACGCCTCTCCTGATTAACATGCTTTTAAGTAATACATGCTGCCTTTTTAATGTTGTACAATGACAAAATATGCCAACATCTTCTTTATAACTCTGAATCTTCAACTCTTCAACCCTTACTAGCTATTAATACAATGATCCTGGTTTATATTATTAAGTAAATTGTTAATCAGACTTCCAAATTGGTAGTTTAGTAAATTTATGAGACTGAATATCTTTTCGTTTCATCCGAGAGATGGTGCCAAGACTCTAGAAATGAATAATTAAGATTTATTTTGAATGAATAAATAATCAGTTCAAATAATTATTGACTATTTTTGGTAGCCAGTGTCATCTGAACAATTAGTGCAAGGCATATATAAATATAATAGCCTATATGGAGTTGAGAAGCAGCAGAATCTTGTTGTGTGAAGTCTGTTGGCTGTTGGTGGAGGATGAATCTTCAGGCTGCAGATGCCTGCAGCTCATTAGTAAACACTGATTCATATGTTCAGAAGTTGAGTTGACAAATCATATTAATATCCCCAAAAAACTTGCTAATGATCCCAAACAGCCCGATCCTGGCTGCAAATCTGCAGCCGTTTGCCACCAGTGTTTTTTGTCCTACTATTTGCATTCGCTTTCTCTCTCTCTCTCTGAAAGTGAGAAGTTGATTGGCTGTCAACAACTTTTCACATTTTTCTCTTTTTTTTACTCTTCATCCTCACTGTTCTCCTGCAGCCTAATTAACACTAAATGTGCCACCGGGCAAAAGAAGAATGCATGGCAATATTTGATTACATGAACAATAAATTACCATCAACAACACACTCATGAAACGCACTGAAAAATAGTCACAATGATAATTATGTACAGTCAAAACCATGGCATCAGAGGAGGTGGGGGAGGGGCAACGTGACAACGTGGGGAGGACAGGTAGAGCTGTAACACGCAGTTATCATAATCACCCTTAACGAGGAATTGTGCCACTCTGTCAGCTTTTCTGCGGCCAATTATACATGTCAACAACACCTGAGGAGACGATATAGGTGAGATAATGAAGCAGAGGATGAGATCACACTTTATTACTCTGCTATAACCTGAGCTGCTAACAGCAAAAAACAGCGAATGAATCCTCTGATCTTCACCTGAGAGCCTCTTTAACATCTGAGACACAACTCATTCTTCTTCTTCTTCTTCTTCTTCTTCTTATTATTATTATATCATAGGTTTCATAGATATTGACACACAGTTATATGTATGATACAGGATTATTGTTACGGGTGTGTGATGTGCCAGACCCAATATGCAGAGAAGGCAGGAGACTCAAAATACGCACTAAAGAGAACTTTATCCCAAAACTGGAGTAGCCAAAAACAGGCAGCCAAAAAGTAGGAAAAAACTCAAAGCACTGGAAGTCCAGGATTACAAAAATAGAAAAAAAAAACTGCGGGCGCTGGAAATCCAGGGAGCAGAATGAATGGAGTAACAGAAGGCACTGGGAAACCAGGAAAACCGTACTTTCACGGAGGTTTGCAAACAGCAGGAAAACTTGACTCTCTCATGGCATGATTGAGACTGTTGTAGTATTAAGATAGAGAGAGAGAGAGAACACCAAATGGCACTCACGACCAGCACCATAACAATTATTACATTAAATCACTCTCATCATATATGTTGTTGTTTAGTGATGTGAACACTTTGGTTCATATGTGGTTAACATGTGGTTCACATGTGGTTAACATGTGGTTCACATGTGGTTCACATGTGGTTAACTGAAGTTATTGTATTTAGGCCTGAACACTTTAGAAATTCAATATCCAGTGATATAGCTATTTTAGATGGCATATCCTTGGCCTCCAGCACCACTGTAAGAAATCTGGGAGTCAAGTTTGATCAAGATAAGTTCTTTAATAATAATAAGTCCCTCAACAATCAAATTTCTATGACTGCTTTTTTTTTTTAACCTACGCAACATAGCAAAGGTCAGGCACTTCCTGTTTGTAAAAGATGCATAAAAGCTGTTGCTTGTGAACTGAATGTTCATTTTTCTACCATAAGCCGTCTCCAAAGGCGTTTCAGAGAATTTGGCAGTACATCCAACCAGCCTCACATCTGCAGACCATGTGTAACCACTACAGCCCAGGACCTTTCAAATCCAGCAAGTTCACCTCCAAGATCATCTGAGGTTAATGATTTCTCAGGTCAATGTTGTGGATCGAATGGCCCATGGTGGCGGTGCAGTTATGATATGGGCAAGCGAATGTTATGAAGAACCACAGGTGCATTTCATTGATGCATTCTGAATGCCCAGAGATACCAAGACCAGATCCTGAGGTCCATTGTTGTGCAGTACATCCATGAACCTCATGTTGCAGCATGATAGTACACAGGCTCATGTTGCAAGGATCTGTACACAATTCTTGGAAGCTGAAAACATTCCAGTTCTTGCATGGCCAGCATACTCACCAGACATTTCATCCATTTAGCATGTTTGGGATGCATATATGACAGTGTGTGCCAGTTCCTGCCAATATCCAGTAACTTTGCACAGTCATTGAAGAAGAGTGGACCAACATCCCACAGGCCACAATCGACAATCTGATCAATTCAATGCGAAGGAGATGTGCTCCACTGCATGAGGAAAATGGTTACACCAGATACTGACTGGTGTTCTAAGTCCCCAGACCCCCCCATCTTCATATGCCACACCTGTGAGGTGGAATGGATTATCTCAGCAAAGGAGAAGTGCTCACTATCACAGATTTAGACAGATTTGATTTAGATCTTTCAGTTCATCTCATAAAAAAATGGAAGCAATAAGAAAAGTGTTGCGTTTATATTTTTGTTCAGTGTGTTTCAGTAGTATTAGCCTCTCTGCACTGGTTTCCTATGAAATTAAGAATAGAATTCAAAATCCTCCTTCTCACATACTTTTAATGGTCAGGTCCCATCCTATCTCAAGGATCTAAAGGTTCCATATTGTCCATCCAGAACACTGCGCTATCAAAATGCAGCTTACTAGAGGTCCTTAGAATTTCTCAAATTTAAACAGGAGGCAGAGCCTTCAACTATCAGGCTCCTCTCCTGTGGAATCTTCTTCCTGTTTCAGTCCGGGGGACAGACACCCTTTCTACATTTAAGAAAAGATTAAAAACTTTCTTTTTTGAAGAAGTTTATAGTTATGGCTAGCCCTGACTGGCCTTCAGCATTATATTGCTATAGGTATAGACTGCCATGACCTCATGAGATACTCTGAGCTCCTCTTTCTCCTTCAGTGGCTGCACTGCAGACCATGCTGTAGTGCAGCTACTGAAGAAGCCTTCTGTTCCTGGAGAGTCTGAGTTTGTCCTGGTTCACCTGAAAGCTGCACCATACTCACTCATACTCAATGCTTTTCCTATTTTAAATGTGTTGTATTCCAATGCACACATCATCTACACATCAGATCCTCGTATGAACTGAGGGTCTATGGACAGGGGATGTTGTGTTGCTGTTGTACAAACTGTAAAGCCCATTGAGGTGAATCTGTAATTTGTGATTTTGGGCTATACAAATAAAATTGAATTGACTTGCCTTGGTTACATATGGTTAATATGTGGTTTATGTGTGATTCATGTGTGGTTCACATGCAGTTATCATGTAGTTCACATGTTGTACATGTGTTTAATGTGTGTTTCACGTGTGGTTAATGTGTGGTTCATGTATGTTTCATGTGTGGTTCATGTGTGATGAACGTGGTTAACATGTGAGCCATATGTGGTAAACATGTTAATCACATGTGGTGCATGTGCGGTTAATATGTGGTTCACCCGTGGCTATCATGTGATTAACATGTGGTTAACATGTTGCTGTGTGGTTAGCATGCGATTCACAAGTGGTTAACGTGGTTAATGTGTGGTTAACCTGTGGCTCTCACATGTGGTGAATACATGGTTAACATGTTGTTAATGTATGGTTCGTTTGTGCTTAACATATGGTTAACATATGATTCACATGTTGTTTATATGTGGTTAATGTGTGGGTAGCATGTGGTTCACATGTGGATAATGTGTCGTTAACATTTGGGGAGCATGCGGTTAATGTGTGGTTCACTTGTGGTTAACCTTTGGTTCACATGTGATTAACATGTCAAGTAGGTCACATGTGGTTGATGACTGGGTAGCATGTGGTTCACAAGTGGCTAATGTATGGTTATTGTGTTGTTCACATGAGGTGAACATGTGGTTAACGTATGTATTAATGTGTGGTTATTGTAATTCACGTGTGGTTCATGTGTGGTTAACATGTAATTCACATGTGGTTAATGGGTGGTTCACTTGTGGATAACGTGTGGTTCACATGTAGTTCACATGTGGTTAACGTGTGGTTACTGTGTGCTTAACAGTGTTGGGCAAGTTACTCAAAAACTGTAATGCATTACTCATTACTTGTTACTGTCATTTCAAAGTAATTTGTTACATTACAATATTACTGTATTTAAAATGTAAGGCATTACACTGCTTTTGCATTACTTTAGTTATTCTCGCTAAATAACTGGGAAATATGGATTTTCACAGCTGTACATCTGGTGTTATATATACATATCTGTGAATTTAGCCCTTCTGTATATGACATCTATTGCGATCATTACAGCTGTATTGCCCTTTGTTAATCACAATTTATATCCATTTTTTTCATTGTCCTACCTGTACATCCAGCACCCATAACTTAAATTTCAATCAATCAAACTTTATTTGTACAGCCCAGTATCACATTCCTATGTCTCAAAGGGCTTCATAGGCCCAGCAGCTCAGAACTCTCTGACCTAAACCTTCAGTGAAGAAATGTCTAAAGAAATAACAGGATACAAAATTAACATATGCCTTTAATGTGTTTTTTGGACTCCATCCACTCCACTCCATCATTTCAGAAATGTAACAAAAATGAAAATATTATTGCAAGACATAGACTAAAATAACACTGGCCTGAGGGAAAAAACAAAGTGCTTTGGCCTATGCCCCTGGAAGGTAATACACTTTAGTCTGACCAGGCTAAAAACTGTTATACAGAACTTAATAACAGACTTGCTACCAAATATACGAACAGAGGCAGCATGCGGTCATATAGTGTTTGAGTGTGTGTTTGAGAGAGAGAGAGAGAGAGAGAGAGAGAGAGAGAGAGGCGCATCAGAAGAAGCCATCACTAAGACGGATGCATTTTGAGGGTGACTATATTATACATCCATGGTTGAATCTGGTGGAGTTTCCGTCATCTCTATCCGTGAGGTCTGTGTGACGAGCTGAAAGGAAAAGGAAGTGAAATATTTTGCACGGATTTTTATTTGCTACTGATCTCGTGGTGATTTCAGCGAAAAATACAAAACCCACCTCTACAATCCAGGTTAAAATGCATTGTAACGTGCGTTACGCACATTGTACCGAGTAAATATAACGTTTTTTTTTCCTGTAATGCCTGACACTACTGCGTTACAGCAAAAAGTAATGCATTACAGTAATTAGTTACTTTTGTAACGTGTTACTCCCAACACTGGTGGTTAACGTGGTTAACGTGTGGTTACTGTGTGATTAACATGTGGTTAACATGTGGTTACTGTGTGGTCAGGTTCAGGAAACATCTTAGGGCTGAAATATCTGCTCAAAAGACCTCATTGTTAAAATGTCTCAGTTTACATTTGATGTTAATCTCTAATCGCATGTTAATCGCATGTTAATCGATGTTAATCGCATGATCTTTTAAAAACAAAACATGCTAAGATTATGGTTTAAAGATTAGAAACAAGTAGAAACATATTCTTCATAATAAAATATATTCTTATTCCAAATTACAAAAGTAATTAGCAATGTATTATTTCTTATCAGTTCTGATTCAATTTACTTTAGACAGTTTATAAGAGATGAGACAACACGAAGGTTGCTGCTAATAACAATAATCATATAATAATAACAATAATCACTGTTATAATAAAATAACACTGACAGGGACAGTAAATACAGCTGCGTTGTTTGTAGTATTTTTACTACAGTAAATGATCTTTCCAGGCGTCCATGTTATTTTGGCCACTTAGTGTTTCCTTCTATTTTCTCAAACATGTCGTCCTTCCTCCTCAGCACTTTCTATTCTGTTCCTCCTCCTCCAACACGTTTTCCATCTCTTCTGACACATTTGCCTTCTTCTTCTCCTCCTCTCTGTGCTGTCAGGACACACACACACGCACGCACATACACACACACACACATACACACACACAGTGGAGGTGAAGTGGAGAGGCTTGTCTTAGCGTGCCATCTGTCCTCATCGCTGACGTTGGCTCTAATTACTGCGGCTCCCCTGGCTAATGCTGTCTCATTAGGCTGCCGGAGCATGTGCAGCCGACACAAGCGCCGCCGAGAATTTGCACCAGGAAATGCTAGCTGGAGCCATTATGGGATCAGGAAATCTGTCTGGTGCGAAAGGCAATTCACACCAGTGGGTAATCGCTCATTTTGCTTCTCTCTCTCCTTCTCCCTCACTTTTTAGCTCTTTCTCTCTATGTCGTGCTCTCTCGCTCTTCTCTGGCTTTGGAAGCGTTCTCAGAGGCCTGAATCCAAGAACCAAAACAAAGGAGTCAACAAGGAGTCCTGCTCCAACAAGGAACCGCGGGACATTTCCACATCCTGATCCCAGTCAAACCAAACCAGTGCTGCATCTAACAATTACTTTCATGATCAAGTCATTGTCTATCCTTAAATATCTGCTGAAAAGAAACGGTGGTTTGAGACCACATTGACTTCCTGTTTAATGGGACTGTTTTACCGTAATATCAGGACCATTATACTGTAATATCAGAACTGTTTTACTCTAATATAAGGAACATTTTTCTGTAATATCAGGACTATTTCATCGTAATATCAGGAGTGTTTTACAGTAATATCAGGGCCGTTTTACCCTATTATCAGGACCGTTTTACTGCAATATCAGCAACGTTTTACTGTAATATCAGTAATGTTTTAACATAATATCAGGACCACTTTACCCTAATATCAGGAGTGTTTTGCTATAATATCAAAAGTATTTAATCATAATTACAGGTTGGTTATACTGTAAAATAAGGTTTTACTGTAATATCAGAACTGTTTTACTGTAATATCAGGACTTCATTCATTCATTCAATCATTTTCTATACCCATTTATTCCCCATTAGGGTCACAGGGGTCTGCTGGAGCCAATCCCAGCTCATTACAGGTGAGAGGCAGGGATACACTCCAGATGGTCACCAGCCTATCATGGGGCACACACACCATTCACTCACACACTCACACCTATGGGCAATTTAGAGTCTCCAATTAACCTCAGCATGTTTTTGGACTGTGGGAGGAAGCTGGAGAATCTGGAGGGAACCCAAGCAGACATGGGGAGAACATGAAACTCCACACAGGAAGGTCCCAGACCATGTAGGTCTTGAACCTGTAACCTTCTTACTCTGAGGCAACAGTACTTTATTATAATATCAAGATCGTTTTACCCTAATATCTGGAGTGTTTAATATCAGGAATATTTTATAGTAATATCAGTACTGTTTAAAGGTCAGTGTTGGGGGTAACGAGTTACAAAGTAACGCATTACAGTAACGTTATTACCATCATGGGTAATGAAGTGTAGTAACGCGTTACACTCAAAATACTACACTACTTTACTAAACTTTAGAAACATGCTTTCCTGCGCTACCCAAACCACTCTTGTCAGTCTAAAAAGTTCTAATATGTTTTAGTGGTGCATGCATCCGGTCCGTTGTTGGACCTGCCTGTGTGCTTGTCTGGGCACCGTTGCCACAGCAACCGGATTTGAGTGCGTTGAGTGACGTAGTTGCTGGTGTGTAGGAAAGAGAGGGAGAATGGATGACACAGAGACGGAGGCAGGGGGATTCAGCCAGTGGCGATACTCGCACTATTTTGACTTTATTGCTATAAAGGACAAAAGCATTGGAGTGAAATGCACTCTATGTCCAGGTGAGCGGTATCTTTCAACTGCTGCCAACTCAATGAGCAACCTGATGAAACATTTGACTGCCCAGCACCGCACGACAGAACTTGTGGCGAAAGATTCTACTAGCCAGTCTGTTAAAGAAGGCACTCACAACCGACCCCACCTAAACAAGTGTTGCGTGCGGCCAGGATTCTCTCTCATTGGCTGTGCCTAACCTCTTCTCTTCTCGCTCAGGTTGACACACCTGCTGTAGATGACATCATTATTTGCTCCACCTCCTCTATAAAAGCCAGCATGTGCAGTGTCATGGAGGACAGACACCGAACCAGCAGCAGTGCTAACCATGCGCTTTGTTAGCCTTTTGTTTCATTTGTTTGTTACTTTATTTTGACCTGGAGATGGCCAGCAGTTCCAGTTTTCGTGTTTAGTTTATGGTTTTGGGGTGTTCTTTTAGGGGAGGGGAGGACCAGCTTCGACGTCCCTATAGGGGGTGGCCTGGGCCTCCCCTCATTTTCTTGCTTTTGGCTGGTCTCTCCAGATCCTCTTGGTTTTTGTTGAGTCTCTGGGTTGGTAAGAAAAGATATAATTTAACACTTTATTGTTTTTGAATATCAACATTATAATTTAACATTCTATTTTTCATTTCACCTTTACCTATTGTGGGGAAGGAAAAAATAATAAAATCATTAACACTTGTACTCTGATGTCCCTCCTTTATGTTGTGGTTTCCTGTTTTGAGCCATTATTCCTTTTTTTTTCATACAATGTTTGGAGACCGCAACAACAAGCTAAGCATTTTACCATAATATCAGATAAGTTTCAATATAATATCAGGAGTATTGTACTGTAATATCAGAAGTGTTTTACTGTAATACCAGGACCGTTTTACCATATAGAAGCGTTTTACTGTAACATCAGGAGTGTTTCACTGAAATATCAGGACTTATGTTACTGTAATGGCCGATTTTTACAGATGGTAAAACATTACTAATATCAGGAAGATTTTACCATAATCACAAGACTGTTTTACCATTATATAAGGTGTTTTTTCACCATAATATCAGGAATGTTTTAACATAATATCAGGACTGTTTTACTGTTATATCAGGACTATTTTAACGTAATATCAGGACCCTTTTACTGTAATATCAGGAAGGTTTTACCCTAATACTACTAGGGTCTCTTTTGTAATATGAGGGGTATTTTACCATAATATTGTTGTGGATTGTTTCACAGTAATATCAGGATTGCTTTCCTATAATGTCAGGACCATTTTACTGTAATATCAGGGATGTTTTACCATATTATTACAACCATTTTATCATATTATCAGGAGTGTTTTAACATCATCAATAATCAGAACATCAAACTCCCAAAACCCATTAACATTCAGATGAGCGTTGATCAAAGTCTAAATAAAATTGTAAATTGTAAAATCTCTTTATCTTTCAGTGAGCTTAGTAGTTAACAATGACATCCCCTCCCCCTCTTTTTTGTTGGATGTGTGTCTGATGTTTAAATGTGTTACACCTTCTCTCCTCTCTGACTGTGAATTATGGTATTTCAGCCCTAATGCCCTAATGTGTCAATTTATATCAAACCTGTGTGCTGGAGCAGCAGGTTTCCTGTTTGCAGCAGGTTGTCCTTTGAATGACAGTTTTATGAGCAAACCCTGTTCCTGTAAGTTTCTCCCTGCAGCTTGTCCCATGAATCATCCGACAGACAGCAGGTTTGGATCTTTAAAGGTCAGCAGTAAATTTGGTTGAATCAACAGTTGTAGCAACGTATTTCGGCACTGTCTGAAGTCTGTGTTTACCCTAAATGTTCACAACTAATGCTGCTGCCACCAGTTCTGTGAAATTTATTTAGAGTGAGACTTTCTACTAATCCTCTGGAATGCATCCGTGAGGTTTGTTTAGAAACAACATTTTCAAGAAACATGAATTTCAGGAAGACATCGGTATACTGAACAACATCATTTATTGGACTGCAATGCCCACACGGAGGCTTTATCCCAAACGCTCCCGCCAGCAAACACAACCTTGATTCATCCGTGATCTGTCCCCAAGCCATCCGAACACAGCCCAGATCCAGGCCCACACCCACACATGGACACTACAGGCTGAACCAGGCCAAACTCCCACCATCACGCCCGACCACATCATCTGGAGGAAGCTGGGCTCACTCTGACGTCGTCTGTTCTGGGTCAAACCTCAGCCTCCCACAGAGATGAGGGGATGCTAATTATCCTCCAGTTGGCAAAGAACAATGAAACGTGCTGATCCAACAAATCAGGAATCAGAAAGACACCTACACTGCTGATGACTGAGGAGACTGAAGCTTTAAACAGGTATGTTGTAAAATGTGAAAGGAAGTGAAAAGTTGAAAGTTGAATGAGATTTAAATACAGATAAAACACAAAAATAGGAAACAAGCCAGAGGCGATCGATGATTCATAACTTAAATCCTCCAAAAACACTGAACACTTCCTCGCTGCTTCCCCTCCATCTGTTTTATAGCTTCAGCAGCAGATGAATAAAAGTCAGTCCTTGCATCTCTGCAGCAGGTGGAGGGTGAAATGTCGACTCACTCAGCTTTGTGCTCTGTGTTTTTCGAGGAGAAGTGACTGGACTGTTCGTCATTGTGATTGCAGCCGGCCGTTGGTGAGTGTGGAGCCCATCCAGATATCTTGTGTGGAAGATTCCAGACTGGGCACGAGCGGCCATCTGCAGCTCCAAGCCTTAAACAGCCAAACACACGAACACTTCAGCTACTGGAGAAATCGTGTTTCATTCTGGAACAAAAACATGTTCAGGTTCTGATTAAAGATCCTCTCCGACATGTTCAAATACTGTTATCACTAACTGTTCTCTGAGAACCTGCTAATTCATCCTGAACCTGTGTCTCTTTAAAATTCACATTAGTGAAACTTTATTCAGGGACATTCCACCAACTGCTGCTCACAAAAATAAAATAGTTCAAATTAGAAAGAAGAAACCAAAATTGACACAAAATGTAAATTTTAAGAGACCTAATGAATGCTTCTTAAAACTGTATTTTAAAAAGATTTAGAATTCATCGTTTTGGCAACCATGATTTGTCAGATTGATATTAATGGACCAATATTACATTAAAATCTTCATGCAGCTTCATCCAGTGTGAAGTCCACAAACTACAATGTGGTTTGTGGCCACAGGTGTTGCTCTCCATATGTTGTTTATCATAAGCACTGCGCCTTCTAACAAGCAGAGTACCCTGACCCCATAATTCATCCTCCAGGGCCCTGAGCTGCCAGATAATCTCTAGTGGTACGAACTCAATTGTACATACTTCAGTTGATATCGGTACGCTTGAGTTGGACAAGGTTCCCCAAGTCGTGGTCCATTGAACCATTGCGGTTCCTGTGGGGGAGGTTGATGGATTTGTGGTTGAAGATGCTATCATTGTCTTGCTTGGTGATGTTTTATGTTCAAAATCGAAACTTGAAATGAACCTGAAGCTATTGCGTCAGCATTTTTATTGGAGGTTAGGCTCCCTCTCCAGTAGGAGGAGTCTTAGCTCCTCTATCGTTAACAGTGTTACCTCCTTTCACCCATTGAAGGTGGAAATGAGTGTTCTCCTAAAGCATCTGATAATTAATTGGGCCAGGACTATTATTCACATCCCCATCAACAGATATAAAACTACTTGTTGAGCAATATCAGGTAGTTTTTCTATAAATTTGGGATGCTCCTTCTTCTAATTTCTCAACAATTTCTTTGGGGATGTTGGGGGATTTTTTTCTATGCTCTCCAGAAGTGTGTGGCTGCATAGTTTAACAATGCACTTGTGATCTCTCCATCCTTCATAGGGTTGCTCACCGGTTCCATTGTTGTACAGTAGTGTTTAAAATAATAGCAGTCCAATGTGACTAACCAGATTAATCCAGGCTTTTATTGGATTTTTATTGCTACATAGCAAACAATTTACCAGCAAGTGCAGTAGAATTTCAGAAAACCAACAAGACTCAGTTGTTAAACATGCATTCCTCTTTGAAAGTCTAAGGAAAATAGGTAATTCGAGACATTATTCAGAAGAACAGCTTACTTCAATTAAAAAGTTGATTGGAGAGAGGAAAATTTATAAAGAGGTGCAAAAAATGATAGGCTGTTCAAGTAAAATAATCCAATGAATTAAAATGGAGAGAAAAACCAGAGACACATGGCAGAAAATGGAAGACAACCATCACAATGGATCAAAGATTAATCTGAATAGCCAAGGTTCAGCCAATGATCAGCTCCGGGATGATTAGAGACAGTCTAGAGTTACCTGTAAGTGCTGTGACAGTTAGAAGACATCTGTGTGAAGCTAATCTATTTGCAAGAATCACCCACAAACCCCCTCTGTTAAATTAAGGCATCACATAAACTGGCCTAAAGAGAAATAGAGAAACATTTTGTGTACTGATGAAAGTAAAATTGTTCTTTTTGGGTCCAATGGCCACAGACAGTTTTATTAGACAACCCCCAAACAATGAATTTAAGCCAGAGTTCACTCTGAAGACAGTAAAGCATGATGGTGCAAGCATCATGATGTTTCTCTTACAATGGTGCCAGGCCTATTTATCACATACCAGGGATTATGGATCAGTTTGCATATGTCAAAATACTTGAAGAGGTCATGTTACCTTATGCAGAAGAGGAAATGCTCTTGAAATGTGTGTTTCAGCAAGACAACGACCCAAACACATAAGTAAACCAGCAGCATCATGGTTCCACACCAATAAAATTAATGTTATGGAGTTGCCAACCCAATCCCTCCTACCTAATTGAGAACTTGTGTTACAGCAAAAAAAAAAATGTTGTTTCTGGAGCAAAACCAAGACATTGTGGAATATTGTTAAAAGTGGAATAGAAGTGGAATAACAGCTGAAAGGTGGCACAAGTTGATTGACTCCATACTGCACAGATGTGAAGCAGATATAAAAAAAACTGTGATCATACAACTTAATTTTAGTTTAGTGATTCACAGGATTTCTAAATCCTAGAAACAAAAGAGTTTTTACAAAATAGTTTTGAGTTTGTAAAGTCTACGTCAGAAACTGCTATTTTTTTTAAACACATCTCTTTCAACTAATTGCCCAGCCATTGCACGGCCTTAAGAGCATGCATATCATGAATGCTGTGTCTTGTTGGTTTGTTGGTCTACTGCACCTACTGGTAAATTGTTTGCCATGTAGCAATAAAATATATAATAAAAACCTGGATTGATTTGGTTAGTCATATTGGACTGCTTTTATTATGAACAATACTGTACATTTTGTTTGGGCCCAGCCTTGCATAGCATTCTATCTCTTTGCCTCCACAGAGACCTTTCCAAAACACATTGCCTTCCATGCTGCTCTGTTACGCTTCTCCAACAAAAGGGATGATTTGGTCTGTTACCTTTGTCCATTCATTCATCTGGTCTAACAGCATTCTCACACCCCCTCGGGACACTGTGTTTGTTGATCTTTGCTAGGTGGGTTTGATGGTTGCTCGGGTCAGATTTCTTCTCACGTACCATATAATTGCAGGTAGTTTTCCAACCTGGTATTCCTCCACAAATATGTAATTTGACTGGCATGTAGTGTTTGCTTGATCACATATTTTCATGGTGTAGGAGCAAATCTGACTTGGGGCCTCATGCCCATTTCCAGATATAACTCTGCTTGACCATCACCGAAAGAATAGACAGTTGCTAAATATTAATACTTTATCCAGTAGGAAATCCAGTTGGATTTATTTAGGTGAATGATGTGACCAAGTGGGAGCATGTACAGAATGAACAGGATGGGACCGAGGACTGAACCTTGAGGAACTCCATGTAAGACAGGGGTGGTGTGGTATTTGAACTGATTGATTGAGATGTAATGGGATCTTTCAGACAAGTATGATGTAAACCAGGAGAGGGTGAAGTCAGTGATGCCTATGGACTGCAGATGGTTGAGAAGGATGGAATGATTGACAGTGTCGAAAGCAGCACTGAGGTCGAGGAGAAGGAGGATGTAGGTCTTGTTGGTGAATGGCAGGGATGCCACCACCCCTGCCTTCAGAGTATGGGTTATCCAGGTAGGAATATCCAGGGGGGGTGATTTGGTTCAATGAAAAGTAGTCCCTTGGATTTGTGCCAGGTTTCAGTAATGCAGAGAATGTTCAGTTGGATGTTGGTGATTAAGTTGGTGATAAGGATGAGACTTTTAACGGAGTTGACGGATCTTGCATTGAAAAGAGTGATTTTTAAGTGCTTTTGTTTTGAAATTACTGCAGTGGAAGTGTGGATTGACTGGAGGTTGAAAGTGTTCACTGCGGGTGTGCTCTGATGACGTGTGTTGTTGTGGTGACGTGATGCGACGGCGCAGGAACTGCGAACAGACCACAGGACTGGGATGGAGTTTGTAGCAGTGGAGTTGTAACAAAACTTGCCTCGAGGGATGTAGGATGATGGCAAAGAAGTCCAAAGTTTTTCAGGGTGGCGATGAATTCAATGGAGGGAGACATTTGAGGAATAAACTAGCGGAGTTTCGTGGGTGAATAGCGGAGAGCCATGACTAGGATGCAGACACGGTGAATGGACGATCATGGTAACCGGCGCAGACAGATGGAACAGGATCAGAAACAGCAACCAAAGTCCGGTAAAGGGGAGACCAGCCCGTGTTTCGATCCTACAGGACAGAGCCGGGCCAACATAGCTGGATAGCTCAGAGAGCTAGTGTTGGTTTAGTAAACAACCAGAGGGCAACCGGGACAGGTGGTCTCTTCCCTCACTTACTGGCGATGGAAAGGCGTCCACCCAAATGGGGCTTGGGTGGTTCAGGAGGCCTCAGCTGGACCAGAAGGCCACACCGGCACAGGTGGAAGCCGTCCAGGTTACCTTCCAACCAGGTTGCTGTGGTCCTGCAGTACAGTGACACCGGTGCGAGCAGAGTCTGACACCGGTAAGTGTCAAATTTAAGATCAGGAACAGTGGAAAAACAGAGGAACAGAGGAAAAAATGTGGTAATTTCGCAAAAAGTGATAGGGAAATGTGTCCTCTCACCCAGGACTTAATTTAACATTTACAAAGGTGCTATAGTAACATGAAGTTAGGAAGGAAGCAAGAGGAGCACTATGCTTCCCTTTTCATTTTTTACTTCGAAGCACTTTGTGAATTCTTTATGTGAAAAGTGCTATACAAATAAACTTTACTTACTTTACTGTGTTTCCTAATCTTTGTCTTTTCTGGCTGCTTCCTCCAGGTCTGGATGATCAGAAGTCACAGTAAATATGACAATCCATGGTGTTCATCTGACATCTTAGCCATTTCTCATCCTCTCTTTGTTGCCTGTTTTTTTCTTTATATATGGCCTTAATATAACTTCATTTCTGGGTCACTCAGGAGCTTGCAAATCATTCCTTCATGGTCAGTTACCACTAAATAGGCAACTGATATTTTCTCCCATAGTTGGTTAATCATGGATGGATTCCATCGCTCTGGGGTGCCTTGCCCTCTTTCTTCTGGGTTCAGCAGTTTCTCAGCCCATGATGATGTCTTCCATATGATATAAGTTCTAACTCAAACTCCATATAGGGGCTGATGGTGTTTTGTAGTAATTCACTGCTGTTGTGCACAGTACTTGCCTCAAGTGCGGCACCATTAATATGTTGTGCCACGCTGATACCAAATAAAATGTGGTTTATTTAGTCTCACGTGGAGTACCATAAATATGTAGTGAACAGTATGATAAAAATGTTGGCTATGCTGATACCAAATAAAATGTGTGATTTATTTAGCCTCAGCAGCCATAAATGTTGTGTCTTGCACTAATTCTTCAGGTAGAATTGACTATCAGAAAGAATAAATAATTATTGGAAATAATTATGTATTCATTAAAAGTTTTAGAATTTCGGGGCACCACCTCTCGGTTGAGAGTAAAAGATAGTCAATTCTCTGATTCAGTCTCATGAATTGTAATAAACTATTAATTTGGACGTCTGATTAACAATTAACTTAATAATAGAAAGCAGGGTCAATTAATAGCTATTAATAGTTGAAGGATTCAGGGTTCTAAAGTAGAGGTTGGCAGAATTCACTATTGTACAACATTAAAGAGGCAGAATGTATGACTCAAAAGCATTTATTCACAAAAATACAAAAGTAAAAACACACAATAAACAATCTAAACTAAATGTATCTATGTACATGTGAATGTGCGTGGATGGATGCTGTGTGTGTGTGTGCGTGCGTGTGCATATCTATGGGGGGGGACTACAAAGATGGCTGCCGTGGTGGTTGTTCTATGTAGTCCAGGCCATGTGGTCCTCTTTGTCTGTTAAGAACAAAGGGAAAATGGCCGACCGTGTTAATGTGTGTGCGAGTGTGTGTGTGCGTAGGCTTAATGTCACTTTGTGTGTATTTCAAGGTATCATGTTAAAGAATGGTTAGTATCATGCAGGTTGGGACATTAACATCAAACTAAACCTTCTTACAAACCTAAAACACAGTGAACTGTAGCCTATGATCTCATTACATTAACAAAGTTCAACAGTCTGGTTTAACCGTGTTTGTTAATGTTCTGTTCTGCCCAAGTCATGTTACCAGTGGAAAGGAAGAAGAAGGGTTGCTCTCTGGTTCTGCTTCCTTGAGTAGCTGGAGATGTTGTTGCAGCTGTGCTGTTTGTTGAGGAGTAGATCCGTTGTGTAGGTCACGTTGCTCTTTTTTAATCCTTGTCTCTGGTTGTAGAACCAGGCTTGAGTTTCTTCAGTTCTGCTGGCTGGATGTTGTTGAGTCCTTGGTCACTTGCAGGTCCGTGAGACGCTGAAAGCAGCTGGATAATCCCTTTTAGAGCAGAGAAGCTGCTGAACGCTTCTGTCCTGCAGCTTCTCCTGCTACAGAGCGGTGCTCTGCTGATGAGCAGGAGCCCGGGAGAGAGTTTGGAGCTTGTGAGTTGAAGAGAGTCTGCCTAAGAGAGTGAGAGCCTCCTAAGAGATTAAGAGAGCCCGCTTAAGAGAGAGATAAGAGCAGGTTAAAAGAGAGACGGAGAGGGGAAAGGCCGGTGCCTTTATACCTCTGGTGACATTCCTTGAAGGTGTGAAACTGGGTTTCCTGTCGGGGGAAGGATCACAAGTTCCAGGCTCAGCCAGGCATCTGGCTGAAAATGTTTATTACCTTTGTGGGCACAACAGTGCATTATATATATTTTTGGATGATAATCAGGTGCCGGTTTTCAGTACCTTGGTTTGGCCAAATCAATTGGCACTTTGGCCCTTCCATAAGCTGTAAGTCCAGCTGTTGTCAAGCATCTCATGTCCACCCAATCTATAGGGCCAGGGTGCAGAAGCTTGCAAATCTTGCTGGAGGCACCATCATCCCCTTCAGGGCCTCTAGGATCAGGAAGTAACTGGTGAATTTTGGATCTGTCAACCTTCCGCGCTGCATATCTCTCCAGCTCATCCAGCTCTTACCTCGATCTTGGAGGTGCTGCATGAAAGCACCTCAGTGCTATTCCAGCTGCATTAACAGTTGTTAGGACCTGGGGAGTCTTTTCTCAGGTCCCATTGGCTTATAATTCTTAGTTGGGCTAATCTTTTTGTGTGTATGAACACATCTGTGACTTTGACAGATCCTGGTGTTGTCCCATCTAGTCCATAAACGGCATCTTTCTCACGGCCCAGCACCTTCCATACTATGCCATTCCATACTATGCCTTCCATGCCATTGCACTGCCCACCCAGAGCTCCTGTTGCCCTCTCCTCATGATAACCACTCACTCCATGGATGTTAGCTACTTGTTCTTGATTCTGTGTTCTGAAATCTCTACAGCAGGTGCAGGGGTGGACGGCCTTCTTGGTTTCTGTCAATCAGTACTTCCTCCATTTCAACCATTCTGGTGCTCCATTCTTTGGATTTGGCCTTTTTTGCTATCTAGTTCTTCACTAGTGTTATCATTCTTTCTACCACCCTTGGCTTGGGGTATATATGGTGGTGAATAAATTCTTCTCACCCTATGTTTTTGGCATCAATTATCTAGAATAAAATAAAAGTGAATGAGCACTGTTGCCTCACAGCAAGGAGGTCGCATGTTCAAGACCTCCTTGGTCCTGGGTGTGGGACCTTTCTGTGTGGAGTTTGCATGTTCTCCCCGTGTCTGTGTGGGTTTTTGCCGGGTACTTCGGCTTCCTCCCACAGTCCAAAAACATGCTGTTAATTGGTGACTCTAAATTGCCTGTAGGTATGAATGTGTGAGTGAATAGTATGTGTGCCCCACGATTGGCTGGTGACCATTTGTGGTGTATCCCTGCCTCTCGCCGTAATGCGATGTGATTGGCTCCAGCGGACCCCTGCGACGCTAATGAGGAATAAGCGTGTATTTAGGATGAGATGAAATGAAATAATAAAATAGAATATAATAGAGTTTATTGCCATTTGTACAGGTTTAAAACAAGTTTAAACAATGCATTCGAATTCTTGTGCGTGTCCCTGAGTCATTGGTAGCTAAAAAAATCCTAACTTAAAAACTGCCCGCAAAGAGACAGAAGAAGGTCTTACATACAAGAGACGATATACAAAAAATACAATATATGTAGGTGCAAGAGTTGCCATTTTACAGAAATTTACAGACAATTATATTACAAAATATATTACAAATATATTACAAAAGAGCTGCACTATTATAAATAAGCAATAAAAAGGCACTAAGGAAATAAAGCAAAATAAATAGAACAGGAATATGTACGGAGAAGTGTGTTTGACCTGAGATTGTTATTGGTTCTGAGGTAATAGACTATTGCACATAAATTGTCCAGCAGATGGGATTACATTGTACAGTGTTTAGCGAGTAGAGGAGTGAGGTGTTTTCCCTCTTGATGTCCCGTGCCACTAGCCTGACAGTGGCTGGATAGAAGCTGTTGTGGAACGGGCCCTGTGAACCCTGCAATGCTCTCAGGCCTGCAGAGTCTCAGGTTGTAGCCTGAGTCCACCCACTGGAACAGGTCATGGGATGGATGATGTGTGTCCCTGAGGATGCTCTGAGCTTTCCTCCTCCTGCTATGGCTCTCTTCCTGTAATCAACAATAAGTTCTTTTGTTTTATGTTTACGTTAAGAACAAGGTCATTGTCCTCTCCATAGACAGTGATTCTGTGAACCAGTTCCCTGTATGCAGATTCATCCCCTCTGATAAGGCCCAGGATGGTTTGTTGTCTGCATACTTGATGATGTTGTTGTTGTGTGGGGGAGGGGCACAGTCATGTGTGTAAAAGGAGAAGAATTTAGGCCTGAGGCAGCAGCCCTGCGGGGTTCCTGTGCTGACTGTAAGCTCTGCAGAGACCTTCTTTCCCATCCTCACCACCTGTCTACATCGATAATCGCATTCCTGAAATGGGCACCATTGTTGAGTTCTTTGGGGACACCTAGCGCACTGCAGGTCTGCTCCAGGAGCACTGCGGCCTTTGGCTCTTCTTACTGGATTCCTTATTGCATAGCCAGATTTGGAATCAACCATCATCAGCATGTAGCGCTCTCCTTTCTTGTCTGTTATTCCCATGGGTTCAGCCACATCCATACAGACCAACCCACATAGAATTGTACTTATGATAGTGAAACCATCATAAGTACAATTCTATGTGGCTTTTCACCGCCCTTTCCACCCTGCATTGTATTTTCCACACACCTGGCAATATCTTAGGAATTATTTGACATGTTTATCAGAAACCCAGAGCTGGATTTTATCCAGCTCTTTATGTGTGCGTAGTATACCAGCATAACTGATGTCCTCATGACCTGCCAGTATCACTTCTATTACACTATTTTCAGGAATGACTCTTCGTTTTGCGGAGCCTGCCAGCCTCTTGCCCCTGTTAGCCCCATTGGTGACTTCACCATTACCCTACCTTTTATAGTGTGCGCTCTCTGGTGCACCGCTTCAAGGTCCATCTTCATTTTGAGTTCAGCTGCCTTTCTCCATAGGTCACAATGTGCTAGAAGCCAGACTTCTAAGTCTTCATTCATTGCTCGCACACAGTAGAAGCTGTCTGTAATTAATTTGGCTTGCTTGATTTAGCATTTTTTAAGTTTCAAAAGACCTTGGGTCTAGAACTTTCATGACTGCCACTTCGACTGTGGTAGGGGAGTCCAACAATAGGACCTGATTTTATGAGAAAATGCTGTTTTTGGCTGTAAAACTGCAGCTAGGGGTAGTGACCAGAAACCATTTGCGAAATCAATACAGGTTTTGTGTTTCTTTACTTGCAGTATCTTGAGTGTGCCTTGGCTTCATGAGGCAAGTTCGGTTAGCTACTGTTCTTCTGTTTAGGGCTTTAAAGTTGATTACAGCACCTTGGATAGAATTATACTGTATTGGTGATTGGGTTTGGTTCTTTTCCGACCACACCCTGCCCCTGTAGTTCAGACACAATGAAATCTATGTCATCAACTGCATTCGGATTGAATACTGTCAACCTGTACTGGGAATACTGTACGGGTGGATGCACACTCCCAACGATGGTGTGTGCGAATTCAGCACCTAATGTACCACATTCAGGCTAGAACTTTCCACAACTGCTTTTTCCAGGATTTTTCACAGGCTTCTTTTGCCTTGTATGGGCAGGTCACTTGCAATTATTTAGTGAGACCAGGTTTTGCAGGCCTAGTAGCCACACTTTGCCAAGCCATATCACATATGGCAGTCTTGTTATTCCATCAACCATTATCACATCAAGCATGCCTTTTGGTCTTAATTTTGAGTCATGGATACAGTGGCCCATTTCATTTCAAACCCAGTAGGCATGCTCTAAAATGACCCATCAAAGTTGTGTGTAGTCAGGATCTCCCACCTAAATCCTTTTTACGTGATTCGATGAGATTTGTCTTCTCAGCTGGGCTTAGCTTGTCGAAATCATCTTGAGACAGGCAACCCCCTTATTGAGCCTTAGCTAGTGCTTGTCTGTTAGATTCTTTCTGCTGTTTCTGTGGGGGACCCAATGCTGTAATCTGTTGTTTTGGTTGGTAAGAGTCTCTTGTTGTAGGGTCCCTATAAGATATGACTGTTTTTGGAGTGATTTCGCAGCTTTCATTGGCCTATTTACCTTCTCCCATTGTCATCAACTCAAAATTTTTCAGTGGTCTGGTTCGTCAGTACCAGACTTGGTCACTTGGATCTTCATTACTTTGCCTATCCATAGCCTTTTTGCTTGCTCACTCACTTGCTCACTCACGTTTTGGAAGATGGTGTTAGCCATTTACCAAGTGTCACAAAGATAGTTCTTTGGTGTCTCTCACAGCCCTTGGGGTTGGATAAGTGTTAGCAGCCCATTAAGGTCTTTTCTAGGAGGGAGTGGGACTGGCCTTGTGACAGCGGTGCCTTCTCTATTCATCAGAGCTTTGCTCAGAAACACAACAAATGCTCAGAAACACAGAATGGTTAATCAATGAGGAGAGACTTGTAGACTAACACCATATCAAATCTGGCCGATATGGTAAAGCAGGGGTTAGCGCTGTTGCCTCACAGCAAGAAGGTCACAGGTTCAAGACCTTGGTCTGGGACCTTTAAATGACGGGCGACACGGTGGAGCAGGGGTTAGCGCTGTTGCCTCACAGCAAGAAGGTTCAAGACCTTCCTGGGTCTGGGACCTTTCTGTGTGAAGTTTGCTCTCCCCATGTCTGCGTGGGTTTTCACCGGGTACTCCGGCTTCCTCCCACTGTCCAAAAACATGCTGAGGTTAATTGAAGACTCTAAATTGTCCATGGATGTGAGTGTGTGAGTGAATGGTGTGTGTGCCCCATGATAGGCTTGTGACCATCTCCCTGCCTCTTGCCTGTAATGGGCTGGGATAGGCTCCAGCAAACCCATGCAACCCTAATGAAGAATAAGTGGGTATAGAAGATGCATGAATGAATATCAAATCCCTAACCCAGGGGTCTCAAACTCGCGGCCCGCGGGCCAAATGCGGCCCGCCGGACGCTAGTTTGAGGCCCCCGCCTTGATATGAAAGTTTAATGTTAGTGCGGCCCGCGCGAGTTTAGTACGGTGCCCGAGAACCCTCAATGCTGCAAATAAAAGAAACGCTGCAAACAAAAAGAAACAGCGCTGCAAATAAAAGGAAACTCCACACCGGAAGTGAATTACCGGGGACTATTATTGGCGGTGCACCTGTAGTTTTTATGTGAGCGAAGAAGAAGAATACGAAGGAAAAGGGTAAAGCAGAAGTAATTAGGGGGCAAATAATTGTTTCTCCAATAGGTGCCGCTATATGACCATTATGGAAGGTTATGCAAGGATGATTGATGAAGAAAACTGGAGGTCCCGCGCATGTGTAGTTTTTTTGTTTTTAATCTTTATTTAACACCAGGTTGTTGTTCTCCCCGTGACTGAGAGGGATCTGTGTGTTGTGGTCATTTTCATTGGCAAGTTAACACACATTTTTTGGAGGAATACGAAGAAGAAACAATTATTTGCCCCCCAAATTACTTCTGCTTTACACCTCTTCTTCTTCGCTCACATAAAAAACTACTGGTGCACCACCAATAATAGTCCCCGGGAATTCACTTCCATTGTGTAGTTTTCTTTTATTTGCAGCGCTGTTTCTTTTTGTTTGCAGCGTTTCTTTTATTTGCAGCATTGAGGGTTCTCGGCCACCGGAGTTAGCACTACCTCCGTGCTAAATAGTTAAGTCTGTGTCATTCGAAGGCTGACAGCTTCGGAGCACCCGGACTATACCGGCAACGTGACTGTGCCCACGGTTTAGCAGTGCTGAATACAATTATAAACCACGGATGTAAACTACCCGCTGCTACTGCCTTCCCCAGTGCTGCTGAATACACATTTAAAGAGATAAACAACACGCCGGCATGGCTGTCACCAAAGCCGAATCACCAGACCTGTCATTCGTTACACGCGCGCAAGAACGGGGAAAATGAGTGCGAAGAGGCTAACATGGAGCTAACGCTATTACATACGCACACAAGCGAAGTTTTATGTGTGTATCCGTGTTAGCGTTAGCTCCATGCTAGCCACTAGCCTAACTTCATGTTTTTATTTAATTAACTTAATATTAAATGGCCACCACAAACACTTTGTATTTCCATGGTTTCTGACCTTCAACCAATCACTAACTGTGCCGTGCTGACATCATATGTAGGCGCAGGACCCTACCTACCAGCGGAAATGACGTCTTTGTATGTCAGCTGAACACTAAAACTGGACCTTCAACACAACAGTGAGACACAGTGGAATTATATATATTACATATATGTATATTACATATGTATTATATATATTATTGGCAATGAGCACAGACAATTTCAGGAAAAGTGTGGAAAACCTGATGCGGCCCAGCCTCAACCAGACCCTAGCTCCAGTGGCCCCCAGGTAAATTGAGTTTGAGAACCCTGCCCTAACCTCTCTCTAATTTCCCTAACTCTGATCTACTCACATATTTCCTTTGATCTGGCAGACAACATTGGGTGGAACATCAAAGTCTTTCAGGAGAGTTCAGGTACTTTGGTTTAATGCCTTGAAGATGAGCTCCTGCACAGCCTTGGACCAGGATCAGGTGCTAATGGCCAACAGCTATCAGCCTCTTGACTTTGCCTCAGAAAAATCCCCTGATTACCTTTGGTTGAATGTGACCATTTTTAACAATAGTTGACCGATATTTGGGTCTGTCGGTCGTTACTCATCCCATGAATTTTAAAACTCTACTACTACTACTTTTTGTATATATAGCTACTTTCCATTTAACAGGCCATGTGTGTTTCTGATGCTTTCCTCTGCAACTTTCACTTCCCAATTGCATCCATGATCTCTGTTTTACAATACATAATAATACATTTATTACATTTCATTCATCATTAGTTCATTTTCATAACAATTCATGTTTTATAAAGCTCATTCAATATATATCTATTTTTCATTAGTTCAGTTATTATGATTATATTGATGAATAATACAATTCTATTGTTAATCTTTCAGTATAAATCAGTTTATCAAATGATCAAAACCATTTACTTTTACTTACTCTTAATTCTTATCATGTCAAACAATGTTTATGTTAAACTCACATTTTGGTGATATAATTCATTCATATTTAATTATTCTCCACACCTCCTCTTACCGCGGACTGATATCAACAGAATGATATTAACACTCAGACTGATATTAATTGGATGATATTAACAGACTGATATCAACAGACTGATATTAACAGTCAGACTGATATTAATGCATTGATATCAACAGACTGATATTAACATATAAAAAGACTGATATTAACAGGCTGATATTATCAGTCAGGCTGATATTAACATATTAACAGATAGGGATGTGACGAGACACTCAGCTCACGAGACGAGACGATATTGGGTTCACGAGGTCGAGACGAGACGTGCTGTAAATGTCTCTGCATTGTGCTCGCTGTACAGCATTGTGTGCATACAGTGTCTGCATATTGTCCGTGTCTTATCAGTCACTCTCTTACCATTTATCATTTCTGCCAGGAACCCAAAATGCTGCCAAACAAATAATTTAAAAGTGGCGGGGGCGTCGTCAATAGTAATACCTGTGTTTTCCGTCATTCTGGCTGCTTGCTGGATAAATCTCGTGAGACAGAATTTTAACGCGACGACCAATCTCGTCAAATCACTTCTCGCGAGATGTCGTCACACGAGATCTCATCACACCCCTATTAACAGACTGATATTAACAGGCTGATATTAACAGTCAGACTGATATTAACATATTAACAGACTGATATTAACATATTAACAGATTGATAGTAACAGTCTAATATTAACATTAACAGACTGATATTAACAGGCTAATATTAATGTTTTGATATTAACAGGCTAATATTAATGTTTTGATATTAACAGACTGATATTAACAGGTTGATATTAACTGTCAGACAGATATTAATGTATTGATATTAACAGGCTGACATTAACAGTCAGACTGATATTAACATATTAACAGACTGATATTAACAGACTGATATCAATGGACTGATATTAACAGGCTGCTATCAACAGATTGATATTAACTGTCAGACTGATATTAATGCATTGATATTAACAGGCTTATATTAACAGGCTGATATTAACATATTAACAGACTGATATTAACATATTAACAAACTGATATCAACAGGCTGATATTAACATATTAACAGACTGATATTAACAGACTGATATTAACAGTCAGACTGATATAAACAGATGGACTGATATTAACAGACATTACTGGCTTATAATAAGCAAATGATATTAAAGGACTGACATTAAAGGATTCATATCAACAGACACTGCTAATGATATTAAACCTCTATTGCATGAAATACTGAGACATAGTCAATGTTTTAAATGTTTCATTACTTAAAATGGCCAAAATAATAGATATATTAAACAGTCAGACTGATATTAATGGACTGATATTAACAGGCTGATATCAACAGACTGATATTAACATTTAGACTGATATTAATGCATTGATATTAACAGGCTGATATCAACAGACTGATATTAACTGTCAGACAGATATTAATGTATTGATATTAACAGGCTGACATTAACAGTCAGACTGATATTAACATATTAACAGACTGATATTAACAGACTGATATCAATGGACTGATATTAACAGGCTGCTATCAACAGATTGATATTAACTGTCAGACTGATATTAATGCATTGATATTAACAGGCTTATATTAACAGGCTGATATTAACATATTAACAGACTGATATTAACATATTAACAAACTGATATCAACAGGCTGATATTAACATATTAACAGACTGATATTAACAGACTGATATTAACAGTCAGACTGATATAAACAGATGGACTGATATTAACAGACATTACTGGCTTATAATAAGCAAATGATATTAAAGGACTGACATTAAAGGATTCATATCAACAGACACTGCTAATGATATTAAACCTCTATTGCATGAAATACTGAGACATAGTCAATGTTTTAAATGTTTCATTACTTAAAATGGCCAAAATAATAGATATATTAAACAGTCAGACTGATATTAATGGACTGATATTAACAGGCTGATATCAACAGACTGATATTAACATTTAGACTGATATTAATGCATTGATATTAACAGGCTGATATCAACAGACTGATATTAACTGTCAGACAGATATTAATGTATTGATATTAACAGGCTGACATTAACAGTCAGACTGATATTAACATATTAACAGACTGATATTAACAGACTGATATCAATGGACTGATATTAACAGGCTGCTATCAACAGATTGATATTAACAGTCAGACTGATATTAACAGGCTGATATCAACAGACTGATATTAACAGTCAGACTGATATTAATGCATTGATATTAACAGGCTGATACTAACAGTCAGACTGATATTAATGTACTGATATTAACAGGCTGATATTAACAGTCAGACTGATATTAACAGTCAGACTGATATTAACATATTAACAGACTGATATTAACATATTAACAGATTGATAGTAACAGTCTAATATTAACATTAACAGACTGATATTAACATATTCACAGACTGATATTAACAGTCAGACTGATATTAATGCATTGATATTAAAAGACTGATATTAACAGACTGATATTAATAGTCAGACTGATATTAATGGACTGATATTAACAGTCAGACTAATATTAACAGACTGATATTGACAGTCAGACTGATATTAATGTGTTGATATTAACAGACTGATATTAACATGTTAACAGATTGATAGTAACAGTCTAATATTAACATTAACAGACTGATATTAACATATTAACAGACTGATATTGACAGTCAGACTAATATAAAAGGATGGACTGATATTAACAGACTGATATCAACAGATTGATATTAACAGTCAGACTGATATTAATGAATTGATATTAACGGGCTGATATTAACAGACTGATATTAACATATTAACAGACTGATATTAACAGACTGATATTAATGGACTGATATTAACAGGCTGATATCAACAGACTGATATTAATGTTTTGATATTAACAGACTGATATTAACAGACTGATATCAATGGACTGATATTAACAGGCTGCTATCAACAGATTGATATTAACTGTCAGACTGATATTAACAGGCTGATATCAACAGACTGATATTAACAGTCAGACTGATATTAATGCATTGATATTAACAGGCTGATACTAACAGTCAGACTGATATTAATGTACTGATATTAACAGGCTGATATTAACAGTCAGACTGATATTAACAGTCACTGATATTAACATATTAACAGACTGATATTAACATATTAACAGATTGATAGTAACAGTCTAATATTAACATTAACAGACTGATATTAACATATTCACAGACTGATATTAACAGTCAGACTGATATTAACAGTCAGACTGATATTAATGCATTGATATTAAAAGACTGATATTAACAGACTGATATTAATAGTCAGACTGATATTAATGGACTGATATTAACAGTCAGACTAATATTAACATATTAACAGACTGATATTGACAGTCAGACTGATATTAATGTGTTGATATTAATAGGCTGATATTAACAGACTGATATTAACATTAACAGACTGATATTAACATGTTAACAGATTGATAATAACAGTCTAATATTAACATTAACAGACTGATATTAACATATTAACAGACTGATATTGACAGTCAGACTAATATAAAAGGATGGACTGATATTAACAGACTGATATCAACAGATTGATATTAACAGTCAGACTGATATTAATGAATTGATATTAACGGGCTGATATTAACAGACTGATATTAACATATTAACAGACTGATATTAACAGACTGATATTAACAGGCTGATATTAACAGGCTGATATCAACAGACTGATATTAATGTTTTGATATTAACAGACTGATATTAACAGGCTGATATTAACAGGCTGATATCAACAGACTGATATTAATGTTTTGATATTAACAGACTGATATTAACAGACTGATATCAATGGACTGATATTAACAGGCTGCTATCAACAGATTGATATTAACTGTCAGACTGATATTAACAGGCTGATATCAACAGACTGATATTAACAGTCAGACCGATATTAATGCATTGATATTAACAGGCTGATACTAACAGTCAGACTGATATTAATGTACTGATATTAACAGGCTGATATTAACAGTCAGACTGATATTAACATATTAACAGACTGATATTAACATATTAACAGATTGATAGTAACAGTCTAATATTAACATTAACAGACTGATATTAACATATTCACAGACTGATATTAACAGTCAGACTGATATTAACAGTCAGACTGATATTAATGCATTGATATTAAAAGACTGATATTAACAGACTGATATTAATAGTCAGACTGATATTAATGGACTGATATTAACAGTCAGACTAATTAACATATTAACAGACTGATATTGACAGTCAGACTGATATTAATGTGTTGATATTAATAGGCTGATATTAACAGACTGATATTAACATATTAACAGACTGATATTAACATGTTAACAGATTGATAGTAACAGTCTAATATTAACATTAACAGACTGATATTAACATATTAACAGACTGATATTGACAGTCAGACTAATATAAAAGGATGGACTGATATTAACAGACTGATATCAACAGATTGATATTAACAGTCAGACTGATTATTAATGAATTGATATTAACGGGCTGATATTAACAGACTGATATTAACATATTAACAGACTGATGTTAACAGACTGATATTAATGGACTGATATTAACAGGCTGATATCAACAGACTGATATTAATGTTTTGATATTAACAGACTGATATTAACAGACTGATATCAACAGATTGATGTTAACTGACAGATATTAATGCATTGATATTAACAGGCTTATATTAACAGACTGATATTAACATATTAACAAACTGATATAAACAGATGGACTGATATTGACATTACTGGCTTATAATAAGCAAATGATATTAAAGGACTGACATTAAAGGATTCATAACAGACACTGCTAATGATATTAAACCTCTATTGCATGAAATACTGAGACATGGTCAATGTTTTAAATGTTTCATTACTTAAAATGGCCAAAATAATAGATATATTGAACAGTCAGACTGATATTAATGGACTGATATTAACAGGCTGATATTAACAGTCAGACTGATATTAACAGACCGATATTAACAGACTGATATTAACAGGCTGCTAACAGATTGATATTAACTGTCAGACTGATATTAATGCATTGACATTAACAGGCTGATAACAGGCTGTCATTAACAGTCAGACTGATATTATCAGTCAGACTGATATTAATGCGTTGATATTAATAGGCTGATATTAACATATTAACAGACTGATTTTAAAAGACTTGTGACAGACTCACGAGGGGGACCCAAGAGTGAGTAGTGGAAAATTGAATTTTATTGTAAAAAGGGATAAGGGGTCTTGGCTCGGGGAGAGGGACGCGGGACTGGTCGGCGTGGGAGGCAGAGTGGAAGGCAGGGGTGGCTTGGAGCTGGAGGGTGGAAGGCAGAGGTGGCTGGAAAACCAGGAGGCAGACGAGGATGATCCTGGGAGACAAGAAAGGAGGGTTGGTTAAACTGGTCAGAAAACACGGTAGCCGTTTCAATGTAGATACCGCTGAGGAGCCGAAGTTCGCACCACGGAGGGTTGACAACAATCTGGTGAGGAGTGGTGGAAAAGCCAGTGCTGATATACTGCAGAGGGGATGAGCTGATGGATGGCAGGTGTGGAGGCTGAGGGAGTTGATGAGCTGATGGCAGGCAGGTGTGGAGGAATCCAGGAGCTGAGTGACAAGGTGGCCACGCCCATGCCGGCACACAGACACAAACACAGGGAAACACAAGGGAGAAGGGGGAAGACAAAAGAGGGAGGTACAACCACAACTGTGACAGTACCCCCCCCCCCCCCCCCCCCCCCCCCCAACAGGCGCCTCCAGGCGACCCGCCGGGCTTGGTAGGGTGGTCCCGATGAAAGTCCCGGACCAGGGACGGATCCAAGATTGCCCGCCAAGGAACCCAGCAACGCTCGTCGGGCCCATAGCCCTCCCAGTCAACTAAATACTGGAAGCCGCGGCCTCGATGGCGGATATCCAACAACCGCCGGACAGTGTAGGCTGGAAGGTCGTCAATGATGCGGGGGGGCGGTGGGGCCACAGCTGGAGGAGACAGTGGGCTAGTGGAGACAGGCTTCAACTGGGACACATGGAAGACGGGGTGAACCCTCATGTGAGGAGGGAGCTTGAGCTTAACAGTAGTGGGATTTATGATTGAAAGTATTGTATATGGGCCGACATAACGGGGTGTGAGCTTCTTGGAGGTTTGCAAAGGGAGATCTCTGGAAGAAAGCCAAACTTCCTGACCTGGTTTGTAGACAGGGGCTGGTGTTCTATGGCGGTCAGCAATACGGCAATTACGGTCAGCAGTGCGGAGCAAGGCAGCACGAGCATCCCTCCAGACCCTACGGCAACGGCGAAGATGGGCTTGAACTGAAGGGACTGAGGTGTCATCCTCTGTGGCTGGAAATAGAGGTGGTTGGAAACCCATGGCACACTCAAATGGAGACATACCTGTGGCGGCGGTTGAGAGAGTTGTGTGCGTACTCAACCCATGGCAGACAAGTGCTCCAGGAGGAGGGGTTCCTAAAGGCAACACATCGAAGCGCAGCGCCGAGGTCCTGGTTGGCCCGCTCTGCCTGACCATTAGTCTGTGGGTGGTAACCAGAAGACAGACTCACCGAAGCGCCGAGGGCCTTACAGAATGCTTTCCAGACCTGCGAGATGAATTGGGGACCCCGGTCAGACACAATGTCAGATGGTATGCCATGTAGGCGGAAGACCTTATTCACCAGCAGGTCAGCTGTTTCCAGGGCCGTGGGAAGCTTGGGGAGAGGCACAAAGTGCACAGATTTAGAGAATCGGTCCACAATGGTCAGGATGGTGGTGTTACCTTGTGAAGGTGGAAGTCCGGTGACAAAGTTGAGGGCTATGTGGGACCAAGGACGAGCTGGGACTGGCAAGGGGCAGAGCAATCCGGCAGGTGGTTGGTGAGTGGCTTTGGAGCTGGCACACACAGTACAGGCAGAGACAAAGGCACGAGTGTCCGAGTCCATTGAAGGCCACCAGAAGTACCGTTTAAGGAGAGAGAGGGTACGGGCAGTCCCAGGGTGACAGGCAATTCGGGAGGTGTGCCCCCACTGGAGGACCTGGGAGCGGGCTGAGTCAGGCACGAAGAGACAGTTGGGGGGCCCATTACCTGGGTCTGGCTGCGCTTGTTGGGCATCCCTGACGACTCGGACTCGATCTCCCACGTAACTGCTGCCACCACACAAGAGGCAGGAAGGATGGTGTCTGGGGTGGAGGGTGCCTCCTCAGAGGGTGGAAGGCAAAGGTGGCTGGAAAACCGGGAGGCAGACGAGGATGATCCTGGGAGACAAGAAAGGAGGGTTGGTTAAACTGGTCAGAAAACATGGTAAACCGTTTCAATGTAGATACCGCTGAGGAGCCGAAGTTCGCACCACGGAGGGTTGACAACAATCTGGCGAGGAGTGGTGGAAAAGCCAGTGCTGATATACTGCAGAGGGGATGAGCTGATGGATGGCAGGTGTGGAGGCTGAGGGAGTTGATGAGCTGATGGCAGGCAGGTGTGGAGGAATCCAGGAGCTGAGTGTGAGTGACAAGGTGGCCACGCCCATGCCGGCACACAGACACACAAACACAGGGAGAGACAGGGAAACACAAGGGAGAAGGGGCAAGACAAAAGAGGGAGGTACAGCCACAACTGTGACAAGACTGATATTTACAATCTGATATTAACATTAACAGACTGATATTAACATTAACAGACTGATATTAACAGTCAGACTGATATTAATGTTAACAGTCAGACTGATATTAATGCGTTGATATTAATAGGCTGATATTAACAGACTGATATTAACAGACTGATATTAACATACTCATATTAACAGACTGATATTAATGTACTGATATTAACAGGCTGATATTAACAGACTGATATCAACTGATACTGATATTAACAGTCAGACTGATATTAATGCGTTGATATTAATAGGCTGATATTAACAGACTGATATTAACAGACTGATATTAACAGACTGATATTAACATATTAACATACTCATATTAACAGACTGATATTAATGTACTGATATTAACAGGCTGATATTAACAGACTGATACTAACAGTCAGACTGATATTAATGTGTTGATATTAATAGGCTGATATTGACAGACTGATATTAACATATTAACAGACTGATATTAACATATTAACAGACTGATATTAATGTTTTGATATTAACAGACTGATATTAACAGGTTGATATTAACTGTCAGACTGATATTAATGCATTGATATTAACAGACTGATATTAACAGGTTGATATTAACTGTCAGACAGATATTAATGTATTGATATTAACAGGCTGACATTAACAGTCAGACTGATATTAACATATTAACAGACTGATATTAACAGACTGATATCAATGGACTGATATTAACAGGCTGCTATCAACAGATTGATATTAACTGTCAGACAGATATTAATGCATTGATATTAACAGGCTTATATTAACAGACTGATATTAACATATTAACAAACTGATATCAACAGGCTGATATTAACATATTAACAGACTGATATTAACAGTCAGACTGATATAAACAGATGGACTGATATTAACAGACATTACTGGCTTATAATAAGCAAATGATATTAAAGGACTGACATTAAAGGATTCATATCAACAGACACTGATAATGATATTAAACCTCTATTGCATGAAATACTGAGACATAGTCAATGTTTTAAATGTTTCATTACTTAAAATGGCCAAAATAATAGATATATTAAACAGTCAGACTGATATTAATGGACTGATATTAACAGGCTGATATCAACAGACTGATATTAACATTCAGACTGATATTAATGCATTGATATTAACAGGCTGATATCAACAGACTGATATTAACTGTCAGACTGATATTAATGCATTGATATTAACAGACCGATATTAACAGTCAGACTGATATTAACATATTAACAGACCGATATTAACAGACTGATATCAATGGACTGATATTAACAGGCTGCTATCAACAGATTGATATTAACTGTCAGACTGATATTAATGCATTGATATTAACAGGCTGATATCAACAGACTGATATTAACAGTCAGACTGATCTTAATGCATTGATATTAACAGGCTGATATTAACAGGCTGATATCAACAGGCTGTTATTAACAGTCAGACTGATATTAACATATTCACAGACTGATATTAACAGACTGATATTGACAGTCTGATATTAACATTAACAGACTGATATTAACATATTAACAGACTGATATTAACATTAACAGACTGATATTAACATATTAACAGACTGATATTAACAGTCAGACTGATAGTAATGGACTGATATTAACAGTCAGACTGATATTAACATATTAACAGACTGATATTGACAGTCAGACTGATATTAATGCGTTGATATTAATAGGCTGATATTAACAGACTGATATTAACATATTAACAGATTGATTTTAAAAGACTGATATTAACAATCTGATATTAACATTAACAGACTGATATTAACATTAACAGACTGATATTAATGTCAGACTGATATTAATGTTTTGATATTAACAGACTGATATTAACTGTCAGACTGATATTAATGCGTTGATATTAATAGGCTGATATTAACAGACTGATATTAATGTACTGATATTAACAGGCTGATATTAACAGACTGATATTAACAGTCAGACTGATCTCAACATATTAACAGACTCATATTGACATATTAACAGATTGATATTAACAGTCAGACTGATATAAACGGATGGACTGATATTAACAGACTGATATTCACAGTCAGACTGATATTAACAGACTGATATTAATGGACTGATATTAACAGGCTGATATCAACAGACTGATATTAACTGTCAGACAGATATTAATGCATTGATATTAACAGGCTGATATTAAAAGTCAGACTGATATTAATGCATTGATATTAACAGTCTGATATTAACAGATTGATAGACTGATATTAACAGTCAGACTAATATAAACGGATGGACTGATATTAACAGACTGATATCAACAGATTGATATTAACAGTCAGACTGATATTAATGCATTGATATTAACGGGCTGATATTAACAGACTGATATTAATGGACTGATATTAACAGGCTGATATCAACAGACTGATATTAATGCATTGATATTAACAGGCTTATATTAACAGGCTGACATTAACAGTCAGACTGATATTAACATATTAAAAGACTGATATTAATAGTCAGACTGATATTAACAGACTGATATTACTGGCTTATAATAACCAAATTATATTAAAGGACTGACATTAAAGGATTCATATCAACCGACATTGATAATGATATTAAACCTCTATTGCATGAAATACTGAGACATAGTGACACAAGGCGAGGGGCCGGAGGCTGAACCCAAATGCACGACTCGTTCGCAGTACGTTCAAAAAAGAGAAAGTCTTTATTGTACAAAAATGAAAGTCACTCTCAAGGAGGAAAAATGCTACAACACTAAGGCTATAAAGTACCAACAAAAAATCACTCTTACGAGGTAAACAAAAAAATCACTCTTACGAGGTAAACACAAAATCACTCTTACGAGGTAAACAAAAAATCACTCTTGCGAGGAAAATCAGACTAATGATAACTAGAAAAAGTAACAAAGGAAAAGCTGCAAAAACAAGACTGAAAACTAAACAGACAGGAACAAAACACAAAACCTGAAAGGGCATGGAGCTGGGCGCTGGTTCTTGAGACATGGAACATGACGAACTGGCACAGGACAAGGGTAGACACAGACAATAAATAGACACAAGGTAACAGGGCACAGGTGAAAACAATCAGGGCAGGGGAAGGCAATCACAGTGGCGGGAAACACACAAGGGCAGGAAGCAAAGGTGCCTGAAACGAGAGGGAAGAGTTATTTCAAAATAAAACAGGAAGTGCACGACAAGACAACACAAGTGATAACTTAACATTTACGACGAGACATGACACATAGTCAATGTTTTAAATGTTTTACTACTTAAAATGGACGAAATAATAAATATATTAAAAGAGCATGAAGCAAAAACATGTTGTAAACACAATCTCAGGATCGTTTCATGCAATAAAGTCATTAGGACTTCATTTTTAGGACTCCAAATTTGCATATTGTTGTCATACAGTAAAAACTCTTTTTTAACATATAACAAAAAACATAGAAAAAAAAACATTAAAATTAAATTAAATGTAAACAAAAATAAATACAAATAAAATAATAATATAAAAATTTAACTTTCAGTTGTGAGACAATGATCATAAGCAAAAAGGGAGTGGTAAATACAATATCCTGGTCATGTGACCTCATAAATTCTATGTTCTCTAAAAATAAAAGCCTTTTCACACCTAACTGTAAAAACATAGATTTTATATCACAGATTTTTAGAAAAATTAAAATAAAATAATTGTAAGAGTCAGACTGATATTAACAGTCAGACTGATATTTATAGTCAGAATGATATTAACAGTCAGACTGATATTAACAGTGAGACTGATATTTATAGTCAGAATGATATTACCAAACACCTGAACTGAACTGTTTGATGAACTTGTACATTAAATTCATCAAGTCGGAGTCTTGTCTTAGAACAGAAAGATCCACATTTTCTGATAATAAATCTTTGTTTAGCCCATTAAACTAAACAATGAGTGTAAAAAGCAGCTTTTCTCAGCATCAGTGTTATCTCCAGACTTCAGGTGGAGTGTGTGTGAATCACAGCCGTGGTAGCGGCAGCGATGGTTGTGCAGTTTCTGTGTTGTTTAAGAGGATGGGGAAGGAAGGTGACATCATCGCTGCACCTGTGGCGGCACAGCTAACACCTCCAGCTCTGAAATAGGTGAGAAGGAACAAACAACCCGACGCTCATAATGAGACACACACCAGCCGATCGTGTTTTGTCTGTGACTTTGTCTGCTCAGTTTTGTGTTCAAGGTTTGTGAATATTTGATCACTTTCATTATCGAGTGTGTGAGAGTCTCAGTCTCAGACTTTGGTTTGTGCCTCAGTATTTACATTTTCCTTAATTCTTCATAAACTGATATTGGAAGCTGCAATATCCATTGTTTTTTCTATTTTGTTCCAATTATCCGTTCATTTGTTTATCTATATTCATAGAAAAAGTTCACAAAGTCTTTTTTATCATTTTTACAAAGATTAACAATTACCAGAATGATTCAGAATGTTTCTGACGAAGACATTTAGTACATTCTTCACTTCCTATTCTCTGCTCAACATATTCACACCAGCAGCACTGACAGCTTTGTCACTGTTTTCTACAATCAGTTTTATTATTATTAGTAATATGGATGAATAAACTGCCCAAACTCTTCAGAAGTTTGTGATGTTTGTGAACAGAATCCTCTGCAGCTGACGAGAAGAATTTCAACAGAGAGGTTTTTTTAATCACGAGAGAGATGAGAGATGTTGTTGCTATTTACCTCATTCACGCCACTGCTGGAGACACAGTGTGTGTGTGTGTGTGTGTGTGTGTGTGTGTGTGTGTGTGTGTGTGTGTGTGTGTGTGTGTGTGTGTGTGTGTGTGTGTGATAAGGTGGGATAATAGATTTGGACTGTCGCCAGGATGAAGGAACATCTGCTGAGTCGCCTCCTGATGACATCACACCACACACCTGAAATGATTTTGATTAGCAGAAGATCACAAATTTGACAGAAGATATTATGCAGGAAAGAAGATGGTTTTAATTTAAAAAATATATATTGAATAAAAATTACATTTATTTGTGTCTGTGATCAGAACACATTCGATTGTCACATTGATGAAGTTTTGATTTGATAGAAATCAAAGTAAAAATCTAACAATCTGCTGACATTGGTAACGTTCTGAAGAACATATTAACATTTTTTTGGCTCAAACTTTAAATGACAGGGTTAGCGCTGTTGCCTCACAGCAAGAAGGTTCAAGACCTCCTTGGTCCTGGGTCTGGGACCTTTCTGTGTGGAGTTTGCATGTTGTCCCCGTGTCTGCGTGGGTTTTCACTGGGTACTCCGGCTTCCTCCCACAGTCCAAAAACATGCTGAGGTTAATTGGAGACTCTAAATTGCCCGTAGGTGTGAGTGTGTGAGTGAATGGTGTGTGTGCCCCACGATTGGCTGGCAATGATCTGGGGTGTATCCCTGCCTCTCGCTCTCTCGTAACGCGCTGGGATAGGCTCCAGCAGACCCCTGCGACCCTAATGAGGAATAAGTAGGTATAGAAAATGACTGACTGACTACCTTTAAATGACTCAGTTTTCCAGTCTACACGGTAATGGCAGCAACACGTTACAAACGTGTCTGAACTCTCTCAGGAACTCATGTCCAGACAACTGAACAGAGTAACAACCCACCATGGATGTATTATAAAACTGAATAACAAACTGGAAGATGGACGCCATTCATTTCAGTGGAATGGTGAAGAGAACTTGAAATTGCAAAAAAAAAATCTTATTTTAACTGGTTTAATTCACATTAAAAAACAATGAAAAAAAACATATAAAATAAATAATCACTCCTGAGACACAGCAACACAACAGCGCTGTGTCGCACAGCTGTGACATTACACTGGGAATAGAGACTTTTTTCTTACTGTTAAAAAAGGTTTTTGATGGATAAAAAGTCCATGACATAAAAATCTAAAATACAAAGATTCGTAATTAACACGTTATAGTTGGGGGTGTAAAAGTAAAAGGCTTCTCTTTTACTATTGCTGTTTATAGTAAAAATGGTTTTGGGGTCGCATGGGATTTGTTATTGCAGAACCCCGAGTGGCGACTGACGTGCTTATGAGGTTTTCCTGCTTCTGGAATTTCTGGTTTGACTCCATGAATCTGCAAATGAATGAAGTGAAACCTTCAGGGATCACGTGACCTTTGTGTATGAACATCCTCACGGCTTCAGGGATACAACTTTGGTGGAGAAATTGAGGATTATATGAATCACAGGAGTGTTTGGTTTCACATCGGCGTGTTTTGCTTCGGCTGCCGTTTCGCCTTTTCTTTTTGTTTAGTGCTGTTTCCCTCCACTCGCCCACTCGGCTCAGAATCTGTTTCACTCAGTAAATTGGCTCTTCAGACACCCTTCCCCTTCTTCCCCATCTCTCATTTAAAAAGTGAGAAATTATAATTATCTGAATTATGCTTTTAATGATGCGTTAATTAGAGTCATGGAGTGAGATTAGCCTATGAATTATTACTTGTGAAATCCTTCCAGACTCGTGCAAGCTCCTGGTGGTGGCGGAGCGAGGAGGAGAGGGAGTGATGTTGCTGTGCTCAGTGATTAGTGCACCAATAAATAACAGAACAGATTGTGGTGCATATGCTTACGATTACAACTTTTAAACCAACGCTTTTAAACTCACACCGACTGTCTCGTGCTGGCAAGAAGCTTCTGTATCAACAGCCCAGTGTTGTTTCCTTCAGAGCTGATAATGTGAACTATTCTTATCCTGTGTGAGGGAGCTGCTGCTTGATGTGATGCAGTGACTGTGGCTTCAGAGCTGCTCTGATCTATATCTGTATGTTCGGCTGTTCCTGAGCGGATGTCAGATTTGCCACCAAATCACAATTTTTTTATAATATTGGTGTTTTTGAAATTTTTTTCATCTTGTGATGTATGGATTGGCTCAGCACTGCAGTGAACAGGTTGTTCCATCACCTGATCGTATGGATTATGGGTCAGTGACAAACATGTGATGTGGTGTAAGCCTAAAATCTAAAATCTCTCTTAAAATTTAAAACACATGCTCTCAACAAGTTTTGTTTCGTCTTCTCCCTCTTTATCTGTGTTTGGTTCGCGGGGGCAGCAGCTTCAGCCATTTCGTCCAGAAAATTATGATTTTTGTAAAAAATATAAAAATACACAAATGGACTTTTAACTTACAATAAACCAACAAGAAGAGAGAGACCTGATGAGTACTTCTGAAAACTGTATTTTAAAAAGGTTCTGACTTTATCATCTTGCCAAATATTATGTGTCACTGACCTTTTTATATATGGATAGAAACGCATAGTGAATTTGAATTTGTATTATTTGCCACCACATGAGGGAGCTGACATTTCTGAGCTGCTACTGCAGACCACGGCTAACATTTCACCATCATGTTGGGATGTTTTTATGGCATTTTAACCCAAAGCCCGTCAGCAGATCATGAGGTTGTCACCTGTAGTGGAGTCCATGGCAACAACCGCCATGGCAACAACCGCCATGGCAATGATCACCATGGCAACGACCGCCATGGCAACGACCACCATGGCAACGACCGCCATGGCAACGACCGCCATGGCAACGACCGCCATGGCAACGTCACCATGCATGCTGGACATTGCTGGGATTATAGATATCACAAGAACCGTTTCCAAACACAAGTGAAATATCAAAGGTGAAGATTTGAAATTAAGAATAAAGAAATTAATCACACGACAGCAGAGCCTGTCCTCCTCCTCCTCCTACATGGCTTCAGGTGTGAAGCTGAACAGACCCTCAACAGAACGTGAGTATTTCGTCTTTTTTTCTCTCTGGTTAAGTGTTTAAAAGTCATTAAGGTTTCAGCACTGAATATATTTGCATTGAAATTATGGTTTTGATTTTTTAGCTTCTGAAATAAAATGTTGTATAACTCATTTGCACTCTTTTGTTTCAATGATCACAAATTTATATATATATATATATATATATATATATATATATATATATATATATATATATATATATATATATATATATATATATATATATATATATATATATATATATATGCTGCAATTGCTCTAACTCAATAGGCACAGATGAGGCACAGATACAAAGTTGTTCACAGCTCATTGTTCATAGGTAAAATAGGTGAAGCAGCATCACTGCATCACTTTCACTATAAAACTACCTAAAACTCACAGCTTTAGACAAAGAGTGTGTTTTGGGTTAAAATCATCAACAGGACAAATCAAATTACAATGAAGCTGAATAGTCTGAAACTTCTCCAACTCCAGACATGAAACAAAACACTGATCCATCACCACAATGATGAAACAATGATTTATCATTACTCTGTGCTTACAGAAACATAAACTGTCATAGTTTCCCTCCGAGGAAGGTGTTTCCTCTGTAGATTGTTGGTGTTTCCTCTGGAAACTGATGTTGTTTCTTCTGGAGACTGATGGTGTTTCCTCTGGAGACTGTTGGAGTTTCCTCTGGAGACTGTTGGTGTTTCCTCTGGAGACTGTTGGTGTTTCCTCTGAATGTGATGATGTTTCCTCTGGCGACTGTTGGTGTTTCCTCTGGAGACTGTTGGTGTTTCCTCTAGAGACTGTTGGAGTTTCCTCTGGAGACTGTTGGTGTTTCCTCTATAGACTGTTAGTGTTTCCTCTGAATGTGATGATATTACCTCTGGAGACACTGAGCTGATGTTCCAGAGCTGATGATGACAGGTCCTCTGGAGACATTTGGGTAATTTCTCTTGCTTCTCCAAACACAGGCAGCATGTTTTGAATCTCAGGAGGCCATCTTTCTTTCTTTTCTTTTTTTTTTTTCTCAGCCACTGTGGCCACAGCCTCAGTGTTCAGGGTCTGGCAGTCGGCCACAGGATCCTCTGTCCAAACCCCGCCAGGGAAATCAGCAGCTAATTTGCAGGATGTGCCATCTCCTCCTCCTTAAGCATGCATGGCTGCATCTAAACAAGCAGGAGAAGGAGGAGCAGGAGGAAGAGGGGAGTGAGGAGGAGGAGGGGGAGGGGGGGGTTGCCTTTTTTTCACTGTCTGAAAGGAGTGAGACGGATAACGAGGCCTACACTTAACCTGCTGATTCCTCTAAACAAATGATCAGCTCTTTACTGGGCTGGGAACACTTGGGGGGGGGGGGGGGGGGTCACACGATGAACACTGATATTCAGATCATCATCCCATTTTTAACATTTCTTTTTATAATTATAAAATCTGAACAATAAATCAACTTGCAGTTGTAGAAACACTTAAAGTTTTATTTTTAGAGGCTTGAGATGTTCAAACATAAATATTCAAAAAATCAAACTGAATTTTTGGAAAAAATCAAAATTTTGTGTCCAAATATTTTTCTGGACCCTGTTATCCAGCTTTATGGGGTCCTGATCCCAAGGTTGAGAATTTGTGATATTGGCTTCATATTCCATCTGACACAAGATGTGTTCAATGGCTGTGATGAGTGTAGGACAACTGTCAATTCTGTCAATGTTCATGTTCACATCTGGATCAGGTCCTCCAGATGTTCTGAGAACATTAATATTATCTATTACTGCACAGTGTTTCATACAACTTTTTTTCTGCAATAAAACTAATGTCACATGTACATTGTTAGAAAGGTTAATTAAATGTTTCTGTTTACGACTTAAACCAACATTACTGATGTTCCCACAAAACATTTACACAACATTCTTGAAACTTTGTGGGAGGGTTTAGAAGCTGAGGATTGTTCTAGGAATGTTCTTCACGAATAACTTGAAGAGGGTAAAATACACTTAGAGAAATTCAAGGAATGCTTCCTTAACATTATCCATCAGTTCAGTTATAATTATATAATTAAATTTAATCTCTTGTCTATGGCAAGTTCAGCTTCCATAGTTTGTTTTAGCAGCTTGTGTCTGATTCTCTTCAGTCTATCATTTTCTATTTTATTAGACATGAATATTAATAAAAAGCTCAGACAATGTGGTGACGTGGTCATGTTTGTGTTCAGGTGGTAAATCTTTCATCAGTGTCAGACACGTTCAGAATTTCCTGCTGCCTGGAATCTGTCAGCACTTGTTTTATGTGCAGCATGAGTGACATTTCTTCTTTTAATGACGAGTCATTTTCATCCTCAACCTCTGACAAGCAACATAATAATAGCTGCTTCATGATTAACTCTGAATGTACGGCTGTAAAATGGTTAATTGGTGGTTAGATACCAATAAAAACTGATGACTGTGTGAAATCAGGTTTTATTGGTGTGAAATCCACAAACAAGTTCTGACTTTCATGCTTTAGTTTTTGTCGTTCAGAGATGTTTGAACAAGCTGCAGCTTAAATGATGCTTCATTCAATACACACACATATACAGACACACAGACACACACACACACATACATATAGACACACAGATACACAAACACACACACACACAAACATACAGACACACACACACAGACACACACACACACACAGACACACACACATACACACACAGACACACACACACAGACACACACACACTAAGGTGATATTTGTTTCTAAGATGAAAACAACAACAACACTTTTAATCAGCATAAATGAAGTTGGTTGCTGTTTATCATGTGTTGAACTAATTTAAATATCTCAGGTGAGTGTGAGGTGATAATAGAAAATAATAACCAAAAAAAATGTCCACTCTGCAACAATTTCAGCTGATCAACTGCAAATATCTTGTTCGCTTCAACTAGGCCTATGTTGAGTATAATTCTCTCTTTTTTTATTATTTTGTGAGAGTCTCGTCTTCTTCCGCTTATCCGTTATCGGGTCGCGGGGGCAGCAGCTTCAGCAGGGAAGCCCAGACTTCCCTCTCCCCGGCTACTTCCTCTAGCTCTTCCGGGGGGACCCCAAGGCGTTCCCAGACCACCCGAGAGACATAGTCTCTCCAGCGTGTCCTGGGTCTTCCCCGGGGCCGCCGCCCGGAGGGACGTGCCCGGAACACCTCACCAGGGAGGCGTCCAGGAGGCATCCTCACTAGATGCCCGAGCCACCTCAACTGGCTCCTCTCGATGTGGAGGAGCAGCGGTTCTACTCTGAGCTCCTCGCGGATGACCGAGCTTCTCACCCTATCTCTAAGGGAGAGCCCAGCCACCCGGCGAAGGAAACCCATTTCGGCCGCTTGTATTCGCGATCTCGTTCTTTCGGTCACTACCCAAAGCTCGTGACCATAGGTGAGGGTAGGAACGTAGATTGACTGGTAAATCAGGAGCTTCACCTTTCGGCTCAGCTCCTTTTTCACCACGACGGGCCGATGCAGGGCCCGCATCACTGCAGACGCCGCACCGATCCGCCGGTCAATCTCCCGCTCCATCCTCCCCCCACTCGTGAACAAGACCCCGAGATACTTGAACTCCTCCACTTGAGGCAGGATCTCATCCCCGACCTGGAGTCGACACTCCACCCTTTTCCGGTCCAGAACCATGGCCTCGGATTTGGAGGCGCTGATTTTCATCCCAGCCGCTTCACACTCAGCTGCGAACTGCTCCAGTGAGAGCTGAAGGTCACGGCTCGATGAAGCCAACAGGACCAGATCGTCCGCAAATAGCAACGACCCAATCCTGAGGTCACCAAACCGCAGCCCCTCAACGCCCTGGCTGCGCCTAGAAATACTGTCCATAAAAGTTATGAACAGAATCGGTGACAAAGGGCAGCCCTGACGGAGTCCAACCCCCACTGGAAACAAGTTTGTCTTATTACCGGCAATGCAGACCAAGCTCTGGCACCGAGAGTACAGGAACCGGACAGCCCGTGTCAACGGGTCCGGGACCCCATACTCCCGGAGCACCCCCCACAGGACTGCCCGAGGGACACGGTCGAACGCCTTCTCCAGATCCACAAAACACATGTAGACTGGTTGGGCGAACTCCCACGCACCCTCGAGCACCCTGCTAAGGGTATAGAGCTGGTCCACAGTTCCACGACCAGGACGAAAACCACACTGCTCCTCCCGAATCCGAGGTTCGACTATCTTACGGACCCTCCTCTCCAGTACCCCCGAATAGACTTTCCCAGGGAGGCTGAGGAGTGTGATCCCTCTATAGTTGGAACACACCCTCTGGCCCCCCCTTTTATAAAGGGGAACCACCACCCCAGTTTGCCAGTCCAGAGGCACTGCCCCCAATGTCCACGCGATGTTGCAGAGACGTGTCAACCAAGACAGCCCTACAACATCCAGAGCCTTGAAGAACTCAGGGCGAATCTCATCCACCCCCGGGGCCTTGCCGCCGAGGAGCTTTTTGACTACCTCGGTGATCTCAGCCCAAGAGATAGGCGAGTCCACCACTGATCCCCCAGACTCTGCCTCTTCAACAGAAGACGTGCTGGTGGGATTGAGGAGGTCTTCGAAGTATTCCCCCCACCGATCCAGGACGTCCCGAGTTGAGGTCAGCAGCACCCCGTCTCCACTGAACACAGTGTCAACGGTGCGCCGCTTTCCCCTCCTGAGACGCCGAATGGTGGTCCAGAACTTCCTCGAAGCCGTTCGAAAGTCTTTCTCCATGGCTTCACCGAACTCCTCCCACGCCCGAGTTTTTGCCTCGGCAACCACGAGGCTGCGATCCACTTAGCACGCCGATACCCGTCAGCTGCTTCCGGAGACCCACAGGCCAAGAAGGTTTTGTAGGACTCCTTCTTCAACTTGACGGCATCCATTACCGCCGGTGTCCACCAGCGGGTTCGGGGATTGCCGCCACGACAGGCACCGACGACCTTACGGCCACAGCTCCGATCAGCCGCCTCAACAATAGAGGCGCGGAACAAGGTCCACTCGGACTCAATGTCCCCCGCCTCCCCCGGGACGTGAGTGAAGCTCTCCCGGAGGTGCGAGTTGAAGCTCCTTCTGACAGGAGATTCGTCCAGACGTTCCCAGCAAACCCTCACAGAACGTTTGGGTCTGCCAGGTCTGACCGGCCTCTTCCCCCACCATCGGGGCCAACTCACTACCAGGTGGTGATCAGTTGACAGCTCCGCCCCTCTCTTCACCCGAGTGTCCAGGACATGAGGCCGCAAGTCCGACGACACGACAACAAAGTCGATCATCGAACTGCGGCCAAGGGTGTCCTGGTGCCAAGTGCACATATGGACACCCCTATACCTGAACATGGTGTTCGTTATGGACAATTCATGACGAGCACAGAAGTCCAACAACGAAACACCATTCGGGTTCAGATCAGGGGGGCCGTTCCTCCCAATCACGCCTCTCCAGGTCACACTGTCATTGCCCACGTGAGCATTGAAGTCCCCCAGGAGGACGAGGGAGTCCCCAGAAGGGGCGCCCTCCAGCACCCCATCCAAGGACTCCAAGAAGGGTGGGTACTCTGAACTGTCATTCGGCGCATAGGCACAAACGACAGTCAGGACCCGTCCCCCCACCCGAAGGCGGAGGGAGGCTACCCTCTCGTCCACCGGGGTGAACCCCAATGTACAGGCACCGAGCCGGGGGGAAACAAGAGGCTCCAGAGGGGGGCCCCGGTAACCCACACCCGGGCAGGGTTAACGCTGGCCCAATGTTCTTTTCCATCATCAGAGGGTTTTGAGCCGCTCTTCGTCTGGTCCCTCCCCCAGGACCTGATTGCCATGGGTGACCCTACCAGGGGCATAAGCCCCCGACAACATAGCTCCTGGGATCATTGGAACACGCAAACCCCTCCACCACGATAAGGTGGCAGCTCCAGGAGAGAGAGTAAAAGTAAAAAATATGATAAAACAATTTGACCAATATCAAGATCAGCAATCAGCAGTTTGTAAACCCTCTATTGATCTGTGATTTGTGATTTTGGGTGATACAAATAAAATTGACTTGACTTGACTATTGCATGAAATATTCTCTATAATCTCTATAATCTATAATCTATTCTCTATAATCTCTTAAAATGGCCTAATATATATATGTTATATTTAATTGTCTATCCTGAGACAATTAAACATTGTCTCAGGATAGTTTCATGCTATCTAAGTCAATGGGACTCCATTAGGTTGTATACACTAGGAATTGGGGAAAAATATTATCATTAAAATTGAATTAGGTCATGTGACCTCATAAGTCCTTTAAAAATAAAAGCCCCATTTTCACTCCTATCTGTAAAAACATAGATTTTATACCACAGATTTTTAGAAAAATGAAGATAAAGTTACCATACAGCAACACTATGCAATAGAGAGTTAATAGAATCAGATTATTCAAGATAGTTCTTGACTGGTCCAAAAACAACATGTTTGCATCTGGTCAGTTAATGTTTTGCAGTGATGCAGTGTTGTATTTACAGTTATTGGTATGTTGTTAATATGGTAAATATTAATAATAAACAATAATAAATAATAAATGCGATACAAGTTCTAAAATAAATTTGTTCTTTTGTTTTACTCTGTTTACCTGTGATGAGTTCATTTTTTTCTCAAGTTGTTTATACAATTATCTCCAAATTAGTTATATGATAAGTAAATAAAAAAAAGTTAATTTGTTTGACACTTTTCACAAAGTTCTTCACTGGATAAAATAATACAGAAGACACTGTTTTAATTAAACTGTTTTTTTTTGTTTTTACTGAAGATCTGGAAACTTTTCTGGCTTCATTCAGGATCAGATGCTGAAACAACTGTATAATAATGTCATCTTATGGCTTTATTCTTTACATTAATATAAATATTGTTTCCTCTTAGTGCCGCAGAATATTTTCTTGTTATTAATCTAACAGCTGATGGCTGCTGTTATTAATGAAAATCAACAGCAATGGTTTCACTTGTCTGAAAGGTAAATGAAGTATTTTTTTAAAACTCTGTTTCTTCCCTAATATCACTTCTTTAGTTTCTGATGGTGTTTTTCTTCTCCGACACCTCGATCAGTGCCTAATTACAATTCCTCCGACACTGTTTTAGTCATTTATTAGAGTTAAATATAAGCTCTGAAGTACGGTTGTGTGACTGTCTCCATCAAACCTGCTAATTGTTGCAATATTTAATTTTCCTTTGTCTGGAATGTGATTAGCACCCAGCTGGCATCAAAGAAATCAAACATTATTTACACGTTCATTTTGGGTGCAAAAAATCTGAATATTCACCTTGAAGCCTCAATCTAACACTTTGCTGCTGCCGTTGACTCTGATGGAGAATCAGAACCAGCTGATCCCTCCTGCTGAACACCAATGAAGAAGAGGAACACATGGAGAAGAACATAGGAATGAGAAAAAGGAGAAAAAGGAGGAGAAAAAAATGAGAAAAAGAGAAGGAAAGAAGGAGGAGAGAAGGAGCAGAGTCTGGTTCAGGTGTAAAAACAGCTTGAGGCCTTCAGCGGCACAGCAGAGCGCTGCAGCAACTGCAGTTCTGTTGTTTTTCTGTCTCTCATGTATGTAAATGAGCTCCTAACATTAATTAGCACACTGCTCTACCTCGCTCAATATTTGGTAACAGAGCCAACAACGGCGGATACAGAAATTTGCAGGAATTGGCTTTTAATTAGGTGCAGGAGCACAGGTGCACTAACAAGCAGAGTGGAGCTAATTTAAATAAAATCACCCGTTTATTGGAGGAGGAGCTTATTAACAAAAGACAAGCAAACTGTGACAGATTCACATTTATGTCCTGAGACTGAAAGTGAAGGACAAATGGCCGTGATCTGATACACGAGGACAACAAGACCAACATACAAATAAACAACATGTCATTATCATATTCAGTCCAGCACTAGTTTGACTCAAACTTCTCATTATATTATAGCATTTGTTTTCACCTGCAGGACAAACTCTTTTTATTCATGAAAAATATTAATTCAGTGATTTAAACCTTTAGATTCAAACATTGTCTGGTGATCTGTGTTGAAGTAATACTGTTGGTAATTACATCAACTTAATATTCCTATATATTCCTACATAGAGGACACTTCTATTATTTCTTCTCCCCTGGCTCATGACCCATAGCCTCCACATTAACTGGAAAACAGGCATTTTCTAAAGTTGGAGGCCTTTTTGCCATGCCCACTGTCCAGGATCAATACTTGTATCTAACTCTGTCTGTCCAACCACTCCTCGTCTTCAGGTCTTTCTCCCACCTCACTGAATGTACCACTTTGCCATAGAACTGCTGCTGGGCCGGTTCTGTGAGGGAATCACTGTGGCCCAGAGCGTGAGACTATGGAGGAGTATCTAGACATAGTCCCCAGGGGCGAGTTTAGGTTATTCTTAGGGGTTCTTCAGCACCCCCAAGCTCAGCACATTTTAAAAAATGTTATATAATGCAAAAAATTAGTGCAACTGTGCAGTTATGTCACTCTGCCCCTGCCCAATACTCTGCTGTGACTGACCAGTCTGGCAACCCTGTGTGTCTGGCAATTCAAAACAAGGCTTGTGACCAGCTACGTCTCTTCTGATTGGTTGGCACGTCCACGCTACTGCTTGCTGCTAGATTTGTGTAGGGTTCTGCTTTTTGCTCTAGTCGTGGCGGTGCTGATGAATATTCGCAAGATGAGAAGGTATGAATATACAACATAGTGGACACTGGACACAACAACAAGCAGTGGTGTAGTGCTGTCTGTCCGGTGCAGATAATGATAACGTTGATCGTCATAATTGAGGTAACTTTGTAAGCCACAGCCTTTTGAAATGAAGAGGTCAAAATTGAATGTTGTAGGGAAAAACACTACTCAAAGCAAAAGGAATACAGCTCCAACATTTACTTAGCACTAAAGACCAGATGCAATCACCCCTGATAGCCCTTTTTCCTTACCAGTTAGAGATGGATTCTTCTTTCTGAAGAAGAAAGATGGCCCTGTATTGACTACAGGGGACTGAACACTATCACTGTTCAGAACTCCTAACCTCTCTCCCTCATCAGCTTGTTTGTGGATTTGCTGTGGGGTGCCACCATCTTTACCAAGCTGGACTTGAACGCTATCACCTAGTCTGCATCCGTGAGGGTGGCGAGAAAAAGATGGCCTTCAATACCACTATTGGCCACTTCAAGTACTTTGTTATGCCGTTTGGTTTCATCACTGCCGCAGCTGTGTTCCAGGCCTTGGTGAATGACATCCTTTGGGACATGATGAATTGGTTTATCTTTGGATTCATGGATGACACTCTTATATTTTAAATCCCTCCCCAACTATATCCAGCACATTCTGCAGTGGTGCTTGGAGAATCACTTAAATAGAATAGAAGAGAGTTTATTGCCATTTGTTAAAGACAAGGTTAAAGACAAGTTTAAACAAGTACATTGGAATTCTTGTGCGCGTCCCTGAGTCATTTGTAGCTAAAAAATCTTAAAAAACATAGTCTTAACTTAAAAACTTAGAAAAACACAGGAGACATACATAGCTATATACAAAAAACTAAATATGTAGGTGCAAGAGTTGCCATTTTACAGAAATTCAAGACAATTATATTAGAAAATATATTAGAAATATATTACAAAAGAGGTGCACAATTATAAATAAGCAATAAAAAAGGCACTAAGGAAATAAGGCAAATAATTAAAACAGGAATATGTACGGAGAAGTGAATTTGACCTGAGATTGTTACGTATATTGCACATAGATGAAATAGTCATTGAACATTAAATATTGAGATGGTTCTGAGGTAATAGACTATTGCACATAAATTGTCCAGTAGATGGGATTACATTGTCCAGTGTTTAGTGAGTAGTGGACTGAGGTGTTTTCCCTCTTGATGTCCTGCCACTAGCCTGACAACAGCTAGGAAGAAGCTGTTGTGGAAGCGGGCCCTGTGAGCACTGATGCTCTCAGGCCTGCAGAGTCTCTGGTTATAGCCTGAGTCCACCCACTGGAACAGAGCATGGGCTGGATGGTGTGTGTCCCTGAGGAGGGTCTGAGCTTTCCTCCTGCTGCTTTGTTTGTAGATGGTGTCCATGGAGGGGAGGTCAGAGCCGATGATCCTCTCTGCAGTTTTTATGACCCGCTGCAGCTTCGTCCTCTCCACTTGTTTGTGAAGGCAGATGAATGTGAATTTCATGTCACCACATACCTGGGCTTTGTCATCTCCGAGGGATGGCTGGGTACGTTCTGCCAAACGTGCATACTATGGCAGAGTGGCTAGAACCAGTCAGCCACAAGCAGCTGCAGTGGTTCCTGTGCTTTGCTAACTTCTACTGATGTTTCACCTTCAACAAGTAGCCCCTTGTTGAAGATGAAGTAGCCCCTTTGACCCCTCTTACCTCGCCTAACCTCCGAGGCAACGGAAACCTTTTAGGAGCTGAAGGTCCATTTCACCACTGTACAGGTTTTAGTTCAACCTGATGCCTCCCTTCCATTTGTGGTGGAGGTAGATGCTTCTAACCGGGGGTTGGGGATTGATGATGCTAAAACAACGGACAGGAGGCAGGTGAAAAACAAAATATTGATTTTAATAGATTCCAGGCCTGGACAACAAAAATTCTGAAAACAAACTAAAAAAAAGAAAACCTAAACAGCGGAGCCTACAGCTAGCCAAACCTCCTTCTCTGCTTACAAGAGAGAGACTGTTTACTGCTCTGCTTTCCCCTTTTAAACAGCTCCAGAGCCCCTGAGGGTCAATTAATGTTCTGGTGAAACACAAGCATGAAAGCATTAATTTCAATAAAGTTCACATTTATAGAAAGTATTGCAATTTCCCACATAAGTATATACTCACTGCTACTTGGTGACAGGGCTGTTTTATCACAGCAGTCAGCTAGGGACCACAGACTTGCCTGTCCCATCTTTTCCACATAAGTTCAAGCCCAATGAAATAAATTATGATGAATTATGATGTTGGCAACAGGGAACTGTTGGCAGTAGTTCTGGTTTTGAAGGAGTGATGTCATTAGTTGGAAGGACCAGAACATGAATTTGAAGAACCTGGCCTGCCTGAAGCCAAAGAGATGCCTGAACTGATGCAGGCTATTTGTTCCAGAACCACTTCCAGTTTACGCTAACCTACTGGTCTGATGCCAAGACCACCAAGGTTGACTTGCTATCCCACCAACACACCGCTGAGGAGCATAAAGTGCTGGTGGAGACCATTTTACCTGCCTCTTGTGTTGTGGTGGCTCTCACATGGGTCATTGACTCAACTGTACATAAGGCCCAGTCTATGCAGCCTGATCCAGGTACCAGTCCCCCTGGGCACTTGTTTGTCCCTGATTTGGTGCATTTCCAGATACTTCAGTGGTTCTATCCTTCCCGGGTCAGCTGCCACCCAGGACAGAATAGCACCATTGCTATTGAAGTCCTGTGAAGACACATCTGGAGGCTTTCATTGGAGGTGGACACTTATAGCTTTGTGGCAGCCTTTCCCATATGTGCTTCAACCAGCCCAGCTACACACCCGACCTGCTCCCCAGTGCCTATGGTCCAACATTGCAGTGGACCTCATCACTTCATCACAAAACATAACACAACGTGCTTCACAAAGAAAGACAGGTAAATTACAATAACCTCCACCCACCCCAGGCACAGAGGATCCAGATGGGGAAACACTGGAGCCAAAAAACGTATAGATTAAAAGACATAATAAAAAGTAAAACCTAAAAGGTTAAAGATCGCAGATATAGATTAAAAGACATAATAAAAAATAAAACCTAAAAGGTTAAAGATCGCAGAATACATCAAAACTAACTACTATAAGATTTAAAGGCCAGACAGAATGAAAACTAAAATACATCAGAAAAAATAAAATCTGAATCAATTAAATCTTGATCAAACAGGTGAGTCTTGAGGCTCCTTTTAAAAACATCAACCGTCTCTGCCTTCCTGATGTCCTCTGGTCCTGATGTCCTCTGGGTGTCCTCTGGATGTCCTCTGGTCCTGATGTCCTCTGATCCTGATGTCCTCTGGATGTTCTCTGGTCCTGATGTCCTCTGGATGTCCTCTGGATGTCCTCTGGTCCTGATGTCCTCTGATCCTGATGTCCTCTGGACCTGATGTCCTCTGGATGTCCTCTGATCCTGATGTCCTCTGGCAGGCTGTTCCACAAACATAAAAACATAATACTCTTGGAATGAAATAAAGTCTGATGCCGGAGTAGCTCAGGACCCATGATGGTTGATATGATAGAAGCATTTCTAAAAGACAGGATGGCCTGAAACTATTAAGGCATTTAAAAAGTAGCAAGAGAACCTCAACTTCTCATGACCACTCCATTAAGACTCATCAACAATCAACAACAACCTGTAATACATATACAATACATATATTATCACCTCTTGTTGTGTTAGATTTGTTTTTAATCAACATAGCCTCTTGTGAACATTACAAGTTTTGATCTCCTATTTGTTATTTATGGCCTGTATTTCTCATTGATGTTACCTGATGCATCTTGAATTTGAGTTCTAAAAAAGACAATTTATGGATTATTTTGACCAGGCCTGCTGCTCCGTACACGCAGACTACACAGCCAGCATAGGGCCCCAACTAGTGAAGGGAGCCTCCAAAATTAAGATTGGGAAAAAAAAGAAAGATAATAATTATTACACTAATAAATAGCAAAAATATTAATTAGTTCTCTGGGAGTTTTGTATACCATCTCTGAAATCGGGAAAATTAAATGTAACCACAGAGACAAAGGTTCAGATTTGATTGGGAACACAACATGAGGGTTAAAATGAATCCTAAAACACACAGAGAGCCAATGCAGTGAAACCTCTAAATTTCCAGAAATCGGAACAAGCAGAGTTTTATTGGTGTTTAAGTGTGTTGAGGAACAGTTTTTCTACCACAGAGCAGACTGTAGCTCCGCCTCCCCTCTGCTAACTGTTTCAGGTGTCATGTGTATCTCAGGTGAAGCTAGCGACCGTCTGTTTATTTAAAACCAAAACACTTTCCATTTCTGGGAATCCAGCCACGCCCTCTAATAACGAACCACAGGTGTCTGCAGCGCCTGCAGCTTTTTACCTGTGTGGGATCACCTGTGCTGACTTGTATCGGGAGGAAATTAATGACAGAGGACAGTCCAATTGGCAGCTACGTCAGCCTCAGCTCACTGCAGTCCAGGAAGCTGTCCAATCACGTTGGCCAGTTCGCTGCCTGTCACCTCAGGGTGATGACAACACCTCCTGTTTCCTGTTTCCGAGCTGTGAGGAAACATGACGGCAAAATAACAACTAATTCATCAAATACAGTCTATTAATTTCATATGTTCATTTTGGCCTTTCTAATGATAATTACATATATATAAACTAAGTTACACCTACAGAATAAACAATTACACTTGCTACAAAAAGTGCAGAAACCAGTGTAATACAAATAATCAGACTTTGAATCACAGAAATCTGCCGTTATAAATGTAGTAAATTTAAAAAAATTACATTAAAATTACATGTAAATTACATTGTTTTACTTAATATATACTGTATACTAATCCACATTTAATGTGTGTGTGTGTGTGTGTGTGTGTGTGTGTGTGTGTGTGTGTGTGTGTGTGTGTGTGTGTGTGTAGTAGTAGTTGACATTAGGAGTAAAGAAGGAGAAAGAAATTATATTGTTTGTTTACAGAGCCGGAGGAAACTGATCAGTGATCTGAAACTGATCAATCAGAAGAGAATCGGCTCATCAGGAGGCCTTAAACAGAATATGAATATAGATCTGGAGATAAAGTTTAAAGATGTTTTATGGATTTAACTCTGTCTTCTGTCCATGGTGAGACAACATTTCAGACTCATATGTCAGCAAAGCAGGTGCTGATCGATGGCACAGACGTCAGGACATCTGATGATTCGCTATTCGTTGCCACAGACGTCCTGTTTAAGCAGCTGATGTCAGCTGTTTATATTCCAAACACTGTAATTAGTGTTTTTATGTTTTCACTGTCTTCACCTGCATGACAGGTTCAGTAACATAGTCCTGCAAGAGGAGACGAGAGGAGGCAAAAGGAGACAAGGGGAAAAGAGATGAGAGGAGAAAAACACAAAAGGAAACAAAAAGAAACAAGACAAGAGGAGATGAGAGGAGAAAAGGAGTCAAGAGGAGAGGAAAGATGATACAAGTGGAGATGAGATGAGAGGAGGAAACAAGAAGAGAGAAGAGAGAAGAAGAGAGAAGAGGAGACAAGAAGAAGAGGAAAGGGAATAAATAAGAGAATACAAGAAAAGAGGACACAAGAGCAGATGAGATGAAAGGAGACAAGGAGATAAGAGGACAGGAGACAAGAGGAGACAAGAAAAGAGGAGAGAAGATGAGAGGAGACATGAGGAGAGGAGACCACAGAAGATGAGTCAAGAGGAGACGAGGGTAGACAAAAGGAGAATCAAGACCCTTTACTCTCTCTCGCTCTCTCTCTCTCTCCTCCCTTGTTACGAACCTTACACCCACCTCATGAGTGTGTTGTCTCGGTGTAACCGTGGTGACATAGCCCTGCACTCCATTGCAACTGCTATTTTGATAAAACTTCATCATGGTGTAGCCGCCATCTTGGGAGTCCTGTATTGTCCCAGCGTAGTCACCATTTTTTCCCACCTCCCACACAAGCGAACACACAATAAGGAATAGAAACAGGCATCACTTCCCATTCTCTTTTTGTGCATAAAAAAATGCTCTAAAAATGCACTAAAATGTCGATACATATGGAAGTGTCAGCTGAGCGTCAGCTGTTGTCATAAATACATTCGATACGCTTCCTTGACGAACATGACGCCATCTCACAATGAATTTTGGGCCTGGGCTTGGACCTTAAATGAGACATAAGTTTACTTTTTACAATTGAAATTGCATTCTAATTTCATTGTTTGTGACTTGAGTTGCTTGCAAAAGTCTTTTAGGCCGACGTGATTCCTTACCCTCAGTCTCCAGTTCACGAAAAAAAAAGCATAAAAAATGTGATGACAGCACATTTAATAGATTCTATTTTTGTGATGGTACCATGAAAAGTTGTGAGATGGGGTTGAAAGGAGACAAAAGGAGACAAGAAGAGAAGAGATAAGAGGAGACAAGATGAGAGGAGACAAGACACGAGGAGATGAGGAGACAAGGAGAGACATGGAATAGAGATGAAAGTAGAAAAGAGGAAACAAGACAAGACAAGTAGAGACAAGAGAAGAGGAGATGAGAGGAGACAAATGGAGACAAGGGTACATGAGACAAGAGGAGATGAAATGATACAAGAGGAGACGAGATAAGAGGAGATGAGATGAGATGAGATGGAAACGAGAACAGACAACAGGAGATGAGGAAAAAAGTGAAAAAGAAACAAGAGGAGTAAAAAGAAAAGGAGACAAGAGGAGAGGAGACAAGAAGAGATGAGGGGGAGACATGAGGAGACAAGTGGAAAGGAAATGAGAGGAGGAAATAGGAAACAAAAAGAGATGAGAGGAGACAAGACAAGAAAAGACAAGGTGACCAAATGAGACAAGAGGAGATGAGAGGAGACAAAGAGACAAAAGGAAAAGAGATGAGGCAAGAGGAGATGAGAGGGCATGACAGGAGACAAGGAAACAAGAGGAAAGGAGATGAGGAGAATAGAGCAAGGAGAGTAGAAATTTATCTTTTTTTTTTAGCTTTTCTGTGCAGATGGTAAGCAGGATGAGCATCTTTTCAGCCAAAATCCTGTTTAGTACTACAGCAAACTTTAATTTCCATGTCTACTAAAGAGGTGAAACATGCATTTGCTCCTTTAATTTTGTACCGGGATGAATAATTAGACAACATTGACTTTCTGGAACAGTGCCAACAATTCTGCCTTTTTTATCAAAGTGATATTTTTTACTATGTGTTGTTACTCTCTCTGTCATTTACAATAAGAAAAGTTTAATAGAGGAACACTGTGTATTTACTAAAGAGATATAAAGGGGAAACATGGCTATGCACACTTAAAGATGTAGATACAGCTGACAGGTCTGCACAAGGGACTCACCTCACCTCTGAGCGAGTGAATGTGGTATTCAGAGTCTGGGGAACACGTGTTGTATTTAGCAATGCTATTACCACACCTCACAATGTTCACGCTGCAGATATCGCACGCAGCCAGCAGACCTGATGGCGTGTCAAGTATAAAATATTCCAAATGACAGACTTGACTTCTCCGGCGCTTGCTCCATGGCTCCATGTTTCTATGTTTGCATATTATTGGAGAGGAGACAAGAGGAGACAAAAGACAATGAGGAGACGAGAGGAAACAAGGGGAGACGAGACAAGAGGAGACAAGAGGAAACAAGGGGAGATGAGACAAGAGGAGACAAAAGACAATGAGGAGATGAGAGGAAATGACTAAATACAAAACCAGAGGAGACACGAGGAGACAAGGGGAGATGAGACCAGACCAAAGAAGAAGAGACAAGAGAAGACAAGGGTAGAAGACAAGACAAAACTGAGTTGATTTTTAACCTTTTCACACACAATTTACTCTTATTTATTTATTAACTTAACAACTTAACTTTAACATATTAACTCACTTTAAAAACACTTTAAAGAGGCGATAAGAGGAGATGTTTCCTCCTCTTTTCTCCCCTTGTGATTTAAAGAAACTGCCAATGTGTGTGTGTGTGTGTGTGTGTGTGTGTGTGTGTGTGTGTGTGTGTGTGTGTGTGTGTATGTGTGTGTGTAGGTGAGAGCAGTGTGTGTCTGTAGGTGTTTGCATCACTTCTTTGTAAACATCATGTGTGTAATTATTTTGTGATAATTCTAACAGGATTTTTTTTCTCCTAATTAATTCCTGGGCTCAAAATAACCCGTATAAATGCCTCATGTGACTCATAATGTATAAAATCATTCTTCTCTACACATCTCTCTTAATTATTGTCTCATCTTCCAAAGTGTGGATCATTAAATAATTTTTCTGTGATCACAAATATGGAATATGTAAATATTTACGGGTTTGCTACCTCCTCAGAGGAGTGAACAGAGACAACTCTCACACAACAAGTTAACTATTATGACTAAAAATGATTTATGAAACTGTCATAAACAAAAAACTGTCAAAAATCAGCAAAGAGTTTTTCTGTGATGTTTGTTTCCTCCAGTTGATTCAGAACAATGAATCAAATGATTAATTATTTCCATTGATTTACACAGAAATTAATAATAGATTATGATTAATGAACCAGATTAATGTTGGAGGGCGACACGGTGGAGCAGGGGTTAGCGCTGTTGCCTCACAGGACCGCAGGTTCAAGACCTCCTTGGGTCCTGGGTCTGGGACCTTTCTGTGTGGAGTTTGCATGTTCTCCCTGTGTCTGCGTGGGTTTTCACCGGGTACTCCGACTTCCTCCCACAGTCCAAAAACATGCTCAGGTTAATTGGCAACTCTAAATTGCCCGTAGGTGTGAATGTGTGAGTGAATGGTGTGTGCCCCACGATTGGCTGGCGACCATCTGGGGTGTATCCCTGCCTCTTGCCGTAATGCACTGGGATAGGCTCCAGCAGACCCCTGCGACCCTAATGAGGAATAAGCGGGAATAGATGATGAGATGAGATTAATGTTGGAGCTGCAGCAGCTTTTGTTCACACAGACAGAACAGACAAGAAGAAAAAAAAGGAAATATTTACATTTAAATGTAATAATCTACATAGAATTTAAGTGTTAATTAATATACAGTGTTTCTCAACAGTTCAAACTTCTATGTAGACATATTTCATATGTTTCCTTACACTTCTTTCTCTGTTGTTTTTTTGTTGTTAAAAACAACATAATACTGGGTATAAAATATTTATTAACTGTTCATATGCTGCTGTGAATGCTCAAAATCATAATCCTTTTGCCATTTTTATGTAAGAAACTCAGTCATAAATACAAAAATAAATCAAAAGTTGAGTGAAAAAGAAAGAAAACACAAGTTACTGAGTCTAAATATGAGAAACTGAACAAAAATTTTGAACTAAAGAGTTTGATTTATCTGTTTAGAGTTTAATTATAAGCTTCTTATAGTTTAAAGTCCTGAGTATTTTTATTTATATACATTCAGTCTTGGAGGTTTTTTTCTAAGCGAAAACATGAAAAAAAATGTTGAATTGAGTTAGCAATCAAGTTTATAGATGACTCATGGCATCAGTTATTACATTAATTACATTTCCGTGTGAATCATAAAAACATCATCATCTCTAAGCCAATCAAAGCAGCTTGTCCAGATGGCCATGGCTTTGCCTCCAGGTGTTGATTCAGGATCAGTTTTTCATGTGAAGGTTGAAAGTTGATCTGGAATCAGCGACCTGCTCTTCCAAACCTGCTCCTCAATATTATAAACGCAGCTCCACACCACAGCCTGGCTACATCACCTAAGCCCGGCTACATCACCACAGCCCAGCTACATCCCCACAGCCTGGCTACATCACCACAACCTTCACCACCGATCATTACATCATCACCATCATTATTGCTGTAGTGTATTTTCCACCTCTAAATTTGCTTGAATCTTGAACTAATCTAAAGAACTTTACTTCTTTGGAATAATTTATATACATTAGGATTGAATAAGCGACCTACAAACAAAGTGATATATTGTTTCTTCCTGTCTTGTAAAATGAGAGGCCATGTGAATGTAAATCTTGTAAGAATGGAAGCTGGTCAAAGCCAGATGTTGTAGTCAGTCAGTGATTTCAGTCAGTCAGTCTGTCTGCTGGAGCAAATCCCAGCGCATTACAGGTGAACGGGTGATACACACCAGACAGACTGCCAGCCTATTGGAGCACACACACCCTTCACTCACACACTAACACCTATCAAATGGATAGTTCAGTGTTTTTGACATGAATCTGTATTTCATCCCTATCATCAGTGTTGTACACTCACACTGACTTACCCCCGACAGTGTCCTGTGAGCCGAGTTCTTTTCATGTGTCTCCGTCTCTCGCTTTTGAAGCGATCCACGTCTGATGCACTAGTTATTGTCTTGCCTGCATGCTCTCACTCACATTGTAAAAAAAAACAACAACAAAAAAAACACTCCCTGGCATAGTATAAAATTCTGGATATTTTATCCAACTCACGGGCATCAGGGAGCCACTATCAATATCAGGGAGACTCCCGGGACTTCAGGGAGACTTGGGATGATATAACTATAAAAATAATATACGTATGTGTAAAAATAGGCATAAATGTGACTACCCAGGCTGTAGTAACAGAGATGAGCCTGAATCTCCTCATGGATTTTATCGCTTTCCTGTGACGTAGCTCTGGTCGTCTTGCGGCAGCGCGCAGAGATACGAGAGAGAAAGTAGGACCAAATGATTACGAGCTGGGACTTTTTCATGGATATTGGTTTTAAATCACTCTTTTGAACACATGCTGTTTGAGAAGAAAGACGTTTTATTTTAGTGTCACACCTGGAAACCTGCCGGACTACTTTCGTTTTGACCAGAACTTGGCTCACAGGACACTGTTGGGGGTAAGTCAGTGTGAGTGTACGATACTGATGTAATGAAGCTGCAGAATCTGGAGAAAACCAATGCAGACACAGTGAGAACATGAAACTACACACAAGAAGATACATCATCAGACACACCTCATCTTGAACCTGTGACCTTCTTGCCATGAGGCAACTGCACCACTGTGTCACCCCACATATGTTGCACTTACTTTAAATTGCAGCTGCCATCAGGAATAGGAACAAATGTTGAGCTTTTTTAACCAAATAGAGATAGACACTCCAGAATGTTTGAAGGAGTGGACTCAAGAAAAGTCTATATAAAGAAGATGTTTGGGATGAATAGGAGGAGTCTCATATATATATATAATATTGGCAGAGAGGCTCTCAGCATTCAGCCTTATGAGGAACTCTCAGCAACAAACAGAAACAACACTGCCACTACCACTGCTACCATCATTACTATCATTATCATTGTTACAGCCACTACCACTGCTACCACCATTACTATCATTACCATTGTTACTGCCACTACCACCATTACTACCATTAAAATCATTACCATTGTTACCGCCACTACCACCATTACCACCATTACCACCATTACTATCATTACCATTGTTAACGTCACTACCACCATTACCACCATTACAATCATTGCCATTGTTACTGCTACTACCATCTTTACTATCACTACCATTGTTACCACCACTACCAACAAATTACTATCATTAACATTGTTACTGCCACTACTGCTACTACCACCATTACTATCATGACCATTGTTACTACCATTGTTACCGCCACTACCACCATTGCCACCACGATCGCCACTACCACGATTATGGCCATTACCATCACCAATATCATTACCACCATCACCATCTTCATTATCATCATCACAGCCACTACTGCCACTACCATTATCACCATCATTACCACCACTATCACCACTACTGCAATCACCACCACACCATCACTTAATCAAACCAGCCGCTCTGTCATCATGGCAACAACTGATTGATTGATAGATGATTAGCTGATAAATGATTGGCTGACAGCTGATCACATTGATCCTGAAGATGATCAATGGACATGAATCACTGACTTTTGTTGAACAGAATCAGCCTGGAGGAGTCAGATTCTCATCAGGAACAAGTCCACTCACTGCTCTGTGGACCAAGCTCTGACACTGGCCCTTTAGGGAACACAGGACCATGTGAAGGGGTCCAGGACCCTGCAGTGTTTATTTAAAACCATTCATGTTGCTATCTTCTGGACCCCTCAAAGACCCATGAAAGTCCCCAGACCGCATTTTGAGAATCGCTGCAATTATCTGACACCAAAACAAAATATAACAACAAGCGTTAAACACACAGAAAGGTCCAGGATTGTAATTGACATCAATTATCTGTGTGTGTGTGTGTGTGTGTGTGTGTGTGTGTGTGTGTGTGTGTGTGTGTGTGTGTGTGTGTGTGTGTGTGTGTATGTGTGTTTGCTTCCTAATGTTAATGACAGTATTTATATGAGAGGAATCAGCCTTGTTATCATCAACTAAATCAATCTGCTCCTCCTCCTGGTCTCTTTCAGTTTTAACAGTCATTTCTCAGTGAGAGGTTAAGGTAAGGTGATAATTCTTTGTCTTCCTCCTCTTCCCCTGCCTCCATCTGTTAATTCACATCAGTCTCCCCAAGTGAATATTAAATTGTTTCCATGGCAACAACAGCAACATACCTGGAGGCATCAGGTGCTAAAGAGGAGGAGCTAAAGATTCTGTTAACACCACTGTTAATGTCATCTGTCATTGATCAATTTAACATGAACTAAACCTGAACACATGTAAAACATGAACAAATGTAAACTCACCAAACTACTAAATAGATTTCATTAAAATCAAAACTTCCTCTGCCATTTGGAAGAAAAATGCTCACATAAAAGTCTTTATTGGGTAAAAAAAAGGGAGAGATACACATTTGTGTTCTGTTCTAACTTCACTTTAGCAGTTTCAACACATGAGGAAAAACATTTCATTTCATTCATATTTTTTCCAGAACTGAACACAGGAAGTATAAAGATTATATCTTTAGCAGAGGAAACAATTCGTACAGTTAGTGCATTCAATCCTAAAACAAGAAAAAAATTTGGAGAATAATAATAATAATAATAATAATAATAATAATAAGAAGAAGAAGAAGAAGAAGAAGAAGAAGAAGAAGCTACATAAGGAGATGAGGTAAATTTGTCAGGAAGAAGAAACAGATGAACTGATGCAGTGAGGGAAACAAAAAGGACTATCCACACATTATCATCATTATTATTATTACAATAATCATTATATACACATCAGATGCATAGAATATTTTTTTTCAAATCCATTTTTACATAAATACCTATTTTTTTTCTCCTCAAATGTGTCCAAACTGCTCCAGGATCGGTTTCTGCTGCTGCAGGAACCTTTAGTGAAAAACATCATCTTTAAAGGTTTTACAATAAAATCAACACGATAACCTGATGTTACTGGGCTTTGAATAAAAGTCTGGTGATATTCTCTGTTTCTTCATTATCAGCACAAATACCTGTTCATCCACCACTAACTTCCTCCTGTACAGCATGATACACTGCAGCTGCTTTAATTCACTCAGCTTTTATTTGAAGTCAAACTTTATCAGAGAAGCTTTCAGAGAAGCTCTGTTGGTTTGTTTTTTGTTTTCCATGAGATTTAATGACAAGAGGAAGTATTCAGATCAGCAGGTTGAGAACAGGAGGATCTGTTACGCCACGTTTCCTCCAGCAGGAAAAGAAACAACAAACTGAATCTGTTCATCAGATCAATTCAGATTATGTTTGTCTCAGCCTATTAAACACATTCATTAATTTATTTAATGATATCAGCTTTTGGTTCTGATCAATGTTTTTCATCATTTTCTCACATTTCACAGAGCGACAATTAACAGGCCTTGAACCTGCAACCTTCTTGCTGTGAGGCAACGGTGCTCAAATAATTAATTAAAACAACTAAATAATTTCCACATTAATTGATAATAACAAAATTAACTACTTCTTTTCCAGTTGTCCGACATTTGGAATCAAACATCTCATTAAATGAGAAAAAGTTAAACGTTTGAACTGAAAAACTTACATTCTTCCTCAGAAAATATAATTACTTTAGATTATTACTATTATTATTGTTGTTTTTTAAGTTTTACAATTAAAGCATAAAGTTTGGCAACAAACAGTGTTGGGAGTAACACGTTACAAAAGTAACTAATTACTGTAATGCATTACTTTTTGCTGTAACGCAGTAGTGTAAGGCATTACAGGAAAAAAATATCGGTAATATTTACTTGCTACAATGTCAGTAACGCACGTTACAATGCAACATTTTTAACCTGGATTGGTGGGTTTTATGTTTTTCGCTGAAATCACCATGAGATCAGTAGCAATTAAAAATCCGCGCAAAATATTTCACTTCCTTTTCCTTTCGGCTCATCACACAGGCCGCCCGGATAGAGATGACGGAAACTCCACCAGATTCAACCATGGATGTATAATATAGTCACCCCAAAACGCAACCGTCTTAGTGATGGATGCTTTTCAGCGGCTTCTAACCTATTTCGCAGATGGCGAAATAGGTTGTTATGTACAGGCAATAGTTATGTACAGATTATCCATCCATCACATAAGGGATAGTAACATCTTGCCCTGTGTATTGAAGCATCTTTTGTCTGATCTATCTTGGTTTGTCGAATTCCATTGCGTATTTGTTGTTATTGTTATGTAATCAACCAGCTTACTTGGTTCTCATTGCACTTCTGACTGTCCTGGTTGGGGGATCCTTCTTTGAACTGCCCTCCTGAGGTTAAAGTAGGTAAAGTTTTTTTCTGTGGGAGTTTTTCCTCATCTTCACTGAAGGTTTAGGTCAGAGAGTTCTGAGCTGCTGGGCCTATGAAGCCCTTTGAGACATGGAAATGTGATACTGGGCTGTACAAATAAAGTTTGATTGATTGAAATAAGTTATGGGCGCCAGATGTACAGGTAGGACAATGAAAAAATGGGTATAAATTATGATTAACAAAGGGCAATACAGCTGTAACTATCGCAATAGATGTCCTATACAGAAGGGCTAAATTTACAGATGTGTATATATAACACCAGATGTGCAGCTGTGAAAATCCATATTTCCCAGTTATTTAGCGAGAGTAACTAAAGTAATGCAGTAAGTAGTGTAATGCCTTACATTTTAAATACAGTAATATTGTAATGTAACAAATTACTTTGAAATGACAGTAACAAGTAATGAGTAATGCATTACAGTTTTTGAGTAACTTGCCCAACACTGGCAACAAATGACCAAAAGTTTGTGAACAGAGAGAAAGTCATGATTTAAAGTTTACTAACCATAATTTTAAATCACCATAATTTCAAGTTATACAAGTTATAGAATGTATATTAACTAATTCCTGTTGTTGGTTTAAATGGTGATCATGTGACCAAACAGTATCCGGATATGAATTTTTAAAAATTAATAATTAATTAATAATATTAAACTCAAAGTATGTTTCTGTATTTTATATGAGACTGAAGCTGATGCTTTTAGATTCTAACACTGACTCTGATGTGAAAATGGAGCCTGAAATGTAATAAACACAACTTTTTCCTCATCAGTTTTGCTTTAGGTGGATTTTTTCCTTTAATGTTGCTGAGTTGAAGCAGCAGAAATTATGAATGTGTCTGTACTTTCTGCTGCTGAAGGAAACCGTCTCAGATTCCTGAGCCGCTGGCGTCTGTGTCGACAGATGCTCAAATGTCTCCTTGTTTTCCAGGATGCTGCTTCATTTGGCACCAAATCCACTGTCACGTGTTCAGTCAACAGATTATTCAACAGCTCATTTCTGGGTTTTTTTTGCCTCTGAGAAAGAAAGAAATGTGAAAAATGTCCTGGTCACGTGACTCCAGCAGTGAAAAGACGTAATGTTCTGTCAGCTCCTTTTAAAAAAACCTTTTGTATTTAGTTTCATCGTCTTTTTGACTTCCTGCTGTTGGCAGAAGAGCTGATGCCTTCAGGGACATCCATCTATGCTCAGGAAATTCAGCCGTCTACTTAAGGCTGATCTGTGAGTTCACGAAAAGTTGTGTTGTTCAGGAGAAAAAAACGATTTCCTGTAAGACCTTTTAAATGTGTGGAAAAGATGCCTGAACACACCTTTAAAGTTATTCTGGAGTGTGTGTGTGTGTGTGTGTGTGTGTGTGTGTGTGTGTGTGTGTGTGTGTGTGTGTGTGTGTGTGTGTGTGTGTGTGTGTGTGTGTCTAGTCCTCGCTGATGACGTCTACGTCCTCTCCTCCAGACTGCTGAGTGGCTGCTCTCCAGCGGCTGATATGTTGACTTCCCTTTCTCTTCTGTTGACCCTCTGGTGACTCCTCCTCCAGCTTCTGGCGTTTGTGCTTTGTCCTGCGGTTCTGAAACCAGACCTTCACCTGGACATGAGACACAGAGACAGACATGTTAGAAACTACAACAAACCCCTACAACATATCATGTGATCGAACTGATTTATCTATATATCTATTTAGTTAATTACCAATCTATCGGAATTGATGATGGACGCTAGTTTTCCAGCCAGAATTCCAGCCACAAACAAAATATTTTAATACATTTGCTGATTATTTTCTAAAGTATGAAAGACTCCATGATGATAATGACGACAACCTTTAGGCGTAAACTTGTCTGTGTTTATTTGTTTTCATTCCTTAGTTAGTTTCTGTTGTTGTCTTTAATGAAGCTTTAATCAATTCTGATTTGTTGCCATGACAACATCCATCCATCCCCAATTTACTTTAACTGCATCAATGACTGCAGTATGGTTTTTCATGCTACACTGTTCCACAGTAAAGACAAATTTCTGATTTAGATTTCATGTTTTATGTGTTTATTTAATTTCATGCATCGTAATATAGATTCAACAATATCGATTAATATGACTTGTGACTTATTGACTTATTGACCAGGATATCCTGTTTGTTGGACTTTTAACATGTGAGCATCATCTTTTATTCCGTATTTTGTAAACTTTTGTTGCTATATATCAACAATATGCAATGTAAAATTCCTAGTGTAACAACCTAATGGAGTCCCATTGACTTATGGAATGGAAACATCTATCTGCAAATTCTTGAGATGAACCTGCTGCCATCCACCAGGATGATGAAGATGAGACATGGCTGGACCTTTCAACAGAACAACGATCCAAAGCACATGAAAAAGTTGACTCTCGAATGGTTTAAAAAAAAGAAAATCAATGTGTTAGAATTGCCCAGTCAATCACCAAAGAAAAGGGTTCACCAGAGGTCACCAAAGAATATTCAAGATTTAAAGACAATCTGTGCAGAGGAATGAGCAAAAATCACACCTGAGCAATGTCAGTGATTAGTTAATACATACAAGAAGCATCTGGAAGCTGTCATTGCAAACAAAGACCTCTCCACAAAGTAATAAACGAGTCTCAGATAGTGTGTTCAGTGTCTGTAAGAAATGTCACATGAATTGCATCTTTGGAAATAAATGTAATGACAAAAAAGTCCAATACTTATTTCCCCCATTGAATTGTATTCATTATTCTATCTATTATTTAGTCTATTTTAAGTAATATAAACATTCAAAATATATTTACTATCACTTCAGTATTTTATCTGTAAAATGTTAATTTACTGCAGTTTACTGTTGTAAGTGCATCAATGACTGCAGTCTGGTTTTCATGCAGCACTGTTCCACAGTAAATACTTCACTGACACTAATAATAAATGAGTGATGTAATCTCTGACAGACACAAGTGTTAAAACTCGTCCTGCAGATGTGAACTCGCTGACTAAGCTTGTGTTGCTCAATCTGTCAGAGTCGAAACATCATTTATCTGTATGACTGGATCCATATTGACACGACACGATACTTGAGTGTCTCATCGCCGCTGCCAGAAGCCTGAGGTGACACTTTAATGTTGGAGCGTCTCCATGTGATGGGAAACACTGTAATTATGTCACTCTGAGATCCGAGTCAGACCCAACAACACAAACACAAACCTGTTTCCTGTCACTGATATCTATGAATAAAACATCCACACCTTTAGAGGAAAGATTCAGATCCATGTCAACATTTATAATAATAAACTGAACGAAACAATAAAAAGCTGATGCTCTGATGCAGATTCAGCTCAGAAATGTTTTATCTTCTACTTCTTTCTGCTGCAGTTTGAAAATCACTAGAAAGAATGAGACTGATTCAAACTAATTCAAAAGTGACAAATAATCAATGAGTTCAAGTTGAGGTTTGTTACTGATTCTAATGTTTGCGAGCCACAATAAACAAGTTCCTGAAAAAATATAATCCAAGTTTATTAATCATAACTATCAGTGCAGTGAAAAGTATATTTGTCAATTGAGTCATACAAAATGGACAAAATAAGTAGCTACTTACTGATAAAACTGTGAAACTGAATAAAACAGCAGTTTTTGAACCTGTTTCTTCTTTAAAACAGATGATTCAAACTGATTTGAAGATTTTTTGGATCAAAGCCCTAAAATCTGTTGAATGGATCATTATCGTCTGTAAAAGAGCAAAGTCTGTAAAAGCTGTAATTAGTGTCTGATTAATATCTGCTGATGTGACTCAGCAGTGACTGATGACACACACACTCTCGTTATGCAATTAGGTCATAAATAATCATGGTGATTCACGTCATATGTCTGGCGTCAGGGTGCATTGCCGTGGCAACATGCCGACAAACACTATCAAACAAATGAGTGGCTGCTTCTCATCGCTGACGAGCTCTCGACTCACTTTCCTGCATCAACTGATCAAAAACACACAGATCTTCAATAAACAAACAGCAGCTGCCAATCACTGATCAATCACTGATCAATCACTGATCAATGGTGTAACCCTAAAAACTTGGAACTAGATAGTGTGTCTGTTAAAAAGGTTTTGTTTTAGATTAATCTTTTAAATATTTTCATAGACTTTATTAATTTATTTAATGTTGTAATTTATATTGTTTTATTCATTCATGCTACACAGCTTTATTAATTATTTTTGATTTTTTTTTAATTTAATGAATTTTCTGATTAGATTTTTTTGTTCACTGAACTTTATTGTGTTGTGTTGTGTCTATTCTTTGTGTTTCTTTCTATTCGTTCATATTATATTTCATATTCAAATGAAACATTATAATAATAAATATTTTGAAAACAGTACTACAGGATCATTCATTTATGTGATTTGTTTATCCTCCATTTTATTCCATTAATTATTTTAATCCATTGTCTGATCATTTTCATTGTAGCTGAATGATTTAAAATAAAAACACTATTGAATCACAACTGATCACTTCTACTAAATATCTGCAAAAAAACTATCATTTCATTACTTGTTTGCTATTAAAATATCACAACTGATAATTACTACGTAATGACTGATACTTCATTACTTCTATTGTTTTTTTTCTATACAATCACCACTCGTTCCTTTACATTTATTACTATTATATATATATATATATATATATATATATATATATATATACTCCTGGTTAAAGGGATAGTTCACCTCCAAAATGACTATTTTCTATAGATTACACACTCATGAAGACTGGAATATTTTAGGGCTAATAATTTGATGATAGTCATATTTTTACCCACTGTTTTCCACACCAAATGTTCTCAAATTATTTACAAATTATTACAAAATGATTATCTTAGAAAAATCTCCACTTATTGATTGACTGATGAATGAGTCATTTTTAACACGGATATACTGTAGTTGACAACTAAACACTGATGATTACTCCTTGGAACACTCCTCTTTCTCTCCTGTTGTGTCATGAGTCGTGTAGAGATTACACATTTACTAGACAACTGCTGTGGCACCAACAGTACATCAGGAGTTTTTCATTGGGGTAACAGACCAGCTGTTCCTACCTGTGTCTCCGTCAGACACAAGCCGCTCGCCAGCTGTTTCCTCTCGGCTCCGACCACGTAGTGGTTCTTCTCGAAGGCTCGTTCCAGACGTAGCAGCTGCGATGGTGAGAACGCTGTCCGGATCCGTTTGGGTTTCCTGGAGAACGGACCGTGAAGCAGCATGTTCTCTGGACCGCCTTCGTCCCCTAAACATGACACAAACAAACAAACAAACAGTCAACACCTGATTCACAACCCGGCTCCAAACATCAGAAGCTGAAAGTTTGAATTTACAAATACAACAATTAAAAAAAAAATACTATTTAATTGAATGAATTGGTCAGTTGATATTTATAATAATAATTCTATTCAACTCTATGAAAATTGGTTAATTAATTATGAAATTTAATTATGGTCCTAAACTCAAATAATTTCAAAGTTTGACAATATTCATTTAAAACATGTTGCATGGTGCAATGTCAATGAAGGGTCCCTGAAGAGTTGGAGAATCACAGAAGTAGGGTCCACAGAAAGGCAGATAAGTGTGTGTGTGATTTTCTTATTTAGATTTCATGTTTTATGTGTTTATTTACTTTTATGTATTGATTTTTTGACTGTGGCAACAATTATTCAACAATTTATCTTCATTTGTTCTAAAATATGACATCTGTGACATATAATCTATATTTTTACAGTTTAATATTCTGAATAAATTAAACTGTAAAAATACAGATTGTATGTCACAGATGTCACCAAATAAAAGAAAATGAACTATCTAAGTAGTAGTATCCTGACACTATGTTTACTGCTTACATATTCCATTCATATATCTATTATTTAGTCTATTTTAAGTAATATAAACATTCAAATAGACGAATATTACAAATACAGATATTTTTTTTACCATGTCTATATATTTGTAGAAATATTCCATTCAATAGAGGGTTACTTTATTTGTTTATTTGACAGGAACCTTACTCCAAGCAGCTGATGTGATGCTAATAGAGTTTATAACTAGCGCTAATTCTCAACTCCAGTCCCTGGTTGGGCTCAGTACAAAAAAATCAATAATCAAAATATTGCATTATAAAAGTAAAGTTTCTTGAATCTTAAACTGAAAATCTGTGGTTTTCTGCCAGTCAGATAAAAACTAATATCTGTCTTAGAAGTTTTCACGATGGTAGAAAACAGGAAGTAATACTTGAACTAAACGTTGGTTAAAGTAAATCCTGTTTGACAAAGACGTAAAATGGACATTGTTCTTTCTTTGTGACAACGTTTTATTCCTCTGACTGTATACTATGATCACACGTAAATCTTTCGGTACATTTTACATAAAAACAAATCCGTGCACGAGTGTTTGTCAACTGCCGGGCTCAGCTGAAAAGAGACCATCGCCACGCCGCCATGCCGCACGCAAAGAAGCTGGTTGATGTGCAGCTTGGAGGTAGCGAGCAGAACAATGATGGGGAGCATAAAGTAGACACGTGACCTTGCCTTTTATCCACCATTGGCTTCTATAAAATGATTTATGCAAACCGAGTCGGAGCCGTGATGAACTAACACCGCCTCAGCTGCAAATGAGACGGTTTGATTTCTGTTGAATCACAAATTAGCTGAGACGAAGCTTTAGGTGCTACAACAGTGTCGAGTTTACAGGAGAAGACCTGCTGCCAAAACCAGAGCTAATTATAAAAATCTTATTATTATTATTAATAATAATAATATCCAGCAAAGTAAAGAGACATAATTTGCTGAATCTGCTCTGTGGATTTAACACATTTAAGGCCAGATTTTTTCAAACATTTCATGCATATAATTATATCAGTTGAGTCGCTAACAATCATGTTACTTTTCTAGTTTTTTCCATTATTCTAGAGAGTTGAATGATTAAATAAATATATAAATATAAATAAATATATAAATATCATATATATATATATATATATATATATATATATATATATATATATATATATATATATATATAGAATGACTCTTTCTGGGAGGGTTTTTTCTTCGCCATGTTCTCAGGAGGAAGGAGCAGGAAGTTGATGGCATCATATGACAGGAAACACTTGGATGCCTAATGTTTTGTCTTAAAACATTTATCTAATTTATCTACTACCATGTTATTAGAAAAAAAGCTGAATAAGTAACATTTAGATTTTTTCATTTTAAGTATAAAATGGTATAAAATACGGCTCATAGGCTTCAGTGGGTGAACAGGAAACTTCCGGCGGGCTTATTTCAGTTTGTGTTGACAAAGAAAGAAAATCAGAAAAAAAAATGACAGAAGACATTAAAAAAAACTGAACAGACACTTTTTCCTTTTGTCATTTTTTTTCAGCTTTTAACACAACAGGTCACAAACTAGGACACACAATGCTGCGTTTGCAGCCTAATGGGGTTTTCTAAGAATTCCTGCTCTGAATTCTAGCTAAGAAACATAATGTTTTGTTAGTTTGCTATTTCCATTACACTCAGGTTTTTACAAAGAGGTGGATGGAAACAGAGGAGAACGACAAGTAGAAGGGAGGAAGGAGGAGGAAGACGAGGAGGTGATTAGAGAAGTGAGAAAGAGAAGGAGTGGGACAGAGGAGGTCCCCTGGTTCCACAACAAGCCCAAACATGACCACACATACACACACACACACGCACACACACACACATGACAATTGTTTATGTCTGAGGAATTTGCAGAACTGTTAAAACATGCAAATTAAAGAAAATTAAACAAAGATATGAACAATAAATTTTCAAATGTAAATAAAAATGCAATTAACAAATTAACAGCTAACAGTCTTGACAGATCTGTAACTGCAGCCACAGAAACAATCTTTACTGTGGAATCGATCAATTAATCAAATCAATCAATCAATTAAAACAAAGACAGAACAAAGCTCCAAATCCTCTGCTCTTTCTTCATGTGATGTCACTAACAAGAGATAAATGACTGAATATAGTTTAGTTTCATTACTGCAGTAAAAGTATATTAATATTCATTATGTGTGTGTGTGCGTGTGTGTGTGTGTGTGTGTGTGTGTGTGTGTGTGTGTGTGTGTGTGTGTGTGTGTGTGTGGATGGATGGATCAATTTCATCCTAATGATTTTACTGAGAAGCCTGAAAGCAGCTGATGAGAATTGTTGTTAATAGTAAAATAGTAAAATTGTAACTAGTTACAGTCACTAGATACTTCATTCAAAAAGTAACCCACTTGTTGTTTACACCAAAAGGTAAACAGTTTAGTTACATATTTTAAAACATGTTTGAATTAATGCTCTTATAGCTTCAATTCACTACTGTATGACAATAATAAACTGGTGATCAGCTCCACAGTTTCCATTTATTTGCTTTGATCTGAACACGCTATGATGCTAATGCTAACTAGCTGCTGACTCCACAGACAGGCTGCATGTTTTAAGGTATTGTTAGCTTCTTTGTTAGCCTGTCCCTGATTATGTCCCTGACTACACAAATCTAGATTTTCTTTCTATCCCATTCAGCTTCTGAACCACACCAACACAGCACTTTTCTGGACATTTGCCAAACTGCAGAAGCAAGTGGAGAGATTCTGAAATCTCTCAAGAATCTACTTGACGCTACAAGAATCAAGTAGATTCTTCATCTACTTGATTGCCTGCACCAAGCCATCTTGGTGCAGGCAAACAGTATGAACTGGTGTATGGAACATAAGGGAAAATGATCTGAACAAACTTGAATACCCTGATACAGAACCGTTTAAAAAAACATGTTTTGGTCATTTAAAAGAACATGTACCATTAAAATACACTGCAGTGCAGATGTTCTACCCCATTGTAGAAGAAGTAGAGCAAGCATTCCCTCAATGTAGAACTTTATGGAGATGAATTTGGGTCAATTGTTTTAAACTTTAAAAATTCAAACTGAAATTTCAACATTTAATCTTGAGTTCTGATAAATATATCAACTGATTCAAAATAAAGCTCACACTTCTTTTTTCAGGTGCAATATAATTATGATTCACTCTGATAATTAGTTGGAACAAATTATTTATTTGCATTATTCACTTCTGATTGGGAGTAAAAAAAATAAACTTTCTTTGACAAACTTTAATATTCACAAAATGCATGAATATCCTGCACAAATAAAGCTGTTTTAATTCCCAGGGCTGATTAGTGGACGCTGTTTTCGAGACAGTGCTGCATCCTGTGCCTAGTTGTCCACACTTAAAGTAGTAAAATTACCATTTTCCACGTAGCACCATGAATGTCTCTGACAGTTGGTCCCCAGGACTGTCAGGAGCTTCCACTGAACAGCCCTGGAAATTAAAACAGCTTCATCTGTGCAGGATATTCTTGCATCCAGTGAAAATAAAAGTTTATCCTACAGTCCCTGAAGGCAACATAATAGACACAGGTCTGTAGCCTTTTACCCAAGCTGTCCACGCCGGTTTCAGTTGATGCCACACACCCCCCCATGAAAGATCGGGGTCAGAAGTCTGAATCTGAAAAAATAAACCATGCAACTGAGAGACAGGAATGCCAAATGTCAAAATATCTGAAAGTGAAAACTGAAAAAAATGTGAATCGTAATTAAATTTAACCTAAAAAAAAAGGATACGCTTGTTTTTATTTTGAATATGTTGATGTATTTATCAGAATTCAAGATTAAAACTTGAAATTTCATTCTTTTCAAGTTTAAAACAACTGACACAAATTTAGCTCCATAGAACTTTAAATCCACAAGGTCTGCATCGCTTTGACAGCATAATAACATATGCAGAAGTATAAACTGGCTGAACATCAAGGCTAACACTAACGCTAGTGCTAATGGTAATGCTAATGCTAGCTTTGTCATGGTGGGTCATTTCTAAAGCTGGTTCAGCAGCTCAGAGTCTCTGTTTGTGGAAGTTGATGGGACCTTAGAGCCAGAATCACTCAGCTCACATGTTTAACTCATGATTTTAGTGACTATAGCTATGGATACATCAGTGTAATTAACAGGCTACATCAAACTAAGTCATGTTGTAATGGGAGTTACTGTTAATTAAGGCGATAGAGTCCTAATTAACCCCTTAACGCCTATTGTCATGAATTTGCATTGTATTGTTTCTATTCCCCCTGCAGCAGAGATAGCATAGACATTCCACCTCCAATGCTGGTTTGTTTAAGTGAGTTTCAAAAGAAGAAACATGGAGGTCCAGCTCAGGCTATTCCAACATAGGAGGTGATTCAGATGCTGTGGGTCAGTGGTCAGTGGTTGAAAGTGAGCAGCAACACTGTAAATGACCAAAATCTAAAGGCCAGACTGTCTTCAAATGCTCAAAGTGCAAAGTTCATCAGAGCCTCAACAAGAACCACAACTGATGAATGGATTCCACCAGTAAGAACCAAAGGGTCCAATTCATTGGATGACTTTACAAAGAGAAAACAAAGATGTTTGGTTGACCCCTGTTTTAGTTGGTCTCTAGTTATAGTATAGTACAGGGCTATTCAATTAGTTTTCCATTTGGGCCACATTTCGAATCCAAGACCTTAAGTTGGGCCACAAATTTTCCTCACTTACTAACAAGTGGTAATTTTTCAGTAATTACATATAATAATAATAATAATAATAATAATAATAATAATAATAATAACAATAATAACAACAATAATAATAATAATAATAACCATAATAATAATAATAATAACAATAATAATAGATTCATACATCTTTATAATAAACCATATTTATTAGTGCTGTCAGTCGATTAAAAAAATCAATCAAATTAATTACAGGATTTTGTAATTAATTAATCAAATTAATCTCATTTTAATGTCATATCTGCTAAGGGTCTCCTAAAGGTCTCCTGATAAAGAATTTGAATTCTAGGATATTAATAAATTGTAGTGCATGACTAATCAATTGAATACAGTAAGAAGAGAAGATCTGAAATCCAATATTTTATTGGTGAAATGTGCTTCATGAATTACACCCAAAAGTAAAGGTCCAGCACATTAAACCAGTTAGACCAAGTGCATTATTCATAATGTAAATGTAAAACAAATACAGCAATACAGTTAAATAAATACAATTATGAAATAAAATAAGGCTGTCTCAAATAGGCACTTAAGCTCATTATAGCAATTGCTGATAACATGACCACGTGTCCATCAGCCAACCAGAAACACATTTGTTCAGCTCGGCTCGCCTCGCGTTGCATAGCAACCAGAGACGCGCTCAGACTTGTCGCTCCGTGCCAAACGGCACCGACAGAAACAGCGTAGATTACACTGAAACGAGCCGCTGGAATTGTTGCAGCACTCGGATAATGTAACTAATGTGACTTTAGTACATCGTTTTCTTTATTTAAACAATGTTTATTTATATTATTTATATATATTATTATTATATATATATTATTATATATTATTATATTATTATTATTATTTATATATATTTATATTTGCGTTAAATTTTTAACGCGTTAAATTGCGGCATAATTGATTAATCGATATGGGCGACACAGTGGGGCAGGGGTTAGCGCTGTTGCCTCACAACAAGAAGGTCGCAGGTTCAAGACCTCCTTGGTCTGGGGTCTGGGACCTTTCTGTGGAGTTTGCATGTTCTCCCTGTGTCTGTGTGGGTTTTCACCGGGTACTCCGGCTTCCTCCCACAGTCCAAAAACATGCTCAGGTTAACTGGCAACTCTAAATTGCCCGTAGGTGTGAGTGTGTGAGTGAATGGTGTGTGTGCCCCACGATTGGTTGGCGACCATCTGGGGTGTATCCCTGCCTCTCGCCGTAACGTGCTGGGATAGGCTACGGCAGATCCCTGCGACCCTAATGAGGAATAAGCAGGTAAAGAAAATGACTGACTGACTAATTAATCGATTTAACGCGTTAAAATGACAGCTCTAATTCTAACATTATATTTATTGATATTTGATAAACTAAAATGCATAGAGCTATATTATGTTCTGGAGACTAGTGAACGGTATTTTATTTTTCAAGCGCAACATCACCTCTGCTGCATCTGGGCCGCAGCCTGGCCGCATCTGGGCCGCATGTGGCCCGCGGGCTGCCAATTGAATAGGCCTGGTATAGTAGCTAGTATATAATTATAGTTACTAGTTATAGTATAGTAGTTAGTATATAGTTATAGTTACTAGTTATAGTATAGTAGTTAGTATATAGTTATAGTTACTAGTTATAGTAGTTAATATATAGTTATAGTTACTAGTTAAAGTAGTTAGTATATAGTAATAGTTACTAGTTATAGTAAAGGAGTTAGTCTATAGTTATAGTTACTAGTTATAGTATAGTAGTTAGTATATAGTTATAGTTACTATTTATAGTATAGGAGTTAGTACATAGTTATAGTTACTAGTTATAGTATAGGAGTTAGTATATAATTATAGTTAGTTATAATATAGGAGTTAGTACATAGTTATAGTTACTAGTTATAGTATAGTAGTTAGTATATAGTTATAGTTAGTTATAGGATAGTAGTTAGTATATAGTAATAGTTACTAGTCATAGTATATTAGTTAGTATATAGTTATAGTTACTAGTTAAAGTATAGTAGTTAGTATATAGTAATAGTTACTAGTTATAGTATAGGAGTTAGTATATAGTTATAGTTACTAGTCATAGTGTAGTAGTTAGTATATAGTAATAGTTACTAGTTATAGTATAGTAGGTAGTATATAGTAATAGTTACTAGTTATAGTATAGGAGTTAGTATATAGTTATAGTTAGTTATCGTATAGTAGTTAGTATATAGTTATAGTTACTGGTTATAGTATAGTAGTTAGTATATAGTAATAGTTACTAGTTATAGTATAGTAGTTAGTATATAGTTACTAGTTACAGTATAGTAGTTAGTATATAGTTATAGTTAGTTATAGTATAGGAGTTACTATATAGTTATAGTTAGTTATCGTATAGTAGTTAGTATATAGTTATAGTTACTGGTTATAGTATAGTAGTTAGTATATAGTAATAGTTACTAGTTATAGTATAGTAGTTAGTATATAGTTATAGTTACTAGTTACAGTATAGTAGTTAGTATATAGTTATAGTTACTAGTTATAGTATAGGAGTTAGTATATAGTTATAGTTACTAGTTACAGTATAGTAGTTAGTATATAGTTATAGTTACTAGTTATAGTATAGTAGTTAGTATATAGTAATAGTTAATAGTTATAGTATAGGAGTTAGTATATAGTAATAATATAATAAAATTTATATTGTAAAAAATAGTGAAAATAATTGTAAACAATTTTCTGGCTTCAATAATAAATTTACCATTGTAAATGTCTATTGTTGCTAATTTGCATCAAACCTATATTATGTGCGATAGACAAATTAACAATCTCGATTTAATTTAGCATCAGATTGAAAGCAAAAACACATGTTTTTCTTCATACAATTGTAAATATATTCAGGCATCAAGGGGTTAAAGTAAGTAATACGTCACTGACCAACACGTATGGCGCTGCCCAACACACCTGTTCTGTAATGGTCCTGTTATTAATACTCAGGTGTGTTGGTTGATCTTTGATTGATCACAGATTTCACTGCTTATTCCTGCTGCAGCTGTTAGTTTGTATAAATGAACATTAACGCACATTTACGTTAACATTCTAATACTGATCCGTTTCATTCTCTAGAATGTAAGAACTAGGCTCCACCCCCCATAATGCCCCCGCCCCTATATATATATATATATATATATATATATATATATATATATATATATATATATATATATATATATATATATATATATATATATATATATATATATATATATATACTCACCTCCTCGACCAGGTGAAACTTTACTCTTGGTTTCATTAAGTCTCATTAGTCTCGATCATATATCAGCAGTTAAATGGTTAAAATCAGTCTCAAACTTCAGTTTCATCATTTATTATTTTGTTTAATTTCTTCACTTTAACAGTTTTACTTCAATAATAATTAAAGTCTGTGTTTTTGTATTTTTCATTTGTACAAAATAATATTTCGTTATTTTTATTTCTCATCAATTTATAACGTATGTGAGCCTGTGAAGGCCTATATATGTATTATTATTACATAATAATACATAACATAATAATTTGATTATTAGTTGTCATTTAACGTATGACTATCGTTCTGTTTTCTGCTGGTAAATGTTTTAATATTTTAAATCTTTTTTTAATATTTTATTTTGAATTTGTTTGTTTTATCGCTTTAATGTTTTAATGTTTTATTGTTTTGGTGGTTTATTCACTTAATACGTTGTTTTATGGTTTTTTCTCATTTCTTCGTTGTTGTTTTTTTTTATTATTATTATCAGCAGCTCGGAAAAATAAAATAAACCACGTTTTAAACATATTTGACAGCTCTGATGATGTGACTTACTGTACAAATATGAATCAATATAAACTGGCATTTATTGGTAACTTATGTTCGACTGCTGGTTGTAAACCTTCACGCGCTGCTGTTAATGAAACGTCTTGTTATCAATTAACAAGCTGATCATAATAGCAATAACATTCAATAACTGATTATCAGTAACTTTTGGAACATTTAATTAATTTGTCGTGGGGGTTTTGATGTCTTTGCCGCTTGAACCGCTCACATTGAATTTGATTTTTAATCCCTGTAAAATCAAACTAAAACTTTATGATCTGACAAAAGGCCTCAAACATAAAAACGCCTGTGTAATTCTGGAAGTGTGTCAGCTGCAATTCACACCGATATCTAATCAATAATATCTAATCATTATTAACAAGCGCGCGGTAATGACCTCAAATTTAAAATGTTAAACATTTCATATTTAATTTGGTATGTTCAACTAATTTATGATTTTACAGTGCGTGTGTATGTGCGCGCGGGGTTTAAATAAAATAAATAAAAGATAAATAGACATCAAACTTTTGATACTTTTGAAAGTTAAAAGACGTCAGATTTGAACAAATCAGAGGCTCAGACTCAGACCTTCACTGCATTTCAGTTTCTTTCAGATTGGAGGAAAATGTTTAAGTGAGTTTAGAGTCAAAAACTAAAAAAATGATAAAATGTGTTTTTATAAACCAAATAATCTACTGAAAAGGAAACACACACACGCGCGCGCGCACACACGCACGCGTGCACACACTTTTTTAGACAACTACACAAACGAAAATAAATAAATTTCATATGTAATATATGTATAATATCTAATAGTTTCATTTTTGTATTATCCATAGATGTTAAAAGTGATGTCAACTAAACTTGAACATAAAAGTCTGAACGGCATCATCAAATCAATAATAGGATCTTTTATCTTTTTTTTCAGAAAACGTGAATCAATCTTTTTTTCCTCCGCAATCTGCAAATGATCAATACACACGAGGCTCCAATACGAGTCAATAATCCAATCAATCAGAAATCAGATTTACTGCAGAACTAATTATTATTTTATAAAATACATAATAATTATAATTATTATTATTAGTTGTGTGACTTAATTATTGGATTAAATAACGTCATATAATCATGATATTAAAATATAACTATAAACTATTAAAATATAAAGGTATTAAACTATAAAACTATAAAAGCAGCGAAAAGAAATTGAGATACTAAAAACTAATTCCTGCTCGTGAGAAGTTGTTATTATATATTATATATTATTATATCAATCAGGAGTATTGATGGTTCGATCCTCACCCTGGAAGCGGTGTCCCTGCAGGTACCGGCCCCGCAGCACCCAGGGGTAGAAGCTGAGCGCGTCCCGCTGCTGTGGGCTGAAGAACCTTTGCGGGGAGATCTGCAGCGGGTGCAGCGGCAGCGCTGCGGGACTCTGCGTGTGCGTCCCGGGCTCCTGCAGCACTAGGTCCGGGCCCGAGTAGAGAGTTCGCCCGCTGCCCCCCTGGAAGCAGGACCCGAACACTCCGGCGGCGGCGGCGGCTGCGGCCGCGGCGGCGACAGGGTGCAGCGAGTCCGGAAAGCGGAGCGCCGTGGGCCGGATCGGCTCATCCCCGGAGCTGCCGCCGCCGCTGTGCGGGCTGTGCGGGCTGTGCGCCTCCTTCCCCACCAGGGACTCGATGCTGAAACACTTCTTGTGGCTGCTGTGCTGAAACATGGTGGAACAAGAAGCAGCGGATCCGGTCCTTGAGTCCAGGTCCTCAGAGTCCCCGCGGCCCCCGCAGAGACATGATCTGCCTGTGCGTAAAAGCTGCGCGTAAAAAATCGGACTCCTCTCACCTGTACACCTCCTCTCACCTGTAGACCTCCTCTCACCTGTGTGCGGGCAGGGCGGCGCCTGAAGCCGAACTTCTCTCCTGCGCTGCGGCCGCTGCAGGATCAGGATCAGGACTGAGGGGGGGGGGGCAGAGAGCAGCGGAGCCTCCAGCAGCTGCACCGGGACCGGGACCGGCAATGGAGGGCTGGTCTGTCGCTGTCTGCTCCGGATCCGGACTGAGGCTGAGAGGCTGTCACTCACACACCTGCCCTGCCCTCTGACTGAGGTGCGCTGCGCATGCGCAGCAGGCGACACCTCCGACTGCCATTTTGTTGTTGGATGACGACGATGAAGAGGATTAAAGGTGATGAAGAGGTACCAAAGACAAAGTCATGATGATGGAAAAGTGAAAGTGAACGACATGTAATGAATCAACTGTAAGAAAAAAATACTTCTGTTTGTTGAACTTATTCTATTAATATTTACAATCAAAGAGTAAATGAAGATCAAATATTAACTTCAATCAAATTCAAGTTATTGTACCTTATTTGTTAAAAGTTTAAAACTATTAAAGAAAATGTAATTGGAGCAAGTTATTATTTTAAACATTTAACTTTAAAATGTGTCTTTATAATTCTAATCAAATTAATAATTTAATTAATGTGTAAAATTAGTTGGGAAAATAGAATGTTATGATTAATCAACTTATAAACATGTAGATAAAATATGTTTTCAGTTATTAATTAATTAAAAACTTTAATTGTGGGAAAATTTCATTTAGATTTAGTTCGTGTTGGTCATATTTTACTATTTAGATGATGAGTCTGTTCAACGTTTTAAACTAAATTCAAATTTCTTCTCAAAAATCAGCTGTTCAGACCTGATTTTCCTGACTACCCCCAAATTCCCCCTTTTCTGTTTTATTTATTATTTTTTTTGTTTTGTTTTTGTCGATCCATTTTATTTCTTAGAATGTCAAGAAGCATCTTTGAGTATCCAACAAAGCACAATATAAGCTCAATTTATAATAATAATAATTGTTATAATACTAATACTTATTATTATTCAAATTATCTAATTATCATAATTCTAATACAACAATAATAATCATCATTATTATTATTATTATATAATGTATGATAATTATATAATTCGAATTTGAATATTATAATATAATTCAATTATTATTATTATTATTATTATTATCAACTGTTCACTCTCATGTTAATTAAAACCATCAACTCAGAGTTTTCATCATTATTTTTACAGTTTTTTAGATGTTTGTGTTTGAATCAGTTGATGTTTTTTATTGACTGAATCTGTTTAGATGGTGAACCTGTTTTTAGGGATTTTCTCAAATAAATAATAACTCAGATATGAGCCCATTGTTTACCTGTTTGTTTATTTGTTTACCTGCTGATATAAACCGGTTTTTATGTTTCCACTGTTCCACTGCAGCTGATTCTCAACTTTCTGAGGCTTCATCACCTTCACTGACTCCTGAACATGTTAAATCTATAGTGATTAATTCCAACATGTCTCTAATGTTCTGATTGAACATATAAATGAGGTTTGATGTCAGCAAATATGAGTTAATGTGCAAACATTTACATTAACAGAAATGTAAACATTAAACATTCAAAGGTTTTCCTAAGTTTAGATCATTTTAGTAAAAAATAGTTGAATCTATGAACAACCCTTCAGAAAGTATTGTAAGTAAGTAAAGAGTAAAGTTTGTGTCAAAGTTGCGAAGGAGAGAAAAATCGTTCGGAAAAAAAACGTCCTTTAAAAAGTTGATTTGTAAAGTTCCAACATTCATTATCAACAACAAACACTGACTGATTCTACACTAATTAAAGTGAGATTTAATAATTATTATTATTAATTAATACAAAAATTACATGTTCACAAAACCTAATTATCAATTCATTCCTTATTATATATTCACTTAATTAATCATAATTACAGACAAGTTTTCAAGTTAAATGTTTAAAACATTAATTCGCTCAAATTAATTTTTAAAATTTTTTTAGAATTGATAAATTACAATAACTTACATTTATTTAAAATCAGTTTTCACAGAAATTAACATTTAAATGACAGAATATTATAATGATGTAATTATCATTTATCAGATAATGTTTGAACTTAAAATTAATACGGATCTTAAATTTTAGTGAATCAGCAAATCCTGAATATTCTACTTCATAATAACAAATAGTTTTAGTAAATGTAGATTTGTGTGTGTGTGTACAGGTCAATTGACACAGAACAAGACAATTAATCCCAGGGGTCAAAGGTTAAAGGAAACCTCCCTCTGTTACCTGCTGCCAGTTAATCACAGTGAGAAGGAGGAGGAAGAACAGGAGGAGGAGAAGGAGGAAGAGGAGAAGGATGAGGAGGAGGAGGAAGAGGAAGAGAAGGAGGAGGAGAAGAATGAGGAGGAGGAGGAGGAAGAGGAGGAGGTGAGTTTGTGACTTTAGTCAGTTCAGCGGCTTCGGTTCCTGATCGTCAGAGAATCTGATTAATAAATGATGATTATTATAATGATTATTGAATTATGTTGTTGTTATTTACCATTTTGTGGTTTGTTTTTTTACTAATAATTATAATAATATTGATAATTTTATTTTGAAGAAAGTGGATTTTCACATTAAATCTATTCATGTGTCATCTGTTTTTGTCCTTGTATCACAGATCAGACCCCCAGAGATGGAAAATAAAAAAAATAAATTCATCATTTTGTTTTAATTCCTTCATTTTCAATCAGAATAAGACTCGTTGTTGTGTAGTTTTCATCTCAGACTTTTTTCCCTTTGTGATTCTACAGGAGCCCAGAACAGACAAACCAAGACAAAGATTTTAACAATTTTACACAAATTTGATTCAATCTTTGAGACAAATCTGAATCAAATGTTCAGATTCAGAAAAATGTGAAAAACACAGAAAAATGTGAAAACCCAAAAAATGTAAATGGTGATAAAAGTGATAAAAGTATTGAAAATTATAGAAACAAATTAAAATCATGAAAAAACGCAAATAAATATTAAAGAAAAAAGTTGAAATATACATTCTGAAAAAAAATATATATATGTGATTTATATATGAGTCAGTTGGGTCGCTTATAAATCAAATAGCACTGAGACATTTTAGTTTCTGTCACATACAGGATGAGTAATAATAATTTTAAAAACAACTTATTTTTTCTGCAGTTTCTGCTTTAACAATCAAAGTGTCTCAGTGTAAAATCTTTACATCCAAGTCTGAAATGTTTTAGACTAATAGAGAAGACTCTCTGTAGTTTTCTGTTTTGTTCCTCAGACACCACATGTCCTCCAGCTTGGACTCGTCCTCCTGCAGCTTTGGACCTGGAGGACAAACAGCAGCTTATTGAGGAGCAGCACAAAGGCCTCCTGCCTCCAGCCTCAGAGAGAGGTCCGTGTGAACCACTGAACCTTTTCCTGCCCCCCTGCCCCGCCCCGCCCCCTCCACATGTTAATTAATAGGCCTCACTGGCAGGTTTGGATCCCACTAGGCTTTGATTGAAGGCGCCATTAGCATCTATTAATTTAGCCTCTGGCGTTTCATCAGCCGCTCTGAAAGGAGGAATTAGCTGATGAATTAGCTGTTGAATGAGATGGTGAATTAAATGGTGAATTAAATGGTGAGTATTGTGAGGCTGAGTTAAACGCGTTTTTTTTCCCTGCAGTCTGGAGTCGGATCAGTGCTGCTCAGCCTCCGGAAGTGAAGGTGCCTGATTATTAGAGCTCAGAAAGGGAAGATATGAACAGGAAATAAATACAGACTTCTTCTTTCACACAAACAGTAATCTCATTATTTCTGTGAGGAAAAGATACTTTATAAAATGTCAAAATGGGGAAGTGATGAAACAGGAGACAGGAAACAGGAAACATAGCTGCAGGAAACAGGAAAAACAGCTGCAGGAAACAGGAAACACAGCTGCAGGAAACAGGAAACAAAGCTGCAGGAAACAGGAAACATGGCTGCAGGAAACAGGAAACAGCTGCAGGAAACAGGAAACACAGCTGCGAAGCAGGAAACAGGAAACACAGCTGCAGGAAACAGGAAACACAGCTGCAGGAAACAGGAAACACAGCTGCAGGAGACAGGAAACACAGCTGCGGGAAACAGGAAACATATGAGCGAGGCCTGTGCAGAATCACTGGTGACCAGCACACAGTGCATGCTGTTAAAAACACTGTCACTTATCTGGTTGTAGTAATTGATAAAAATGAGAATGATGGCTGCAATTAAAATTTTAACCTAATCAATAACAGAACAAATAGCCAAGATGTTCAATCCTCAGCCACTCTAACCTCACTACATCACCATGGTTATGGGAATCGCCAAAAAAAGTTAGACCAGATGCTTCACCAGAACAATGCACTGCAGCAGGGTTGGATGGGCTAGACACAACGAAATAGAAACACTTCTGGTTAAACTGTCAAACTTTCCTCAACAAGATTTACTTGTTGATTTATGAGCATAGCTTCTCACCAGTTAATTTCTGTATTTGGAAGAATAAAAATATTGCCTTTAAAATAAATTGTTATTTTACAGAAATTGGTTTGGTTATGGGATTATATATGTTAGACAACTTGTTAATGATGGACACTAAATAAATAACAATAATATCTGAATAAATCAATTAAAAGCTTGATCAAACAGGTGAGTCTTGAGTCTCCTTTTAAAAACAATTAAAAATGAACAATTATTTATTAATAATTCATGGAGAAGGAGTGAGATTAAACACATTTGGACTTCATCTCACATCTTTCAGGATTAAAGCATTTAATTGAATATTGATAGAATATGAAAATGAAATGATTGTGTTGTTTTTTTATTTACCTTTCTTTAGCTATTAGAATTTCTTGTTTTTGCTTATTTAATATATATTTTTAGCACAAGACTGGTAACCATTACCTAAATAACAGCCATTTCTTATTATTGTATGAATTTAGTTTAGTTAAGATAGTCCTGTTTTGTTTTTATTTTATTTTATTTTTTTTACAGAAAAACGTTCCTCCCTCCCTCCTTCCTTCCTTCCTCCCTCCCTTCCTTCCTTCCTTCCTTCCTTCCTTCCTTCCTTCCTTCCTTCCTTCCTTCCTTCCTTCCTTCCTTCCTTCCTTCCTTCCTTCCTTCCTTCCTTCCTTCCTTCCTTCCTTCCTTCCTTCCTTCCTTCCTTCCTCCCTCCCTTCCTTCCTCCTTCCTCTCACTCTCTTCAGGTGTTTCCAGGTGGCTGTGAAGTGTCATGGGAACATTGTGACATGACAGCAGAGGCTGTGACCCGAGGCTAACACACACACACACACACACACACACACACACAGCAGGGACTGACCTGAAGGTTTGAGGTATTGTCTCAGCTTGTCAAACAGCCACTGACACACTGATCCTTTACATCCGCTCAGTGCTTTAAAGCACGCACGCACACACACACACACACACACACACACACACACACACACACACACACACACACACACACACACACACACACACACACACACACACAGAGAACACAAGCCAAGTCCTGTTTCCACACTGCATACCAACAACATATTTGTTTAATACTTACATACTTGATAGATAATAAGAGTGTGGAGTTAGTTAGTTGGTTTAAATACTGATTGATTGTTTTATTGATTTTCAAGAAAAAAAAGTACAGTTGCTGCTGTTTTATGATTCCTGAGGATGGAGAAAGAAAGTATGAATTAAAACACTTGATTCTAATGTGTTGATAGACAAACTCCTACCTACTTACTAACGTCATACTAACTTTATATTAACGTCATACTAAATACATAGTAACATACCTACATGTTAACTTGATACTACAGTAACTTAGACTGACATACTACCTACATCCGAACGTCATAGTAAGATACAACAATCCCATAATGAGCCGTAAACTCTGTCGACGTGTTTCATGTTAATGTGAATTTACGAACATGTTTCCTAATGAAATGATGAAACTGCTGAAGATGACAGACCCGATGAAGCAGGAAATGATTCTCTGCTCTGATTGGCTGCTGCTCCACCTGGCTCAGGTGTGACTCCACCTATTCTCTGTTTCCTTGTTCAGATTCCACTTTCATAATTACATGAATCAGACTGAAAGAAACAACTCTGTGAAGTCAAATTCATTTGTTTGACAGATGGCAGAGCCCTGTGCTGTGTGTCTATCAATCAATCAATCAATCAATCAATCAATCAATAAATCTGTATTTATCAGGTGATCAGAGCCATGGCTGCATCCACGTGATCTGTAAAAGCTGCAGTAGAATAGATGAAATTAAGATGTAATTATTTTGATAATCAATTCATCATTCAAGTCAAAATTTGATATCTCCAGTTTTATTTTATTCATTCATTTTTTAACTGTCATATTAAATGAAGTCAACATGGAACGTGTCTGTTGAATAAGTGAAACAAGCTTTCCTTTCCTTTTTTATTTGAAACCACTTGATACGACTGATCTAATTAAACTGTCTGCAAATTATGGGACAGTTTTTATTTAACACCCAATCAATCAACCAACCAATCAATCAATCAATCAATCAATCAATCAATCAATCAATCAATCATCAAAACATGAACACTGATTTGTAGACCAGTCTCTAAGTGTTCTCTGCTGCCCCCCTGTGGTCCCACAGGATCATTACAGCTGCTGCTCTACGTTTCACTAATAATAGTATATACTGTATATAGTGGGCGACACGGTGGCGCAGGGGTATATATATCAGGGGTATATATATCATGAAACATCCATTGTGCCAATTTTTAGTGCATATGACATTTGACTGGCCCAAATGGGCCAGTCAAATGTCAAAGGGAAATTCAAATTCAGAATTATTCAGAAACTCATATTGCTGCTATTAAAACAAGAACAGATCAGTGTTGTAAACACATATGCTAACACACCTATGTATGCAAGCTAAGCTAATGCTACATAAATGTTAGCACCCAGTTATAGGAAACAAGAACTGATTTCACATGACCATCAACATCCTGTCCATGTGTCAGTTGAACCACATGTCCTACACATGTGTTTGTAAGTGACACAGGGGATTAGGCCTATCTTATCTCAGTGGGTTAAGGTAAATGGGGCCACCAAGATAAACAGCACTTTTCCAAAAAAGCATGTTAATATATCAAACTAACGGTATTATTTCTGATGGATGCCATCAACACAGATATCATGCATAGTTTTTATGTGCATGTTTGTTTTTTTAATGGATTTATCAACCTTATATAGATAGATTAGGCTACTGACCATGAACAGGCTACTGACCATGAACATTTCTAGTTCAGTCTAGATTTGAAGCATAGAAACCATAAACTAATCAAATCACTATAAAAACTGTAAACTAATTAAATCACCATAGAAACCATAAACTAATCACATCACTGGTCGCTAGTCAAGCAGAGTTATGTCAACAGTTTGTTGTTTCTAAACACTTGTAGAGGTCATGTTAGGGGTCAGGTCAAGAGGTCATGTTGAAGCTTATGTTGAAGAGGAAATACACTTGAAATGTGACTTTCAACAAGACAACCAGTAAAGATTGCTGTATTAAAGTTCTGGAGAACAAATCACTGGACATCAGAAATGCTTTTTCTGAGACAAAAACAAGAGATTCACAGGAATGATAAATCCTGAAGATTTTACAGTTCATAACTGTAGAGAGAGAGAGAGAGAGAGACTAAGGACTCAGCAGTTAACTAGTGTTGCACTGAAGCTACATCACCCTCTGCTGTTGATCTGGAGAAACACAGATCGTAGTTATCTTTAACTGAAAAAACTCAACTGACAGTGACGTTTAATGATTTAAACATTTAATGATTGACTACTCATTTGATAATCAATATTTTGAGCTCCCGAATATACAGTGAATCCACTAATATATATAATAAAGAAAAATGTGTTAAAAAAGCAGTGTTGTCTCTAATAAAGTAATAAGTCACTCTGGTTAAATTAGATGAATCTTTTTATTGAGTCAAACCAAAAGTAAACATGAGTGAACCTGAAAAAAACAAAAAATAAAAAAATAAAACAAGAGGCTGAGAAAATCAGAAACTTTACAACATGAAACATCTTCATCATCATCATCATCATCCAGCTCCTGGTAAAATACTGTGAAAGTGCTAAAGTGCATCAGGGAGCGAGCTGTCAATCAGTGACGCTGTTTGTTTTGGCAAATTCCACTTTCACATGGTAACGAGAAGAAGAGAAAAACAAAAAAAACACTGAGTTTTCACATCTTTTAATGGGAAGAAAAACAAATCCCAAAGTGATTCTGAATCTTCTCAAATATGAACAGTGATTATTGATTTGTATGATTCTAACATCGCACCTCAGGAAGCTAATGGAGTTACAACACAAAGATTAACACGTGTCAGTTTTACTGAATAAGGCAACTTTATAGTTTCATGTTCATAATAAAAACCTGGACACAAATTAATAATCAAACCAGAAAAAACAAACACCCACTAGGTCGGAACAAAAGAGTCACAGCTGGTTCCAACAGGTAAAAGAAAGAGGAGCTTCTGTTCATCACTGAACCTAAAAATCCTAAAAACTACTGAACAGATCAGTGGAAAAACCTTAAAAACTAAAGCTCAGTTAATATGAACACCTGTCATTCATGTAAAAATCGATGACATTGGTTTGTCAAACACTGAATATGACTGAATATTTACTAAAAGGCACTTTACCTGATAACAGGTGCAGCAGCTACAAACATAGAGGCAGCAGCTGCTGCTCTTTATGAAGGCTCAGGCACTTTATTCACAGATGGAAGTGATGTGATTCAAATAAATCTGTGCAAAGATTCAACAAACTGCTGAGTCTTCACAGTGAAGAACAAACAAAGAGGAAAAGAAGCTACTGGTTGATTGATTAATTGATCAGCTTCCTGAGTTGATCACTGATCAATGCGGCTCAGTGTCCTGCAGCAGAACCAGTGAACCATCATCAGGAAGAGAGGGGAAACGTTCAGGTTCAGGTTCAGCAACTCACTGATATTTCAACTAAAAAAACATAATTATCACTCTTCTGTAGATCTGACATGACTGGAAATCAATAAACATTGAATTTCATGTTGCGCTGATTTAATTTAACGCTCAAAGGTCTGAATGTTTGACCTTGTGTGTGTTGCCTGCTACGTTTGGTTCACAGCATCAGATCCTGGTTTAATTGTCAGAGATTCGGATAAATGTTCCACACTAGAAGATACGAGTTTCTGAGTTTTATGTTTAGGGATGAAAGTAAAAGTCTGATAATCAATCAGCTGCTGATTTATAAAGTCATGAGATCTGTGGATATTAGCTGCTTGTTTTAGATTCTAGTTCCTTAAATGTGAAGTGATCCTGGATGTGATTGGCTGTGGCGTCGTCGTGGAGCAGCCGGATCCATGTGAATGAAACCCTGAGCTTCTACCCAGTGGCCCCAGCTGGACAGGAAGTGGGCTGGGCTCTGTGTGGACGCCTCATCCACAGACAAGACATGAAGAGAATCAGCTGATCGATGATTCATCAGTGATTGGTTGGCTGTGGTTGGGCTCAGTTTGAGTCTGTATCAGCTGCTTCCTGCTGTATCAGCTGCTTCCTGCTGGAGGATGAGCAGGTTTTATCGGCTCCGGTTCTACCGGCTCTCCGGCACCATGGCAGTGAGGTGGAGCGTTGGACACGAGTCTCTGTGTCTCAGCTTGAACATCAGCTGCTCTTTTTCCTGAGAAAGGTTCTGGTTCAGCACTGCCTGTCTCTCCAGCGCCACCTTTAGGTCCTGCTGTTCGTTCGACAGCTGCCTAGAAATAACAAGAAGTAAAAGGTGAATTGAGGTTCACATAGTCTTTTCTCTGAAGGCTAGAGCAGAAACATTTAGTCTGAAGCTCTGAGTGTCTGCCAAGTCTCTGACACACAACAAGAGTTTCATCATATCAGCAGAAAGTTCAATTTCCAGAGTAATTTTACACACTTCATGATCAAAACATTAAAGAACCATGCAGACCAGGATCAATCAATGAATTTTCAGATTTTTTTTTTCTTCTTCTTGTACTTTTTTTTTTTTTTACTCCATCAAACAGGACGGAGCATGTGTGTTTGGAGTTCATCGATATCGAAGAGGAAATGCTGAAGCTCATATGACATAGAAGCCGTCTGCAGGACAACTTTATGTCACTGTGTTTATGTCACTGCAATGTGTAGTTTGGACATTTTGAAAGTTAGCATCAGGGATCTGTGTAAATGCCGTAGCTACAACATAACTACGTACACAGACGTATAAAAACTAGGCTTTAAACAGCTGCTGCTGCAGTCACTTCCTGTTTTGTTGTGAATGAAAAACCTACTGAATCAGACTCTGACAGTTCTCCATTCGGACCCTCATGTCCTCGTTCTGCTGCAGGACAACGATGATCTGGTCCTCAAGAGACAGATTCTTTTCCACCTGAGGAGGAAAGTGAATAAAAAGAAAAGGAATGATCAAGGGGTCAGGTTTTAGTTTCTAACCAGAAGACGACTTGTGTATTCTTGTCTTTACCAGATCTTCCATCTGCTGCAGCTTCCTGTTTTGCTCCTGAACGCGTTGGCTCTTCATCTCGATGACAAACAGCAGCGATTCCTGCTCCGACTCCCAGAATGCACCTGGGCTGCCCTGGGCCTAGAGGTCAGAGGTCACAGGTGTGAGTTCCTATTGAGCTGAGGATGAACAAAGAGGTGAATGTTCTCTGCTCACCTGGATGTTTCTGAGCAGATCCTTCTTAAAGGTGGATTCTTCTACTCGTGTCTTCAGCTGGTTGAACAGCTGCAGCTCAGCAGACAGCTGCTGCAGCTGCAGCTGCAAGGAAAGAACAACAACAACATCAACTGGTAAACACCTGGTACAGCATACGGTGCAGCGTCCGATGCAGCACCCGGCTGCTAGTGATGCACCGACCCAGGTTTTTCCGATCCAATCCAATACCAATACCCCGGGCTGAGCGTATCAGCCAAAACCCAATACTATCTGATCAGCACAGGCAACAACAAGAGAATAGAATTTTTTTTTTTTTTAATTTTTCTGCATGGATGGTAAGCAGGATGAGCATCTTTTCAGCCTAAATCCTATTTAAAGCAACAGCAAACTTTAAATTCCATGTCTACTAAAGCGGTAAAATATGCATTTGCTTCTGCAAAGTGACCATTTTTTTTACCATATGCTCTTTTCTAATAAGACAAGTTATATAGAGATAGAGAATAGAGAAATAGAGAAACACCCTGTATTTAGACATATAAAGGGGAAACGTGGCTATGCACACTTAAAGATGTAGATACAGCTGACACTGTGATACACATTGTTGAGACTTCTGCTATTTATAACATTTGATCAACTTTTAAAAGTATAAATCTTTAATTGAAGAATTTAAGTGCTTTGTCATTTTATTTTGAAGAAGCACATTATATGTGAAAGGATGACTTCCTTTTTTTGAGGTATTCATGAGAGAACACTGCCCATTGGTGAGTTTGTTCAGAAATAACAACCAGTCAAAACACCTTGATTTGTTTTTCTCTAATTTGTCATAGTTTAATGTGTCATGTGATGATGATGGTCTGATGTGGATTATCTTGCTGTAGGATGAACTCCCGACTAACTAGCTCTAGTCCTAGAAAAGACCCAGACATCAGCTTCATCCATGCTGATATACAGACGGGGGGTTAATTAACCAGCAAAACTTGGTTTATTTAAGTCCATTACTGCAGAAAAGCTGGATGTCTAAGTTGTTTATATTTAAATGTCCCATATTCTACACTTTCCTGTTTTTATTCGACTTTTGACATCCCTAACAGGATTTGAAGTAGCAAAGATCATCTCAGTATAGTTGTCTTTCTAAGCCTCTCCTCCTCCTCTTTAAATGGCTGTGGGGGGTGTTGGCGATGACTGTATAGTAGTGACATCACAACTTCATGTAAGTCATGACTGCTTGTTTTAAGGCACAGTTTCTGAATACAGGCTGTGTATGTTTCTCTGTGGATTGAGTGTTTTTTAAACATGGGACAGTATTAATACACTCTCCTGGCATATATACAGTCAAATATATATAGGGCTCTAACAAATCTAGAAGGTATTCATTGGAATTGGAAAAATGTAAGAATGTGTGTTCTAAAACTTTTGAACTGCAGTGTATGTTTTCAGAGTTGATTAATTTCGTTGCTTTATTTATAAAGAATATTTGTATTTTAAACGATTAATGCTGGGTATACTAGCATACTGCACTGCTCTGGGTATGCTAACATGCTGCGCTGCTCCGGGTATGCTAGCATGACTAGATGCTGTAATTGTATTGCTGTGTATGATATTAATAAAAACAATTTTAAATGTGACTGTTTTGGAAGGCTAGATTGGCCTTATTCATCCGATATCCAATCCAGCTAATTGGTCAATATCTGAGCCGATATCCAATCTGGTTATCGGTGCATCTACTGGATCCTTCAGCATTTATTGATTGATTGATTGATTTACCTTCAGGACATTTTCGGCAGCCTGAAACTTTTCAGTCAGTTGAGTTTTTTCTTCTTGGTGTTTTTTCTGCAGCTCTGCAGAATAAGAAAAAAATCAATAAGACTAAAACACAAGTGAACAGCTGGTATAAACACCACAACTCCCACTGATACAACAACACAGCAGCTTATTCCTCATTAGTTTTACATGGTCTGCTGAAGCCAATCACAGCATGTTACAGGTGAGAGGCAGGATCCACCCAGACAGGTAGCAGCCTATCATGGAGCACACACACCATTCACTCACACCTATGGACAGTTTAGAGTCTCCAATAAACTCAGCATGTTTTTGGACTGTGGGAGGAAGCTGGAGAACCTGGAGAAAACCCACCAGAAACAGAGAGAACATGAAACTCCACACAGAAAGGTACCAGACCCAGGACTGGATCCTACGACCTTCTGCCGTGAGGCAACAGCAGCGCTTTACCGTAAGTCCCCACATTAGTTTAAGTTGGACAATAGTTCAGAATTATAAAGTACACAGTTGTTTGTTTATTACCTTCCTTGTGTCGCTCATGTTCCTCAGCAGCACTTTGATGCTTTTGTTTGTGCAGAAGGTTTAAATCAGCTGTCGTCTCAGTTTTTACCTGAAGGTCACAAAAGATCCTGATCATCAAATATTCATCTCAGCCTCTAATTACATCATCTGTCAGTAATTACATCATCTCTGTCTAATTACATCATCTCTGTCTAGTTACATCACCTCAGACTGAGATTACATCATCATCATACCTTATCGATGATGTTTAGGACCAGGTTGCACACCTCCTCATTGGCGTGGTGCTTCAGAAGCTCTGCCCTCTCTGGCCTCCCATTGGCCGACAGCACATCCTTTAAGGTCCTCAGCTGCCACTCGAATCGCTCCAGCTGCTTCTCCAGACAGACGTCAGGCGAGCGTTTCCCTGCTGAGGCGGAGGAGAAACGGAGTAAACAACAACATGTACAAACACGCTAACGATGTCACAGCAACATCAGGGCCCTGAATATGAAACCATCGTTAGGTTTAGGGTGAATCCCTGTTCTTATCTCAACCCTGAAGCTGCTGATCCTGGAAGTGGGACACCCCTTACATGTAGATGTGTCTGCAGACTGTGGGGGCAACATCAAAGAAAAGCTGTGTTCAGTCTGTTAATTCAATAAAAGAAAGAGAAAGAATTACGTCTCCACAGTCGCCTGTTGCCATTGACAAATTTGTACCATTAGGATTTTTTATACACTTGTCAAATAAATGTTAAGTTTCTTCCATTTTGGGAGGGGTAAACTATAGCAATTACATAAGAACATGTATGCCCCGCATCTGTTGAAAGTCAAAACTTTATTAAAATATATTTGTTTCTTTATAACAATGTAAATACATTAAAATGCAATTACAATTCATCAACTATGTGCTCAAACAGTTAGAAAAATGTTGTGTTTTGGCCTCAGTCTCCTTGTAGCAGCCTTCTCCCTGTCACTATCTTAAGATGAGATACGTCTATGAGCTGATTTTTGCTTCTTGTTTCTAGGGGAACGGTTGGAGGAGGAGGTCGTATGACCTCTGACCTTCATAAATAAGAACAACAGCTGCTTGACATGGTCATGACTCATATGTTCATATTGATTAATTAAAAGCTCTGGAAAAGTTGTACTCTTTGTCATTTATTTCAAAAAATGAAAAAATATTTTGACACCATTAAATATGTATGAATGTATTCTCTTCCTGAAATAAATGAAAACAATAACTAGCTGATAGGTAATATACAACATAGTATTGTAATTTATGAATATGCACTAACAAAGTGGAAGTGAAGCAGGTTGAATCTGTGACATTGTTTGCTTCATTAAATGGTTTAAATGTGGATCAGTGTTTCCAAAGCTGAAGATTCAACCTAAAATGTCTTCTTTTGTCCAAAGATCATCAGTTTACTATTATAGAGACTAAAGGACTACTGAAAAAATGACTCCAATTGATGAATCCGTTATCAAAATAGTTTTTGATAAGGGATTAATGTCATAATACCTCTGCTGCTCATGTCAACAGAACGAAGCTTCATGTTCTCAGTCAGAGTTTCACAGCAGATGGATCAGACATCACTCGTCAATAGACTTTCTACGGTTTCTCAGACGTAATATTATTATACTCATCAGACAGACAGACAGACAGACACATACCTTTGTCATCTCGGCGGCTGTGTTTCTTCTCTCCCTTCTTGCCTTTGCTTTTCTTCTGATGACAGAAAGAGAAGAAGAAGAGACCGGCCTCAGCTTTAATTTAAAGGACAGGTTCATTTTTCAGGTGTGCAGTAGCACCTTCTTGTGAAGGACTACATTAACACCCTTTGACCTTCCTGTATGACATGTGACTTCCTGTACAGCACAGGAAGTTGAGTGAAGGTCTCACCATCACCTCTTGTGCAGCGACAGGTTCTTGCTGTTGGTTTAAAGTGGAGCAGCAGCCCATTATGAAAGCTGCAACTCTACCAGCTTCATTTCCTCCACATGACTGACGCTGAATCTTCACTTGTCTCTGCTCTCTCGTTCATTACCACACTTCTGCTGCTTAGTGTGTTTGAGCTGCTGATTAGAGGACATTCTCTGCTCTGAGACCACAGTGACCTGCTCCCCGACACCACAGGATCAGCTTTGTGATCACAGTATGAGACTGAAAACATCAGATTTGATTTATGAATCATGTGGAGGTTGAGATGTTTTGTGATTGTGATGTTCACAACATGTCACACATCTCTAGAACTGTTTGTCTGTGTGAAGTCCATCAAATGAACAGTTTTCTAAAAAAGAGGACATACCCACGCCTTCAGCAGCAACACCAGGGTCAAATGTTCCACATGTCTTAGACTACACTAATAATGTTAAAGAGAATCAGGTGATCTGTTAATAGGATCACGAGATTCTGCATCTTCATGATATCAGAGAGTCTAATAATATGAAGATGAAAAGATGATCTGAACTTCTGCTGGTTCACACACACACACACACACACACACACGCACGCACGCACGCACGCACGCACGCACACACGCAGGTGAAACCATAAATATCTCAGCTTTATACATGTCTCTGAGTTGTGTGTTGTCACCATGTGGTTCATGGATCTGTTTAAACATGGTGGTGGAGGGGAGGAAGAGGAGGAGGAAGCATGAGGAGAAGCATATGTTGCTGCAGGCGTTACGGAGGTTCCGGCTTTTAAAAAGGCCGTAAATCCCAGTCGCAGCTTCAGTCTGTGCAGAACTTCAACACAAACCAGCCTCAAGCTGCAGTTTCTGCAGATGTTTATCAGAACAAAGAATCCTCAGCATCCTATTGGTTGATTTAAACGTAGATGGGCGGAGCTACAAAGACAGATCCATTGGTTGACAGCATTTACAAGTTCAGTTGCTTCTTATTTGAACAAAAAAAAAAACTATTTTAATTTTATAAGCCGTCACAAAATGTCAAAAGAGTAAAACAAACCTGGTCATAAAACAAAGATTTGGACAAGTTCTGATTCTGATCAGATGATGAAAGTCAGAGGATCAACGTTTATTGTGAGGGAACATGAACCTGTGAAAGTCTGATTACAGATAATCTTCATTCATCTCATTATCATGTAGTATTTTCATGGTTAATCATTCAAAAGATTTAAAAGTGAAAAACGGTTGTTCTATTAACCAATAAACTAATATATAAAACTATTCATTAGTGGCTAATCACTAAAGATCATTCAGCTATGACTGCAGCTCTACTTTCTGTCCTCAGCTGAGTAAAAACTAAAAGAAAGAGGTGTGTGTGTGAGAGAGAGAGAGAGATGTTGATGTCATGTTTCTGCACTACAGTAATGACTGTTTTTCTCCTGCAGGTCACTGTTTAGTGATTCCTGTATCACTAAAATGATACAGGAATCAAAGTGCGCGCACACACGCGCGCACACACACACACACACACGCACACACACACACACAGGGTGTAAACCTCCTGAACAAAGTTATACTCATTTTACCAGGAGATTCACAATGGATCTCTTTATCTGTAAAAACACAGACACACGGTAAAACCATCTATGTCTTTGTTATATTATTAAAATTCTCAGGATTTTGGTTTATAACTTCAGCTGCAGCCACCAATGGCATAACCACAGGTGCCTAGGGTGCCCAGGGTGCGTTGTGACCATAGATGTATTATAGAACAGGATAGGGTACCTCCTGTCTCCCAGCGTGGCGTCACAGTTGTGTGACACAACAGTTTTTAATGTGGACAGAAAGTGAATTAAACAACTAAAATGTGAGTTTTGCAATTTACACATTTTCATCACCCCATTGGGATTCATGACGGGAGGCCCCAGAGCATCATGGGAGCTCACTCTATTGATCAGTCTCTGTGGGTCCTAGAACACAGAAATAAAACCAGAAGTCAGCAACTTTTTCAGCGAGCAACTTCCATTTTTCAGTCCGTTGTCCAGCCCTATTTAGCAGTGTTTTTTTTAATTTTTTAAAAATCTTTTTTAGATTAGATTATGTTTTATAGATTTATTTTAAATTGTTATTGTATTACTTTGTTATTGATTTATATGAGAACACGTCACATGTGAATGTGTAGATATTGGATATACGACACATATTCAACAAACATGATTAAGATATGTAACACAACTTCTCAAATAACTTGTGACGTCTTCACAATCATCTAGGGTATATATCAGTATAGACAGCAATTATTAACATTTGAAAATAAATCTGTGATATGTTATATGAGTATTCACATAAATGCAGTAAATCAGCTCATAGTATATACATTTTTTATAATTCTTGTGATATATACACAAGATCATGAAGATGTCACAAGTTCTTGTGTGTGATATGTATCACAAGTTAAATGAATATCCAGTATGAAAGTATTTTATTGATTGAATTCACAACATATGCATGTGTTTCATGTTAATAATGTTGTTTTGGGGAAAGATAGATTCTTATGAATGCTTGTGGAGAAAATAAATGAAAATAACTTTGGTACATTCAGTATTTTCTGGTGCTCACATTTTTTTTTCTGGCTCCACCAGTAGCAGCCAGTCATCAACACAATTAATCAGCTGATATTCTGTTCATTTATTCATCTTTTCAGTTATTTTCACAGAAATAATATTTGCATGTCGCAGTGGCTGAGATGAGAGGATTTGATGCTTTGATAGTTCATTTATTATCATTGGATGGTTGATCAGACAAAATGATCATCACAATCTGTTTTAATTTGAATAATCTTCATTTTCTTTAGATTATCTAACCGATTCATTGAATTAAGTTTGATTTAATGTTAAAGTAAATGTTGCTAAGAGGGGGCGGGGCATCACATAAACACTCAAACAAAAATAACTTTTTTTTTGCCTTACTTGTCCCTCTGGTAACACAGATTACAATTCTGATTTTAGCAGCAGATTATGTCCAATGTGGTTCACATCATAGATTCTACAGGAGATTCAACAGCAGCAATGGTGGTTCTTTAGCAGCTTTTATACAGACATGTTGTTGTTGACAGTCACATGACACCAGGAGGAAGATCAAACCCCCCACATTCACATCTCATCTCATCACTTATGTGAACTGGCTGAAGAGCAGCAGCTCAGACTGATTCATCTCAGACTTCTGAATTCATCTCAGTCAACCTGGTTTCGCTACTGAAACAGAAAATTTATCTGAATCTGTTCACCAGCCGCTACTTCTACAGTGCATCCAGAAAGTATTCACAGTGCTTCACTTTTTCCTTTTTGTTTTCACTTTTACACAGCCTTATTCCAAAATGGACTCAATTCATTTTTTCCTTCAAAATTCTACACACAATAAGAGATTTTTGCAAATTTATTAAAAATAAAAAAAAAACAACTAAGAAACCACATGTACATAAGTATTCACAGCCTTTGCTCAATACTTTGATGCACCTTTGGCAGCAATTACAGCCTCAGGTCTTTTTGAATATGATGCCACCAGCTTGCCACACCTATCTTTAGGCAGTTTTGCCCATTCTGCTTTGCAGTACCTCTCAAGCTCCATCAAGTTGGATGGGAAGTGTCAGTGCACAGCCATTTTCAGATTTCTCCAGAGATGTTCAATCAGATTCAAGTCTGGGCTCTGGCTGGGCCACTCAAGGACATTCACAGAGTTATCCTGAAGCTACTCCTTTGATATCTTGGCTGTGTGCTTAGGGTCATTGTCCTGCTGAAAGATGAACCGTCATCCCAGTCTGAGGTCAAGACCTCTGGAGCAGGTTTTCATCCATGATGTCTCTGTACATTGCTGCAATCATCTTTCCCTCTATCCTGACTAGTCTCCCAGTTCATGCTGTTGAAAAACATCCCCACAGCATGATGCTGCCACCACCATGCTTCACTGTAGGGATGGTATTGGCCTGGTGATGAGCGATGCCTATTTTCCTCCAAACATTCACGCCAAAGAGTTCAATCTTTGTCTCATCAGACCAGAGAATGTTGTTACTCGTGGTCTGAGAGTCCTTCAGGTGCCTTTTGTCAAACTCCAGGTGGGCTGCCATGTGCCTTTTACTAAGGAGTGGCTTCCGTCTGGCCACTCTACCATACAGGCTTGATTGGTGGATTGCTGCAGAGATGGTTGTCCTTCTGGAAGGTTCTCCTCTCTCCACAGAGGAACGCTGGAGCTCTGACAGAGTGACCATCGGGGTCTTCGTCACCTCCCTGACTAAGGCCCTTCTCCCCTGATCTCTCAGTTTAGATGGCCGGCCAGCTCTAGGAAGAGTCCTGGTGGTTCTGAACTTCTTCCATTTACAGATGACCACTGTGCTCATTGGGACCTTCAAAGCAGCAGAAATGTTTCTGTACCATTCCCCAGATTTGTGATTGAATTTACCACAGTTGGACTCCAATTAAGCTGTAGAAACATCTCAAGGATGATCAGTGGAAACAAGATGCACCTGAACTCAATTTAGAGCTTCATGGCAAAGGCTGTGAATACTTATGTACACGTGTTTTCTTCTTTTTTTAGTACATTTGCAAAGATCTCAAAGAAACGTTTCTCACTTTGTCATTATGCAATGTGTGTAGAATTTTGAGGAAAAAATGAATTTAATTAATTAATTTAATTTTGGAATAAGGCTGTAGACACACATACACAGTAATAAGACTCATCATGTCAGCAATTAGAAAATCAGTAGATTAAGATTCCGTAGAGTTAATAAAAGATTTAAACAGCTCAACATTCACTAATTGACAGATGTTTAAAGAAGTCCTCCTTGCTAACTGATGAAAATTTCTAGACTTCCCCATGAACTGATGAAGGTTTAAATAAGTCTTTCTCTCTAACTGATGAATGTTTACGGTGTTCCTCATTAACTGAAAACACTAAGAACTTTGTTTCTTTAGCAGTAATCAGGAAGATTGAGGATCTGCAGCAGTTTCAGACTGAAGAAGAACATTCACTGATCCTGTTTGTCAGCTTTAAATCACTTTCCTCAGTGTGGATTCAGCAGCTACAGTGGGAATTGGACCCTGACAGGCCACCTCCTGACCTGTCCCTGACACACCTGGATCAGTCTGAACCTGACATTTCCTCCTCACTGCTCCTGAATGTTTCTACCAAAATAGTCCTGTAATAAAATACCTGTCCTGTTGGCTCAGAGGAAATGACTCACTCTACCACACACTACAGTACACACACACACACATCAACAGTCAGCCCCTCAACCAAAAAGTTACACAAGTTACACAGTCATCTGAGATCAAACAAACAAAAAAACAACAACAACACTAGTTATATTATATTGTCCTTTTTCCATGAGATGTAGCTGCTTAGGATACATATTAGGTTGTATTAGGTCAACTAGAAACAATAATACAGAGACAGTGCATTGTAGTGAGCTGTGTCTGAGCTCACTACAAATTCTCAAATACACCAGTAACAGAAAGGTTGAGGGAAGTATATACACAAAAATAAGAGTGGGTGATATGGCCTAAAATTTATTTTGCAGTATAATTTGAACCATAGACTATAGACGGTATTTATCACGGTATAATTTGGTATTTAAATTACAGCATGACAGTTTCTTAATGGTTACCATAGCACATATTAAAACATTCAAGAAGGAAATTATATTTTAAACTATTAAATAAAAGTCAAGAATTACGGTGTAAAAGATTATTTTAAATAATCCCATGCTGAAATCAATTGACCTCAAATTATGCACAACACAGAACAAGAATGAAAACATTTAGATTTTTTTTTTATGAATTTTTAAAATCTGATGATGCAGAATAGATTCTGGATAGATGATTGGTTTTGCCTCTATATTGTTTTTATTATTATTTTTGTTCTGATCTATAAAAGCTTTGCCGTAGAGCATCAAGAAACTATTTACAGAGTAATTTTTATCTCACTATATGAGTCCAACAACAACCATCAGCTCCACAACAAACAAACTTATCTCTTCATTCCTTCACTATAGACTCAGTAACTCAATGAACTGCGACAATACCACCACCAATAATGATAATGAAAAAAGAAAAGCATGCTGGCTGCTCTGCAAGTCTGAGACAATGCAAAACCAAAAAACTAGACACCCATACCAGCTCTGCAGGACCACCCCTGGTCTAGACCGTGAGAAGACCAAGACCACAAAAAAGCAGTCTCGAGACCGGTCTCAAGAACTACAAGTCTAACATCATCCCACCAACTGTCATCCCTACCATAGTCAGCCCTACAACAACCATCATCCCTACCACAGTCAGCCCAACAACCATCATGCAAACAGTCATCACAACAACCGTCAGCCAAACAACCGTCATCACAACCACAGTCAGCCCCACAACAACTATCATCCCATCAACCATCATACCCACAACTGTCATCAAAACAACCATCACCCAAACAACCGTCAGACCCACAACAACCGTCATCACAACAACTGTCAGCCCCACAACAACCATCATCACAACAATCATCAACAACAGTCAGCCAAAACTACCGTAACCACAACAACAGTCATCCCAACCACAGTCAGCCCAACAACCATCATGAAAACGGTCATCACAACAAGCGTCAGCCAAACAACAACTGTCATTCCATCAACCACCATACCCACAACTGTCATCACAACAACCATCAACCAAACAACCGTCAGACCCACAACAGCCGTCATCACAACAACTGTCAGACCCACAACATCCGTTAGCACCACAAGCATCAGCCTCACAACACCACCAGTCCATCAACTGTCATCACAACAACTGTCAGACCCATAACCTGCATCAGCCTCCCAACAACTGTCAGCCCATCAACCATCATACCTACAACAACATTTTTCGTTTTCATTACAACTGTCAGCCTCATAACAACCATCAGCCCATCAGCTGATGCCTGTGATATATTTGTGTCATAGAGGATTATCAAACCTCAGTAGAAACCCAGCAGACACACGTTTGTTGTGTATTTGGATTAAATTCCAGATTATGTCGCCTCTTACTGATTGTTTTTCTGCAGCAGAACATGTTGCTGTAGTTGTTGCTGAACTTTTTGGTGTAGCTGTTGTTGTTGTTGTTGTTGTTGCTATAGTTGTTGTTGCTGCTGTACTTGTTGCTGTAGTTGTTGTTATACTTGTTGTAGATGTCTTGTTGTTGCATTTGTTGCTGTACTTGTTGGTGTAGTTTTTGTTGCTGTACTTGTTGATGTAGCTGTTGTTATTGCTGTACTCGTGTTGTAGTTGCTGTTGTACTTGTTGCTGTAGTTGTTGTTGCTGTACTTGTTGGTGTTGCTGTAGTTTTTGTTGCTGTAATTGTTGGTGTAGCTGTTGTTGGTGTAGCTGTTGTTGCTCTAGTTGTTGCTGTAGCTGTTGTTGTTGCTGTACTTGTTGTTGCTCTAGTTGTTGCTGTACTTGTTGCTCTAAGTGTTGCTGTAGTTGTTGTTGTACTTGTTGCTGTAGTTTTTACTGTAATTGTTGGTGTAGCTGTTGTTGTTGCTGTAGTTTTTGTTGCTGTAGTTGTTGGTGTAGCTGTTCTTGTTGTTGCTGTACTTGTTGCTCTAGTTGTTGCAGTACTTGTTGCTGTACCTGTTGCTGTAGCTGTTGTTGCTCTAGTTGTTGCTGTAGTTGTTGGTGTAGCTGAGCAGCATTAACCCACATTAAAGTGAGACTGACCAGCAGCAGCAGCTTAGACTCTGAGATTGGCTGACTGTTACTGACCCAACAGTTCTATTATAAGCAAAGATTTACTCAGCTTTCATGTTACATAATAAACTTCATCTCTGCTCGTTCAGACCAGGACCTGAATTACTTCATGCTGTTGGATTTGGTTTAGTTTTAGTCTTGATATAAACATTTTTAAAAGCTGACTGATTGATAAGGTGTTGTCCCTGTTATCATCCATCATATGCACCACATCCATAAATCTATAAGCCTGCAGAGAGTAGTTTCAGGTGTTTGATTCTCATTAGAGAAGATATTTTACTCTGATTTAGTCGTTCAGTCATCTTTAATATTTATTTATCATTTATTTAGGTCTGTGGCCTCTGAGTTGGAGGAGTCTAGTGACCCTTCCACATTCATCCTGTCAGTTACAGACTGGATTCTCTAAACTTCTGTCTGTATGCAGACCTCACACTGAAGGTGGAGAAAAGACAAAAAGGAGGAGGAGAAGAAGGAGCAGGAGAAGGAGAAGAAGGAGCAGGAGGAGACGAACGAGGAGGCAGAAGATGAGAGAAGATGGAGAAGATATACAGTGGCTTGCGAAACTATTTGGCTCCCTTGAACTTTGTGACCTTTTGCCACATTTCAGGCTTCAAACATAAAGATATAAAACTGTAATTTCTTGTGAAGAATCAACAACAAGTGGGACATAATCATGAAGTGGAACACACTTTATTGGATATTTTAAACTTTTTTAACAAATAAAAAATGAAAAATTGGGCGTGCAAATCATTCAGCCCCTTTACTTTCAGTGCAGCAAACTCTGTCCAGAAGTTCAGTGAGGATCTCTGAATGATTCAATGTTGACCTAAATGACTAACAATGATAAATGGAATCCACCTGTGTGTAATCAAGTCTCTGTATAAATGAACCTGCACTGTGATAGTCTCAGAGGTCTGTTTAAAGCCCAGAGAGCATCATGAAGAACAAGGAACACACCAGGCAGGTCTGAGATACTGTTGTGGAGAAGTTTAAAGCTGGATTTGGATACAAAAAGATTTCCCAAGCTTTAAACATCCCAAGGAGCACTGTGCAAGCAATAATATTGAAATGGAAGGAGTATCAGACCACTGCAAATCTACCAAGATCTGGCCGTCCCCCTAAACTTTCAGCTCATACAAGGAGAAGACTGATCAGAGATGTAGCCAAGAGGCCCATGATCACTCTGGATGAACTGCAGAGGTCTACAGCTGAGGTGGGAGAATCTGTCCATAGGACAACAATCAGTCGTATACTGCACAAATCTGGCCTTCATGGAAGAGTGGCAAGAAGGAAGCCATTTCTGAAAGATATCCATAAAAAGTGTTGTTTAAAGTTTGCCACAAGCCACCTGGGAGACACACCAAACATGTGGAAGAAGGTGCTCTGGTCAGATGAGACCAAAATCGAACTTTTTGGCAACAATGCAAGACGTTATGTTTGGCGTAAAAGCAGCACAGCTCATGACCCTCAACACACCATCCCCACTGTCAAACATGGTGGTGGCAGCATCATGGTTTGGGCCTCCTTTTCTTCAGCAGGGACAGGGAAGATGGTTAAAATTGATGGGAAGATGGATGGAGCCAAATACAGGACCATTCTGGAAGAAAACCTGATGGAGTCCGCAAAAGACCTGAAACTGGGACGGAGATTTGTCTTCCAACAAGACAATGATCCAAAACATAAAGCAAAAGCTACAATGGAATGGTTCACCAAAAAACATATCAAGGTGTTAGAATGGCCAAGTCAAAGTCCAGACCTCAATCCAATTGAGAATCTGTGGAAAGAACTGAAAACTGCTGTTCACAAACCCTCTCCATCCAACCTCACTGAGCTCAAGCTGTTTTGCAAGGAGGAATGGGCAAAAATATCAGTTTCTCGATGTGCAAAACTGATAGACATACCCCAAGCGACTTGCAGCTGTAATCGCAGCAAAAGGTGGCGCTACAAAGTATTAACTCAATGGGGCTGAATGATTTTGCACACCCAATTTTTTTTTTTATTTGTTAAAAAAGTTTAAAATATCCAATAAAGTGTGTTCCACTTCATGATTGTGTCCCAATTGTTGTTGATTCTTCACAAGAAATTACAGTTTTATATCTTTGATATTATGTTTGAAGCCTGAAATGTGGCAAAAGGTCACAAAGATCAAGGGAGCCAAATAGTTTCGCAAGCCACTGTAGAAGGAGGAGAGGCAGGACGACTTTTAGTGGATCTTGAAACTTTAAAATGCATTAAATCAGGTCACTTGAAGGCCCATGAACCTCAGTTTGAAAACCGCCTTCACTTTCTATCAATAACTGAAGAACAACAGCTAACAAACAAACTTACAGACCCTCAGAGGAAGAATCACAGCTCTGAACAAAATAGAAACAACTAAAGACAATAAACAACAAAGACAACAGACTATAATTAAACCGCAGACAGAAGACAATCAACAACAGAGACAACAAACTACTGTTTAATCAGCTTTGAAGCCTGGAGATGTAAACTTCTCCTTTCTTCTGTCAGTATTTAGTGACGTCACAGTGTCACGGTGAGGTCACTAAAGTCACTGCAGATTAATCCGACGAAGGGAAGTAGTCTGTTTTATGACGAATAACACGATTTTATAAACTCTAATAAAGCAGCAGTAATCGTGTTATAATAATAATAAATCTTGCTGCATTGTGAGACTCAAACTCTGACTTCTAAACACGAAGATTCAAACCAGATGTTCCGAAACGTTTTCACCGCGTTGTGTTTCTCGGGTTGAATTAATCGATAACCAATAATCGATTGATTCCGGACGTTAAATCAGAGTTTAGAGCAGCAGAGTGCTTGCGTCACACGGTCCGTTACCCGGAGCTCATTCCCGGCACGTTTTGTCTCTGCCGGCCGCCTGCAAATGAACCTCCTCGCCGGAACAAAGTGAACTCGTCCCGCCCGGTTCTGCCGTCCCGCCCGGTTCCCCCGCGGCTGCTCACCGTGCTCTGGCCGCAGCCCATCCCTCCTCCTCCCGCGTCCGTGACTCGCCGTGAAGCCGCTCTCCGTGTCCGCCGTTCGACTCCGGATTTTGCTTGCCTGTTGACAACTTTCAAACACTCGGGGGGGGGGAAAACTCCGTGAACGCACCTCCGGCCGCCGGCCACAGGAGGCGGGGCTTATCTCCGCGAGGCGTTCACTTCCACTTTTTATTTTAAGCCTTTGGAAATGTTTCTTAGTTTATTTCTTCAGCACATTTCACACAACAAACAAAAATAAAAGGACAAATGTCCTCAATACATAAAACAAAACAAAAACCTTCTGGAAACATATTAAAGAAAAAATAAAAGGTTTGTGAGATGTGGAGATGATAAAATCCTTCAGGTGTTTTCTGAAAGTCAAAAGATTTGATTTGTAGAGCTGGACGATGTACTCTGACATTTTACTTAAGTAAAAGTAGAAATACTGTCTTCAAAAAATATTCAAAAACATGTAAAAGTTCTGAAGTGAAAATGTCACGTCAGTATAAGTACAGAATTATTATCGGCAACATGTTAATAAAGTATAAGTAAACTGTAAACTTAAATAATAAATATGAATATGTAATTCCCCACCGTCTGTGAAGCCAGCAGCGTCTCAGACTGTGACATGCGCAGTGGCGGCTCTATTGTCTGAAACTATTACCATAATGTTGAGAGAAGCTTTGACACAAAGAAAGTTACACAACTGACCTAAAAACTAAAAGTTCCTCGTGTTCGGTTTGTAATCTACACTAAACTTCTACGATAAACTCTGCTGTCATGTCATTTATAATCATGAACATCTATTCCCCATTAGACTTGTTAATGTATGAATTCGTTCTAAAGTTAAGCATGAAACATTTATGCATGGTATGATTGTATTCATAGATTCTGCTGCTACATGTTGTCTCCTCAATGAAAAACATTTAACTTTACTACTTTAATTATTTCATGATTTCTTTATTTTTATCATTATCATCATATAATTTCAATAAAAATGTTTTTTCACAGATTTTTATTTTTCTCCTTTTCCTACATTTAAAGAATATAAAAATATACAAAATTGTTAATATAAATACCAATTACACTGAATGTAAAATAACACGTGTTCATCTTACATTTTATATATATATAGCATACGAAAATAAGAAAACTGATGGAATTCTAAACCCAGTCATTGAATCATTCAACACTAATTCCATATACACATTTAAAAACTGTAAGATTTATTATTATTATTATTTATATAATAATAACATATGATTTATTATTATTTTAATAAAGGAACTTTAATATGTATTTTTATGAGATGTTTGGTTACTTTATTTACAGTGTAACTGGGCTAATAATAAACACTGCTATGACAAATTCATCTTAAAAAGAGGGAATAGAAAGTCATTTATAGTTACTAGAACCAACAATCAAAAGAGAAGAAAAACAAACATTAATGTTGATAAAAACAAAAACAAACATGAGTCAATCATGAGGATCCAAATAAGCAGCAAACATTAAAGTCCAAGTGAAACCACATCTGATTGATTTAATCAATCAGAGACGATGTCAACATGTTTAAATGTGGATTAATAGTTTTATTTGGATCAAAGACAAAATGTGTTGATTGCCAGCAGCTGTGCTCATGATCAGGTTATTTATTAAAAACTGTGTTTGGTTTATTTACTTTAATGTGATTCCATCTTTTTTATCATCTTTTATTGTTTTTATCTTTCACCCTTCAGTCTCATCTCTTCTGTGTTCTTGTGTCTTTTGTCTTTTTTTAATTTGACCTTTGTCTTGCTCTTGTGTTTGTTGCTTTGTCAAGGCAGTAAATTCTCTCTTTAAAGGTGTTGTACACTGAAAATAAAGTTATAATCATCATTACTATTATTTCATGTTTGTCCTGAGGGCTCATAGACATGCAGAGAGTAGGGCATGAAAGACTTTCTGAACTGTCCATCATTATTGGAAACTGAACTGAGATGCTCTTACACCTTAAATCACATTTCATGCATGAACTCAAAAATAAGAATGAAGTGACTTCTGAGTGTTTGTATCTCAGGTTGTTCCATGGTTCAACATTCACAACTGAGGCCTCCAGTTATTTTAGGAGAGGAACGACAGTGGGAACCAACGATTTTAAGGATTCCCAGGATGTGAAAACTCAGCTCAAACTGATCAGATGCAGTGAACTGAGGCAGCAGCGCTGAGAGAAACAGGAGGTGAAGAATAAAAAAACACAGATGTAGATAAGTTGTTTGTATTCTGACCTGCAGCTGAACTTCAGGCGTTGGCCTGAATCAACTTGTCAAACATCTGACATCTTCACATTTTTCCCAGTTGATGTCACAGCAGTGTCTGAGGATGAAACTGCAGGTTTATTACGGTTCTGGATTTTTACCTCCAGCTAGTTTGATGGATGTTTATGAGCAAAACCCATGGCTCATAAAACACACACACACACACACACACACACACACACACACACACACACACACACACACACACACACACACACACACACACACACACACACACACAGAACACCTCCTGATAATATTATATGTGGGTATGTGTCTCTAATGTGATATATAATGGGATATGAAGAAGCTCTCAGTTTATTTAAAGATAAACAGCTCCATCTCCCAGCAGCCCCAGCAGCTCATCCTGTTTCTGTCTCTGCTAGTATCACTTTAATCTTTCTGCTTTCAAAACTGATCCAATTAAGGGCCACACACACGCACTCGCACTCACACACACACGTTACTCTGGATCAGCATCAGGCTCTTAATCGGATCAGGTGATCAGATGTGTCAGTATCTCTCTTCTCTTTAACCAGTGTTCGATTTTAGTGAATCTAATGACATATTAGGATAAATGCACAGAAAAGCTTTCTGTGCGGCGCTGTCAGCCTGAGTTTTTGGGGGCGGAGCCTGTTAGGATGACATCATGTGGTAGACAGAAACAGGAAGCAGAACAGCTGCTGCTGGATGGAAAGTGAAGTTATTCTGATGCTGAAAACAACTGCTGCTGTTCAGTCTGTCACTGAAACTAAATATAAAACACTTATATATAGACGATAGAATATGGATTCACATAGAGATTCAGATTCCACAGCTCATCAGGGGGGAGAGGAATAGAGAGAGGGATGGAGAGTGTATGATTAAGAGTTTGTGTGAGTTTATCGATGCAGTTAAAGTTCTGCAAGTAAAGGACAAGAAGATAAAAAATAGTCAGATACAAAAATAGATTTTTGACAGGTTTATATAAATATTCACTGTACAAATACTCAGTACTGTTACCAGTGACATCATGGCCTATAAATGTGTGTAAACCTCATCACTTCATGCCTGCAGAGCCACGTGCAGCCAAGCAACAGCTGCTGGAGGCTTCAACACACACTGCAGTAATAAAAAAAGGTTCAATTATACAAAAATCTACAATAACACAGCTGTTACCTGTGTGTGTGTGTGTGTATTAATCCGTTTGTCCTATTTCCAAAATCTTTTGAAGGAAGAAAAGCATCACAGGTTAAATTAAACCCTGAGCATCGTCTGTGTAAATTAACAAGTAAACAATGTAAGTTTGGCCCCGCCAAAATAAATTCCAAACGAAACACAAACGATTCTTCATGTTGTATTTTGAATAATTTATTTATGGATTTTCATTCAGGCTGAATATAAATCACCGTGATTCTTAGCTTCAGCTTTGAAGGAACAGTGAGGAACCACAGACTCATCAGACTTGAATTCAAATCTGGAGTTTTGGATTATCATAATGAAAAGTTCAGACCGTTTCTTTTTATCCAGATGTAAACACACCTGTAATTTATTGGAGTTTCTAAAAGCCGTTAGGATCCATTCTGCAGAGTTTCGACCAGTAATAACTATACATGTTCCCTCAGCCAAGGCATAAATAAAATGTTATGTCCCTTTTATAAATAGGACCCAAAAATAAATTGAAAAAAGTTGAAATAATAAAATTTTCAGTGTCTGTGCAGCTTTTTCATTGCGTCTCCATGGAAATGCAGGATGAATGCAGCTGTGGATTCTTTCTTTGACGCTACAGTAATTTGGTTGTGGGTGAAAAACAAACAAATGAGGGACAGAAAATGTTTTATCTATCGACCTGGACCGAGTGGATTTAAGTTCATGCTGCAGGAAAAGAGCGAGTCATGTTTTATCTTTTGACAATGCTGATTATTAAACCATCAGCAGAAAATACAAACATCAGATATTTTGCAGCTTTAGTCCGTTTAGGTTCTGTGGATCCAGGTGACAGGAACCTCTGATGCTACAGTGTGATGCAGATGTTTGCAGATGTTTCTTTGCTCTTTTTGCACAAGCCCAGAAAAAAAATATTGATATATTTTCAGTTTTAAGTTTGCGTTGACACCACATTCATAGATGTAACACAACTAATGGAGATAAAGACATGAATGTAGTCGCGATTCCAGCTGCACTCGCCTGGGTGTCGAGTAACTGGAACATTCCTGAACAGGAATTAACAGTAACAGCAACAGAACGTGTGTCTGCTCTGTGATTGAAGGATTGGAGGATTCAGCAGCAGGATTGTGACTGAACATCATCGGTTTTAGTCACTTTAAGGTTTTTATTGTCATGAAACAGCAGTTTTAATGTGTGATGTACCTGAAAGATGTAAATGGAGTTTATTTAATCCTCAAGATGTTAAACTCTGGATTTGTACCAGTGAAGTGGATTTTTTCTTCTCAGGGAACAAAACTTTTATCAAAATAAAAGCCAAGAAACATGATCGGTGCTTCAAAAACAAACAGCCGAGTAAAAAACGTGACCATTCCGTCCGTGTCCAGCGTGTGTCCTCTAAGCCAGGAGACACCAGGGCGTCTGGTCTTGGTCACAGAGCAGCTTGGCGTTGATGACGCTGCAGGGGGCGCCGCTGATACTCAGCTCCTGTCTGGACTCCACCAGGTACCGGAGGTTGCTGAGGCCGCCCTCAGGGTCCACTTTAAACTGCTCCTGCAGGAGTTTGCATGGATAACAGTTAGTGTCTCTGTTAGCAATATCTTAGTCCAGTTTACAATTGAAATCATTTATTTTCATACATGCATACTACGTGATATTAAACTTAAATAACTAAAACTTAAAACAACTTTAAAAATAATTAACTATGAACAGCCATACTAGGACAATAAACAATATATACACTACCTGCTATTGACAATCTAAATAAAAAACAATCATAGTAGGATACTATATTGAAGAGTGATGTAATAATAATAATAATAATAATAAATTTTATTTAAGAAGCGCCTTTCAGGTCACTCAAGGACACTTTACAAGGTTAAAATCAGCAGTAGCAGCAACACCAAACACAAGAAAAAACATTAAAACATTGGTAAGTATTAATAGTATAAATTAAAAATAAAAACAAAGAGATAAAACAAAAATCATGTAATATAATAAAGATAAATAGACATAGTAAATAAATAAAAAATAAATAAGTAAAAAAACGTGCAAGAAAATAGAGGGAAATACTAGGATGAGGGATGTTGTGGATAGGCAATTTGAAACAGGTGGGTTTTGAGTTTAGTTTTAAAGAGAGGGAGAGAGTCGGTGTTACGGATGTGAGGTGGTAAAGAGTTCCAGAGACAGGGAGCAGAGCGACTGAAAGCTCTGCTCCCCATGGTGCTGAGGCGAGCAGGAGGGACAGTGAGGTGGAGAGAGGAGGAGGATCTGAGGGGGCGTGATGGAGTGGCAATGTGGAGCAGGTCAGATAGATATGGAGGGGCAAGGTTGTGGATGGCTTTGAAAGTGAATAGACGGATTTTGAATTGGATTCTGAGTGTGACTGGGAGCCAGTGAAGTTGCTGTAGGATGGGGGTGATATGGTGGGAAGAAGGGGTTTTGGTGATGATAAGTGCAGCAGAGTTTTGAACCAGTTGAAGTTTATGGAGAGACTTGTTAGGGAGACCGAAGAGGAGTGAGTTGCAGTAATCCAGGCGGGAGGTGACGAGACTGTGAACAAGGATGGAGGTGGTGCTGGGAGAAAGGGAGGGATGGAGTCGGTTGATGTTGCGTAGGTGAAAATAGGCAGCCCGAGTGCTGTTATTGATGTGAGAATGAAATGATAAAGTGCTGTCAAGGATGACACCCAGACTCTTAACTTGAGGGGAGGGGGAAACAGAGGAAGTGTCAATAAGAATGGGCAAACAGTCAGTTTTGGAAAGTGAAGATTTTGTGCCAACCAGAAGAATTTCTGTTTTTTCGCTGTTTAATTTTAGGAAGTTGGAAGTGAACCAGGATTTAACGTCAGATAAGCAGGTGATGAGGGAAGAGAGTGGGAGTGTGGAGTTTGATTTACTGGAAAGGTAGAGCTGGGTGTCATCCGCGGATATTGTGTTTACGGAAAATGGAGCCAAGGGGGAGGAGATAGGTGATAAAGAGAAGGGGCCCCAGGACAGAGCCCTGGGGCACACCTGTAGTGACTGGGGAGGGGTCAGACGTGAAGGACTTTAGCTGGATGTATTGCGTGCGGCCTGAGAGATAGGAGTGGAACCATTGAAGGGGGGTGTGGGTGATGCCGATAGAGGAGAGTCTATGGAGGAGAATGGGGTGTGAGATGGTATCAAAGGCTGCACTAAGGTCGAGGAGGATGAGGATGGAAAGTGAACCGGAATCAGCTGCAGTGAGAAGATCATTGGTTATTTTTATAAGTGCAGTTTCGGTGCTGTGGCGGGGGCGGAAACCAGATTGGAACGGGTCATAGAGGGAGTTGTGTGTTAAGTGGGTTTGTAACTGGGTGGCGACTATTTTTTCAAGGATTTTGGATATGAAAGGCAAGTTGGAAATGTGGCGGAGGTTGTTGAAATTGTTGGGGTCTAAGCCAGGTTTTTTCAGGATAGGGGTGATCACTGCAGTTTTGAGGGGTGAGGGAACAGTTCCAGTGGTGAGTGAAGAGTTGATGATGGCAGATATGAAGGGTAGCACAGCGGGGAGACATGATTTGAGCAGGAAGGTGGGAAGGGGGTCAAGTTGTCAGGTGGAGGGTTTGGATTTCTGGAGGAGATCATGGATTTGAAGGTTGTTCGGAAGTTTGAAGTAGGAGAAGTGCTGACAATGTGGAAGAGGAGTTGGTGAGAGGAGAGGGGGTGCAGGTGTGGGAGAAGGGAGTGATTCTGAGTCTAAATGTTGGTGAATGTTGGAGATTTTGTCGTTAAAAAATTGCATCAGGGTGTTACAGGTGTCAGTAGAATACAGGTGGGGGGGTAAGGAGTCAAGTGGCTGGATAGTTCTATTGAGCAGTGTGAACAGTGATCTGGTGTTTCCTTCGGAGGAGGTGATCTGAGCGGAGTAGTGGTTTGTTTTGGCATGAGAGATTGAGTCCTTATAGTGACGTATGTGGGTTATGTACATTTGTTTGTGAATTGTGAATCCAGTTTTCTTATAATGTCTTTCCAGTTGACGGGCTTTAGTTTTCATGGAGCGGAGATGAGGGGTATACCAGGGGGCAGATGTGAAGAAGGAGACAGAACGTGTTTTGACTGGGGCAAGGGAGTTGAGGATACTGTAGTGTTGTAGAGGGTTATCAATTCATCCGGGGTGGTATAACAGTCAGGGATCAGAATGGTGTCAATGTTGGAGCAGAGAGTGGTGATGTTGATGTTCTTTAGGTTCCTGAAAGAAATGGGGCGTGGTGACTTGATTCTTGAGAGGCAGAGTGTAGTGCTGAAAGAGATGAGATAGTGGTCGCTCACATGTAGATCATCAGCTGTGCAGTTGGAGGGGGTGAGGCCAGAGCAGCAGATTAGGTCCAGAGTGTGTCCTTTTGTGTGTGTTGGGAAATTGATGAATTGATGGAGTCCAAAACTGTCAAGGCATGATGAGAAGTCTCTGGTGAGGGGTAGGTTAACGTTGTCCATGTGAATATTGAAGTCCCCCAGTAGTATGATATTTGATGACAGAGTGGATAGATGGGTGAGTAAGACGGCAAAGTCATTTAAGAAGTCACTCTGGGGCTTGGGGGGGCGGTAGAAAGTAGCAATGACGGTGGGAGTGGGACCGGGGAGTGTGAATGTGAGATGTTCAAAAGAAGAGAAGACAGGGAGTGACTGTGGTAGGACTTTCCATTTCTTATGATAAATAACTGCAATACCTCCGCCACGGCCGTGGCTACGGGGGTGGGAGAGGTAAGTAAAGTCCGGTGGGGTGGAGTCATTGAGTGAGGAGAAGTCGTTTGGTTGTTGCCAGGTTTCGTTCAGACAGAAGTCGAACTTGCGGTCAGTGATGAGATCGTGGATGAGGTGTCCTTTATTCCTAAGTGAGCGGATGTTAAGAAGTCCAAAGCTGACAGATGAGTTATGGAGTTTGGTGTGAGTGATAGCCAGCCTAGATGGGCTGGCTAGTACAGCATGATTGACAGTCCGGGTGGTGTTTCTGCCAGAGTGGTGTCTGTTTGTAATATGGACAGGAATAGGGAGTGGATGGGTGTCATTAGACAGATTAATGAAGGAGAGACCAACAGTTGAGGAAGACGATGACAGGTGTGGCCAGCAGGGGGAGCTCTGGGAAGATACTGTCAGTAGTAAGTGCACTAGAGAGGGTGAGGGGGGTGGGTGTGAGGGGAAGGCAACTAGTCATTCGCGTGGGGAGGAATGTACAGTGTACTGCAGATTAGCCGCTAGCATGCGGCTACCTGCATGGTTGGGATGTAAACCATCAGATTTAAAGAGCGAGTAGTGGTTCCAGAAAAGATTGAAATTGTCCACGAAGGCAATGTTGTGAGTTTGACAAGCGGACTGGAGCCAGGTGTGTAAGCTGAGGACCCGGCTGAAGCGCCCACATCCACGGCCAGTGGTGGGGATAGGACCGCTAATAAACGCAGACAGTTTACAGTTTTCCAGGAAATTAAAAAGGCGGATGAAGTGAGACTTTGTGAGCTCGGTCTGACGGAGGGATGTGTCGTTTGTACCAACATGGATTATAACTCTCTGGATGGAACTTGGCAGAGTTTTTAACAGAGTGGGGAGATGTGTTAAAATGTCCAGGACCTTCGCACCGGGGAAGCACCGAGTGACTGCGTTGAAAAAGTGGATGTTTTTTATGATGGAATCACCTACAATTAAAGTAGTCGGAGGGAAAAGTGGACGTGGAGACTGCGTGGCCGAAGACGAACGAGACGATGGAGGGGAGCTCCCCGGGGAGGATAGCGAGGACAAGACAGTAGGGACATGTGCCCGCTGCAGTGCAGATGTTAAAGGGACAGTTCAATATTTTTGACATGAATCTATATTTCATCCCTATCATCAGTGTCATACAGTCACACTGACTTACCCCCGACAGTGTCCTGTGAGCCCAGTTCTGGTCAAAACAAAAGGTTTTTGGTCCTACTTTCTCTCCCTTCGTATCTCTGCATGCTGCTGCAAGACGACCAGAGCTACATCACAGGAAAGAGATCAAATCCATGAGATTCAGGCTCATCTCTGTTGCTACAGCTTGGGTAGTCACAAGTGCGCCCCATTTTTACACATATGTATATTATGTTCATAGCTTGTATCATCACAAGTCTTCCTGAAATCCTGGGAGTCTCCCTGATATCGATAGTGCTGCTTTCATCCTGCTGACTGCTGCGCTAGTCAACACAACTTCTTTTAGTTGTTTGGCGGTGTTCGTGTTGATATCAGCATTGCTAACAAGCTAGTTTGAGAGAATTAGATCAACACATTTACAGACATCCAAAAAGTCATTTCAGGGAGATGTTTATCGCTTGTTTATGTTTAAATAGGGCACACTTGTGACTACCCAACAGAGGTAGCTGTAGCAACAGAGATGAGCCTGAATCTCCTCATGGATTTTATCGCTTTCCTGTGACGTAGCTCTGGTTGTTTTGCGGCAGCACGCAGAGATACGAAGGGAGAGAAAGTAAGACCAAGTGATCAGAGCTGGGACTTTTTCATGGATATTGCTTTTGTGATGCATATAAATCACTCTTTTGAACACATGCTGTTTGAGAAGAAAGACATTTTATTTTAGCGTCCCCTGGAAACCTGCCGGACTACTTTGGTTTTGACCAGAATCGGACCAGAACTGGGCTCACAGGACACTGTTGGGGGTAAGTCAGTGTGAGTGTACGACACTGATGATAGGGATGCTATATAGATTCATGTCAAAAATACACAACTATCCCTTTAACAGAGGAAGAATTAGAATCAGGCCTATAAGTCTGTTAAAACACTTGACATCGATACAAACAGGATGTATGTCCACTGATTTTGATCCGCTGGAAACATTTCTGCTGTGTTTTTCAAAGTTTGCATGAGTTTTTTTAAGTTTGCATATGTTGTGACCCTCCTTGGGCACCATGGTTTTGTCCCTGATCAAACAAAGAAACGTGAGTAAACGTGTTGTTGTGTGTTTCTGACCTGTTTCTGAGATGCGACCCTCTTTTGGTCCCTCTTCCTCCATCCCGGGTCATGGATGTGCAGGAAGGTTTTATATCCTGTGGTGATGCCGCTTGGCCGGAACAGCTGCACACGACAAACAAGAACCAATAATCAATAATGTTAATAATGTTACAAAAGTTATTTATCTTCAGTTTCCTGTAAATACTGAAAGGTAGAACGATTCAGTCAGTCAGTCGTCTTCTATACCTGCTGATTCCTTATTAGGGTCACATGGTCTGCTGGAGCCAATCACAACACATTACAGGTGAGAGACAGGGATACACCCCAGATGGTCAACAGTCTATCATGGGGCACACACACCATTCACTCACACACTCACACCTATGGTGATTTAGAGTCTCCAGTTAACCTCAGCATGTTGTTTGGACTGTGGGAGGAAGCTGGAGAACATGGAGAAAACCCATGCAGACACGGGGAGAACATGCAAACTCAGATCCAAAACCCAGATCCAGGACCAAGGAGGTCTTGAACCTGCGACATTCTTGCTGTGAGGCAACAGCACTAACCCCTGCCCCACCGTGTCATCCTAAAATGATTCAATTATTACAAATTTTGTATCCACAATTTAAGTAACGGTGAAGTTTCTGCCAGCAGGAAACGTGTCTCCATGATCACATTTACCTGCTGCTGATTGGCTGAATCAGTTTCAATATCTGTCGGTACCTGTTGGTATCTGTCAGTATTAGGGATGAACCCAAATGAAAATTAGTGGCCAAAGCCGAATAATAAAAAAAGGCTTGGCTAAATAGCGAATATTAAATGTATTTAGACATGTTTTTCAAAGAAACATCACCTTTAAGAACACCGTATGGCAAACACACAGCAAAACGCTGCACAATGCAAAACGGCTCAATTCAGACCTGAAGCTGTGTGTAGGTCATGCAGCACGGTTTAGGTCTGTTTTGTTTAGAATAGTTAACATATTAGACCATTCATACGGGGACTCGCCTCTCCCCTGCTGCAACTAGAGAATTAATTCTTCTTTCTGCAGGGATGGTAAGAGCAATCAACATCAGGGGTTGCAGTGTGACCGCCCCGGAACCACACAAGCTCAAACGCGGGCTGAATGAGGTCACCTTCGTTTCTTCAGTGCCTCAGTCCTGACTCTAAATGACGTTAAAGAACAGCCGTCCAGCAGCTTCCATTGTTGTAGCAGCAGCAGTAAAAAGGTCCTGAACCACCATATGCTGACTGACAAACGCTCTGCCCTGTTTGCCATGTAAACTGTAGTAAAAATTCATATTTGTTTTGTAATTAATTATTTTAATAAATGTATTATTGCCCCACCCCTAATTTAGAGTTTAAACACACTTTTTATGAATAGCAGCCACTTATACTGCAATAATGTAGTTTTGTTTCTTGTAATTTAGGGAAGGACTTACATAAAGAACACCACTCAACTCCACTTTCTGTCTCCAAGAATAAAGTATTGCTATAGCCGTTCTATTCTGGTTAGATACTGTAATATATTATGTTTATTACGTTATTGTCATTCATCTGTTTTTATCCAAAAGTTCAATCATTATAATTATTGCTACACACAACTTCTCAATTCTAAGTAAAAGTTGAAAAAGTTCTGCACAAACAAAAAAGACAGCGTTTAAATCTGACGATGTCTTGAAGACTGAAATGTGTTTTATTTCATATTTAAACTAGATTTCTATCCCTTTAAAAGAGCAAAGATGCTTAATATTTTACAGTATCTGTATTGTAGAATTTGTTGTTCTTTCAATAGATTTGAATGTGAAATCTGATATTTCCAGTTAGTATTAAAGACTAAAGCAGTGCACATACAAAAGGAAAGACATGAACACTGTCAGTGTGTGACTTATATCAGTGTCAAACCCATTAATATGCTTACTGTGGGAATTATAATTAATGGAAGTTATGGAAGAATCAACACTGAGAATCCTACTGCAGGTTTTAGATTTTCTAGTCTGGTTAAAGGATAAATGATTTAATTGGGGAAAAGCTTTGATAATAATAATAATAGCTATGAAGGCCAGATACGTTATCACTACCCAACATCACAATCACAGCTCATTAATAAATAACGAGCTCCGTGCTATGTAGGCGTGTTTTATTGAACCGATTGACTCCTCCTGCTCTTCTCCAGCTCCTCCCTCTGGATCTGCCTCTGATACGCCAAAACAAAGATGGCACCACCTTCATTTACGTGTCAGAATAAGTCCAAAAATGAATGGGTGACATCATGGAGACCACGTCCATACAGTCTATGATTCAACCGAAGGCCAAATGTGGCCTATTGCAGTATTTGACCAAATATCCACGCATCCTTAGTCAGTTTCTGTCAGTATCTTCAGTATCTGTCAGTGTGATGTGGGTTGTTCTCACCTGGAGTTCAGCTTTCCTCAGTCGTCTGTAGAACTCATCGTCCTCTCGGCCCCACCCCCAGAACCTGTTTGACATCCCGTTACACTGCACGCACGCGCACACACGCACACACACACACACACGCTGGTCAGTTTCTGTCTTACAGCAGGTGAGTGAACCTTGAATAGCTGCTCCTCTGGTACCATGGAGTAATGCTTCTTGGTGAGCAGCAGGATTCCTCCTACGTAGGTCTTGTAGTGGTACAGCGGGTGCAGCTCAGGTGAGGCCACGTGGAACGGGCCCTCCTCAGGGAAACCGTAGTCCAGGGCTTCGTTCAGTGGCAGCAGGTCCACGTCGTGCATGGCCAGGTAGTCTGTGTCATTGCCGCTCTCCAGGTAGCCCACGTTAATCAGAGATGCTCGGTTAAACCTTCACAGGGATGGAACTAAACATTAGTTACGATTAATCCCACAGTTCTTCATTCAGCAGATACTCCTTTTGTCTATAAAACGTCAGAAAAAGGCTCTTTGGCTCGTCGATATTTTACATGTGAGCATCATTTGTCCCTCAACTGCAGGTTGACTTTTGTTCAGGATTTTGGAAAATTTTCAGCAAAATAATTTTTTTTTTTTTTCTAATATTTTAAAATCGATAATATCACACACAGTACCAAGTAATATCACATGCAATAGAGGGTTAATATGATCATATTTATATTATTTTTAATTGTCTTCTCACTGTCAAGTCTCAGTATGTCTGCTCTGAAAGCTTCAATTAATTTGTGATGTCACAAATCATGCTCTTATAAGCAGTATTAACCGTTTCATGAGCTCAGAAGTTTTCCACTTTCAGCTGATGAAAATAAAAACATTTAATCTCAAACATTTAATTAGAAGAAGAAGAAAACAGTGATGGAACAAAACATCTTGGTGGTGGTAATATTGTGATCATAATATTATAGAATAATTATAATAATAATTATAGAATCATAATAAATAATAATTATAGAATCATATTAAATAAGATCATTATTTCTTCACACTGATCACCAAGATCAGCTTGTCTGAGGTGTGTTTTCTCACCTGTAATGATCAACCTGGTTGACGATAAGGATCTTGTGGCGGATTTTCTTCTTGTTGAGGAACGTGTGCATGAAGGGAACAAACTCCAGCAGCTCCTCGAACCGCTCCCTGAACGGGACCACCACGGCCAGTTTGTGAGGACCCCAGGACGGGTCGTCTGACGCCCGACCGTCTGGGCAGGGCGGCGGCGGTGGTGGCAGCTGCCTCTGTGCCGGTGGTCGCGAGGCTGATATGTCGCCTGAACAGCTGAGCTGCAGCCAGAGCAGAGACACCAGCACCAGCACCATGCACAGTCCAAACAGCTTGTAGACCGTACACCTGCCCAACAGGAAGCTGCAACAAACACACCTGCAGGATGTAAGCAGGACTACCACTACTACTACTACAGTGTTTTCTGGATTATAGAGCCGCTGGAATATAAGGCACACCCACAAAAATGTAATATTAATATATATATATATATATATATATATATATATATATATCTTGTCAAATATAAGCTGCACCGGACTATGACCCTGATAGGGTCCCAGGTTGAGAAATGTGATTTATTCACATTCCTAACCTGATTGTTTCTGAATGGTGCAAGTAACATGCCAAACAAATCAAACAAATCAGGAAAGTCATTGATGGTTTCATTCATCTTCCTCCAGTAGACTGAAACCAACTTGTTTTATTCTTCTTCCTCCTGTGTACTGAAACTCCTGAAGTCATCCTCAGTCTTGGAGAGGAACAGCTTCAGATAATCTGGTCACACAACTTTTCAGTCTGTGTTGGTGCTGCTCTCGTTGGTCTTATGTCGAGGCGAAGTTGCCTCTGAAGTTGTGCTGCTGTCTTCACGCAGCAGTCTGGCCTTTGGGAACTCTGACAGACATCAGAAAACGCTGCTCTTGATTTCTCACTGGTGGTCATCCAATCCTCGAATGCTTGATTCACACTGACGTCCATTAGTTGCAAATACTTTGTTGTAGCTCCAGGAATCACAGCTGGAATTGAGTTTGTTTTGTTGACAGTTGCCTTCACAGAATCTGTGATATGGGCTCTATATCCTATATGAGTGGTCTCCAACCCTGGTCCTGGAGATCCACTGTGGGTGCAGGTTTTTGTTCCAACCAAGCAGGAACACACCTGATTCTACCAATGAAGCTCCATAGCAAGCGCCCTAATGGTTGATTAGCAGAATCAGGTGTGTTCCTTCATGGTTGGAACACAAACGTGCAACCACAGTAGATCTCCAGGACCAGGGTTGGAGACCCCTGTCCTGTATCTATATCCTTCGGGAGTTTTTCTTTTGGCGTAGTTGTCCGCTTAAAAATCACCATCGGTGGAAGCTTCTGTCCGGATGTTTTCACCATAATAGATGATGCACCCGACTTGTTAACAGTCCTGGTTAGAGGCAGGTCAAATGTCAAAGGTACTTCATCCGTATGTGTGATGCCTGGTTTGGCGGTTGTTTTGTTTTCAGCTGGATCACCTCGCCTGCTCGCTGTGTGTTTATCCTGTCTTCAATTACATCTTCCAGTTCAGGCCATCAGCTTTTATGTCTGATTCAGTTCTTACAGCCAGATCCATGGCCTTCAACTTAAAAGCTGCATCATAGGAATTTCATTGTGTGTTTTCCATGATGAGGGGGTGATGGTGATAAAAGTACCGTTTTGCTGTGTGCTTGTTGGGCTGCATGTGCGGAGAATACAAACGTGTTTCTCTTTGCACTGACGAGCGCTGCCTGTCTCGTTTTTGCACCTCCTGCTAGAGCGCTCCCTTGAGGGCTGAAGAAAAATCCATAGAAAAGCTGCATCGTTGTATAAGCGGCGTGGTTCAAAGTGTGGGAAAAAAGTAGCGGCTAACAGTCCAGAAAACACAGCACGACCCTGGTTACTTGTTTCACATTGAGTCTGTCATCGCAGCAAGGAGAGGAGGTGATCAGAAATCATGATCATGTTGTTGGGAGTCTTTACTTTACAAACACTGGCTTCAAAAGGCTTAAATGATGAACTTGCTCTTTACAATTTTCCCATGTATATGCATCTCCTTAACGCATTTCTATGATTATTTTGGCTTTCGTAGGACTATTTTTCCATGAACGTTTCTTATGACTATTTTCGTTGGTGGTTTGCAGCCCATATTTCCTCTGGATTATATAGTAGGTTATAGTACAATTAAGGACGAACCCTGCAGCAATGCAACTGTTTGGATGCCGGCCACCTTAAAACCATAAAGAAGAAGAAACTGTAGTTTTCACATCCACACATGACTGCTGAAACCAGACTTTTAGAAAAAGTTCACCCTTGACTCTGGTTACAAAAAAAGCCTCCAGTTTCAGGAGCCTACAACTATGGTTACGTGTGGATGAAACGCTGAAACTGCGAAGACAGACACGGTTTCAAAAATACCCTGAAGTTAATGTTTGTTTGTAATATGAAGTGTTAGATTCATAAAGGTCAGAAAGGAACTGAAACGGTCCCAGAGGACTAGAAGACAAGTCACAAGTCTTGATTTCTTTTAATTTGACATTTACAGATTAAGTCTACTTATATTATTTACTCCTATATTTTTGTTAGTTTTCATTAATGACAATAATGTTGATCAGAACGACTGATCCTCTGAGGGACATGAATGTTAGAGCTAAATTCACAGCAACCATCAAGCATTAGTTATATATTTTTGCTTCTCATGTGTCACACAGTCAAACTCAACCAAACTGTGGATATGAGGTTCCCAAACTGTGTCTGATCTGAAGCTGCAATCACTCTTCAAAAAGTCATCAATGTTATAACTATGATAATAATCAATTCATTGATTTTAAACATTTCTAAGGAGGAAATGCCCAAATTCTCTTAATCCATCTTTTAATTGTCAGTAAACTGAAGATCTTTGAGTTGTGAACTTTAATAAACACATTTTTCACCATTTTATGAACCAAACAACTAAATGACTGAGAAAATGATCAATAGATGAAACTATAATGACAATAACAATAGTTTACAGCTGATGTAAAATCCATTAAATTAGGTTATTAAAGAGTAGTGATATTTCCTGAAAAATAAATAAATAAATGCCATTCATTTTAACTGAGGATATTTTTAACAGGAGCCTCACCAGAAAATTCTGTACTAACAATAAAAATGTAGCTTGTCAATAAAAACCTCAGGTGGTCCACCACAGTTTGAGAACCACTCCGGTTGCAAAACTCCGGAAATTTTCAAAGTTAAAAACTTTCCATGGGAATTAACAGGAACAAATCCAAAAATTACAAAATTAAAGGTTGTTAAGGGAACAGGGAACTTAAATATAGTTGGAGAAAATATTATCTTGGCTAAAACTACCACATTTAAAGGGATAATTCAACATTTTTTCAAATTTCACCCATCTTCATGATTCCCACCCTCACAGAAATAGGTGCTTTACCTTTTTTTGTTGATACCTGCTGTTTCTCAACCGGCGGGGTGGAGCTGGGAGCTGCTCAGCTGATACTACAGGACTAATTAATGGTAGTTACTGGTTCCCCTCATCAAAGTCAGCAAATACACAATCCAGTAAATGCTGCGGTGGACGAGAACCTGAACATTTACCACAAACAATGACGGGAACATTATGACACATGCAGCAAATATTCAGGACTAACTTACTTCAATAGTCACTGAGTGCAGTTCTGTTGACAGAAGTAACTGTGCCCACAGACACATGACAAACCTAACTAAACCCATTTTACCTGAAACCACTGGTGCAAAAGGCTGTAACTCACTAAATACCAGAGACTGCAATAGTTAAAGCAATAGCCTGTTAAAATGGTGGCAGGACACCTACAACTATAACCCTGGTAATTACTGATCTTTGTATTCTAGATTTTTATGTCATGGACTTTTTATCCATCAAAAAGTTTTGATTTTTTCATGTTCTCATCGCCCTGCGGCATCATGGGAGGTGACTTTTATGATCAGTCTCTCTGAGTCAGATAGCACAGAAATAAACCCAGAAGTCAGGAACTTTTTCAGGGTATGCGCCGGGTGAGCAACTTTCATTGAAATGAATGGCTATAATATATATATATACATATATATATATACACTGGTATATAATACCAGTGTATATACCAGTGTATATATCGATTTATCATGGGATCCCCTCCAGATCCCATGATAAATCGCAAAAAAACTAATCTGTGAGTCGTTTAACTTTGTAGACCATGTTAAAAATCGCTGGATAAAAAGTCCATGACTTAAAAACCTTAAATACAAAGATTAGTAATTAACAGTGTTATAGCTGGAGGTGTCCTGTGAATAGTTTTACAGGCTTTTCTTGTATTATTGTGTTTTATTATTATTGTATACACATTTTTGGGTCATTGATGGGATTTTTGTAGTGGCCACTTGGAAGAATCGGTGTGGTGGTGGAATACTGATGTGCACTTTTGAGATCACTCCACTACGCAGCTGTGTCTGGAGTGTGAAGTTCAACAGTCTCGTAACATTCCGTTGTGACCTCATTGCGTGGTAAATGTGCATGTCACAACTGGTCCACCACAGCGTTTAGGAGCTGCTGGATTGTGTATTTTCTGAGATTTGATCAAAATTTCTCAATTCCCAGAGGCCAAGACTATTGAATTGAATATTTCCAAGTTTCTGCAGCCTAACTTCCCATGGAAAGTGTCTGTAAATGTTTCACCTCTTTGCAACCCTAAGAACCACTGATGCAAACATCAGGCTTCAGTCTTCTTACCCGATCTGTTCATGACCCTGAGCTGTGGAGCTTAAAGGACCAGACACATAGTTAATAAGAGTCTGATTCACTTTGACTCTTGTTTATTAAACAACTGAACGTCACCAACACCTGAATATGTGAGATCCTTTCATGCAGTGACATACTATACAAGTAAAAGTCCTGAATGAAAGATCCTACAACAGTAAAAGTATTATATTTATATTATAAGATGATATAGTCGGATACATCATCAGTTATATAGATATGGATTAGATATATGTACACCACCGTTCAGAAGTTTGGGGTCACCCAGAAAAGTCGCTTTTATTTACCACCATGAGTTGTAAAATGAATAGAAAAGAACACTGGATTGGTAGTTGCTCTAAAAGGGCCTCTATACACTACACAAAAAACAGCTAGATCAGTCATTTACCACAATAGCAATGTATAGAGTGTATTTCTGATTAGTTTAAAGTTATCTTCATTGGTAAAAAACAGTGCTTTTCTTTCAAAAATAAGGAAATTTCTAAGTGACCGTAAACTTTAAAACTGTACAGTTTAAACAGTAAAACTACATCAAACTCACAATCCTTCTGTACTTTTATACTACTACTGCTACGTAATACTAATACTAATAATAATAATTGAACGTACCGCCGCTCCTCTTTGAAGTAGAGAACCGGTTTCCTTCTGGATGAAATCATCATCTTCAGACCCTGCTGATATTTTCAGTGAAGATGAGACTCGAGTTCTTTAACAAACATGAATCAGTAGATATGTTATCGATATTAAGAGTTTACACTCCTCTTCATCTTTATCATTCCATGCTAACGTTAGCTCTTTGCAAACTGTTCTCCATGCAAAGGCTCCGTTAGTGCGGTGGATCCACAGCTGGAGAACATCTGCTGAACATCTGCAGGTTCTACAGTTATTGATCAGTTATTCGTCTGGATCCTGCTGCGGTTAATGTTAAGGTTACTGTACACGTAGCACTCACAGCTGTAGCTCCTTTAGCTCCGTTAGCTCCATTAGCTCCTTTAGCTCCATTAGCTTTAGCTTTGTGCTCCGCTGCTCACAGCGAGCTGCGGGTGAAAAAACCTCAACATCAACTCTCCTAAAAAAAGAATGGAGAAGATTCAGCAACACGCTGCAGATCATCAGAACTACAGCAGCAGAGACTCACACTGTCCTACACGGAAACGAGTCCGACTGGGAACGTTGTAAAGTTTCCTAAAGGTTCCTACATTATTCTTCTTCTTCTGCAGCTTCGTTAGCGGTTAGTAAGTGTTTCTGGCCCCTACAGGACCAACGAGAAGATGCAGATACCGTCAATATCTATCGCTGCTTCCATTCATCTGAATCAGATAGATATCATCATCATCATCATCATCATCATCATCATCATCATCAGATCAGACAACTATCAATAACTACAGCTGTTTCTATTGATGAAGGATCAAATAACTATCAATAACTACAGCTGTTTCTATTCATGAAGGATCAAATAACGGTCAATAACTACAGCTGTTTCTATTGATAAAGGATCAAATAACTATCAATAACTACAGCTGTTTCTATTCAAGAAGGCTCAAATAACGGTCAATAACTACAGCTGTTTCTATTGATAAAGGATCAAATAACTATCAATAACAGCTGTTTCTATTGATGAAGGATCAAATAGCAATCAACTACAGCTGTTTCTATTGATAAAGGATCAGATAACTACCAATAATTACAGCTGTTTCTATTGATGAAGGATCAGATAACTATCAGTCATCGGGTATCACGAAGGTCATCGAGTATGTTTGATACGATAGCAACGTAAAGATGCATTTGTTAGACATTCGTAGCGCTCATTAACGGCTCCAATATGAACTAATGAACTAATGATGGTTCCCAGACAGTGATAGGAGGTCTGATATCAGCCAGGCTAGTTAGTCCTCATATTTATAATAATAATTTATGTATACTTAAGTTAAAACGTTATCTGGCAAGTAGTCCTGCAGCTTTGAGAAAACTTTATGAAGTTAATAACAGTCAAGGAATCGTGTGGAATGACTTTTGAGTAGAGGTTAAAGTAACCATGAAAAGCGTGTATTACACATTTAGATTTACACAGAAATATACTTTGAAATGTCAGCCCACAATAGTTAAGGTTATTTTGTTTTTTAAATTCATTTGAATAAAAAATAATAATAATAATAATAAAGAAAAAAGAAGACACTGAAATGAAACTACAATACCCAGCGTTCATATAATATAATGACTTTCTTCTCTTGTGTGTGCGATCATTTTGTATTATAAACCGGTTTAATAAAATAAATATTAAAAAAACAACCTAAAGGGAAAACGGCTAGATTTAAATAAAAACTACATTACCCAGCATTCTGCTGCCGTGCATTGATTGGCCAGAGCTCTAATAGGTTACGTGGCACTGCTCGGTCCGCGCAGGCGCAGTCGAGTTCTGTCCCGGCAAGAAGATGGTGTCGTGTGTGTTGTCGCTTCTGTTTCTGAACCTTTTCTGCAACTTCGCCTCTTCTCTGTATTTCCACATCGGAGAAACGGAGAAGAAATGTTTTATCGAGGAGATTCCGGACGAGACGATGATCATCGGTGAGTCCGCAACTAATGCTAACAGCTAGTTCAACTTTGGCTAGGTAGCTAATCATCTAACCGAGCTAAAGTTAAATCTGATGTTTCTGAGCTTCAATATGTTATTGTTCTACCTGTTGGCTTAAAACTGAACATAATTAGTAATTGGAAACCAGCAAACTAATCTGTGCTCTGTATTTGCAGAAATTAAGATAAAACCAGAAGAAATAATTTACAAGACTGAAATGATGCAGGAAGTCTAGCAGAAACTGGCCTTAAAGGAGGAGTTTATACATTTACTGCAGCGGGAGGTTTCCTCTTAACAGTTCTCCTGACCACATGATATCAAAAATGAAATGGCTCTAATGTCAGAGATGGAGGAGACGACCAAGACAGCCCAACATCAATATATTAGTTTATATAATTAGAAATATGCAAATACACATAATTTAGAAGCTGGTGAGGAGTAATGTGATGTCTTGTCATCCACGTTGTTAATTCTCTGTTCTCTCACACAAATATAAAATCAACCCCACGTCTCCCTGCAGGAAATTACCGAACCCAGCTGTATGATAAGCAGAGGGAAGAGTACCTGCCAGCCACTCAGGGTCTGGGGATGTTTGTGGAGGTTAAAGATCCAGACGATAAGGTTTGTTTAACGCTACTAACGACTATCAAGAGTTGTGTGTATGTGTGTGTGCGCGCGAGTGCATGTGCGTGTACACACATATAGTATAAACAATTGGGTTTGCTCTGTTTCCTCAGGTGATCCTGTCTCGGCAATATGGCTCAGAGGGAAGATTCACCTTCACCTCACACACACCTGGAGAACATCAGATCTGCCTGCACTCCAACTCCTCCAAGTTCTCCCTGTTTGCTGGAGGCATGCTGGTGAGGAGCCATCAGCCAGCTCATCTATTATCAAATTAATAATCACTTCACCACCTCCTCCTTTTTAAATACTATGAAGTCATTTATTCATTTGGATTATTTGACATTGTGTTGACACCCCATCAGCTGATTTCTGCAAACTGCATCAATCTGTTCCATGACTCTGTGTTGTTGTTTGTTGTGTGGTGCAGAGAGTTCACCTGGACATCCAGGTGGGAGAACACGCCAACAACTACGCTGAGATCGCTGCCAAGGACAAACTGACGGAGCTGCAGCTGAGAGTCAGGCAGCTGGTGGAGCAAGTGGATCAGATCCAGAAGGAGCAGAACTACCAGAGGGTCAGCCCACTGATCAATCAATCAGTCCATCAATAAATCAATAATTTCTTTTAATTGGTTAAAAATATTTTACCATGAAATTCACAATTGAAGGAACAATTAGATAAAATCCCAAGATTATCACATTATCAGTAACACAAGACTCTTGACTCTGTTGAAGTTATTTCATTAATTTATTTTATTTCCTAACATGTCATATATGAATAAATACATATTTATTTAGTCAGGTGATAGTCCTAATGTTTATTCTTCCTTTTGTCCTGCTCATGTTTGTATTTATGTAAAAATACAAAGTGGAGATTCCTACTTGAATCTGTAGTTATTCTATTGTTCAATAAAGTTTGGGGAAAAAAGTTCTTCTACTGCAGCTCTGTTGACTCCTGGGATATGTAGTGTGCTACTGCTAAATCTGACCTGATGTCGTAAACCATGCAGGTAGCATTTAGTTAAAGTCAACTAAGGTATTCAGGCGTTCTACATAGTGGATTCATCGTTTATTGTTGGAATTTGGGGGTTTGCAGCTTAAATGTGTGTTTGTCAGTGTTGTGGTTGGTTGTTGACTGCCCCCTGCTGTCTCTGTCTCTCAGTACCGTGAGGAACGTTTCCGTCAGACCAGCGAGAGCACAAACCAGCGGGTGCTGTGGTGGTCCATCGTCCAGACACTCATCCTGGTCGCCATTGGAATCTGGCAGATGAGACACCTCAAGAGTTTCTTCGAGGCCAAGAAACTGGTGTAACTGTGTGTGTGTGTGTACGTGTGTGTGTGTACGTGTGTGTGTGTACGTGTGTGTGTGTGTACGTGTGTGTGTGTGTACGTGTGTGTGTGTACGTACGCGCGTGTGTACGTGTGTGTACGTACGCGCGTGTGTACGCGTGTGTACGCGCGCGTGTGTACGCATGCGTGTGTGTGTACGCATGCGTGTGTGTGTACGCGCGCGTGTGTGTGTACGCGCGCGCGTGTGTGTACGCGCGCGCGTGTGTGTACGCGCGCGCGTGTGTGTACGCGCGCGTGTGTGTGTACGCGCGCGTGTGTGTGTACGCGCGCGTGTGTGTACGCGCGCGTGTGTGTGCTCTACTGGTTGATGCAGTAATGAGTGGTGGAAGTCGTCATCACTGAGGAGAAACTGCTGAGGAAACAGGACGCAGAAATTATCCAGCTAGATTCAGTTAAAAGAAGGTTGTTGTTTTCCTCACAGAGATTGTTTATAAAGAAGCTATATTTACATCTGCAGTAAACTATCAGGGAGAATGCAATGCTATTTATTACATGTTTTCTCTGCTTCGATCCAAAAGAAACATCTAGACACAGGAAACATATGATCATTATTTTACTGTTTGCCCCCCTTGTTTTCACAGTAAAGATTCAAAGATTGTTACTGACCACCATATATTAAATTCATCCGTAATGAAACAAATAATTTGAATGATGGCAGGAATTCTAATCTAGAGTCTTTTCTTTCAGAAATGAAAAGGTTTTTTATTTTTCAGTTGAATTTTCTACAACACACTGAAGTTTGCAAATCCAGCCTGTGTATTTCCAGCCATTAGTTCCTCCAGTGATCTTTGTGGAGCTGTAAATTCTGTAAATTCCTTCTCTCAGAGGATGTGACTTGTTCATATCACGGTAACAACAGCAGCAGCTGCTGTTGTTGTTTACGGAACCTCCTGACATCTTTGTTGCATCTTACAGATGTGTAGAGTTAATTTCTGAGAAAAAGTGGCTTCAGAAGCGTTTCCCATCGTTCTCGTGTGACATTAAAAGAGAAAGCACAGAGTCTCAGCTTTTAATTGATCTTTTGGCTTCAATGTGACACTGTATTAAAAATGTTCAGCGTTGGCTGCTGCTACCATCCAATACTAGAAGAAGAAGAACGCCACCCCGTCTGACTCAAAATTTCAGATTCTTTAAGAGCCCAACTGAGATGGACAATCATCTCCTAACAGTCCTAGTTACTGTATGGACAGAGAAGCATCTGTACCGATGTGGATCTGTGTGTGTTTGGCTGTTCTCAGCAGTCAGATCATCTGCTCTCCTGCTGCAGATAGATGCTGTCAGCACCTGTTATCTTCAATGAAATCTCACCAAACAACAGTTTTGTGTTTGTTACTGTGTCCACTCTGAATATATGTTTGTGTTGGTTGGCTCAGTGCGGACGTGGAATGAATATTCTGGCAGCAATCATCCATTAATCCCAGGTTTTAATTAGTCGCAACAGAGACGTAGACTCCTGCAGGTTTCTCAGACAGTTTAAGTTGTTTTAAATGTCTAAGAATAATATATATCATGTGCTGTGACCTCCTGCCTGAAAGGATGTTTCTTACTGTGATCAGTTGACTTTTCACAAAGCTAAAAAGCCACGTTAAGAGGAGGCCCATGAACACGTCGGACTAGGGTTACTTCCAACATGACAAGTTTATGACGTCGGTTGGTTTGACATCCTCTAAGGTTCAGTGAAAAATTACCTGTGAATGAATCCAAATATGAGGAATGAAACATTTTTTTCCTAAATTTATTTTAAAGTGTTTTTGAGAAGGGCAAGAGGTGATTTATTCTTCCTTTTCTCTGTCCAGTTATCAATATTTTGTTCCTCTTTTTGTTTTCTGGTGGCTGTGTTGAACATGTTTTTACTGCAGTTTGAATTCAGCTCTGTTAGAATTTAGTGGAAAAAAGGGGTTTGAAATTATTTTTTAGAAATATTCTGTCCATGTGAAATGTCTAAACTTGCACTCACAATAAAGTTTTGTCACATTTGGTTTGATCAACAGACTTTGTTTCTATATTCACTTTTTAAACAGTCTCTAACTATATTTTACCCACAGGAGAAATATAGATGCTAAAATGAAACTTCGTTGTAGATAGTGTCTTCTGGGGAGGAGTGTGTAAACATACTAATACAATAAACAAAATACAAATACTATCCCTTCAAACTATATCCGTTAAATATCTATTATTTATATACATTAAACCTTTATTATCTATATCCGTTAAATCTATAGTATCTACACCAGGGGTCTCAAACTCGCGGCCCGCTAGTTTGAGGCCCCCGCCTTGATATGGAAGTTTAATGTTAGTGCGGCCCGCGCGAGTTTAGTACGGTGCCCGAGAACCCTCAATGCTGCAAATAAAAGAAACGCTGCAAACAAAAAGAAACAGCGCTGCAAATAAAACTCCATACCGGAAGTGAATTACCGGGGACTATTATTGGCGGTGCACCTGTAGTTTTTTATGTGAGCGAAGAAGAATACGAAGGTAAAGGAGGTGTTGTAAAGCAGAAGTAATTAGGGGGCAAATAATTGTTTCTCCAATAGTTGCCGCTATATGACCATTATGGAAGGTTATGCAAGGATGATTGATGAAAAAAACTGGAGGTCCCGCGCATGTGCAGTTTTTTTTTAAAATCTTTATTTAACACACGGGTTGTTGTTCTCCCCGTGACTGAGAGGGATCTGTGTATTGTGGTCATTTTCATTGGCAAGTTAACACACATTTTTTGGAGGAATAAGAAGAAGAAACAATTATTTGTCCCCCGAATTACTTCTGCTTTACAACACCTCTTCTTCTTCGCTCACATAAAAAACTACTGGTGCACCACCAATAATAGTCCCCGGTAATTCACTTCCGTTGTGTAGTTTTCTTTTATTTGCAGCGCTGTTTCTTTTTGTTTGCAGCGTTTCTTTTATTTGCAGCATTGAGGGTTCTCGGCCACCGGAGTTAGCACTACCTCCGTGCTAAATAGTTAAGTCTGTGTCATTCGAAGGCTGACAGCTTCGGAGCACCCGGACTATACCGGCAACGTGACTGTGCCCACGGTTTAGCAGTGCTGAATACAATTATAAAACACGGATGTAAACTACCCGCTGCTACTGCCTTCGCCAGTGCTGCTGAATACACATTTAAAGAGATAAACAACACGCCGGTGTGGCTGTCACCGAAGCCGGGTGCTCCGAAGCACCAGACCTGACATTTACGCGAGCAAAAACGGGGAAAATGAGTGCGAAGAGGCTAACATAGAGCTAACACTATTACATACGCACACAAGCGAAGTTTTATGTGTGTATCCGTATTAGCGTTAGCTCCATGCTAGCCACTAGCCTAACTTCATTTTTTTATTTAGTTAACTTAATATTAAATGGCCATCACAAACACTTCGTATTTCCATGGTTTCTGACCTTCAACCAATCACTAACTGTGCCGTGCTGACGTCATATGCAGGCGCAGGACCCTACCTACCAGCGGAAATGATGTCTTTGTACGTCAGCTGAACACTAAAACTGGACCTTCAACACAACAGTGAGACACAGTGGAATTATATATATTACATATACGTATATTACATATGTATTATATATATTATTGGCGATGAGCACAGACAATTTCAGGAAAAGTGTGGAAAACCTGATGCGGCCCAGCCTCAACCAGACCCTAGCTCCAGTGGCCCCCAGGTAAATTGAGTTTGAGAACCCTGATCTACACATTACATCTATATTTCTGTAGAGGGCAATGTAGCGGGAAATATCGCTGCGCTTTAAAGTGAAGAAGAAACACTTCCGCCGCGCTATTTCCATGGTAACAAGACATGGCGCCCGGTAAGTCCGACAAACTGCCGTATAAATCTATCCATTTATTCTAGTACTTGTCTAACTGACAAGCTCGTAAATACCATCGCGAAGTAGTCAGAGCAGCGTTTATATCACGCGGCTCATTTAACGTCACTTACTGAACCGTAGTAGTTAACGTTAGTTGACGTTAGTCAGTTAACATCAGTCGATTATAGCGTTAGATAGCTGGTCAGCATCAGTTAGGTAGTCGGTTTAACATGAGCATGTTAGATATCGTCAGTTAGTAACATCAGTGACTTCACTATTGTCTAGTTATAGAAAAAAACCGGACTTCTTTTTTTCGTTTTTTTTTTGTTTTTGAGATTTCGCTTCTCATCCAGCAGGCTTTTTCAGTTCTGAGACTAATGAAAGAATCCCAGGTATTTACTACAAGAAAACCAGAAACAAGTCAGACAAACAGAGAAAAAACTTTTTTTTACTGAGGAAATGGTGATTATTATTTTTATTTATTTATTATTGTTTTTTTTTTTGCAAAATAAGATCGTTGAAGTCATGAATAAGCTGATCTATTCTTCAAATAACAGTAGGAGGTTTGAATCATGAAATTCATCAAATGTGGATGTAAATAGTTGTATCCTAACAAAACCATGAAAATCTATGATCTTGCATGTTTTTTGAGTCATAAATTCAAATTAAGTGGAAGCTATTTACCAATATTGCTAATATTTCTGGTTAAAAAAAATATGAAAAATATTGTAAGTGTGTAAATAGAATAAAAAGAAGCTCTAACATCATCAGCCATTTGAAAAATAATACATATCCGTTCAAAATTATTAATGAATTTCCTGATTTATTTTGAAATAGCTCTTTGGAATTTTAACGTACAAATGGAATTCTACTTCTCATCTCTTTGTAAGGTCTATATTTATCTTTCACAAGCATTATCTTTTTTTTTTAATCTTTTTTCCATCCATTAAACATTACTAACAAATATTTCTTCGTTTTATTTTGTAATACCTCTCTGGAATTTTAACCTACACACATAATTCTACTTCTCAACTGTTTTTAAGGTATATATATTATTCATTCATATATTTCTGAATGAATTTTCCAGGTGATTGCCATGTGACTTCCAGTCAGTTTCTAGCTGAAGGTCAGTGGCTGTCAGTCGGTGCTTCCCCATAAAAACATAGCTACCACATCAGAGACTACAAATCAACTACAATAATAATAATAATTATAATAAATCAAAATAAAACATGAATTCCTCAATCACTCCATGTTACATTATTGTTAATTCAAAGAGGAATTACTGTTTCGATCCTTATGCAGATTGGCGTTTGCATGTGTGTAATAATTAATTAATCAATAAAATTATTATATTATTATAATTTTTATTATATTAATTCAAACCATCTATCACAACCCAACCAAGCATAGACCAGACCAGTCCAGTCCAGTCTAATGCAGTCCAGTCCAGTCTAGTGTAGTCCAGTCCAGTCTATTGCAGTCTAGTCCAGTCTAGTCTAGTGCAGTCCAGTCTAGTCCAGTCCAGTCTAGTGCAGTCCAGTCCAGTCTAATGCAGAACAGACCGGTCTAGTCCAGTCTGGTGCAGTTCAGTCTAGTCCAGTCTAGTACAGGACCAGTCCAGTCTAGTGCAGTCCAGTCCAGTGTAGTACAGACCAGTCTAGTCTAGTGCAGTGCAGTCCAGTCATTACAGATCAATCCAGTCCAGTCCAGTCTAGTACAGACCAGTCCAGTCTAGTCCACTCTAGTGCAGAACAGACAACTCCAGTCAAGTCTAGTCCAGTCCAGTCCAGTCTAGTGCAGAACAGACCAGTCTAGTCCAGTCCAGTCCAGTCCAGTGCAGCACAGTCCAGTCTAGTGCAGACCAGTCCAGTTTAGTACAGACCAGTCCAGGTCATTCTAGCCCAGCCCAGTCCAGCTCAACCTCACCCACAGCAGCCTAAGACATTGAATTCAGACAGCATATTCAATCATTAATGTTCATGGCAGGTGTCATGTCATGATTAAGACATGTGTCATGAAGTAAAGTGGTTCAGCTTTGTCATGAGACATCCCACTTGACAGTTTCCCTGATTTCAGCCAGTAAAGCATATAGCAGCAGCTGTCTTCGCCTATGTTTCTATCAAAAATAAATAAATTATATATTTTTTAATTGAAAACAAAATGGATTAGAAAGGAAATTTGTATTGCTTGTGTTTTTTATTGTTTTTTTTTTAATCCTGTAACTTTAATTGTGTAATATTACACCAGACCGGCGTTAGATCTTTCATCTCGTGGACCATCTGGTGGCAGCTCATTCACATAAACTCTTTCCAGGAAGTTTAAACCTCTGTGCTTGTGACCCCTAGTCACGTCCACTCCCCCAGTTTCAGGGAAGTGGTCATGTGACTCAGGTTTCAATGGTGTAGTCATGTGATTAATCAAATATAGGGCCACCCACTCTGAGTTTAAATACCTGGGAGTCTTGCATTAGAACTGAAGAAGCCTCTTGAATGAAAGGTGAAATGTCTTCAAACAAGCTAAGAGGTCCAGTTTCAACTCAATAAGAATAAGATGACTTGGATGACTAAGAACCTTCACGGATATATTAGTCATTTAGGTTACATTAGTCTATACTTTTGTGATGATCCTGTCTATGAACCTGCTCCAGTCAGCAGAAAGGATGCTGTGTTCAGGTGCTGCTTGGATGCTCTGAGTTTGTGTGGTGTATTCATGTGCTTGGGCAGTATGGAAAACTCAACTCAAGAATTTGAGTTGAGTAATTTTCAGGCCTGGATAAGTGTGGGAAAAAGCAAAGTTTGGAAAATATTATTACATATTTCCAGATTATTGCCTCAATTCTGTTTTCTTAATATAACATTCAGGATTTCTAAAAGTAAACTCATAATATAAGCATTTTTCATTCTTAAAACAAACACACCAGCATCTTTAATATTCAGTTGTTTCTCAATTTCTTTGCAGGAAGCCAACAAATCGTATCCTTCACATCAAACTGATGCAGAGTCTGGTTTATTCCATCTGTCTCTGTTTGATTTGTTGTCTGTTTCAATTCGTTGAGTTTGTCTCTGATTCTGTGTCTACTCGTCTTTGTTTGTTGCTGATTTATTGTCTTTCTCTGTCTTTAATTTGTTGTGTCTAGTCTGTTTGATTCTTTGTGTCTGTCTCAGATCTTTTGTGTCTGTCTGTTTAATTTGTTGTGTTTGTCTCTAAATTGTTCGATGCATCCCAAACCACCTACTTCCCACCTACATAGTAGAAATGAGGAATCCATTAGCTAGCACGTCTGAATACCTTAGTAGGCTTACAACAAGTACAGTACTACATCAGGTCATATTTAGCAGTATGCAAACAAACCACACTACATATCCCAGAAGTCACCAGGAGGTCAGTAACTGCAGTAGAAGAACTTTTCCATTTTTTTCCCCAAACTTTATTGAATAATACGATTACAAATTTAAGTAAGAATCTCCTCTTGTGTTCTTACATAAACTTGAGCAATGTAAAAGAAAGACTCAACATTGAGACATCTCACTGTCATCTCACTAAATAAATAAATAATAACCTCCTGCAGTCGACCCAAGAATGGAAGATGGAGGTCGACCTGGGGAGGAAGCTCCACTTCCCAGAAGCGGTACTGTCCATCGCTCTGAGACCAGACACAGTTATTTGGTCTCCGGAGGGAAAGAAGATTACCCTGGTGGAATTAACGGTCCTGTGGGAGGAGGGATAAGAGGAAACGGCAGAGCGAAAGAAGACCAAGTACCGGCAGCTTGTCCAGGACTGCCGGGACAAGGGGTGGACAACATGGCTGATGACGGTGGAAGTAGGATGTTGAGGATTTCCAGCACAATCAGTGTGAAACCTCTTGACAAAGGACTTAGGAAAACAGCCACTTGTAGGCTGGGAGAAGCGGCAGAGAGAGCCTCCTGTTGGCTCTGGCATAAGAGAGAGGACAATAGCTGGAAGCCTGCATAATAGTCACAGTGACCTGGACAGTCACTGCGGACCCGGCCAGTCACTGCGGTCCTGGCCAGTCATTGTAGACCCGCGAACTTGAGGGTGTTGTGGTTAAGGGTCAAAACACCCCATGATGGTTGGGGACCCGCTAATGACCTCTTGTCCATTAAAAAGTGGATTATAATCCCATCTCTGATGATGTACTTATGAACTCTCTCTCTCTCTCTCTCTCTCTCTCTCTCTCTCTCTCTCTCTCTTTAAGCATTACAAATTGTGACACATTAATGCAAAGATTTTTAATTAGTCCATATTTTTATTTAAGAGTAGTTGAGAGAAATAACAGATTTTAATTTAGTTTTTAAAACATGTTATTGAAGGTCTTTGATTTTTTCCATAATCACGATATTGTTAGTATCACTGTCTACTAACCAGTAGCTTCTACTCCAACACCACAGTAGTAGCTTCTACGTAGGACGTTAGCCAGTAGAAGGAACAATTCTGACGTACCAAAAAAAAAAAATTCTGGCGTACTACAGCAGCCATCTTGGCCGTACTACAGCAGCCATCTTGGCTGAACCCAGATGTTCAAAGGACGAACTACAGCACCACCAGGAAAAGTTCTTCTGATGTAGAGTCACAAGTCGATGTTGGTAGAACTTGTATAATTGGTTAAACTCTACAATAGAGAATATCAGACCTGTTGATATTAGTCAAACCCTAATATACAAGAAGGTCATCACTAAAGAAATATCTGATATCTGAAATATCTGAAAAATCAAAGACCTTTAATGACATGTTTTAAGAACAAAATGAAATGTTTTATTCCTCTCTATTACTCTTATGCTTAAATTGTTGTATTTGTCTGTTTATTTTGTCGCGTCTGTCTCCGTATGATTTGTCGTGTTTGATTCGTTGTCCTTGACCTTGTCTCCTCAGCTGTCCTCCACTCCTCTGCAGGTCCTCTTGTACCTGAACAGCTGGTACTTTGCTGCCTTCTACCTGGCAGAGCTCCTGATGTTCATCTATAAAGGTCTGAAAGCTGCTGTGTTCACATCAGTCTTTTACATACACACATGGTTTTACATGTTTTTACAATGTTTTTTTTTCCTTTTGGTGAATTATAGAATCTCTTAGTTTTGAAGGTGAAGCTGTTGACAGTGCAATATTTGTAGTTTCCTGTAGTTCCACAGGCCTCAGGAAGGGAGGCAGGGCTGGTGGGGAAGGGGTTGGGGACAGGTGGAATCAGATGGGGACAAGTGGAGGACAGGTGGATACAGGTGGAGGACATGTGGGGGCAGGTGGAGGATTGTGTTCATTTGGAAAAAGGAGTGAATCTCAATTCCAGGTTGTTTTATTTCTGAAGTTCTTTCTCTTCTCTAAAGAACAAGGATTGTATGTTTCTGTTTGTATCAGTGAGGTCACGGCTCCCAAATCAGAAAAAAATATGTTGTTACCAAACTTCTGTTGGAATATTTCATTTAATTCATGCTTTTATTATTTTCAGGTCATATGCACTACTTTAACACAAGACATTAAACCTTTTTGTTTGTATTGTCCTCATCTCTTCAGGTATTTTACTCCCGTACCCAGCGGATAATTTGGTTCTGGACATTGTTCTGCTGCTGCTCTTCCTCGGCCTCGAGACCCTCCGAATCTTTTACGGTGACATATTCACACACTCTGAACTCTGTTAAACAGCAACTGAGTCCTATTAAATATAATGAAAATGCACATTATTGATGAACCAGTCTTCATCTTTGATTTAAATCTCCAGGCTGGTGTCTGTCACTTCAGTGTCTCTGCTGCCACCTGGTGGATGACAGCTGTCAGTTCCTTTTCAGTAGGAAATCTCAGAAAGGCATGATTGCCTGTCCAAGATAATGTATTGTGTTGTCGATCTAACACCTAAAGATGTTCAGTTAAAATGATGATGGCAATAAATCTGAACATTTAGGAAGTTTGACTTTTTTTTTGTGTGTTTTTTGCATTAAAAACACTTTTTTTTTTTTACGATTACTGGAATAAAATTGTTGCTGAATATTTAAATGTTTTCCATCAACTAATCCTTTCAGCTCAACCTTCCAGAGTCTGTGATGTGAATCCTAAATAATCTGTGTTGAAGCTGGAAAAGACATTTCAGGTGTTGTGTGGTTAATAGCTGAGCTGCTAATGGTGCGGTGTCCTCCAGGCTGGAAGGGAAACCTGTGTGAACGTTCTTTGGCGTCGGCTTCGGCTCTTTTCATCCTGCTGCCATGCACGGCGCTGGCTGTTTACTACCTGCTGCTGCAGACCTTCGTGCTGCGGCTGGAGTTCCTCCTCGCTGCCGTGCTGCTCTGCTTCTACGCCCTGGAGCTGCTGCTCGGCCTCATCTCCGTGTCGGCGTTCTGCAGGTGACCAGCTGCACGTCCAGGCTTCATAACATCTCATTACACTCCAGCATCTACAAATATTCTGTTTTTCTTCTCGTAGGTCCAAAGTTTACTGAAGAAGACAAACTTTCCTGGAAAAATGGAGACTGAAGACAGTAAATGTACAAATGTTTCTTATAAGACTGAAAATTAAATTAACTAAATATTTTCCTATATATAAATGTGAACAACACTGTTTTTTACTGTTTTATACAAACTGTAATTAGATTATTTTCCGACATTGTTACATGATTGTTCCTGAGATCATTTCTGTAAATAAATTGTGGTTCATTACAGATTATTATGACAGAATTTTCCTTTAATGTATTGATGCTGGATATTTAAATCGTGGTTTATATCAAATTCTGTGAATAATCAATGTTAAAAAGACACAACATCAATCAATAAGTGGGTAAATGACTCAGAGCCCAACACACAACCCCTGTGGTTACAGGCATATGGGTCAATGACAAATAATGTTTGGCAAGATGAAAAAGTCAAAATTTCCAAATATTTTTAAGAATCATTCATCAGGTCTCTCATGTTGGTTTCTTGTTATTTAAATGTTTTTTTTTATCACAATTTACGTGATTTTTTTTTTTACATGAAATGTCATATGGTGTAATGAAACAGAACGATAAATTTTAAATATATAATCTACCTAGAGGTGACATGGTGGTGCAGGTGTTAGCGCTGTTGCCTCACAGCAAGAAGGTCACAGGTTCAAGACCTCCTTGGTCTGGGACCTTTCTGTGCGGAGTTTCATGTTCTCCCCGTGTCTGTGTGGGTTTTGACCAGGTTCTTCCTCCCACAGTCCAAAAACATGCTGAGACTCTAAATTGCCCCTAGTTGTGAGTGAATGGTGTGTGTTCCATGATAGGCTGGTGACCATCTGGGGTGGATCCCTGCCTCTCACTGTAATGTGCTGGGATTGGCTCCAGCAGCCAATGTGACCCTAATGAGGAATTTTCTACAGCGGTGAGGTTGTCCTGTCTGGGTTTTCATTGTGTGCATTTCCTGTTTTATTTTGAAATACTAACTCTCCTCTCATTTCAGGTCACTTGTTCTTCCTCATGTGTCACTTGTCTGATCGTCTGCCCTGATTCCTGATTGTGTTCACCTGTTCCCTGTTTCCCCTCCTTGTGTATTTATAGTCTGCATTTCCCCTTGTCTCATGCCAAAGTTTCTTTGTTCATCCCTGTTCATCGTCCCACAGCCTGTTTGCCTTTGCATTGCCTCTTTTTGTTTGTAAGTTTTCATAGCCTTTGTTAGAGTTAGAATAGGTATAGTTTCATAGCCTTGTCCTACGGGATTGTTTTTGGTTATGTTTGTTATTTTTCTAATAAGTTTTTCGTCCTTTGGGATTGCTTTTGTAGCCTTAGATAATGCTTACAGATTACCGTTAGATAGTGTTTTCCTCCTTCTGGAGTGTGTTTCTTTTGGTTAACCTTTCAAGTCAGTCCTTCCCATTGTTGGTGAAGTGATTTTCTTTTTGAGATTAGTTTGCCTTTTATTTTCTGATAGCATGAGTATAGTTAGACCTCTAGGTAGAGAGAGTTTTTAGTTTGTAGGAAAGTGTTTTTGTTGTATGTTTTATAGCTCCTTGTTGCTGCAGTCCGAGAATAACAAAACCTGTATCCCTGATTTCCGCATTTGACTCTTCCTTCCGTTCAGGGCTTGACAGGAATAAGCAGGTATAGAAGAATGACTGACTAATTCACAGAGAAGATAAAACTTAGAGCATGTGTTTTTAATTTTTTCTGGTACCAAGTTTTTCAGATTATAGCATATGGCAGGTTTGTCACTGACTCATATGTAGCAGCTGTACTTTCTCTCTTTTCATTGTGTTTTTCAGAAAAGGCAGAAGAACACAAACAGTCGAATCTCTCTCTCATCACATACATGTAGTTTCACACAGGAACGTTGCCTTTTTAAAAATAATATACAAAAACAACCAAAATAATCAACACTCATACCTGGGAGGTAGAAATATTATTCCTGGCAGAAGAACACAAACACACTAGGAATATAAAATAAAAATAGTTCAAGTTAGCTAACCTGGTTTACACTAATCAGAAATACGTTAATCAGTCACTTATGAAAAACATGCTCAACTAATGAGGAGCTCAAGTCCTGCAAGAGGTAACATACACAATCCCTTATAATGTAAATAAAAATAAAATAATTTATGCAAAATAATTATGGAGTTGATGACTTGGAGCTGCAGGAAGATGCTGGTGGGACTTTTCACCAAAGGTTAATCAACCTATAAACTTTATCAGTTATTAAGTGCTAATTAAACACTGATTGTATGAAAATGTGATCACTAACTAACTGTAGATCATTGTTGTCAGAAATCAGGTGATAAAGCATTTAGTTCATGTTTGTTGTTGAACCAAACATTTATTTATTATTATTAAACGTACACAAATATAAAATAATGTATTTTTAAATTCCTGATTCAATGTTTTTCCACATATTAAATTTAGTTTTTAACTGATGGGTTAGTAACTGTTGTATTTAACGTATTTATACTTGATAACAGTAAATGTATTATTTATTTTATTTAAGTGCAGTAAACATTGATGCTTCCCTTTTTTCTTAGATGTTTCAGTAATATTATAGGAATGTATAATTTAAACACAGTCATTTTTCTGTAGTGCCTACTGAATAAACACACTATTATACAAGTTAAAGATTTGGATTCATTAATTTTTTGAGAGAAAATCCTGCAGCAAAAAAATGAGCAAAGTTGAGGTATTTGTATTTTATTAAAGTATTTCCATCATTTATACTTCATTACATTTATCTGACAACTGTAGTTACTGTAACAAGAAGATTTTAATATTTTATACATTTTAAACTGAATAATTTTAATATTCTATTATTTCTATTCAATTAAATTGTCTATTTTCTTTTTGTAAATGTTCACTTTGTCTGAAAGCTGCCACATATTATGATATAGTACTTTTACTCAAAGTATCTCAAACTGGCTCCACATTGATAAACTAAAATATTTTCACATGTATTTAATGAATAAGTGTTATATACTATAACTAGTGTACATTATGCTGAACTGCTACAGAGATTTCAAACAAATTATACAACAAATTAAGGAAAATTATGACATTATTATAGACAAGGAGCTCACCTAGAACAAAGTATTTATACAGAAACCTATGCCCCTTCAACAATTTCACTATACACGTTTCAAAATTTTCAATTTCAATTTCAAATACTGTAACTTGTGAGCAGTAAGATGTGTATCTGGTAAATTCATTATGTTGTGCTTGTTTTCACTAAAAACAAGTGTGTGTGTGTGTGTGTGTGTGTGTGTGTGTGTGTGTGTGTGTGTGTGTGTGTGTGTGTGTGTGTGTGTGTGTGTGTGTGTGTGTGTGTGTGTGTGTGTGTGTGTATGTGTAAGGGGATGAACTACTTGTGTGTGTGTGTATGTGTAAGGGGATGAACTACCTGTGTGTGTGCGTGTGTGTGTAAGGGGATGGAATATATGAGGGGCCGTCAGGGACATTATTCAAAATATACTATTCACACACACATAAAACAAAACACATTCACATACTATTTTAAAAACCTCACAAACATACGACCAAAATAGTCTTATGTACACTACTGAAATGCTCTTATACATACTACTGAGATTTCAGTGTGACTGAAGGTGGCTCGGAATAGGGTCCCAGGACTTCTCCAGTCATCTTACATGAGCTGCTGCGGGACTAAAATGCATTTCGGCGTTGGGAGAAACAATTAAAACTTTATCTAATGCGACAACAATGGGGCAACAGTCTCAGCTGCTGGTCTCTGCCGCTACAGCGGACTGCTGTGAAGTTGGTTTGTTATTGGATATTTTTTTGACGTTTGGTTTCATCTGTTTTTAATCAGGGACCAAGGCAGACGTAAATGAAGAGTAGTAACACAGTGCTTCTCAATTATTTTCTGTTACGCCCCCCCGAGCAAAAAGAAAACACTTTGTCCTTTCACATTGTCCTCATTTAGTCACTTTAAACAGACTAGAGTTGGTTTCCTTGGATAGTTCCTCTTTGTTTGTCTAGGTGTGAAAACTCATAGAACTCTGGTCCAAACAAACCAACTCTGGTCCACTTGAAAATGGGGGGTCTTGGTTCGTATCAAGTGAATCCTGATCTGTTTCTATCCTGGTCTGGTTCTATACAGTGTGAATGCTCACTGGACCAAACAGAGAACAAAATGTACATTTTATATTTATTTATATTTCAGAACCAGCATTTGTACAGAAGGAGAGATGGTTCTGTCAAATAAAATGTTTATTTAGATTCTTCACTGTGTCGGAAAATCCACAAAAAAATATCAAAAACACTCCAGACCGCCATTGCGTTTTTTAGCTTGTACACCCCCAAATGGCCAGTCGCGCACCCCAGGGGTGCACGCACCACACTTTGGGAATCCCTGCCCTACACCATAGAGCTAATACTCCCTGTGCACACTCCGACAATGAGAGCGCCACTGTGAACTACAGTAGTGGATCTGCAGTTACACTTTATTCTAATATGGCAAAAAAGCATGTTCCCCAGGGTCACACATGCCCCCCTGACAGCGCATTGAGAAGCACTGGTCTAATATGATATACTCTGTCCCTATGGACCACAGCAAATGTGGAGACACAGTTTTGTAATAAAAAGGTATAATGTTGAAGAAAGATGACAGTAATATTCTAGTATATCAGAGTATGATGATGTTGCTGTATACTATACTCTTTATTGATGTGGACCCTGACTTGATCTCTGATTAACTTCACTGCAGTCTGCTGCTGCCTCTGTGGCGGGTGTGTCGGATTAAAGAGTGGCTGTGTTAACCGGTGACTTCGACTTGAACGGTTGCTTGTAGTGAGTAGCTGTTGAAAACATAAACATAATCATCCTAAATGTCTTTAATGTACTTTAATCAATATATAATCAATTTTAAATACTCCTCTATGTTTAATATCTTCGCTAAACATTTAAGTAAGTTACAAGTGCTTCTTGTTGTTGACAACATATAATATACATTATATATATATATATATATATATATTTATTTATCTATTTAACATTCAATTTAAGATAATTTAAAATTAAAAGTGTGAATATGATATTTACCCAAAATAATCACCAGGTTGATAATGTCTGAATATTTAGAATCCAGGTTATCCATAAAATAAATAACACCATTGTAAGTAAAAAGACACATTTTATCAATTTTTAAAGGTAACCAATTGTGAATGTCAGACCAAAAAGACTTTGTAAAAGAGCAATTGAAAAAAAGCTGTTCAATGATCTCGGCCTCAGAAGAACAAAATATGCAAGGATCAACTTCCAATTTAAACCTTCTGTGTAACAGATCATTAATAGGATATATGGTTCATACGCTATCTGCACTTCAAAACTTGAGAACCCATTTACCTAGTTATTATGGTAGTGTGACCTCATGTTACATTCAAGTGTGCCTCGTTGAAACAGGAATCGATTGAAGTTGCTAAATGTTTTATTTTCACTTTCACAAGTTACTCTGTAATTACATTCTTGATGTATAACCACAAAGCTTGTAATGATCAAAACAAAACAAAAATAAAAATATAAAGCAAAACCAAACCATCTATCCAGATTCAATTCTGTCTTCTCAGATTTTAAAATTCATAAAAAAGCTAAAAAAAAGTCTGTTGCTGGGCCTGACTCCCTCCTCCTGCCCTTCTGAACACCTGCAACATATCTCCAATCAAGCCACTGCAGTATTTAACCACAGCTCAGGCAGCCAGACCCTGCCCTGTGTTCAGTCTCCTTGTGGTACAGACATCTAGTCCTTTTTCCTGAAGAGGATCTGTTGTGTATTAGCTTGTAGCTGCAACCCTTTTTGCACAATAAACCATTATTGAAACCAAAAAGGAGAGAAAATCATTCAAAAAGATTAAACATTATATTATAACAAATAAAAACAAACAAAAAAGCAAAAGCAAGTGTTTCAAAATCTGCTTCATTGGAATTGTATATTATGTGTGATTTCAGAATAGGATTATTTTAAAGTGGTATATTCTACTGACTATAAGTTATCTTAAACTTATGTGTATGTGTAGGAGATGAACTACCTATATGAGTGTGTATGTGTAGGGGATGAATTACGTCTGTGTGTGTGTGTGAGAGAGAGTGTGTGTAGGGGTTTAGGGTTAGGGGTTAGGGTGTGTGTGTCAGGGATGAATACTTGTGTGTGTGTGTAGGGGATAAATTACCTGTGTGTGTGCGCAGGGAATAATGTATGTGATGTCTGTGTAGATTCTCACTCATCCAGGTCATTGTAGTCAAGGGGTTTTTAAAAAGTAGGCAACTGGACTTTTTCTTTGAGCTTGAAGACGTTTCACCTTTCATCCGAAAGGCTTCTTCAGTTCTAGCCTGATGATGGAAACCAGGAGCTATATCTCTGGATCACAGAGGGTGGAGCTATAGACCACACCTCCCATCCCATAACAAAGGGTCACATAGGTCACCCTTCAAGGTGTGAATTTGGATGAGAGTCGTTGTGGTAACGACTCTCATTCCAATTCAAGGTGTGACTTGGAATGAGAGTCGTGGTCACATGATCCAGAGAGAGAGTCCTGCTCTGATGGTGAAGAGCAGTTAAACTTCCTGGTGGCGTTGCAACGATGCTCAATTGGTACCAAGGGGCCCAGAGTGCCAAGAAAATATTCCCCACACCATTACACCACCACCACCAGCCTGAACCGTTGATACAAGGCAGGATGGATCCATGCTTTCATGTTGTTGACGCGAAATTCTGACCCTACCATCCGAATGTTGCAGCAGAAATCGAGACTCATCAGACCAGGCAACGTTTTTCCAATCTTCTATTGTCCAATTTCGATGAGCTTGTGCAAATTGTAGCCTCAGTTTCCTGTTCTTAGCTGAAAGGAGTGGCACCCGGCATGGTCTTCTGCTGCTGTAGCCCATCTGCCTCAAAGTTCGATGTACTGTGCGTTCAGAGATGCTCTTCTGCCTACCTTGGTTGTAACGGGTGGTTATTTGAGTCACTGTTGCCTTTCTATCAGCTCGAACCAATCTGGCCATTCTCCTCTGACCTCTGGCATCAACAAGGCATTTCCGCCCACAGAACTGCCACTCACTGGATATTTTTTCTTTTTCGGACCATTCTCTGTAAACCCTAGAGATGGATGCACGTGAAAATCCCAGTAGATCAGCAGTTTCTGAAATACTCAGACCAGCCCTTCTGGCACCAACAACCATGCCACGTTCAAAGTCACTCAAATCACCTTTCTTCCCCATATTGATGCTCGGTTTGAACTGCAGGAGATTGTTGTTAGAATAATGTATATAAAGTTATCTCATATTTGCTTTAATACTGGTTGTGTGTTACTAACTTTTATTCTTAGTGTGATAGTCATTCTTTCTGCAGGGTGTGTGAACAGAGACGTTTACGTGGGAAGCGGCCTGAGGATGTGGAATGTCTTAAATGTGTTAAATGACTTTTATCTATGATTTTAGCCAGATGCAGCCAATAGGTCAAGGAAACCAATAAATTGTATTCTGTAAACATTACTATCAGGCTGCAGCATGTGTGTGTTGCCCCCTCCCTTGAGATGCTGCAGCCTCATGTAACTAGGGAGTCCTAAATAAAAGTAAGGGGATGGCAGAGGGAACTCAGAGCGGGTTAGAGCTGTACCTGAGTGCACCTCTCTCTGTTCTCCTTAAAAAATTAACTGTTGTCTTCTCCTTCTTGTGTCCACAGCAGGTTGTTTAGAAACAGCCTATTAGATCCTTTCCAGGACCGGCCTCCAAATGACCAGCTGGGATCCAACGGTTGACGGTACTCCGAGAGAGGAGAAGACAACGGTGGTGAATTGAGTTTTGGTTAAAAAAAAACAACAAAAAAAAGAGTGACTGTGATAGGACTGTGATAGGATGCCAGAGTCCTACTGAAATAGGAAGGACACATAGTTAGATATTGTCCTGAGAAGGAAAGGAAGAGATCAGAGGGAAAGTCAGAAGTGACCAGATTTGAAGTGTGTTACAGAAGAGAAGAGAAGGAATAGAAAGTGAAAAGGAAGATGAAATAGAGTATGTAAAGCAGAGAGCCATAGAAAGTGAGGAAGGAGATGCAACAAAATGTGAAACAGAAGAAGTGTTAAATTTGCAAGATTTGTTATTAATGGACGGAGTAAAACCCAAAATAACCTTATTGGTAAATGGAAAACCTGTGACTTTTCTGAAAAAGAAATTGAAGAAAGAAAAACAAAATTATTTGCTTTAATACTGGTTGTGTGTTACTAACTTTTATTCTTAGTGTGATAGTCATTCTTTCTGCAGGGTGTGTGAGCAGACGTTTACGTGGGAAGCGGCCTGAGGATGTGGAATGTCTTTGTTGAATAACTTTTATCTATGATTTTAGTCAGATGCAGCCAATAGGTCAAGGAGACTAATAAATTGTATTCTGTAAACATTACTATCAGGCTGCAGCGTGTGTGTGTTGCCCCCTCCCTTGAGATGCTGCAGCCTCATGTAACTAGGGAGTCCTAAATAAAAGTAAGGGCATGGCAGAGGGAACTCAGAGCAGGTTAGAGCTGTACCTGAGTGCACCTCTCTCCATTCTCCTTGCAAGTAAAAATTTAACTGTTGTCTTCTCCTTTTTGTGTCTGTGTATTTGATGTTTTAGGTGGTCTAAACCTGATAATTGTCTTGTCCATGTCTCCATGCCTGTTGTGCATGTAGGGGCTATAAATAGTTATTAGTAGTAATTAATAATTATCAAAGATGATTATTCATTATTAAAATATTAATTAAATTTATTAATTAAAAATTAATAAATTAAAAACGGGGCACCACCGGATGAACCGGACTAATAACTATAATGACCAGTCTCATAAAATTATTACCTTATAATTAGCTTTATGTTAGAACATAAGTTAATAGAAGGTATAAAAAGGGAAGGTGTGAATCCGTACACTAGCCCAATCAACCAGCTCTTTGTGACAATACATGGACAAAATACAAGGAGGCTTCTCTTTAAATACACAAGAGTTTATTTACAGACAGTAAACACCTTACAATTGATACTGTTGTCAATATCCTCAACTATAACTAGTATGGTAAACTACAAAGACAGAATAAGCTAAGTATAACAGAGAGACAAACTAAGTAAACCGTGTAAATAGACAAAACCAAGCCAACAGCAAGGGGGTTGTATGTGTAGGTGTGTGTGTAAGTGTGTGTGTGGGTATGTGTGTGTGTGTGAGTGGGCGTGTGTGAGTGGGCATGTGACTGAGTGCGCGCGTGTGAGAGGTCGCAAAATGGCGGCTACGCCGGGACAAAGTGGGACTCTCAAGATGGCGGCTACGCCAGGAACGGGTGTTACGCCACTAGTGGTCACACTGTGACAATACACCCACGGATACTTGTGTGTGAGACAAGATGGCGACTTGTCCACGACACGTAATCCGAGACAAAGGAAGCGCGGGACTACACTTACGGATACTTGTGGGTGAGACAAGATGGCGACTTGTCCACGGCACGTAATCCGGAGCAAAGAAAAGCACGGGGGCGTGCGTAGTGTGGTGCGTGTATGTGTTAATGTAAGTGTGCAAGTGTTCGTAGTAAGCGAGAGGATGGAGAGCGAAGAGGAGAGAGAGAGGATGAGAGTGAGAGAGCGAGCGGGAGAGAGAGAGAGAGAGAGAAGAGAGCGAGCGGACTCGGCGCTCAATCAGCTGATCACAGTAACAGAATAAACAGCGTAACGGACGCGGCGATCCGTACAAAACAACAAGTGAAAACACTAATAAAAACAACTAATATTCACTGCCCAGAAGATAACCTCTTACTGTGACGCAGGCTGTAGTTGTGGTGGTCCGAAGTTTGTTGATCCGGGCTTTGTTGGTCCGGAGCTGCAGCACGTCCTTTGCTGACGGTCCGGGGCTAGCGGCACACTAGTGTCCTCTCACAGTCCGTGGCTCGGAGGGAGAGGGTCGCGACAGGAAAGAAAGGAGGGAAACGTTGTGTCTCAGGTGTCCTTTCATAGGCGGGCATCGCCTACATCCGCGGGAAACAGCTTGATCCGGGGGGTGACCGTCGATCAATCAGGTAGAAGAAGGTCTCGGCCAGCGAGGATTTCTTCTTTCAGGCCTTCTGGAAATGCGTGCGGTAACTGTTTGCTCGGCTGCTGCTCGGTGGGGGCAGGCGGGTTGAGTGAGTGTTGTGTTCTTCCGTTCGTCGCGCCCGTCAGCGCGACTGGAAAGAGTTTGCAGGTCCTCCATGCATTTATAGCCTTCGTGTCGTCACCGCCCAGTGACGCACTACAGCCAATCAGAGTCCGCTTTCTGTGGGACCCCTGCTGGGATTACCTGTGACGTAGTTGCTGGATCCGACGGAAACACGGGTGGCGCTGTTGAGTACCACCCGGGGCTCCTTTGTTTAGGGACACGTGGCAAAGGGGTTTCCTTTGTCTCAAGAGACAATGGAACTCAAATCAGGCTTCAGGCTTGCCTGCAGGCCTGAAATTCCTCAGGGCGAGGCACAACATGCCTAAATGCACTTTGCCGTGCCGAGTTGCCGTCATGTGATTGGCTGATTAGAAATTAAGTGTTAACGAGCAGTTGGATAGGTGTACCTAATAAAGTGGCCTGTGAGTGTATTTCTCCCATGTGTGAGGAAATGTTTTTGTTTGATTACCATTGACACAAAAAATATGTCCTATTATTGTGTTCTATAGATTGCCCTTAAACGTCTTTTCCAATCGACAACAGTTCATTTTCCAAAGAGCAAATTTTTTTGTTAATGTATTATATTTCTCTGCAGTGCACCAAGTACAATAAATAATTTTCAACAGTTTTTAAGTCATAACTACCGTTTTCAGTATGTGATCAGCTGTGCCAAGAACTTTTTCGTATAATAGTCATATATATATTCCTGTCAAACAAATAATTTGAGCAATTCTTCATCAAATATATATTTTTTTTATTTCCAATCAAAATATACTTGTCAGGGTTCAGCCTTTGCCTCTCCCGTTCCTTCTGTTTCCTGCTTTCCCCAAGTGTGCCATGTTTGTCCCAGTTGCTGGGCCTGGTTCCCTCCTCCTGCCCTTCTGAACACCTGCAACATATCTCCAATCAAGCCACTGCAGTATTTAACCAGGCAGCCAGACCCTGCCAGAGTGTTCAGTCTCCTTGTGGTACAGACATCTGGTCCTTTTTCCTGAAGAGGATCTTTTGTTGTATTAGCTAGCTTCCTTTTTGCACAAAAAAAACATTATTGAAACCAAAAAGGAGAGAGACTCAACCAAAAAGATTATAAACAAACAAAAAGCAAAAAACAATTATTTTAAAAGCTGCTTCATTGGCAATAGTGTGTATATTATGTCTGATTTCATCATAGGATTATTTTAATATAGATATTTTGTTATATTCTACTGACTTTTATTATTATCTTAAAATTATGTATGTCTGTAAGGAATGAACTACCTGTTTGAGTGTGTGTAGGGGATCAATTATATGTACAGTGGGGAAAACAAGTATTTGAACACCCTGCTATTTTGCTATTTCTCCCACTTAGAAATCATGGAGGGGTCTGAAATTTTCATCGTAGGTGCATGTCCACTGTGAGAAAGATAAACTAAAAAGAAAAATCCAGAAATCACAATGCATGATTTTTTAACAATTTATTTGTGTGATATAGCGGCAAATAAGTATTTGAACACCTGTGTGTCATCTAGAATTCTGACCCTGAAGGACCTGTTAGTCCGCCCATTAGAAGTCCACCTGCACTCCATGTATCATCCTTAATCAGATGCACCTGTTTGAAGTCGTTAGCTGCATAAAGACACCTATCCACCCCATACAATCAGCAAGACTTTAACTTGTAACATGGCGAAGACCAAAGAGCTGTCCAACGACACAAGAGAGAAAATTGTACACCTCCACAAGGCTGGAAAGGGCTACGGAAGCAATTGCCAAGCAGCTTGGTGAAAAAAGGTCCACTGTTGGAGCAATCATTAGAAAATGGAAGAAGCTAAACATGACGGTCAATCTCAATCGGAGTGGAGCCCCATGCAAGATATCACCTCGTGGGGTCTCAATGATTCTAAGAAAGGTGAGGAATCAGCCCGGAACTACACGACAGGAGTTGGTCAATGACCTGAAAAGAACTGGGACCAACGTTTCCAAGGTTACTGTAGGTAATAACTAAGACGTCATGATTTGAAATCATGCATGGCACGAAAGGTTCCCCTGCTTAAATCAGCACATGTCAAGGCCCGTCTTAAGTTTGCATATGACCATTTGGATGATACAGCGGAGTCATGGGAGAAAGTTTTGTGGTCAGATGAGACCAAAATAGAACTTTTTGGTCATAATTCCAATAAGCGTGTTTGGAGGAAGAAGAATGAAGAGTACAATCCGAAGAACACCATCCCTACTGTGAAGCATGGGGGTGGTAGCATCATGCTTTGGGGGTGTTTTTCTGCACATGGGACAGGACGAGTGCACTGCATTAAAGAGAGGATGACTGGGGCCGTGTATTGTGAGATTTTGGGGAACAACCTCCTTCCCTCAGTCAGAGCATTGAAGATGGGTCGTGGCTGGGTCTTCCAACACGACAACGACCCAAAGCACACAGCCAGGAAAACCAAGGACTGGCCCTGTAAGAAGCATATCAAGGTTCGAGCATGGCCCAGCCAGTCTCCAGACCTGAACCCAATCGAAAATCTTTGGAGGGAGCTCAAACTCCGTGTTTCTCAGCGACAGCCCAGAAACCTGACTGATCTAGAGAAGATCTGTGTGGAGGAGTGGGCCAGGATCCCTCCTGCAGTATGTGCAAACCTGGTGAAAAAATACAGGAAACGTTTGACCTCTGTAATAGCAAACAAAGGCTACTGTACCAAATATTAACATTCATTTTCTCAGGTGTTCAAATACTTATTTGCCGCTATATCACACAAATAAATTGTTAAAAAATCATGCATTGTGATTTCTGGATTTTTCTTTTTAGTTTATCTCTCTCACAGTGGACATGCACCTACGATGAGAATTTCAGACCCCTCCATGATTTCTAAGTGGGAGAAATAGCAAAATAGCAGGGTGTTCAAATACTTGTTTTCCCCACTGTATGTGTGTGCATGTAGGGGATGAACTACTTGTATGTGTGTATGTGTATGTGTGTGTGTGTGTGTAGAGGATAAATGACCTTAATGTGTGTGGAGGAGATAAACTCTATTATGTATGTGTGTATGAGAGTGTGTAGGGGGTAAGGGTTAGGGTGCGTGTGTGTTGGGGATGAGCTACCTGTGTGAGTGTGTGTAGGGGATAAACTGTGTGTGTGTGTGTGTGTGTAGGTGATAAACTATGTGTGAGTGTGTGTAGGGGATAAACTATGTGTGTGTGTGTATGTGTGTAGTGGGTTCGAGTTAGGGTTAGGGGTGAGGGTGTGTGTAGGGGATGAACTACGTGTGTGTGTGTGTGTGTGCGCATAAGTGTGTGAGTTGGGGGTTAGGTTCAGGGGTTAGGGTGTGTGTGTGTAAGGAATGAACTACCTGTGTGTGTAGGGGATGAACTGTGCGTATGTGTGTGTGTATATAAGTGTGTGAATTGGGGATTAGGTTTAGGGGTTAGGTTGTGTGTGTGTGTGGAGGGGATAAACTATATGTGTGTGTGTGTGTGTGTGTGTGTGTGTGTGTGCGTATGAGTATATTTGTAGTGGGTTAGGGTTAGGGGTTAGGGTAAGTATGTGAGTCAGGGGTTAGGTTTAGGGGTTAGGCTCTGTGTGTGTAAGGAATGAATTATCTGTGAGTGGGTATGCGTGTGTGTGTATGGGGTTAGGGTTAGGGGTTAGAATGTGTGTGTGTTGGGGATGAACTTCTCATGTGTGTGTAGGGCAGGGCTGTTAAATTAGTTTTCCATTTGGGCCACATTTCGAATCCAAGACCTTAAGTTGGGCCACAAATTTTCCTCACTTACTAACAAGTGGTCATTTTTCAGTAATTACATATAATAATAATAATAGATTCATACATCTATTATTATAGAATAAAACAAATACAGTAATACAGTTAAATAAATAAAATTCTGAAATAAAATAAGGCTGTCTCAAATAGGCACTTAAGCTCAATATAGCAATTACTGATAACATGACCATGTGACCATCAGCCAACCAGAAACACATTTGTTCAGCTTGCCTCGCGTTGCATAGCAACCAGAGACGCGCTCAGACTTGTCGCTCCGTGCCAAACGGCACAGACAGACACCGAAACAGCAGATTACACTGAAACGAGCCACTGGAATTGTTGCAGCACTCGGATAATGTAACTAATGTGACTTTAGTTCATCGTTTTCTTTATTTAAACAATGTTTATTTAACATTTCACCAGACTGGAACATGCTCATAATTAATTGCATTAAACTTTTTAATGCGTTAAATTGCGGTATAATTAATTAATCGGATTAACATGTTAAAATCACAGCTCTAATTCTAACATATTTATTGATATTTGATAAACTAAAATGCATAGATCTATATAATGTTCTGGAGACTGTGACAGTGAACGGTATTTTATTTTTCAAGCGCAACATCACCTCTGCTGCATCTGAGCCGCAGCCTGGCCTGGTGTAGGGGATGAACTATGCATAGGTATGTGTATATAACTGTGTGAGTTGGGGGTTAGGTTTAGGGGTTAGATCAGGGGTCTCAAACTCGCGGGCCAAATGCGGCCCGCCGGACACTAGTTTGAGGCCCCCGCCTTGATATGAAAGTTTAATGTTAGTGCGGCCCGCGCGAGTTTAGTACGGTGCCCGAGAACCCTCAATGCTGCAAATAAAGAAACGCTGCAAACAAAAAGAAACAGCGCTGCAAATAAAAGGAAACTCCACACCGGAAGTGAATTACCGGGGACTGTTATTGGCGGTGCACCTGTAGTTTTTTATGTGAGCGAAGAAGAAGAATACGAAGGAAAAGGAGGTGTTGTAAAGCAGAAGTAATTAGGGGGCAAATAATTGTTTTTCCAATAGGTGCCGCTATATGACCATTATGGAAGGTTATGCAAGGATGATTGATGAAGAAAACTGGAGGTCCCGCGCATGTGCAGTTTTTTTTTTTTAAACTTTATTTAACACACAGGTTGTTGTTCTCCCCGTGACTGAGAAGGATCTGTGTGTTGTGGTCATTTTCATTGGCAAGTTAACACACATGATGTTACACGCGCGCAAGAACGGGGAAAATGAGTGCGAAGAGGCTAACATGGAGCTAACACTATTACATACGCACACAAGCGAAGTTTTATGTGTGTATCCGTGTTAGTGTTAGCTTCATGTTAGCCACTAGCCTAACTTCATTTTTTTTTTATTTAATTAACTTAATATTAAATGGCCACCACAAACACTTTGTATTTCCATGGTTTCTGACCTTCAACCAATCACTAACTGTGCCGTGCTGACATCATATGCAGACGCAGGACCCTACCTACCAGCGGAAATGACGTCTTTGTACGTCAGCTGAACACTAAAACTGGACCTTCAACACCACAGTGGAATTATATATATTACATATATGTATATTACATATATATTATATATATTATTGGCGATGAGCACAGACAATTTCAGGAAAAGTGTGGAAAACCTGATGAGGCCCAGCCTCAACCAGACCCTAGCTCCAGTGGCCCCCAGGTAAATTGAGTTTGAGAACCCTGGGTTAGATTGTGTGTTTATATAGGGATTGAACTACTTGTGTATGTGTTTGGGGTTAGGTTGTGTGTATGTGTCAGGGATGAAACATGTATGTGTGTGTGTTTGTGTGTGTGTGTAGGGGAAACTACCTGTTTGTGTCTGTGTGGAGGGGATAAACAATATGTGTGTCTGTAGGGGGTTAGAGTTAGGGGTTGTAGTGTGTGTGTGTGTATGGGATAATTTACCTTCATCTGTGTGTGTAGGGGATAAAATATGTGTGTGTGTGTATGAGTGTGTGTGTAGTGGGTTAGGATTAGGGGTTAGGGTGTGTGTGTGTGTTGGGGATGAACTACGTGTTTGTGTGTGTGTAGGGGATTATAGTTTTTTTCTGATAGCTTAGATGCAATTTTTTGAAACTTTTGGCTTTTTTTGCAAAACTCTACACACAAATCACAAAACCTTTCACCATAGCAAAACACATTAGATTACTTGCAAAAGCATATTTTTGCACTAATTGCATAAACACTTTTTGCTAAACTGTTCACACTCTTTCAAAAATAGTATTTTTGTATCCGATGGTGCACACAAGCTATAATATCAGTAAGCACACAAAGCAGCCACTGCACACTGGCAGTAACAATGAAAAACTCATTTGGCTTTTGCTTATCCTGTGTGCAGGGCATATCGGTTTTCAGTACCTTATACAGTAACACACAGGGGTCAAAGTGTATGGATATTTATTTACACACATCAAAATACGTAAACATAAAGTGTGTTTTTCAAGTCAAGGCACAAAAAAAAAACAATTGTGAATGGTAATGGAGAATATCACTGAGGAAAAAAAAAACAGTCTTGTCTTCTTACGGGGTCTGGCCACAAAATTTCATCAACATCACATGCAATGTCTTCCATTGCTAGGCAGCGGGGATAATATCTCCTTGAGTGTCGTATCCAGGCCTGACATGATACCTGGTCAATGTCTCCGCATGCCTCCTCCATTGCCTCTTAGAAGGGCTATGCGCTGATGGGGGCGACAGTCATAGACCTTCGCCAAGCGCCAAGAAGAGAAGAACTCTTCAATTAGATTCAGGAATGGAGAGTAAGGGGGGAGGTAGACCACAATGAAGAGTGGGTGATTGATAAACCAGTTACGGACCAGAACAGCGTGGTGGAAACTAACATTGTCCCATATGACGACATACCTGGTCTGCTCTGGTCTCTGAATGAGAGTGACTATTTCATGCAGGGTGTCCAGGAATGTAAGAATGTGTGCAGTGTTGTATGGGCCCAGATTTGCATGATGGTGAACAACACTGTTTTGGCTGATGGCTGCACACATGGTAATGTTTCCACCACGCTGTCCTGGGACATTGATTATGGCACGTTGTCCAATAATGTTCCTTCCCCGTCTTCTTGTCTTGCTGAGGTTAAAGCCTGCCTCATCTACAAAAATCAGCTCATGACCCATGGCATCTGCCTCTAGCTCCATCACTCTCTGGAAAAGACAAAACAAATGCAGCACAGCAGGCCCATGCACAGCACACAGTATGCAATTCCAGATTCAGTACCAATGATAAGCTTACCTGCACAAATTCATACCGCAGTTGTTTTACACGTTCACTGTTTCTTTGAAATGGGACCCTATAGATCTGCTTCATCTTTATTTGGTTGCGTGGCAGTAAAGCGAGATAATGCAGAGATGCTCACATTATTTATGTCCCCGAATGTTGTGTCATCCTCTCGTATGTGCTGCTGTATTTCTTGTAGCCTTATTGAGTTGTTTGCCAACACCATATTCACTATGTAGGTCTCTTGTTCAGCTGTGAATAGTCTTCTTCTGCCCCCAGCTACAGGTCGTCTAACAATTCTGTAAAGTAACAATTTCAGTATTTTTACAGTAAATGTACAGTATTGTTTCTCAAAAGGATATGACACTACTGAATTACAGTATACATAATGTAAAACTTAGTATGAAGAAGATACTGTACTCACTGATTCTCATTTTGAAATGTTATGATGCCTGCTACAGTGTAGCGGCTCAGGTTGGGTTGAACCCGTTGGCCAGCTTCCCTTAGGCTCATGCCATGGTTGATGACATGGTCCACTATTGTAGCTCTGATGACATCAGTGATTCTATTTCTTACTCGTACTCCTTCCCCTTCCTCTCCTCGTTCTCCTTGTGCTTCTGCAACTACTCGTCCTCTTCCTCTAAGCACACCTCGTTGTCCTCTTCCTCTAAGTGCTCCTCCGCCTCCTTGCTGTCCTCCTCTCCCTCTTGCTTCTGCACCTCCTCGTCCTCTTCCTCCAAATTAATTTCCTTGTCCACGTCCTCATCCTCCTGCTTCTTCACCTCCACGTCCTCTTCCTCACCCTCCTCTTACTCTTTTTTCTCCTTCCATTATTCTCCACACAAAAGGCTTACCTGTGGCTTATTTATAGTGCTCAGGCTGATTGCAAAGTAAAATAATTATAGATAATAGTTTTCACATGTGACAGTGTGGCCTGACAGTTGGCAAAATTGTGTAAATAATAGCCATAAATATGTATAGTTTTGACAGGAGTGTGTAGATCAGCTGGAAATTGAGTGTAAAGCAGTGAGCTGTGTTTACAGCTTTGCAAAAAGAGTGCTGTGCAGTAAATTATATTTACACATACACAAAGTGTTTGTTACGAAATTGCAAACTAAGTGCAAAGCAGCATTTGTGCTTTCAGTTTTGCAAACTCTGTGAAGGGTTTTGTGATAAATATTAATTGTTTTAGAAATTGTGCTATAAGAATCAATGTAAGTGTTTAAGCCATCAGAAAGAACTGTAACTAGGCTTAGGTTGTGTGTGTGTATAGGGGATACACTACCTGTTTGTGCCTGTGTGTAGGGGATAAGCTGTGTGTGTGTATGTATTAGTGCCTGCGTAGGGGGTAGGGTTAGGGGTTGGGGTGTGTGTGTGTGTAGGGGATGAAATACTTGTATGTGTATGTGTGTTGGGTATGAATTACCTGTGTGAATGTGTGTAGGGGATAAGTTAGGTATATGTGTGTGTGGAGGGGATAAATTTCTTTTATGTGTGTAGTGGATGAACTACCTGTATGTGTGTAGGGGACGAACTGTGTGTGTGTGTGCACAAGTATGTGAGTCGTGGGCTAGGTTTAGGGGTTGGGGTGTGTGTGTGTGGGGGGGGTGAACTATATGTGTGTGTGTGTGTGTGTGTGTAGGGGGTTAGGGCTAGGGGTTAGGTTGTGTCTTTGTAGGGGATGAACTGTGTGTGTGTGTAGGGGATAAACTACCTGTAAGTGTGTGTGTAGGGGGTTAGGGTTAGGGGTGTGTGAGTGTGTGTGTGTGTTTAGATGAACTACCTGAGTGTGCGTAGGGGATGAACTATGCAAGTGTGTGTGTGTGTGTAAGTGTGTGAGTTTGGGGTTAGGTTTAAGGGTTAGATTGTGTATGTAGGGAATGAACTACCTGTAGGGAATGTGTGTGTAGGGAATGTGTGTGTGTATGTGGAGGGGATAAATTACCTATATGTGTGTGCAGGGGATAAACTATATGAATGTGTGTGTGTGTGTGTAGTGGGTTAGGGTTAGGTTTAGGGGTTAGGGTCTGTGTAGGGCAGGGATTCCCAAAGAGTGGCCACTAGGGCGTGCGCAAGCTAAAAAATGTAATGGCGGTCTGGAGTGTTTTTAATAAAGTTTTTTCAAAGTGGGAAAACAGAATAAAGACGTCTAAATAAACGTTTTATTTGTCACATTGAATGGATATTCAACATCCTGTTATACATCTTGTCTCTGTTTAGACATGCTGGTTTAACACTTTTTTTTGGTGCGTCGTTATTTTTGCATCAGGTGACACACAGTCGAGTCCAGTTTTTGTATGTGTGTGTGTGTGTGTTTTTGTGTGCGTGTTTGTGTATGTGTGTATGCATGTATGTGCATGTTTGTGTGTGTGTCTGTGTTTGTGTATGTGTGTGTGTATGTGTGTGTGATTATGATGACCTGCATTCTATCAGTCTGATTAATCATAGTGTCCGGGTGGTCAAGTGTTTAAACATGTTAACGAGCACCTGACTTAACCTTAACCTTAGAGGCTGCTCATGTCAATTACAGCAAGTTTCTCTACAAAGTTGGAAAAATCACGTGTGTACATTATAAATTCTGGCCAGAAGAAGAGTAGAAAGAGAAGAATTCTAGATTTTATTTTACACTCTGTCACCCACTGAAGCACCAGCATTCTGTCCCATAGGCTTCCATTATAAACTAACAAAAATTATCATGGTCATTAATCAGTGATTGATCAAAACTATTAAAACATGGAACAGTACATTGATACACAAGATATGTGTCTACAGTTTAAATGCAGTGTCTAGGCGGCAGCACGGTGTCGCAGTGGTCAGCCCTGAGTGAATGTGTGTGATGGTAGACTGGTGACCTGTCTGGGGTGTTTCCTGCCTCTCACCTGAAGTACACTGGGATTGACTCCTACGCTAACTAGGGATGGGAATTGATAAGATTTTAAAGATTCAGATTCCATTATTGATGCTGCTTAACAATACGATTCTTTATCGATTCTCAGTGATTCTAATTTCGGAAAGAATGAGGTTTGATTAGGATAAAATTTGTTTACTTGGAAGTCACGACCTTACAAACTCAACAGCGAGGTGAAAAGAGCCCAAAACCTAGATAAAGTGTTAACTGTGGAAATATGTAACTGTGAAAATACACAAGAATGTGGAACATTCTACTAACACGATGTCTGTGTAGATTCTCACTCATCCAGGTCATTGTAGTCAAGGGGTTTTTAAAAAGTAGGCAACTGGACTTTTTCTTTGAGCTTGAAGACGTTTCACCTTTCATCCGAAAGGCTTCTTCAGTTCTAGCCTGATGATGGAAACCAGGAGCTATATCTCTGGATCACAGAGGGTGGAGCTATAGACCACACCTCCCATCCCATAACCCTTACAAAGGGTCACCCTTTGTGACCCTTTGTTATGGGATGGGAGGTGTGGTCTATAGCTCCACCCTCTGTGATCCAGAGATATAGCTCCTGGTTTTCATCATCAGGCTAGAACTGAAGAAGCCTTTCGGATGAAAGGTGAAACGTCTTCAAGCTCAAAGAAAAAGTCCAGTTGCCTACTTTTTAAAAACCCCTTGAATTCTACTAACACATTTTTCCTAATAGAAATAAAAAAAATCTCCTTTTTAAAAGGATATATGAGCTGACTACACACTCAAAAATAACTAAAGAGTTGTGTAGTGCAATCTGAAAATACAATGAAGAATTACAATTCTTTTGCAGAAAAATAAAGATGTCTTGTTTTTCAAGAAGGATACGTAACCGTAGAGCTGATAGCTTGGCTACTGCAGCTGCTGCTGGGTTGAGATGTGTCCGAAGCGTCAAAAACATGACACTCCATAAATGTTATTCCATGTTTGTGCATATTTGTCCTGTTCCCTCCCGACGCGGTTATGTAATTTTTAAATGACTGCAAGTCGCCTTGTTTCCATCCTTTTTTCATAAAGTGAAGCCAAACTTTTGGAGCTTTTGAATCTGGTGGGCGCCATTGTTGTTGTTTACGACACGCTAAACCGGCATAACGTCATCATATAATTAGTTGTGCTTACTGGAATCGAGTAACCTACGAGCGTGTGTAACGCTAAGTTACACACGCTCGTAGGTTACGTGATGTAGATTCGTGCTAGTTATAATCAATAAAAGAATCATTAGATAAACTGCCAAACGATTCCATGGAATTGAAACACATGGAACCTTTTGATTCCCATCCCTAACCCATGACACTAGTGAGTAGAGAAAATGAATGAAGTCTGGAGGTGAAAGTATGCCCCAAGCAGCAGTTGGCAGTCCATTCATTCTCTATGAGAAACCTTGCGCAATTTGTATTTTACAGATAAAAGTAATAGCACACTATTTCTGATCAAGACATGGTTTGATATATAGTTCTCTTGGGTCCTTTCAAAGCTGTAGGATGAGTTTGGGGCTTGAAATCCATTTGGAAGAGGAATAACTATAGGGCTCTAATAATATAACACAGTCTGTATAATGAGTAACTGATGTGTTAAATCAGTTTTTTTATGATAATACTTCTGTATTTTTATTTCAGTAATATTTTCAATGTGTTCTTCTTATTGAGTATTTTTGATGACAGTATTTGTGTTTCTACTTAAGTCAAGTATACGTATTTACCTCCTTTGTTTTGCTTATTGTACTAAAATTGTACTTTTAATTATCTAAAAGTAAAATAGTTGTTTCACCACTGACAGTCAGTCAGTCATTTTCTATACCTGCTTATTCCTCATTAGGGTCGCAGGGGTCTGCTGGAGCCTATCCCAGCGCGTTATGGTGAGAGGCAGGGATACAACCCAGATGGTCGCCAGCCAATCGTGGGGCACACACACCATTCACTCACACACTCCACACAGAAAGGTCCCAGACCCAGGACCAAGGAGGTCTTGAACCTTCTTGCTGTGAGGCAACAGCGCTAACCCCTGCGCCTCCGTGTCGCCCCACCACTGACAGATCATTGTTATTATTCACATCTGTGTGTGTGTGTGCTGTGGATCAGCTGTTTTGTCAGTTGTTGGATGAACCAGCAGATGTCAGCAGAGTTCCATCATCTGCACGGAACCTTCAACCGGCTCAAACCTCTCAAACTCCTTCTGCTGCTCCTCCTCCTCCTCCTCCTCCTCCTCCTCCTCCTCCTCCTCCTCCTCCTCCTCACAAGTGTTTAATCATTCTTATTCGTGCATTTTTTATTTGCAGCATGGAAATAAAATCCTGGACTAAAAATAGTCACATTTGAACAATTTTGGTGGTTTGGCTGGAACTCTACAACATCACAGTACCCCCTCGTGTATTTTTGTACATTTCTGTTGTATTATTTTGGTTTGTTGATAGTTTTGGTTGTGTTACAGCTTTTGACAGGATTTGAATTTTTTAAAGCCATTGCCTTTTACTCTTACATGTCTTTTATACTCTCCGGACAATTTTTGCACCCTTTCAACACCCTTTCAAAAATGAATAATTTGGAATACGTTGGTATAGAAAATGACTGACTGATACTGTACTCAAAAATAATAAGAAGAAACAACAGTTAGTGTGTTTCTGCACCTGCTGCTGTCACAGTCACAGATAAACATGCAGCTTGGCTAGGGAGTCATTTCATTAGTGAACAGAGAAGGACAAAGAAATGAAAGATGCATTTTAGTCATCTGAAAGTGGAGAGAACACAGAGGATCCTGCCCATCCCAACATAACCTTTTATTTTGAAATTGTTTAATTAATAATGTCACCTGACCACATCAGCAGTTAAGTCATCAGTTGGACAATTGAGTGAAATAGTCTTGTGTTTTGTATGTGTGTAGGTTATGTTTTTTGAGAGCATTAATATTTTATGTAATAAGTTTCAGTTGAACAATTCAAAGACAGAAACGTGACAGTTTCGCTGATGTATATTTGCCAGCGTGTATTTTATTTCAGTGTTCATGGTGGTCATGGGCATCTGTAAGACAGAAAACCGCTGTAATAAAAGCTTTGAAGCATCAGTTGGAGTGTGGCACATTTATGAACCAGTGAAGAAAAGTTGGGAGCAGCTATAAGGAGGTCAGCAGAATTCATTATTGTACAATAAGAGGCAGCATTTATTCATATAAACACACAATAAAGAATCTAATCTAAATAGTTCTTTATAGAATATATAGAACAATTAGTTCAAGACACAACAGTTTCAGTGCTCCAGTGAGGCTAAATCAAATCAAACACTTTATTTTGGCATCCCAGTGGCACAACATTTATATGATGTCACAATGCTAATCGATAAACTGTGAAATTTATCGATTTATCGATTAAACTGTGAAAACTGTGAAACTAAATTATACTGAAAAACACTAAAGCTAATGGATAAATATACAACCTGTGAAGGTTGTCTCTGTCTTACACTCAACAGTAGCAACATAAGAATTGTTTGTGATCTGCCGAAGAAGAAGAAGAAGAAGTGCTCAGCTCCTCCTCCAGGCTGCAGCTCTTCATGTGTTTATCGATTTGTAGCATTTTGCTGTAAATGCTTTTATGTGTTTTCATTCAAGAATGTTTCTGTTGTTGTATTAGTATTGCAGTGTCGACGACATTGGCAAAAGAAGCTTCACATTTAGGCATCATTAAATAATCAGCACCATAATATAATCAGCACCTTTAATATATGTTATAAACTTTTATAATCATTTAAAAGCACCAATCAAAATGAAGCTCTGAAATGCATCAAATAAGTCATCATTTATAATTAAACCTCTGTAATTACTACACTGTGCCTCTGTAGGATTTATGCTTAACGAGGGAGGAAGTGACCAAACAGATATGGAGCTGCCTAACGAGCAGCAGCAGGAGGCGGGGCTTCCAGAGACAGATGGATGGATGTATCTCTGTCTCTCAGCTGTTTTGACAGAGAGCAGAAAATGATGATTTACTATCTGAGCATTTATTCATGTCTTGTCCCAGATGAATAAAGATCAAATTAGAGGTTTATGAGTTCTGCTGTCTATCCTGACATTTATATGAGCTCTGGGCTCAGCGCTGTGATTTATGTTTACAGTACCGCAGGGTGGAAGACAAAATAAATGAAGTCACCTGAAATCATATTCTAATGCTCCACTAACAGCAGTACAGACGCACACAGAGGAGGAGGTCAGAGGTCAGCTGTTAAACCTCTGCACTTATAATTTGTGCCAAAACATTTGTTTTATAAAGAAAATACGAGTCCAACCTGTTTAATAAAAAATAAACCGTCAATACTGAAAGAAACAGCTGAGATTTCAGATCAGTCTCAGAGGGAAATGCCAACAGTTGTTTATGTAGGGAAGTACACTGTCAGCATTTCCCTCTAAGACTGAGCTGAAATCTCTTTTAAATATATAAAAGTATTCTTCATATTCTCTTCATGTGACATTAGAGTCCTTACAGTGTTGTTGTTTTTAGGTTAGTAGTTTTTATACAATCAGAATTCAGCTAGCTTGTGTTGCTAGGCTGTATGAAATTTGCCAGTGACCTTCAGAATCAACAATTCTGGCGTATGAACAATGTAAGTAAACCGGCACATATAGTTGATAGACAGTTGTGGTAGCAAATCAGATCATGAGTTGTTGACTGTAGGCCTTTTAGCTGACCTCATGTTGAATGTGACATGTACGCATCCTGTGATTGGATATTCACTCGTTCAACAGAGTTTGTTGTGAGCGGTTGTGAGGCAGTGCTATGAAAGTCAGAGCGACATTGGTTAGCAGAGAAATGTTTACCGTATTTTCTGGACTATAAGTCGCTCCGGAGTACAAGTCGCACCAGCTATAAAATGCATAATAAAGAAGGATAAAACTTATATAAGTCGCACTGGAGTATAAGTCGCATTTTTTGGGGAAATTTATTTAATAAAATCTATTTAAAATTTAAATGACGAACAATTTAATATAAAAAAAGAGGCAACACCAGGCTGAACTGTATGCTTACATTACATGACACAACTGAGAACGTGTCTGGTATGTTAACAGAACATATTGAGAGTTATTCCGATAACTATAGCATCAATAACATGCTAAGAAGTTTACCAAAACCATCCGTGTCACTCCAAATACCCGCTAACTAAAATCCAATTCTTCATCCTCTGTTTCGCTTTTCGTCAACTCCAATAACTCCGGAGGTAGAAGACGCAGCGTTTCCTCTTCTACGTCACTGATGTCAGACGTCATCAGCGACGTACTTTCAGCTTGTAATCTGCAGAATATGATTTTCTTTTTGGTGGTTAGGCCTTTCTCAGTTGTTTTTAAAAGTTACCGCCAATGTTGAAATTATCAACACAAGCCTAGAACGCCCTCTTGCGATTTAGTGTGAAAATAACATGTGAAATAATATACTGGTAATAATGTGTTAATAATTTCACACATAAGTCGCTCCGGAGTATAAGTCGCACCCCCGGCCAAACCATGAAAAAAACTTCCCGGACTTATAGTCCGGAAGATATGGTACTTGATTTTTTAACCCACAATGGCCGGAGGAGGCAACACATTAATCTGGTTTCAGATATACTCGAAAGACCATTTTTGAGAAGGACTTTTCAAGAAAAGCTAATTAGATGTGGTTTGCCGAGCTAGCTGAACTGTCCCAGCTAGGTAAACGGTTTGTCCGCCATTTCCAATTGACCAAGCATGAGTGGTACCCCTGGTTTATGTCTTCCAAAGGGTGCTGCAAATTATTCTGCTGGGAGTGCCTTTTTATTTGTGCCCTTGTGCCATACATTAAAGCTAACCCAACCTAAACCTAATCTAAAATTAAACCTAACCTAAACTTAAACCTAAACCTAACCTTAAATCCAAACCTAACACTAAAGCTAAACCTAACCTAACGTTAAACCTAAAGCTGCCATTACAGTGAATCTATTTGCAACTTATTCCAGTACAATCTTCTTCTGTCAGTCTCCTCTGATCATGAAATTCAAACTTTATTCTTAATGTGTGAAACATCTGACTGGGAGAAGGTGGAGAAGGTGGAGGAGGAGGAGGACATTCATAATGAATGTGATCAGAGAGAGAGATGCTGCATCTAAAACTGCCAACTTCCTGCCTATGTAGTAGGCAAAAATGAGAAATCCACTGTTGTGCATGTAGGGGCTATAAATAGTTATTAGTAGTAATTAATAATTATCAAAGATGATTATTAATTATAAAAATATTAATTAAATTTATTAATTAAAAATTAATAAATTAAAAACGGGGCACCACCGGATGAACCGGACTAATAACTATAATGACCAGTCTCATAAAATTATTACCTTATAATTAGATTTATGTTAGAACATAAGTTAATAGAAGGTATAAAAAGGGAAGGTGTGAATCCGTACACTAGCCCAATCAACCAGCTCTTTGTGACAATACATGGACAAAATACAAGGAGGCTTCTCTTTAAATACACAAGAGAGTTTATTTACAAACAGTAAACACCTTACAATTAATACTGTTGTCAATATCCTCAACTATAACTAAATGAGTATGGTAACTACAAAGACAGAATAAGCTAAGTATAACAGAGAGACAAACTAAGTAAACAGTGTAAATAGACAAAACCAAGCCAACAGCAGGGGGTTGTATGTGTGGGTGTGTGTGTGTGTGTGTGTGTGTGTGTGTGTGAGTGGGCGTGTGTGGGTGAGTGCGCGCGCGTGAGGTCGCAAAATGGCGGCTACGCCGGGACAAAGTGGGACTCTCAAGATGGCGGCTACGCCAGGAACGGGTGTTACGCCACTAGTGGTCACACTGTGACAATACACCCACGGATACTTGTGTGTGAGACAAGATGGCGACTTGTCCACGACACGTAATCCGAGACAAAGAAAGCGCGGGACTATACTTACGGATACTTGTGGGTGAGACAAGATGGCGACTTGTCCACGGCACGTAATCCGAAGCAAAGAAAAGCACGGGGGCGTGCGTAGTGTGGTGCGTGTATGTGTTAATGTAAGTGTGCGAGTGTTCGTAGTAAGCGAGAGGATGGAGAGCGAAGAGGAGAGGGAGAGAGAGAGAGAGAGAGAGAGGAGAGCGAGCGAGCGGGAGAAAGAGAGAGAGAGAAGAGAGTGAGCGAGCGGACTCGGCGCTCAATCAGCTGATCACAGTAACAGAATAAACAGCGTAACGGACGCGGCGATCCGTACAAAACAACAAGTGAAAACACTAATAAAACAACAACTAATATTCACTGCCCAGAAGATAACCTCTTACTGTGACGCAGGCTGTAGTTGTGGTGGTCCAGAGTTTGTTGATCCGGGCTTAGTTGGTCCGGAGCTGCAGCACGTCCTTTGCTGACAGTCCGGGGCTAGCGGCACGCTAGTGTCCTCTCACAGTCCGTGGCTCGGAGGGAGAGGGTCGCGACAGGGATGAAAGGAGGGAAACGTTGTGTCTCAGGTGTCCTTTCATAGGTGGGCGTCGCCTACATCCGCGGGAAACAGCTTGATCCGGGGGGTGACCGTCGATCAATCGGGTAGAAGAAAGTCTCGGCCAGCGAGGATTTCTTCTTACAGGCCTTCTGGAAATGCGCGCGGTAACTATTCGCTCGGCTGCTGCTCGGAGGGGCAGGCGGGTTGAGCGAGAGTTGTGTGCTTCCGTTCGTCGCGCCCGTCAGCGCGACTGGAAAGAGCGCAGTTTGCAGGTCCTCCATGCATTTATAACCTTCGTGTCGTCACCGCCCAGTGACGCACTACAGCCAATCAGAGTCCGCTTTCTGTGGGACCCCTGCTGGGATTACCTGTGACGTAGTTGCTGGATCTGACGGAAACACGGGTGGCGCTGTTGAGTACCACCCGGGGCTCCTTTGTTTAGGGACACGTGGCAAAGGAGTTTCCTTTGTCTCAAGAGACAAAGGAACTCAAATCAGGCTTCAGGCTTGCCTGCAGGCCTGAAATTCCTCAGGGCGAGGCACAACACCACTATTTAGAACATCCGAATACCATAGTAGGCTTTCAAAACTATGCAAGTGGTACCCAGATGGTTTATGACATCTGGTCATATTTTGCAGTATGCAAGCGAACCACACTACACTATCCCAGAAGTCACTGGGAGATGTTTTATTTTAGTGTCCCGGGAAACCTGCCTGACTACTTTGGTTTTGACTAGAAATGGAGTGTAAGTGTATGACACTGATGATAGGGATGCTATACAGATTCATGTCAAAATCCTGAACTATCCCTTTAAATAAGTAATCACAGTATGATAAATATTTTCTGCAAGTTTTTTATAAAGTGACTGCAATGGTGGTTTGTGCATAGTGAGGGTAAGAGTTGGAGAGTCTATGTAGGATCTGTGAAAGTGCTCCTTCCTGCAGTGAGGTTGTTTAAGTCTCTGGCTGAAGGAGCTGCTCAGCCCACCCACGGCCTCATGTAGAGTGTGGTGGGGGTTGTCCATGATGGACATCCCAGCACGGAGCTAGACCTCTGTATCAGTTTGTCAGTGCATCCACTCCCAAAGTAGACCACTGCATAGAAGATGGCGGATGCCACAAAGAAATCGTAAAAAGTTTTTAAGAGTCCTGCGGACTCCAAAGGCCCTCAGTCTCCTCAGCGGGTGGAGTCAACTCTGGTCCTTCTTGTACAGAACATCTGTGTTTGTAGTCCAGTCCAGTTTATCGTTGAGGTGAACCTACAGGTACTTGTACGAGTCCACTATCTCTATGTCCTTTCCCTGAATTTTCACCAGTATGGCAGGGGGTGACTTCTTCCTGAAGTCTATGACCATCTCCTTTGTCTTGCTGGCCTTCATCTGCAGAGCATTGATCACACACCACTTTACAAAGTCATTGAGGACTCCCCTGTATTCATGGTTGTTCCTATCTGACATGTATCTGATGATGGCCGTATCATCCGAGAACTTTTAAACAAGGCAGTAGTCTGAATTGTAGGAGAAGCCTGAGGTGTACAGACTGAACAGAAAAGGTGAGAGGACTGTCCCCTGTGCTGCAGACTACCACATCAGACACACAGTCATGGACTCTCACATACTGTGATTTGTTGGTGAGGTCTATGGTTCAGGCTATCAGCTGCTTGTTCACTCCGGCTGCTTAACAGTGGAGGCTGGATTGTGTTGAAGCACTGGAGTCAAAAAACATGATCCTTACAGTGCTCCCCACTTGCTCCAGATGAGAGAGGAATCTGTGTAGCCAGTAGATGACAGCGTCATTCACCCCGGTGCCAGGACAGTAGGCAAACTACAGGGAGTCCAGTGCTGTACTCACCAGTGAGCGGAGGTGGTGTAGGATGAGCCTCCCCAATGTCTTCATCAGATGCAAAGTCAGGGCCACTGGTCGGTTTGTGGTTGGGCTCCCTCGGGTGCACAATCTTTGACACTGAAACCATGCAGGAAGTATTCCACAGTTCAGGAACCCTCTCCAGACTGAGGTTGTAGATGTGCAGGACCACATGTCTGGAGCTGATTCCATCTGGACCTACTGCCTTCATGATCTTCGTCTTTTTGATCTGATGTCTTACCTGATCAGCTGTGAAGCAGAAGCTCACCTAGGCCGGGGGGAAGGTGACTGAGTGGAGGCAGGGAGGTGTGAGGAGGCAGGAGGGGGGGACAGCATGTCGATGGCAGCTGGGGGGTGTGGGCGAGAGTCAAAGAGTCAAATCTGTTGAAGAACCGCTTCCCTCTGGCCCCACCTCCCTTCACAGGAACACAGAAAGTGTGATTCTTACATTTTTTTTTGTTTATATGCATATTGTGCTGTCATTTTTATGATCTGCTGTTTATGTTTATAATGCTGCAATCAGTGTGTCTCATTAGTTCCCTGAATAAATAAAAAGAATAAATATTTCTCTGTCTCCCTCGATTGTTTCTACCTTGATCCGACTGTGGTTTTGTTTGAATCTGAATGACCATCAGCAGCTGCTCAGTGTCACAGCTGAAATGAAGCTGATATGAGACAGAGGAAGATGAATTAAACATGGAGAGAGATGGAGAATTATGAGCAGTTACCGATGTGATCAGGCTGAGCATTAACAACCTTTAGAGTTTTTCACACTGAGAACTCTGAATCTAACACATGGAAACATCTAGGTTTGGTTCAGTTTGTCCAATATTAAGTAGAATTATCTTGAATGATATTTTTGTTTCTTTCATGCTTTCTTGATTTTAAAGAATTTTTTCTGGATTTGCATTTGATTTGTATTTGAATTTTATTTCAAAATTTCCTGTTGCTTTTCTGTTTCCTGTTTTTTTCTGTTTCCGGTTGTTGTTTTTTTTCCTGTTGTTTTTTCTGCTTCCTGTTTTTTTCTGTTTCCTGTTGTTTTTATCTGTTTCCTGTTATTCCTCCTGTTTCCTGTTGTTTTTTCTGTTTCCAGTTGTTCCTCCTATTTAATATTTTCTTTTCTGTTTCCTGTTGTTTTTTTTCTGTTTCCTGTTGTTCCTCCTGTTTCCTGTTGTTTTTTCTATTTCCTGTTGTTGTTCCTTCTGTTTCCTGCTGTTTTTTCTGTTTCCTGTTGTTTTTTTTCTGTTTCCTGTTGTTCCTCCTATTTTCTGTTATTTTTTTTCTGTTTCCTGTTGTTCCTCCTGTTTTCTGTTATTTCTTTTCTGTTTCCTGTTGTTCCTCCTGTTTCCTGTTGTTTTTTTCTGTTTCCTGTTGATCTGTTCTGCTGCCTGTTGTGTTTTCTGTTTCCTGTTGTTTTTTCTGTTTCCAAATGTCTTTTTTTCTGTTTCCTGTTTTTCCTCCTGTTTCTTGTTGTTTTTTTCTGTTACCTGTTGTTCCTCCTGTTTCCTGTTGTTTTCTCTGCTTCCTGTTGTTTTTTCTGTTTCCTTGTGTGTTTTTTTCTGTTTCCTGTTGATCTTTTCTGTTTCCTGTTGTTTTTTTTTCTGTTTCCTGTTGTTCTTCCTGTTTCCTGTTGTTTTTTCTGTTTCCAGTTGTTCCTCCTATTTAATATTTTCTTTTCTGTTTCCTGTTGTTTTTTTCTGTTTCCTGTTGTTCCTCCTGTTTCCTGTTGTTTTTTCTGTTTCCTGTTGTTGTTTCTTCTGTTTCCGCAACACTCCCACTCCTGCTGTTCCTCCTGTTTTCTGTTATTTTTTTTCTGTTTCCTGCTGTTCCTCCTGTTTTCTGTTATTTTTTTCTGTTTCCTGTTGTTCCTCCTGTTTTCTGTTATTTATTTTCTGTTTCCTGTTGTTCCTCCTGTTTCCTGTTGTTTTTTTTCTGTTTCCTGTTGATCTTTTATGTTTCGGGTTGTCTTTTTATGTTTCCTGATGTTTTTTTTCTGTTTTGTGTTGTTTTTTTTTGTTTCCTGTTGTTTTTTTCTGTTTCCTGTTGATCTGTTCTGCTGCCTGTTGTTTTTTCTGTTTCCTGTTGTTTTTTCTGTTTCCAAATGTCTTTTTTTCTTTCCCGTTTTTCCTCCTGTTTCCTGTTGTTTTTTTCTGTTTCCTGTTTTTCCTCCTGTTTCTTGTTGTTTTTTTTCTGTTACCTGTTGTTCCTCCTGTTTCCTGTTGTTTTTTTATGTTTCCCGTTGTCTTTTCTGTTCCCTGTTGTTTTTTTCAGTTTCCTCTTGTTTTTTTTCCTGTTGTTCCTCCTGTTTCCTGTTGTCTTTTCTGTTTCCTGTTGTTCGTTCTGTTTCCTGTTTTTTCTGTTTCCTGTTGTTTTTTCTGTTTCCTGCTGTTCCTTCTTTTTCCTGTTGTTCCTCCTGTTTCCTGTTGTTCCTTCTTTTTCCTGTTGTTTTTTTCTCTTTCCTGTTTCCTGTTGTTCCTCCTGTTTCCTGTTGTTTTTTTTGTCTCTTTCCTGTTGTTCCCCCAGTTTCCTGTTGTCTTTTCTGTTTCCTGTTGTTTTCTCTGCTTCCTGTTGTCTTTTCTGTTCCCTGTTGTTTTTTCTGTTTCCTGTTGTCTTTTCTGTTCCCTGTTGTTTTTTCTGTTTCCTGTTGTTCCTCCTGTTTTCTGTTGTTTTTTTTTCTATTTCCTGTTGTTCCTCCTGTTTCTTGTTGTTTTTTCTGTTTCCTCGTGTTTTTTTTCTGTTTCCTGTTGATCTTTTCTGTTTCCTGTTGTTTTTTTTCTGTTTCCTGTTGTTCCTCCTGTTTCCTGCTGTTTTTCTGTTTCCTGTTGTTTTTTCTGTTTCCCGTTGTTCCTCCTATTTCCTGTTGCCTTTTCTGTTTCCTGTTGTTCCTCCTGTTTGTGTTGTTTTTTTCTGTTTTCCGTTGATCTTTTCTTTCCTCTTGTTTTTTTGTTTCCTCTTGTTCCTCCTGTTTCCTGTTGTTTTTTATGTTTCCCGTTGTTTTTTCAGTTTCCTGTTGTTCCTCCTGTTTCCTGTTTTTTTTTTTTTCCTGTTTCCTGTTGTTCCCTGTTTCCTGTTGTTTTTCTGTTTCCTGCTGTTCCTTCTTTTTCCTGTTGTTCCTCCTGTTTCCTGTTGTTTTTTCTTTTTCCTGTTGTTCCCTGTTTCCTGTTTTTTCTGTTTCCTGCTGTTCCTCCTTTTTCCTGTTGTTCCTCCTGTTTCCTGTTGTTTTTTATGTTTCCCGTTGTTTTTTCCGTTTCCTGTTGTCACCCGTTTCCTGTTGTCACCCGTTTCCTGTTGTTTTTTCTGTTTCCTGTTGTTCCTCCTGTTTCCTGTTGTTTTTTTTAATTTTCCTGTAGTTGTTTTTTTTCTGTTTCCTGTTGTTTTTTCTGTTTACTTTTGTTCCTCCTGTTTCCTGTTGTTTTTTTTCTGTTTCCTGTTGTTCCCCCTGTTTCATGTTCTTTTTCCAGTTTCCTGTTGTTTCTGCTGTTTCCTGTTTTTCCTCCTGTTTCCTGTTCATCTTTTCTGTTTCCTCTCTTCTTTTTTTGTTTCCTGTTGTTCCTCCTGCTTCCTGTTGTTTTTTCTGTACCCTGTTGTTTTTTTCTGTTTCCTCTTGTTATTTTTGTTTCCTGTTGTTCCTCCTGTTTCCTGTTGCCTTTTCTGTTTCCTGTTGTTGTTTTTTCTGTTTCTGGTTGTTTTTTTTCCTGTTGTTTTTTCTGCTTCCTGTTTTTTTCTGTTTCCTGTTGTTTTTATCTGTTTCCTGTTATTCCTCCTGTTTCCTGTTGTTCCTCCTGTTTTCTGTTGTTTTTTCTGTTTCCTGTTGTTGTTTTTTCTGTTTCCTGTTGCCTTTTCTGTTTCCTGTTGTTCCTCCTGTTTCCTGTTGTTTTTTTTGTTTCCTCATGTTTTTTTTCTGTTTCCTGTTGATCTTTCATGTTTCCTGTTGTCTTTTTATGTTTCCTGATGTTTTTTTCTGTTTTGTGTTGTTCCTCCTTTTTACTGTTGTTTTTTATGTTTCCCGTTGTTTTTTCTGCTTCCTGTTGTCTTTTCTGTTCCCTGTTGTTTTTTTTCAGTTTCCTCTTGTTTTTTTTGTTTCCTGTTGTTCCCCCTGTTACATGTTCTTTTTCCAGTTTCCTGTTGTTTCTGCTGTTTCCTGTTTTTCCTTCTGTTTCCTGTTCATCTTTTCTGTTTCCTCTTGTTTTTTTTGGTTTCCTGTTGTTCCTCCTGCTTCCTGTTGTTTTTTCTGTACCCTGTTGTTTTTTTTCTGTTTCCTCTTGTTATTTTTGTTTCCTGTTGTTCCTCCTGTTTCCTGTTTCCTTTTCTGTTTCCTGTTGTTGTTTTTTCTGTTTCTGGTTGTTTTTTTTCCTGTTGTTTTTTCTGCTTCCTGTTTTTTTCTGTTTCCTGTTGTTTTTATCTGTTTCCTGTTATTCCTCCTGTTTCCTGTTGTTCCTCCTGTTTTCTGTTGTTTTTTCTGTTTCCTGTTGTTGTTTTTTCTGTTTCCTGTTGCCTTTTCTGTTTCCTGTTGTTTTTTCTGTTTCCTGTTATTCCTCCTGTTTCCTGTTGTTCCTCCTGTTTTCTGTTGTTTTTTCTGTTTCCTGTTGTTGTTTTTTCTGTTTCCTGTTGCCTTTTCTGTTTCCTGTTGTTCCTCCTGTTTCCTGTTGTTTTTTTTGTTTCCTCGTGTTTTTTTTCTGTTTCCTGTTGATCTTTAATGTTTCCTGTTGTCTTTTTATGTTTCCTGATGTTTTTTTCTGTTTTGTGTTGTTCCTCCTTTTTACTGTTGTTTTTTATGTTTCCCGTTGTTTTTTCTGCTTCCTGTTGTCTTTTCTGTTCCCTGTTGTTTTTTTTCAGTTTCCTCTTGTTTTTTTTGTTTCCTGTTGTTCCCCCTGTTACATGTTCTTTTTACAGTTTCCTGTTGTTTCTGCTGTTTCCTGTTTTTCCTTCTGTTTCCTGTTCATCTTTTCTGTTTCCTCTTGTTTTTTTTTGTTTCCTGTTGTTCCTCTTGTTTCCTGTTTCCTTTTCTGTTTCCTGTTGTTGTTTTTTCTGTTTCTGGTTGTTTTTTTCCTGTTGTTTTTTCTGCTTCCTGTTTTTTTCTGTTTCCTGTTGTTTTTATCTGTTTCCTGTTATTCCTCCTGTTTCCTGTTGTTCCTCCTGTTTTCTGTTGTTTTTTCTGTTTCCTGTTGTTGTTTTTTCTGTTTCCTGTTGCCTTTTCTGTTTCCTGTTGTTTTTTCTGTTTCCTGTTGTTCCTCCTGTTTTCTGTTATTTTGTTTCTGTTTCCTGTTGTTCCTCCTGTTTCCTGTTGCCTTTTCTGTTTCCTGTTGTTGTTTTTTCTGTTTCTGGTTGTTTTTTTTCCTGTTGTTTTTTCTGCTTCCTGTTTTTTTCTGTTTCCTGTTGTTTTTATCTGTTTCCTGTTATTCCTCCTGTTTCCTGTTGTTCCTCCTGTTTTCTGTTGTTTTTTCTGTTTCCTGTTGTTGTTTTTTCTGTTTCCTGTTGCCTTTTCTGTTTCCTGTTGTTCCTCCTGTTTCCTGTTGTTTTTTTTGTTTCCTCATGTTTTTTTTCTGTTTCCTGTTGATCTTTCATGTTTCCTGTTGTCTTTTTATGTTTCCTGATGTTTTTTTCTGTTTTGTGTTGTTCCTCCTTTTTACTGTTGTTTTTTATGTTTCCCGTTGTTTTTTCTGCTTCCTGTTGTCTTTTCTGTTCCCTGTTGTTTTTTTTCAGTTTCCTCTTGTTTTTTTTGTTTCCTGTTGTTCCCCCTGTTACATGTTCTTTTTCCAGTTTCCTGTTGTTTCTGCTGTTTCCTGTTTTTCCTTCTGTTTCCTGTTCATCTTTTCTGTTTCCTCTTGTTTTTTTTGGTTTCCTGTTGTTCCTCCTGCTTCCTGTTGTTTTTTCTGTACCCTGTTGTTTTTTTTTCTGTTTCCTCTTGTTATTTTTGTTTCCTGTTGTTCCTCCTGTTTCCTGTTTCCTTTTCTGTTTCCTGTTGTTGTTTTTTCTGTTTCTGGTTGTTTTTTTTCCTGTTGTTTTTTCTGCTTCCTGTTTTTTTCTGTTTCCTGTTGTTTTTATCTGTTTCCTGTTATTCCTCCTGTTTCCTGTTGTTCCTCCTGTTTTCTGTTGTTTTTTCTGTTTCCTGTTGTTGTTTTTTCTGTTTCCTGTTGCCTTTTCTGTTTCCTGTTGTTTTTTCTGTTTCCTGTTATTCCTCCTGTTTCCTGTTGTTCCTCCTGTTTTCTGTTGTTTTTTCTGTTTCCTGTTGTTGTTTTTTCTGTTTCCTGTTGCCTTTTCTGTTTCCTGTTGTTCCTCCTGTTTCCTGTTGTTTTTTTTGTTTCCTCGTGTTTTTTTTCTGTTTCCTGTTGATCTTTAATGTTTCCTGTTGTCTTTTTATGTTTCCTGATGTTTTTTTCTGTTTTGTGTTGTTCCTCCTTTTTACTGTTGTTTTTTATGTTTCCCGTTGTTTTTTCTGCTTCCTGTTGTCTTTTCTGTTCCCTGTTGTTTTTTTTCAGTTTCCTCTTGTTTTTTTTGTTTCCTGTTGTTCCCCCTGTTACATGTTCTTTTTACAGTTTCCTGTTGTTTCTGCTGTTTCCTGTTTTTCCTTCTGTTTCCTGTTCATCTTTTCTGTTTCCTCTTGTTTTTTTTTGTTTCCTGTTGTTCCTCTTGTTTCCTGTTTCCTTTTCTGTTTCCTGTTGTTGTTTTTTCTGTTTCTGGTTGTTTTTTTCCTGTTGTTTTTTCTGCTTCCTGTTTTTTTCTGTTTCCTGTTGTTTTTATCTGTTTCCTGTTATTCCTCCTGTTTCCTGTTGTTCCTCCTGTTTTCTGTTGTTTTTTCTGTTTCCTGTTGTTGTTTTTTCTGTTTCCTGTTGTTTTTATCTGTTTCCTGTTATTCCTCCTGTTTCCTGTTGTTCCTCCTGTTTTCTGTTGTTTTTTCTGTTTCCTGTTGTTGTTTTTTCTGTTTCCTGTTGCCTTTTCTGTTTCCTGTTGTTTTTTCTGTTTCCTGTTGTTCCTCCTGTTTTCTGTTATTTTGTTTCTGTTTCCTGTTGTTCCTCCTGTTTCCTGTTGTTTTTTTTCTGTTTCCTGTTGTTCCCCCTGTTTCATGTTCTTTTTCCAGTTTCCTGTTGTTTCTGCTGTTTCCTGTTTTTCCTTCTGTTTCCTGTTCATCTTTTCTGTTTCCTCTTGTTTTTTTTGGTTTCCTGTTGTTCCTCCTGCTTCCTGTTGTTTTTTCTGTACCCTGTTGTTTTTTTTTCTGTTTCCTCTTGTTATTTTTGTTTCCTGTTGTTTTTATCTGTTTCCTGTTATTCCTCCTGTTTCCTGTTGTTCCTCCTGTTTTCTGTTGTTTTTTCTGTTTCCTGTTGCCTTTTCTGTTTCCTGTTGTTTTTTCTGTTTCCTGTTGTTCCTCCTGTTTTCTGTTATTTTGTTTCTGTTTCCTGTTGTTCCTCCTGTTTCCTGTTGTTTTTTCTGTTTCCTCATGTTTTTTCTGTTTCCTGTTGATATTTCATGTTTCCTGTTGTCTTTTTATGTTTCCTGATGTTTTTTTCTGTTTTGTGTCGTTTTCTTGTTTCCTGTTGTTTTTTCTGTTTCCTGTTGATCTGTTCTGCTGCCTGTTGTTTTTTCTGTTTCCTGTTGTTTGTTTCTACTTCCTGTTGTGTTTTCTGTTACCTGTTGTTTTTTCTGTTTCCTGTTTTTCCTCCTGTTTCCTGTTGTTTTTTTTCTGTTACCTGTTGTTCCTCCTGTTTCCTGTTGTTTTTTATGTTTCCTGTTGTGTTTTCTGTTTCCTGTTATTTTTTCTGTTTCCTGTCATCTTTTCTGTTCCCTGTTGTCTTTTCTGTTTCCTGTTGTTCCTCCTGTTTCCTGTTGATCTTTTCTGTTTCCTGTTGTTTTTTCTGCTTCCTGTTTTTTTCTGTTTCCTGTTGTTTTTATCTGTTTCCTGTTATTCCTCCTGTTTCCTGTTGTTCCTCCTGTTTTCTGTTGTTTTTTCTGTTTCCTGTTGTTGTTTTTTCTGTTTCCTGTTGCCTTTTCTGTTTCCTGTTGTTTTTTCTGTTTCTGGTTGTTTTTTTTCCTGTTGTTTTTTCTGCTTCCTGTTTTTTTCTGTTTCCTGTTGTTTTTATCTGTTTCCTGTTATTCCTCCTGTTTCCTGTTGTTCCTCCTGTTTTCTGTTGTTTTTTCTGTTTCCTGTTGTTGTTTTTTCTGTTTCCTGTTGCCTTTTCTGTTTCCTGTTGTTTTTTCTGTTTCCTGTTGTTCCTCCTGTTTTCTGTTATTTTGTTTCTGTTTCCTGTTGTTCCTCCTGTTTCCTGTTGCCTTTTCTGTTTCCTGTTGTTGTTTTTTCTGTTTCTGGTTGTTTTTTTTCCTGTTGTTTTTTCTGCTTCCTGTTTTTTTCTGTTTCCTGTTGTTTTTATCTGTTTCCTGTTATTCCTCCTGTTTCCTGTTGTTCCTCCTGTTTTCTGTTGTTTTTTCTGTTTCCTGTTGTTGTTTTTTCTGTTTCCTGTTGCCTTTTCTGTTTCCTGTTGTTCCTCCTGTTTCCTGTTGTTTTTTTTGTTTCCTCATGTTTTTTTTTCTGTTTCCTGTTGATCTTTCATGTTTCCTGTTGTCTTTTTATGTTTCCTGATGTTTTTTTCTGTTTTGTGTTGTTCCTCCTTTTTACTGTTGTCTTTTCTGTTCCCTGTTGTTTTTTTTCAGTTTCCTCTTGTTTTTTTTGTTTCCTGTTGTTCCCCCTGTTACATGTTCTTTTTCCAGTTTCCTGTTGTTTCTGCTGTTTCCTGTTTTTCCTTCTGTTTCCTGTTCATCTTTTCTGTTTCCTCTTGTTTTTTTTGGTTTCCTGTTGTTCCTCCTGCTTCCTGTTGTTTTTTCTGTACCCTGTTGTTTTTTTTTCTGTTTCCTCTTGTTATTTTTGTTTCCTGTTGTTCCTCCTGTTTCCTGTTTCCTTTTCTGTTTCCTGTTGTTGTTTTTTCTGTTTCTGGTTGTTTTTTTTCCTGTTGTTTTTTCTGCTTCCTGTTTTTTTCTGTTTCCTGTTGTTTTTATCTGTTTCCTGTTATTCCTCCTGTTTCCTGTTGTTCCTCCTGTTTTCTGTTGTTTTTTCTGTTTCCTGTTGCCTTTTCTGTTTCCTGTTGTTTTTTCTGTTTCCTGTTGTTCCTCCTGTTTTCTGTTATTTTGTTTCTGTTTCCTGTTGTTCCTCCTGTTTCCTGTTGTTTTTTCTGTTTCCTCATGTTTTTTCTGTTTCCTGTTGATATTTCATGTTTCCTGTTGTCTTTTTATGTTTCCTGATGTTTTTTTCTGTTTTGTGTCGTTTTCTTGTTTCCTGTTGTTTTTTCTGTTTCCTGTTGATCTGTTCTGCTGCCTGTTGTTTTTTCTGTTTCCTGTTGTTTGTTTCTACTTCCTGTTGTGTTTTCTGTTACCTGTTGTTTTTTCTGTTTCCTGTTTTTCCTCCTGTTTCCTGTTGTTTTTTTTCTGTTACCTGTTGTTCCTCCTGTTTCCTGTTGTTTTTTCTGTTTCCTGTTGTGTTTTCTGTTTCCTGTTATTTTTTCTGTTTCCTGTCATCTTTTCTGTTCCCTGTTGTCTTTTCTGTTTCCTGTTGTTCCTCCTGTTTCCTGTTGATCTTTTCTGTTTCCTGTTGTTTTTTCTGCTTCCTGTTTTTTTCTGTTTCCTGTTGTTTTTATCTGTTTCCTGTTATTCCTCCTGTTTCCTGTTGTTCCTCCTGTTTTCTGTTGTTTTTTCTGTTTCCTGTTGTTGTTTTTTCTGTTTCCTGTTGCCTTTTCTGTTTCCTGTTGTTTTTTCTGTTTCCTGTTGTTCCTCCTGTTTTCTGTTATTTTGTTTCTATTTCCTGTTGTTCCTCCTGTTTCCTGTTGTTTTTTCTGTTTCCTCATGTTTTTTCTGTTTCCTGTTGATATTTCATGTTTCCTGTTGTCTTTTTATGTTTCCTGATGTTTTTTTCTGTTTTGTGTCGTTTTCTTGTTTCCTGTTGTTTTTTCTGTTTCCTGTTGATCTGTTCTGCTGCCTGTTGTTTTTTCTGTTTCCTGTTGTTTGTTTCTACTTCCTGTTGTGTTTTCTGTTACCTGTTGTTTTTTCTGTTTCCTGTTTTTCCTCCTGTTTCCTGTTGTTTTTTTTCTGTTACCTGTTGTTCCTCCTGTTTCCTGTTGTTTTTTTATGTTTCCTGTTGTGTTTTCTGTTTCCTGTTATTTTTTCTGTTTCCTGTAATCTTTTCTGTTCCCTGTTGTCTTTTCTGTTTCCTGTTGTTTCCTGTTTCCTGTTTTTTCTGTTTCCTGCTGTTCCTCCTTTTTCCTGTTGCTCCTCCTGTTTCCTGTTGTTTTTTATGTTTCCCGTTGTTTTTTCCGTTTCCTGTTGTCACCCGTTTCCTGTTGTCACCCGTTTCCTGTTGTTTTTCTGTTTCCTGTTGTTTGTTTCTGTTTCCCGTTGTTCCTCCTGTTTCCTGTTGTTTTTTTTCATTTTCCTGTTGTTTTTTACTGTTTCCTGTTGTTCCCTGTTTTTTCTGTTTCCTGCTGTTCCTCCTTTTTCCTGTTGTTCCTCCTGTTTCCTGTTGTTTTTTATGTTTCCTGTTGTTTTTTCCGTTTCCTGTTATCACCCGTTTCCTGTTGTCACCCGTTTCCTGTTGTTTTTCTGTTTCCTGTTGTTCCTCCTGTTTCCTGTTGTTTTTTTAATTTTCCTGTTGTTTTTTTAATTTTCCTGTAGTTGTTTTTTTCTGTTTCCTGTAGTTGTTTTTTTCTGTTTCCTGTTGTTTTTTCTGTTTACTTTTGTTCCTCCTGTTTCCTGTTGTTTTTTTTCTGTTTCCTGTTGTTCCCCCTGTTTCATGTTCTTTTTCCAGTTTCCTGTTGTTTCTACTGTTTCCTGTTTTTCCTCCTGTTTCCTGTTCATCTTTTCTGTTTCCTCTTGTTTTTTTGTTTCCTGTTGTTCCTCCTGCTTCCTGTTGTTTTTTTACTTTTCCTGTAGTTGTTTTTTTTCTGTTACCTATTGTTTTTTCTGTTTACTTTTGTTCGTCCTGTTTCCTGTTGTTTTTTTTCTTTCCTGTTGTTCCCCCTGTTTCATGTTCTTTTTCCAGTTTCCTGTTGTTTCTGCTGTTTCCTGTTTTTCCACCTGTTTCCTGTTCATCTTTTCTGTTTCCTCTTGTTTTTTTGTTTCCTGTTGTTCCTCCTGCTTCCTGTTGTTTTTTTTGTACCCTGTTGTTTTTTTCTGTTTCCTCTTGTTATTTTTGTTTCCTGTTGTTCCTCCTGTTTCCTGTTGATCTTTTCTGTTTCCTGTTGTTTTTTTCTGTTTCCTGTTGTTTCCTGTTTCCTGTTTTTTCTGTTTCCTGCTGTTCCTCCTTTTTCCTGTTGCTCCTCCTGTTTCCTGTTGTTTTTTATGTTTCCCGTTGTTTTTTCCGTTTCCTGTTGTCACCCGTTTCCTGTTGTCACCCGTTTCCTGTTGTTTTTCTGTTTCCTGTTGTTTGTTTCTGTTTCCCGTTGTTCCTCCTGTTTCCTGTTGTTTTTTTTTCATTTTCCTGTTGTTGTTTTTTTCTGTTTCCTGTTGTTTTTTCTGTTTACTTTTGTTCCTCCTGTTTCCTGTTGTTTTTTCTGTTTCCTGTTGTTTTTTTCTGTTTCCTGTTGTTCCCTGTTTCCTGTTTTTTCTGTTTCCTGCTGTTCCTCCTTTTTCCTGTTGTTCCTCCTGTTTCCTGTTGTTTTTTATGTTTCCTGTTGTTTTTTCCGTTTCCTGTTATCACCCGTTTCCTGTTGTCACCCGTTTCCTGTTGTTTTTCTGTTTCCTGTTGTTCCTCCTGTTTCCTGTTGTTTTTTTAATTTTCCTGTAGTTGTTTTTTTCTGTTTCCTGTTGTTTTTTCTGTTTACTTTTGTTCCTCCTGTTTCCTGTTGTTTTTTTTCTGTTTCCTGTTGTTCCCCCTGTTTCATGTTCTTTTTCCAGTTTCCTGTTGTTTCTACTGTTTCCTTTTTCCTCCTGTTTCCTGTTCATCTTTTCTGTTTCCTCTTGTTTTTTTTGTTTCCTGTTGTTCCTCCTGCTTCCTGTTGCCTTTTCTGTTTCCTGTTGTTTTTTTCTGTTTCCTGTTGTTCCCTGTTTCCTGTTTTTTCTGTTTCCTGCTGTTCCTCCTTTTTCCTGTTGTTCCTCCTGTTTCCTGTTGTTTTTTATGTTTCCCGTTGTTTTTTCCGTTTCCTGTTGTCACCCGTTTCCTGTTGTTTTTCTGTTTCCTGTTGTTCCTCCTGTTTCCTGTTGTTTTTTTACTTTTCCTGTAGTTGTTTTTTTTTCTGTTTCTTATTGTTTTTTTCTGTTTACTTTTGTTCCTCCTGTTTCCTGTTGTTTTTTTTCTGTTTCCTGTTGTTCCCCCTGTTTCATGTTCTTTTTCCAGTTTCCTGTTGTTTCTGCTGTTTCCTGTTTTTCCTCCTGTTTCCTGTTCATCTTTTCTGTTTCCTCTTGTTTTTTTGTTTCCTGTTGTTCCTCCTGCTTCCTGTTGTTTTTTCTGTACCCTGTTGTTTTTTTCTGTTTCCTCTTGTTATTTTTGTTTCCTGTTGTTCCTCTTGTTTCCTGTTGCCTTTTCTGTTTCCTGTTGTTGTTTTTTCTGTTTCTGGTTGTTTTTTTTCCTGTTGTTTTTTCTGCTTCCTGTTTTTTTCTGTTTCCTGTTGTTTTTATCTGTTTCCTGTTATTCCTCCTGTTTCCTGTTGTTCCTCCTGTTTTCTGTTGTTTTTTCTGTTTCCTGTTGTTGTTTTTTCTGTTTCCTGTTGCCTTTTCTGTTTCCTGTTGTTCCTCCTGTTTCCTGTTGTTTTTTTTGTTTCCTCGTGTTTTTTTCTGTTTCCTGTTGATCTTTCATGTTTCCTGATGTCTTTTTATGTTTCCTGATGTTTTTTTCTGTTTTGTGTTGTTTTTCCGTTTCCTGTTGTTCCTCCCGTTTCCTGTTGTTTTTTATGTTTCCCGTTGTTTTTTCTGCTTCCTGTTGTCTTTTCTGTTCCCTGTTTTTTTTCAGTTTCCTCTTGTTTTTTTTGTTTCCTGTTGTTCCCCCTGTTTCATGTTCTTTTTCCAGTTTCCTGTTGTTTCTGCTGTTTCCTGTTTTTCCTCCTGTTTCCTGTTTGTTACGGCTGAGGCTGTTTTGGAGTATGTGTCTCTCTCTGTGTGTGTGTGTGTGCTCGTTGTCCCGGGCCAATCAACAGATCAGGAGCACCTGTGCTTGTGGACCCTGATTGGACAGATGACAGCCCGCCCTCAGCCAATCAACCCAAGCTGCTGTATAAGAAGCCAGTGGACCCAACACTCCCCAGCCAGCTGTAGCCAGCCGAGCTCCTGTGCCTGCTTTGCTTAGAATCTGTATCGAATGTGTGTGTATTGTGACCTGCGAGGCACTAGATTTATTTTGGTATTTCCATTTCCCTTAGTTTTGTAACCTTATTAGTGGGTGCTACTTAAGTTTTGATAGAGTGTTTCTTTTGTTGTAGTGGGATTTATTTTGGTAAATTTTGAACAACTCTGTTAGAGTCCTTCTTTAGTTGTACCTTATTTTTACTTACTGCACCCTTGGAACCTACCTTGGTTGATATCTTGGAAACAAGCTCTTTAATTAAAAACAACTTTTTCTTAAACCTTACAAGACCTGGGTTATTTTATCTTACTTCCCTTTCCCCTCTACCGAGCCGGTCGTAACACTGTTCATCTTTTCTATTTCCTCTTGTTTTTTTGTTTCCTGTTGTTCCTCCTGTTTCCTGTTGCCTTTTCTGTTTCCTGTTTTTTCTGTTTCCTGCTGTTCCTCCTGTTTTTTCTGTTTCCTCATGTTTTTTCTGTTTCCTGTTCTTTCATGTTTCCTGTTGTCTTTTCTGGTTCCTGTTATTCCTCCTGTTTCCTGTTATTCCTCCTGTTTCCTGTTATTCCTCCTGTTTCCTGTTATTCCTCCTGTTTCCTGTTATTCCTCCTGTTTCCTGTTATTCCTCCTGTTTCCTGTTATTCCTCCTGTTTCCTGTTATTCCTCCTGTTTCCTGTTGTTCCTCCTGTTTCCTGTTGTTCCTCCTGTTTCCTGTTGTTCCTCCTGTTTCCTGTTCATCCTTTCTCTTGTTTTTTTGTTTCCTCTTGTTTTTGTTTCCTGTTCCCCCTGTTTCATGTTCTTTTTCCTGTTTCTGCTGTTTCCTGTTGTTTGTTCCGTTTCCTCTTGTTTTTTTGTTTCCTGTTCCTCCTGCTTCCTGTTTTTTCTGTACCCTGTTGTTTTTTTGTTTCTTCTTATTGTTTCCTGTTTTTTCAGTTTCCTGTTTTTTCAGTTTCCTGTGGTCTTTTCTGTTCCCTGTTTTTTCAGTTTCCTCTTTTTTTGTTTCCTGTTGTTCCTCCTGTTTCCTGTTTTTTTTGTTTCCTCTTGTCTTTTTTGTTTCCTGTTTTTCCTGTTTTCTGTTTCCTGTTTTTTCTGTTTCCTGCTGTTCCTCCTTTTTCCTGTTCCTGTTTTTTTCTGTTTCCTGTTGTCTTTCCTGTTCCTCCTGTTTGTGTTGCTTTTTCTGTTCTTTTTGGTTCCTGTTTCCTGTCTTTTGTTTCCCGTTTTTTCTGCTTCCTGTTTTTTCTGTTCCCTGCTGTTCCTCCTGTTTGTGTTGTTTTTTCTGTTTCCTGTTGTATTTCATGTTTCCTGTTCCTCCTTTTTCCTGTTCCTCCTGTTTTCTGTTTTTTCTGTTTCCTGTTGTTTCCTGTTTTTCTGTTTCCTGCTGTTCCTTCTTTTTCCTGTTCCTCCTGTTTGTGTTCTGTTTTCTGTTGATCTTCACTGTTTCCCGTTTTTTCTGTTCCTGTTGTCTCTTCTGTTTTCTGTTTTCGTTTCCTCTTTTTTGTTTCCTGTTCCTCCTGTTTTTTGTTTCCCGTTTTTTCTGCTTCCTGTTGTCTTTTCTGTTCCCTGCTGTTCCTCCTGTTTGTGTTTTTTCTGTTTCCTGTTCCGTTTCCTGTTCCGGTTCCTGTTGTGGTTCCCGTTTGTGAGGAGTCTGTCTTCCTGCTTCCTTACAGTGCAAATGCTTTTCTGCTTTGCTCTTGCCTCTGCTGCATTTTGCCACTTATATTTGTGCTTTTTTCTGTGGGAGATAACAAGAAATGCTCCTGGATACCTACTAATCATCAGGACTACTGTTTTTTTTTTTTTATTAATACAGTTGGATACTGTTACTTTTGGACATTTTTATGACCTTGTCATTGAGTGCGGCCTATCAGCAGCATAAGCCTGCACTATAGCAACTGGGACTGAGAAGTGCCGCTAACCAAAGCTAATTAGCAGCAAGATGCCTCCCTTCTCCGAGGACGACTACTACACACTTCTCCAGATGATAACAGTACTGGAGATGAAAGTTCAGCGGCTTGAAGTAAACTGGGAGGTAAATGGTCAATATGGGAATGAAACCACTCTTCAGATGACCCAAATCAGTGGAAAGGAGCAGGCTAACAGTCAGCTACTTAGGACCACCAAGAATCAGGACTTAACCAGCAGTCCTTCCTGGAACTCTCTTGGTGCAAAGCCAAAGCATAAAACGTGTAAAGATAAATCGCTTCCCCGCATGGAAAGCTGGCTAATAGGCAGAATCCTGCACCCAAAGACTCTTGATGAAGCTGAGTGGCCTGCATTGCCGTTGCGCAGGAGTGTTTCTTCAACACCAGTACCGAGGAGAAAACAGCCCTGGACTGTGGCTACAACAAAAAGTAAGAGCAAATCGTCCCAAAACACAGGGATTCTACTAGAGAACAGATTTGCTCCACTTTTACAAGACCCTGACTCCCCAAAAGAAAGCTCCTCTTCCAGCATAAGAGACAGGTATGAGTCTGAATAAAAAAAAATAAAATATAATAAAAGGCTGCAGGAAGAGCTAACTACCGGGCCTCAAACACTGATAGTGGGCGATGCAGCCGTGAAGGAGATAAAACACTTTTGCACCAAGAAAAACACCAAAGTACTCTGTTTTACCAATGACATGGTGTCGGATATCTCAGAAGAAGATCAGTTAATCTGATGAGAAAAAAAAAGGGTTCAATTAAAGCGGACAACTTATTAATTATAACATATCAACCTCGAAACATTCCAGTGTTTCCTTGTCTTCCACAACCAGCTGAGGAAAACTGTGAAACATTGAGTCTGGCCTTACTAAATGTTAGGTCCTTAGTGGGGAAAACCTTTTTAATTAATGATTTTATTATTCAACACAACCTTGATTTTATGTTTTTAACTGAAACATGGTTGAACCCAGATAACAGTGCAACCATGCTCATAGAGTCAACCCCTCCAAACTTCAGTTTTATAAGTGAAACTCGGGTGGGAAAGAGAGGGGGTGGAGTTGCCATATTGTTTAATGTCTCCCTCAAATGCAAACAGATGTTATATGGACATTTTAATTCATTTGAATATGTTGCCCTTCAGTTAAATTCCTCGCCCCGGGCAGTTTTTCTGAATATTTACAGGCCACCAACATATTGTTCAAACTTTTTTGATGACTTTTCTGAACTGCTGTCTGTAACCTGCATTGACTTTGACTATGTCATTATTGTTGGTGATTTTAACATTCATGTGGATAACGCTCAGGACAGCAGTGCTAAAGAACTGTGTTGTGTCCTTGAAAATTATGGATTAATTCAACATGTAACGGAACCAACACATATCAAAGGTCACACTTTGGATTTAATTATCTCTAAAGGTTTAAACATTTCTAAGGTTGAGGTGACTGATGTTGGTTTGTCTGACCATTCCTGTGTGTTCTTTAAGAGCACTTTCTCCACACATAGAAGTGTTCAAACAGAGGTAATATCAAAATGGTACATCATTGATAACACTAGAGAAATGTTTATCCAGGCTTTCTCTCCGACACCTGCCACCCCCTACACTACAGTGAATGAACTTTTAGAAAACTTCAACACTAAAGTTACAAATCTTATTGATGCCTTTGCACCGGTGAAAGTGAAGATTATCTCTGGCAAAAAGAGATCTCCATGGAGAAATGAAATGCTGGTCAGAATCGGTAAAAGAGAATGCCGGAAAGCTGAACGCAGGTGGCGAAAAACTAATCTTCAGGTGCATTATGACATCTATAAAGAGAAACTTAGGTTTTATAATCTTGAATTGAGAAAAGCAAGGCAGTCCTTTTTCTCTGACATTTGTTGTGCACAGTACTTGCCTCAAGTGCGGTACCATTAATATGTTGTGTCTTGCACTAATTCTTCAGGTAGAATTGACTATCAGAAAGAATCAATAATTATTGGAAATAATTATGTATTCATTAAAAGTTTTAGAATTTCGGGGCACCACCTCTCGGTTGAGAGGAAAGGATAGTCAATTCTCTGATTTAGTCTCATGAATTGTAATAATCTATTAATTTGGACGTCTGATTAACAATTAACTTAATAATAGAAACCAGGGTCAATTAATAGCTATTAATAGTTGAAGGATTCTGAGTTATAAAGTAGAGGTTGGCAGAATTCATTATTGTACGACATTAAAGAGGCAGAATGTATGACTCAAAAGCATTTATTCACAAAAATACAAAAGAAAAAAAAACACACAATAAACAATCTAAACTAAATGTATCTATGTACATGTGAATGATGCTGTGTGTGTGCGTGCGTGCATGTGTGTATCTGTGGGGGGGGGGACTACAAAGATGGCTGCCGTGGTGGCTGTTCTATGTAGTCCAGGCCATGTGGGGCTCTTTGTCTGTTAAGAACAAAGGGAAAATGGCTGACCGTGTTAATGTGTGTGTGAGTGTGTGTGTGTGGGCTTAATGTCACTTTGTGTGTGTTTCAAGGTATCCTGTTAAAGAATGGTTAGTATCATTCAGGTTGGGACACTAACATCAAACTAAACCTTCTTACAAACCTAAAACACAGTGAACTGTAGCCTATGATCTCATCACATTAACAAAGTTCAACAGTCTGGTTTAACGGTGTTTGTTAATGTTCTGTTCTGCCAAAGTCATGTTACCAGTGGAAAGGAAGAAGAAGGGTTGCTCTCAGGTTCTGCTTCCTTGAGTAGCTGGAGATGTTGTTGCAGCTGTGGTGTTTGTTGAGGAGTAGATCCGTTGTGGAGGTCGTGTTGCTCTTTGTTAATCCTTGTCTGGTTGTAGAACCAGGCCTGAGTTTCTTCAGTGCTGCTGGCTGGACGCCGTTGAGTCCTTGGTCACTTGCAGGTCTGGGAGACGCTGAAAGCAGCTGGATAATCCCTTTTAGAGCAGAGAAGCTGCTGAAGGCTTCTGTCCTGCAGCTTCTCCTGCTACAGAGCGGTGCTCTGCTGATGAGCAGGAGCCCGGGAGAGAGTTTGGAGCTTGCAAGTTGAAGAGACTCTGGAGTGAGAGAGAGCAAAGTCGAAGAGCATTTTGAGAGGGGAAAGGCCGGTGCCTTTATACCTCTGGTAACATTCCTTGAAGGTGTGAAACTGAGTTTCCTGTCGGAGGAAGGGTCACAAGTTCCAGGCTCAGCCAGGCATCTGGCTGAAGATGTTTATCACCTTTGTGGGCACAACACATTATCTCCAAAAACAAAAATAATTCACGTACTCTGTTTGCTACTGTCGATAGGCTAACAAACCCCCCTGTGTCAGTAGCCCCTGAACTTGTATCCACCAGAGCCTGCAATGAGTTTGCCTCCTTCTTCACTGAAAAAATTTTCAAAATTAGACAAGCAGTCACCTCCTCCATGCCAGGTACAGGATATGTGTCGTCCCAGTGTGAACTCAAAATCAATTGTGATGGCATGACAAAATTTAATCCAATCAACCATAAAAATCTGGAGGACATTATACAACATCTGAAATCCTCCTCTTGCTGTCTGGATATTCTGCCAACAAGCTTTTTTAAAAAGGTTTCTGTTACGGCAGAGGCCGTTTTGGAGTGTGTGTCTCTCTCTCTCTCCTTGTGTGTGCATCTGCTGAGTTTCCAGGCCAATCAACAGATCAGGAGCACCTGAGCTAGTGGACCCGGATTGGTCAGATGACAGCCTGCCCTCAGCCAATCAGCCCAAGCTGTCGTATAAAAAGCCAGTGGACCCAACACTCTGGAGCCAGCTGTAGCCAGCCGAGCTCCTGTGCCTGCTGCTGTTAAAACCTGTTTTGGACGTGTGAATTGTGACCTGTGAGGCACAAGTTTTCGTTTGTTGTTTCCATCTCCCTTAGTTCCTGTGTCTTTATTAATGGGTGTTTTTTTTGTTTGATTGAGTGTTTCTGTTAGTAATAGGATTTATTTTGAATAACTCTGTTAGAGTCCTTTCTAGTTTGCGTTTCATTTTTACTCCTGCACCCATAGTAATTGTCCTAATTTTGTACTGGAAACAAGCTCTTTTGTTAATTAAAACCAACTTTTTCTTAAACCTTACAAGACCTGGGTTATTTTATGTTACTTCCCTTTCCCCTCTACCGAGCCGGTCGTAACATAAAGTGGGGGCTCATCCGGGATCATAACTTTCCGTTAAAGGAGACCCGGTAATCAATTAAAAGTTGGGAAAAAATTAAATAAAAGGTAAGCTTGTTTTGTTTTTTTGGAAACAAAAAGAGAGAGAGAGATGGCTTCTTTTGATTTGGAAGGCTTCTTGGAGGATCCTACCCTTCACAAAATTGACGCCTTGAGAAAAGACCATTTAATGCAAATAGCTGTCCATTTCAACATCTCATTTTCAAAACAAATTCTAAAAAGAGAATTAAAGTCATTGATTATAGGTAAGATGGTGGAACTAGGGGTGATCGTGGTACCAGTGCTGCATGGTTCACCTGTGCCTGCGGAGGCTAAGGAGCGGCCCAGAACGCCGTTCACGCTGCCCCGCTATGATCCTCTCTCCTCGGCCAGTGCTGATTCCTTAGGTGAGGCGAGACTGAAGGTGAGGCTCGCCCGGCTCCAGATGGAGTCTCAAGAAAAAGCAGAGAGTCGGCAGAATCAGTTTAAGCTCGAGATACGCCGCATGGAGATTGAGGCTGACAAGGCAGTCCGTCTCCGTCAGCTGGAGCTAGAGGCTCAGCTGAGGGAAACCCCAGCACTGAGCGCACCTGCCGATGCAGGTACGTCACCCCCTTCCACCAGCGCTAACTTGGAACAATTCGACCTCGGTAAGCAAATATCTCTTGTTCCACCTTTTAGAGAAGCTGAAGTTGACAGTTATTTTTCTGCCTTTGAGCGCATTGCGTCGGCGCTACGCTGGCCATACAGCGTTTGGCCACTCCTGTTGCAGTGTAAAATTTATGGTAAGGCCCAAGAAGCAATTGCTGCACTTCCTATGGAAGACAGTTTAAATTATGATAAGGTTAAAGTATCAATCTTACGTGCCTATGAATTAGTTCCTGAAGCTTACCGCCAAAAATTTAGAAGCCACAGAAAGCCCCCTGCTCAAACTTACGTTGAGTTCGCGAGGGAAAAGGGAAACCTTTTTGATAAATGGATTACTGCCTGTAAGTCAACAGACTATGATTCGCTGCGCGAACTGGTTCTTCTTGAGGAATTTAAAAACTGTCTGCCTGAGCGAATCGTTGTTTATCTAAATGAGCAAAAAGTATTGTCTCTCTCTGCTGCCTCTGTTCTGGCTGACGAGTATGTTCTTACGCATAAAACTGTGTTTCAGCCAGCCTCTGAGAAGCCTCGTGCTTCTGCACCCCAGACTGTGCCACCTAGGGTGTTAAATAAAAAAGAGGAGCGAGATTGTTTTTACTGCCACTGACCTGGACATCTCATAGCCAATTGCCCTGCGTTAAAACGAAAGGAACAAAATGGGAGTGGGTCGCCTCCTAAAGGCGTCGGGTTGATTAAAACAGAGAAATGTTCTAACGCTAACCTTGTGTCCTCTGTTTGCCCAGATCCATGTTTCGAGCCATTTCTGTTTGATGGGCTGGTATCTCTAACGGGTAAGTCTGCCGATCAGTGTCCAGTGCGCATTCTGAGAGACACCGGTGGCTCTCAATCGGTCATTCTGGCTAGTGCACTACCATTTTGTGTGGCTATACTGTTGCCTTACAGGGAATCGAGATGGGTTATGTCCCCCAGCCTGTGCACAAAATTCACCTTGAGTCCAAATTGGTAACTGGGTTTTTCCCTGTGGCCGTTTGTACCGCTCTGCCCATAAAAGGGGTAATATTGTTGTTGGGAAATGACATAGCTGGTGGTAAAGTTATTCCTACGCTTGAGGTATTGGCTTCCCCTCAGAGCGTCCAGATTAAGGATGAAATGCAATCTAAAATTTTTCCCTCTTGTGCCATAACACGGGCCCAAGCCCGAAAACTTGATGAATTTTCTCTTTCTGATTCTGTGATTGCGTCTGCCTTTTCCGAGGAAAATGCAAATCCTGGGCCGGCGAAGACATCTCCGCCCTCTGAATGCGCCAAACTGATGCACTCTGACGGTCAGAGTCCGCCCTTGACAGAGAGTCTGACGCTGCAAGTGGACAGTGAACGTCTCACCGCCGCGCAGAGGGCTGACCCAACTCTGCGGCGTTGCTTTGAAAATGTGGTGAGTAGCAACAAAGCAAGTGGTGAAACAGTGGCCTTTGTGTTGAATAAAAATACTAATGCGTAAATGGTGTCCTTCTATGTCCAATTCTGAGCATAGTGTTCTTCAGATTGTCGTTCCTTCTGTATATCGGCAACATGTGCTTTCCATAGCACATGAGAGTAACTGGTCAGGTCATCTAGGAATCACTAAAACCTACAACCTCATCTTAAAACACTTCTTTTGGCCTGGGTTAAAAACCGACGTTGCTAAATTCTGCCGCTCTTGTCGTACGTGTCAAATTGCTGGTAAGCCAAATCAGGTAATACCTCCTGCTCCACTCCATCCTATCCCTGTTATACAGTGGGGGAAATAAGTATTTGATCCCCTGCTGAATTTGTAAGTTGGCCCACTTCCATAGAAGTGATCAGACTCTAGTTTTTATGGTTGTTTACTGGTTATTGGTATAGACAGAATATCAATCGAAAATGCATAAAAAACACACAATCTATAAGTTATAAATTGTTATGTATTTTATTAAGGGAAATAAGTATTTGATCCCCAACAACTCACTTAGAATTCAGGCTCCTACAGATTGGCTGGTGCGCATGTGGCACACAGCTCTGCTCAGTCAACTAATTACCAATACTCCTGATCTTAACTCGTCATGTATATAAAGCACACCTGCTCTTAGAATCAGTTTCTTACATTCCAACTTCTACAGCACCATGGGCAAGACCGAAGAGCTGTCAAAAGATGTCAGGGACAAGATTGTAGACCTGCACAAGGCTGGTATAGGTTACAAAACCATCAGCAAAAGGCTTGTTGAGAAGGTGACAACTATTGGTGCCATTATTCGCAAGTGGAAGACCCATAAAAGGACCCTCAACTGTCCTCGGTCTGGAGCTCCCCGCAAAATCTGGCCTCATGGAGTGAGGATGATGATGAGAAAGGTGAGGGAGCAGCCTAAAACAACACGGCAGGAGCTTGTTAATGATCTGGAAGCAGTTGGGACCTCCGTCACCAAGAAAACAGTTGGCAACACACTGCGCCGTTATGGATTGAACTCTTGCAGTGCCCGCAAGGTCCCCCTGCTCAAGAAGGCACATGTACAGGCCCACCTTAAGTTTGCCAGTGAACATCTAAATGACTCAGAGAAGGCTTGGGAGAAAGTGCTGTGGTCTGACGAAACCAAAGTTGAGCTATTTGGCATTAACTCGACCCGCCGTGTTTGGAGGATGAAAAAACGTGAGTATGACCCAAAGAACACCATACCCACGGTTAAGCATGGAGGTGGAAACATCATGTTTTGGGGCTGTTTTTCAGCAAAGGGTACAGGGCAACTTCATCGCATTATGGGGCCAATGAATGTAGCCATGTACTGTAACATCTTGGACAAAAACCTTCTTTCCTCAGCAAGAACACTGAAGATGCCTCGTGGGTGGGTTTTCCAACATGACAATGACCCAAAACATACTGCCAGGACAACAAAGGAGTGGCTCAAGAAGCAGCATATTAAGGTCATGGAGTGGCCTAGTCAGTCTCCAGACCTTAAACCGATCGAAAACCTGTGGAGGGAGCTGAAGCTCCGAGTTACCAAGAGGCAGCCAAGAAACTTGAAGGATTTCGAGAGTGTCTGTAAAGATGAATGGGCCAAAATCCCTCCTGCGCTGTGTGCAAACCTGGTGACCAACTACAAGAAACGTCTCATCGCTGTGCTTGCCAACAAAGGTTTCTCTACAAAGTACTGACTTGTGTTGTGCTTGGGGATCAAATACTTATTTCCCTTAATAAAATACATAACAATTTATAACTTTTAGATTGTGTGTTTTTTATGCATTTTCGACTGATATTCTGTCTATACCCATAACCAGTAAACAACCATAAAAACCAGAGTCTGATCATTTCTATGGAAGTGGGCAAACTTACAAATTCAGCAGGGGACCAAATACTTATTTCCCCCACTGTAGGTGAGCCGTTTGAACGCATAATAGTAGACTGTGTTGGACCATTACCTCGTTCTAAAAGCGGAAATCAATATCTACTTACAATACTGTGCACTGCTACTCGTTATCCAGAGGCTGTCCCTCTGCGTAAGATCACATCCAGCTCAATAGTTAAGGCGTTGACTAAGTTCTTCTCCACCTTTGGCCTACGTCGGGTAATTCAGACCGACCCGGGCACAAACTTCCAGTCACGACTTTTTAATCAGGTCCTTAAAAGCCTCTGAATAAAGCACTCCGTTTCAAGTCCATATCATCCTGAATCCCAAGGTGCACTAGAACGATGGCATCAGACGCTAAAGTCGATGCTCCGTAAGTATTCACTAGAAACGGGTAAGAGTTGGGATGAAGGACTTCCCTTCGTGCTATTTGCTGCTCGTGAAGCCGTCCAAGAGTCCACGGGGTTTAGTCCAGTGGAGCTTGTTTTCGGACACACACTCCGTGGTCCCCTTAAGGCGTTGCATGAAGATTTTCTTTCTGTTGAATCTTCGCCTGAAAAGAACGTGCTTGATTATGTAAATGAGTTTCGTAAACGGTTACAGCGTGCAAACTCACTCGCTAGAGTGTTTGTTAACCTCCCAGTCCGTGATGAAGCTCTGTTATGACCGTTCTGCAGTTTCTCGCAGTTTTAATGTTGGCGATAAAGTCCTTGCTTTACTGCCTATTCCGGGTTCCTCGCTCTCCGCTAAATTTACAGGTCCGTATGAGGTCCGTGAACGCCTCAGCGACACAAATTATAGTATTGCCACACCGGAGAGGAGACGTAAAACTCGAGTTTGCCACATAAATATGCTCAAACCATATTTTTCCCGTGATGTAACCAACATTACTACTTCACCCATAAGCTCCCAAAAACCGGCTGCTGCTACTGCGTTAATTATCGCTGAACCTCCTAACATCGATGACGACCTAAACATCCATCATTCATCTTCCCAAACTGCTCGTCTGCCAAACTCGGAGATGATTAAAAAGCTGCCTTCCCAATTAGGCCATTTGACTAGCGCGCAACAGAATGACTTAATTGTGTTGATAGGTCAGTACCAGTGTCTTTTTAATGACATCCCCACTCGCACTAATGTTCTACAGCATGACATCAATGTAAAGGCAGCCAAACCCATCCGTCAGCATCCCTACCGAGTAAACCCAGTAAAGCGCATCCTAATGAAACAGGAAACAACGTACCTCTTAGAAAACGGGTTAGCCGTTCCCAGTAGCAGCCCATGGAGTTCACCGTGTCTTTTGGAAGAGAAATCTGACGGATCCCCTCGATTCATCACCGATTTTCGCAAGGTAAATTCTGTAACAGTGTCTGATCCATATCCTCTTCCCAGAATGGAAGACTGTGTTGATACCCTTGGCTTGGCGAGCTTCGTGAGTAAACTAGATTTATTAAAGGGATACTGGCAAGTCTCCTTAACTGAGCGCGCATCCAAAATCTCAGCGTTCGTGACACCAGACTGTTTCTTGCAGTATACCATCATGGCTTTTGGGATGTGCAACGCCCCTGCTACCTTTCAACGCTTAGTTGATACTGTGTTGTGTGGGTTACCGAATTGTAACGCCTATTTAGACGACCTAATTGTGTACTCTATGACGTGGGAGGAGCACCTCAGCATTCTCCAGCAGGTATTCGCTCGCCTTGCACACGCTTCCCTTACACTTAACCTTGCCAAATGTGAATTCGGCAAAGCCACTGTCACCTGCCTAGGAAGACAGGTGGGCCAGGGCCAAGTCAAACCCATGGATGCAAAGATGGCTGCGATACGGGACTTCCCTGTGCCTCAAACACGTAAAGTCTTGCGGCGTTTCCTTGGTATGGCTGGGTATTACCGAAATTTTTGTCACAATTTCTCGTCCGTTGTTCAGCCCTTGACTACTCTGATGAGCCCGAGAGTAAATTTTAACTGGTCAGATTCGTGTCAGCATGCCTTCGACAGTGCAAAATCCCTCCTTTGTCACGCTCCTGTCCTCGCAGCTCCCGACTTCTCTCGTGCGTTCAAGCTGGAGGTGGATGCCTCTGCCGTGGGAGCTGGCGCTGTGCTCCTTCAGGAGGATAAAGATGGAGTGGACCACCCAGTATGCTATTTTTCAAAGAAATTTAATAAGCACCAAGTCGGGTATTCCACCATCGAACAAGAAACACTTGCTTTGTTGTGGTCACTCCAGCATTTTGAAGTTTACATAGGGTCCAGCCCTCTGCCGGTGGTGGTCTTCACTGACCACAACCCACTCGTTTTCCTGCGGCGCATGTATAACCACAACCACCGACTCGTGCGATGGGCACTGATTGCGCAGGACTATAACTTAGAGATCCGGCATAAAAAGGGGACCGAGAACGTAGTGGCTGATGCTCTGTCCAGGTTGTGATGGTTTTTACTTGTGAATTTTGCTTTTGTAACATAACGTTGTACGGTTTGTGTCTTAAGGGGAGGGGTGTTACGGCCGAGGCCGTTTTGGAGTGTGTCTCTCTCTCTCTCTCCTTGTGTGTGCATCTGCTGAGTTTCCAGGCCAATCAACAGATCAGGAGCACCTGAGCTAGTGGACCCAGATTGGTCAGATGACAGCCTGCCCTCAGCCAATCAGCCCAAGCTGTCGTATAAAAAGCCAGTGGACCCAACACTCTGGAGCCAGCTGTAGCCAGCCGAGCTCCTGTGCCTGCTGCTGTTAAAACCTGTTTTGGACATGTGAATTGTGACCTGTGAGGCACTAGTTTTCGTTTGTTGTTTCCATCTCCCTTAGTTCCTGTATCTTTATTAATGGGTGTTTTTTTTTGTTTGAGTGTTTCTGTTAGTAATAGGATTTATTTTGAATAACTCTGTTAGAGTCCTTTCTAGTTTGCGTTTCATTTTTACTCCTGCACCCATAGTAATTGTCCTAATTTTGTACTGGAAACAAGCTCTTTTGTTAATTAAAACCAACTTTTTCTTAAACCTTACAAGACCTGGGTTATTTTATGTTACTTCCCTTTCCCCTCTACCGAGCCGGTCGTAACAGTTTCTAACTGCATGACCTCAGATCTTCTGCACATTGTAAACACGTCACTTGTGTCAGGTGTGTTCCCACAGGCCCTAAAAACTGCAGTCATCAAGCCACTGCTAAAAAAGAACAATCTGGACAATACAGTAATGAATAACTACAGGCCCATATCAAACCTTCCGTTCTTAAGTAAAATAATTGAAAAAGCAGTTTTTAGACAGCTGACTAACTATATGACACTCTACAACTGTTTTGATGTCTTCCAGTCAGGTTTCCGACCCCACCACAGCACTGAGACTGCTCTAGTTAAGGTCTGTAATGACATCCACATAAACACAGACAATTGCAAAATTTCAGTCTTAGTATTACTGGATCTTAGTGCCGCATTTGACACGGTTGACCACAACATATTATTACACCGACCGGAGAACTGGGTGGGACTTACTGGCACAGCACTAAAATGGGTTGAATCCTACTTAAAGGACATAGACTACTTTGTGTCTATAGGCAACTACACATCTGAACATATAGACATAAGCTGTGGGGTCCCCCAAGGTTCAATTCTGGGGCCCCTACTATTCAACATTTACATGCTCCCACTCGCTAAGATTATGAAAGAAAATAAGTTACCATAATTATGCAGATGACACACAAATTTACATCAGTGTATCACCAGGAGATAATAATCCAATACAAACGCTGAGTAAATGCATTGAACAAATTAATGATTGGATGTGCCAGAACTTTCTCCAATACTACTGCAACGGGGTCTTTACAGGCTTCTCTAAAAAGTCAGACAGCTGCAGCTGATTCAAAATGCTGCCGCTCGAGTCCTGACTAGGACTAAAAAAGTAGACCATATCACTCCAGTTCTAAGGTCCTTGCACTGGCTTCCTGTCTGCCAAAGAATTCACTTTAAAATACTCTTACTGGTTTATAAAGCCCTGAATGGTCTAGGGCCTAGGTATATTGCAGATCTGCTGATCCCTTATGAACCATCCAGACCTCTTAGATCATCTGGATCAGGTCTGCTCTCTGTTCCTAGAGTCAGAACTAAACATGGAGAAGCAGCGTTCAGTTTCTATGCCCCACAGATCTGGAACAAACTCCCAGAGACCTGCAGGTCTGCCGCAACTCTCACTGCTTTTAAATCACAGTTGAAGACTTTTCTGTTCACTGCTGCCTACTGCTAATATCATTCTTAATTACTCTACACTGCACTGTAACTTGTTCTTTGTTTTAATTTCAAAGTTATAAATTTTAATTCTTAATTTTTATTTTTACTTTTTTATTTTTATCAACTGTTTTAAATTGTATTGTTTTAATTTAAAAATTTTAAATTTTAATTCTTAATTTTAATTTTAATCAACTGTCTTAAATTGTATCTTGATGCTTTTAATGTTTTATGTAAAGCACTTTGAATTACCTCGTTGTTGAAATGTACTATACAAATAAACTTGCCTTGCCTTGTTTTTTCTGTTTTCTGTTGATCTTTCATGTTTCCTGTTGTCTTTTTATGTTTCCTGATGTTTTTTTCTGTTTTGTGTTGTTTTTTTGTTTCCTGTTTTTTTGTTTCCTGTTTTTTCTGTTTCCTGTTGTTCCTCCTGTTTCCTGTTGTTTTTTCTGTTTCCTGTTGTTCCCTGTTTCCTGTTGTTTTTTCTGTTTCCTGCTGTTCCTTCTTTTGCCTGTTGTTCCTCCTGTTTCCTGTTGTTTTTTTCTGTTTCCTGTTGTTCCACCTGTTTCCTTTTGTCTTTTTTGTTTCCTGTTGTTCCTCCTGTTTCCTGTTGTTTATGTTTCCCGTTGTTTTTTCTGCTTCCTGTTGTCTTTTCTGTTCCCTGTTGTTTTTTTTTCTGTTTCCTGTTGTTTTTTCTGTTTCCTGTTGTTCCTCCTGTTTCCTTTCTCACAAACATAAACACACAGACAATGCTTCTGCATCCGGCGTCTGGAAGGAATCACTCTGATATCACATACACACAAACAGGAGGAGCCACAAACTTAATATTGTCATTACTGTGAAATAAATCAATCATAAAATAAACAAAATTCTCTCCCCCTTGTCTCCCCATCTCCTTGTCTCCTCTCCTCCTCCTATCCTCACCTCCTTGTCTCCTCTCCTCCTCGTCTCCTCATCTCCTTGTCTCCTCTCCTCCTCGTCTCCTCAACTCCTCATCTCCTCATATCCTCACCTCCTCATCTCCTAGTCTCCTCTCCTCGACTCCTGGTAGAGGGGGTAGTGCCAGCAGTCTGATTATTCTTTTGTTTTTTGGACTTGTGCAGTTTATAATTCTCACCACCTCCTCTTTCACCTCCTTGTCTCCTTAGACATCTCTTCGTGTCCGTATCCTGTTGCACCTTGTTACTCATCTCCTCATCCACCCCTGTCTTCACCACCTCATTCACCTCCTTGTGTCCTTATTCATCTCCTCATTCACCCCCTGTCCCCTCCTTCACCTTATTGTCTCTTCCTTCACCTTCTCCTCTCCTCCTTCACCTCCTTGCCTCCTTCTTATCTCCTTCTTCTCGCCTCCTTATCTCCTCCACCTCTTCATCTTTTTTAGTGGTTGAGGTTTGATCTTGAGTTTCTTCCTGTTTCTTTGCAGCAGAAGCAGCTGAACATGAGAAGTTTTGGCTAATTAAAAGTTGCCATGTTTCCGTCTCCAGGTGAATGACAGCAGCAGGTATCTGAGGATCCAGACCTGGATTAAAACCATCTCACCTGAGTGGCTGTAACTCAGTTTTAATGATTTCTGTTTAATCTGGGTGGCAGCAGACTCTCACCTTCATCTGTCTCCTGTGAAGCTTCCTTTAAATATTCAGAAAGTGAGTGAGCAGACGTGTGTTTAAAGTTTAAAGGCAGAGACTCATTGACATGTTGGCAGAACCTGAGTGAAAGAGCTGATGTTGGATGGAACATGTCACTTATTGACAGAGAGAGAGTGTGCTGGGTCGGGGGGACGCCCACATCATGAGATACGCTAAGCTTCTCTTTCTTTCTGCCATCTGTAACACTCATGACCCACTGTCGCTAGAGTCCTGCCCTGTGTTTTCTCATTCACAGACCATGCTGCAGTGGGATGTTGTGCTGCTGTTGTAAAAGCTGTAAAGCTCAACTCTAAAGGCTAAACCTAAACTTTGAACATGACCATAATGCTTGTACATGCATACATGTTTTTTCTGTATATGTGATGCTTAGACAAGTGCTCTTACTGTTTTGTAGAAGTTCACATTTATTGCCATTTCAGATGTAATAAATACATAAACAGGTATGTGTCTGTGTATGTCTAGGTATATCTGATCTATTGACAAACCTTGAATATTCAGGAATAAACAGTAAAGTTTGTGTCAGAGCTGTGCAACAGAGAAAAATCATTAGAAATCAACAGCAGCGAATAAGATTCTGAGTTATTCTATAAAACTCTCCTGTGTAGTTTCTGATTGGTTGCTGTCACAAAGAATGTAACTATATTTGGATGTAACAGATGTGCAGGAGAGAAGCTGTTGTGATGCTGAGCTGCAGAATGAAAACTATAAAGAAGATGCATGAAGACTGAGCGAATTCAAACATGTCATAGAAGATAAAATAAACCAAAAAAGCTGTTTGTGCTGCTACATCTCCATTAAAAGCACAATAGTTCTGTCAGAGACAAAGTAAAACACATTGGAACAGAGTCAAATATGGATCTTTAAACCTTCATCAGCGGCCAGAGAGAAACACTGAACATGGCTCAGTAATCATCCATCCTCTGTTGCTACAGATACATCTGGAATCACAGAGGTGGAAAAATTTTAATTCCTTCCGATTCAAAGGGACAGTTCTGTATTTTGGACATTAGCCTCATTTCCCTCATTCCTTCATGTATAGCAAATCAGCAGCTGTTACACAAACATGAAGCTCATGGTTTATTTTGACATTTACGGCAGTTTATAGATGATTCACTAACTGAATATTGAAACTGGAGCCAGTGTTAATTTTAGCATGTTTGTTTTTTCATGACAAAAACAAAATCAATGTCTTTAATCACTGAATAGGATGAAATTCATTCATCTTCTATACCTGCTTATCCCTCATTAGGGTGACATGGTCTGCTGGAGCCAATCCCAGCACATTACAGGTGAGAAGCAGGAATACACCCCTGATGGTCGCCAACCTATCATGGGGCACACACACCATTCACTCACACCTAGGGACAATCTAGAGTCTCCAATTAACCTCAGCATGTTTTTAGACTGTGGGAGGAAACCAGAGAACCTGGTGAAAACCCACACAGACACGGGGAGAACATGAAACTCCACACAGAAAGGTCACAGACCCAGGACCAAGGAGGTCTTGAACCAGTGACCTTCTTGCTGTGAGACATGCTGGTTTACGACTTTTTTTTTTTGGTGTCGTTATTCCTGCATCAGGCGACACACACCAGTCGAGTCAAGCCACTGGAGTCACGCTCACATTTGGAGCAGAGACTCCATCATAAAACTCATAAACTCGTTGGGCTCAACAGTGAGGACTATATTCTATCAGCTGAGGCGGAGACGCTCAGAGAGAAAGTGAACACCAGTGGATCAGAACCATCCCTCCCTCTGTACAAATGCTGGTTCCGAAATATAAATAAATATAAAACATACATTTGGTCCTGTGTTTGGTCCGGTGAGCGTTCACAGTGTATAGAACCAGACCAGGATTCACTTGATACGAACAGAGACCCCCCATTTTCAAGTGGACCAGAGTTTGTTTGTTTGGACCAGAGTTCTATGAGTTTTCACACCTGGACAAACAAAGTGGAACTATCCAAGGAAACCAACTCTAGTCTGTTTAACGTGACTAAATGAGGACAGTGTGAAAGTCCCTCAGTGTCACATCCTTTAACAAGATGATGAATGATCATTCATTCAAAAACATCAACCAGACAGCAGCCATAATATAATATCCCATAATATCCTGTATCATCAGAATAGTGTTGCTATGGTTACCCTGCTCCCCCCAACATACTTCCTGCTGCTAAGCCTGTCATCTCCTGATATAAATTTTACTGTGTTGCATTATTTTAAAACTTTGGTACATTTCAATTTAATTCAGATTCTTTTGTTAATGTGATCATTAGATGATGTGTTCTGGTTGAATTAAATATGCTGTCTTAAGAAATTTAGTTGTTTTTTGGAAAAAAAGTCTGACTTGTTGAATGTTATTGACTATTGTGTTGTCCTGGATGATGTGGCTTTAAATTTCTTATAATCTCATAATCTTCCTGTACCCTGGTGAACATTTGGCCCCCTCCTCCACCAGGTTTACATCTCTCAGTCCTTTAGAAAAACTAAAATCTAAAGCTTGGACAATGCCCATGTGAGCCCCAATAGGATGTGTTTGCAGGGTAGGAATCATTGAGCTTGGTCCGTTATCTCTGGTGGTGTCCCTTCAAAACATGTCTGTGTGTCACACTGAATTAAACAAAGGTTCCTAACAATAATTCCTATTATTACAAATAACTAAAAAATACAGAAAGACTATTGACTAAATGTAAACTTAAATGCCAGGACTTTTTGTTGACTAAAACTGTGACCAAACAAAAAAAAAATACAAGTTGCCTAGATATGACTACTACTACTATATATATATATATATATATATATATATATATATATATATATATATATATATATATATATATATATATATATATATATATACTGTATATAGATAATACCATTTAATATATTTAAACTGAGATTTAAGTTTTATTTTGAATACCTCTTCAAAATACCTCTATCTCTCTCAGAGATAGTGAGGCAGAGTATTCCACTTAATGCTATAAGTATAATAGGTCCTCACAAGGCATTTGTCTTTGGATGAGGTACCTCAAACTGACCTTTGCTGGACCCTCTACTGCCATGGTTCTGCATAGTTCTATGAAAAATCATTTGGTTGAATATAAAAACAGGTGCTGTGTTTAAAGCCATTCTGTCTTCTACCATCAGCAAGAGAATCATGCATTCAGTTGTTGATGTTCAACAACAACCCAACACCAGCCCTGCAGCCTTATATTGAGCAATTTGCAGCTAACTTTAAATCCCACTTTGACCTACAATGTAACATGTCTTGAACCTATTAGGATGCTTTTTGTCTTGGGAATATTAAGAACTAACTTATTGCAAGAAATGCAATCCAGAGAACTTGCAAAGGACAATCATTTAATTCACTGCAAGAAGGCACAGCATAACACATCATTTTTGCACATTCAGTAGCCCAAGCAGCCTCATTAATGAACATTAATGAACAGGAATAATGCTGATTGGTTTGGAGTTGCTCACACTAAAAACAGACTTTCTATCTTTGAGTACTGGTACAATTTTAGCGAACTTCCACGACTTCAGAGTTTTGCAAACATATAAACATTTATTAATGATATATGTGGAGATGAGATTCAATTGGCAGTAATTCTTAACAATTTACCATCCAGATTATCTACACCAGAATTTTGACTTTAATCTGGTGAAATTCAAACCAAACCAAAATCAACACTGACTGGAGATGGATTATTTCCAGAGCTATTTTGCAGATGACAGTACAGCTCCAGTCCACCGGTCTGTCACAGACAGGGTCAGCGCTCATTTCCAAACCTTTGAAGGCAAGAACTGTTGAATGAAATGAAAATCATGACTGAGACGTTACGATTACACTGAGTTTCATACCAGGGTTTATTCAGTTTGTCACTAGATTAAACAGGTTTTTATACTAGGATTCAAATCTGCAGGTGAACTAACAATAAATCACTACAAATTATGTCTCTGTGCTTCACATACATGAAGGAACAAAGGAAATGAGGCTAATGTCTAAAACACTGAATTTCATTAAGAGATGAAACCAGGTGAATAATATCACTGCAGTTAAATGTTTCTGCTCAGGTGTTTCCCCTACATTTTTGGACATTTGTGTGTGTGTGTCTTCTGTCCAGTTGCTGGTCTGAATCAGTGGGCTGCCCCTTTAAACCACCACACACTCGCTCTCTCTCCTGCTCATGAATAATAAAACTTGGAGCTGAATTATTGATGCAGATTTTTGCACACAATCTTCAGGCCCATTATCCAGATGTGTGATGAATTGTTTCCTCTGACAAATGAGATGAATCCTCACATCTGCTCCTGATGACTAAAGATAACGTAGTGTCATCTGATCAGCACCAAGCTCAAGGGTTCAAATAAATCTGCTTTTCATATGCATGATGAGGAGCAGGAGGAGCAGGTAAAGAAGGAGCTTTGCTTTTTTCTCATATTGTTTAAACGTCACATAGATATAAACATGAGTGGTATTACAACATCCTGCAGGAAACAAGAAGTACTCCAACATTCTCTAGGAAACAATAATTGCCATAATTTCCGGACTTGCAGCTTATAAAATGATGTGGCTAACTTATGGATGTTTCCTGCAGCTTCATGCTGCCAAAAAAACTGCACACCATCACATAATGTGACGGAAATTAAGCACGCTCAAACTTTACATCATTCTCATTAAGGTAGTTTTGTCTCCCTCATCATGGCAAAGACACAGAGAAATGTATTGGAGACGTTGGAAACAGCAGTGTGAGGAGTAAGTGCAAATAGACAAGAAAGGCTTTCAGAGGGAAGACAAACAGATGGCTGAACTAGAAAATGAGCTCGAAGACTGGGTCAACACACAGAGAGCAGACGGCCGAGGTGTTTCAACTGTGCAGATCCAACTGAAAGCCAAAACAATCATGACTGCAATGAAGTTTGAGGATTTTAGAGGTGGACCATCATGGTGTCTAACATTTAGACGTAAAGGCCTGTTCATCAGGGTACGGACGAGTCTGTGTCAGCAGCTCCTTCCCAACTATGAGATAGAAGTTTCAAACAAATATACTGATGCAAAGATAGTGGAGCATTCCATCGGCCTGCGCGACATCATAAATATGGATGAGGTTCCACTGACATTTGACCTGCCTCTCACTCAGACTGTCAACAGGAAATGTGAACTATCCGTTATGTTAAAAACAACTGGGCATGAAAAAATGCACTTCACCTGTGCTCTGCGCTGCACGGCATTGGGAGAAACGCTTCCACTAATGTTGACATTTAAACGCATGACGATGCCGAAAGGAAAATTCCAGAGAGGAATTGTTGTGAAAGTCAACAAGAAAGGATGGATGACGGAAGGCCTAATGCATGAATGAATGCATACAGGGGGTACAGCAAGCGACAGGGAGGATTTTTTCACAAGAACAAGGGATTGTTTTTGTTGGACAGAATGAGGGCCCACATAACCAATTCTGTCAAAGAAGCCCTCAAGAAGAGAAATTCCATTCCAGCTGTGATTCCTGCGGGCACAACGAAGTATTTGCAGCCACTGGACATCAGTGCAAATTGTGCATTTAAGGTAGCGTTCTGTGTTCAGTGCGAGGCTTAGATGACAAGTGGGAAGAAATCCTTCAATCTGCCAGTGGGTCCTGATAATGTGGAGCACTGCCAAAAAATCCACTATCATCAATGGTTTTGGAAAGACTGGTCTGCTGTGTGTTGAAGAGGGCAGCATGAGCTCACCTGGGAATTTGGCTTCGGATGAAAGTCCGAGAGCGACAATGAAAACGATCCAACATCGGATGAAGCAGTTCTGAAGCTATTCAACTCCGACACTGAAGGAGATGACTTCAGTGGTTTCAATGCACAGGACAAGGAAGATAGTGACCAGTGATTTTCTTGATAGGCTACTGTTTACTGCTATTTTTACATTTTTTTGTTACAAGCAGCAGTGTCTTGGTTTAATTTATTTTTGTTACAAGTGGTGGTTTAAATGCCTATGGGTATTTGTTTTTGTTACACAGTGTTTCATTAAAGCGGCGTATAGACATGTGTTGCTTATTTATGTACAAAATGCATATTATTTTTTAATTTGGTGGGTACGGCCTATATTCAGGTGCACTCAATAGTACTACAACATCATGCAGGAAACAAGTACTACTACAACGTCCTGCAGGAATAAGTTGTACATCCTACAGAATTAAGAAGTATTACAATATTCTGCAGGGAATAACAAGTGATACAACATCCTGCAGGAAACAAAAAGTACTACAATATGCAGGAAACAGAAGGTATTATAACATCATGCAGGAAATAAGAAACAAGAAGTCCTACAACATTTTAACACAATTAAAATGTTGTGTTCCACATACATAAACACCTGTTAACATAGTCACTTGTTAAGCTGAAACACTCGCTGATTACTTCTTGTCATCCTGAAAAATCATTTCTCGGTTTGTTTTTTTCTTTTTATTTAAGTCACAGAATGAACGGTCTTGAAGAAGAAAATTAAAATGCAGTTTAGATTATTTCTTATTAGTTTGATTTACGAGTCAAATAGTGCAGCAATGACTTTGAAAAGAAAAAGTCTTTCTGCTAATGCATTGAGTTTTAAAATTTGACATTTAAAGTAGGAATTTGGAACCTTTTTGCTGCAGGTTCTGAAAATTAAACCCTAATTTTCTTTGTCATTTTAATTAAGTCACAGAATGAGTGGTCTTGAATAGGAAATGAAAATGTAGCCTGGAATATTGATTATTTGTTTTATTTATGAGTCAAAAACGCAGCTTCATTTTGAAAATATATTTTTAATTTTCAATATTGACATTAAAAATCAGATTTTGGTACATTTTTTCCTGGAGAATGTTTTGGAAATTCAATCTTAAATGTAATTTTCTTTTTTAATTTCAATTTAGTCACAGAGTGAGTAGTCTTGAAAAAGAAAATTAAAATGCAGTCTGGAATATTGATTGTTGTTGAATGCACTTTGAATTTTAAAATGAAAAAGGATTTGTGTCAGTGCAGTTTGATTTGAGTCAAATTTGCTTCCCTAATTACTGTCAGTTCTTCTAGCCATTTTACGTTTTACCAGAAAACAGTGGGTACACGTTGCCGATCTACTGTGGACTGTGATAAGGACAGAGTATATCATATCAATATGATGATGTTGCTATAAATTACGCTCTTTATTTATGTGGACACTACCTTGGTTGATTAAAAGCACAGATAAAAACAAACATCAAGATAATATCCAATAACCAGCCAACTTCACCGCAGTCATGCAGATAGACTGCATGTAGAAGTTTTTAGTTGAGTCTCCATCATGTCTGCACCTGAGCCAACATGTGACTGTTATGTGACTGTTGCCTGGTTGTTGTTGCATTAGATAATATGGGATGACAGGCGTGTGTGTGAGAGAGCAAAACAATTCAGAAGTGTTTGTGAAAACATTTCACTTGTTAAGTGTGTGAGGTTTTTACCGTAGTATGTGAATGTGTTTTCTTTTATATGTGTGTGTTAATATATTTATAATTTAATATTATATAAAATATATATAATTATAGCAAATTATATTAAATATTCTGAATAGTGTCCCCTCATATTGTTGGGGCTTCTGAATAAAGACTGTGCTCATCATGCCCCTAAGGGCAGTTAAGGACACTACAGCCTCCCAAGTGTTTTCTGTTGTCTGCCCTCAAACTCCTCCCAGTGTATGATGTCTCTGCTCCCTGCCCCTCTGTTGCCAGCTGTTACCCATCACCGCCTAATCACTCCCAAACTCACCTGTGTACTTAAACTCCACTCCCACTACACTCTTTGTCTGTTCGTCTCCGTGTATGTGCTTCCTGACCTCTGCTACCAGCGTGAGTTTCTGCCTGCCTGGGAATATAGTTCTGCTTGTTTGTTTTTACCTTGTACCTTGACCTGCGGACACTTTAAGTTGGAACTTTGTTTAAAGACTGTTTTTGACCTGCGGACACTTTAAGTTTGGAACTTTGTTTAAGAACTGTTTTTGACCTGCGGACACTTTTTGTTAATAACCTGTCGGGAATAAAGACATTTCAACCGTCTCTTGTGGTCCTGCGCTTGAGTCCTGTTCCGACCCTAACACATATGCAGCAAAGATTCAGACGTTAAATCACATTAAATACATCCTGAAATCTGCTTCATCACAAATTGATTCATCTGAACAGTTGAAAGTATGTTGATGTCATAATAATGTTATTAATTACAACATTGGATTGTCTTACATTTACCTTTCTGGTCAATTGATTCAAAACCATTTATGAGTCATTTTTTTTAATTAAAGTTACAGCAAGAACAAAAACAGAAAAAAAGCAGAAATGGTTTTCTACTTAAAAACTAATTTGTGGAAAGAATTTGACAGAAATTAACCATTACTGTGCATAAAACAAGTCTGAGATTTTTAATTTATACTCATTCAGAATGAGTATGAGCTATATTTTTTGAGTTTATACATGAATACAGAGTTTATATATAAATATGCAGAATTTATATATAAATGCAGAGTTTATACATCAATACAGATTTATGCTGTAACAGCAGTAACAGCAGCAGCACCCAAAGGCCTCACTGCCATTGTCTATTATTTATCAATCTAATTAATAGTCTACCTCCTGCTGCAGGAAAGCCAAGATCCAATTAAAATAGCAGAAGAAACAGCACAAATTCCACAGAAGAAATGAGAAGGAATCATCTCCTCACTAATGTGAGTAAAACCCAGACAAAGACACGATGAAACTCCAGACTGAGCTTGCTAAACTGAACATTTTATTAAGGTTCAACCGATCCTCTGTGTGTGTGTGTGTGTGTGTGTGTGGCCGGGGGGGAGTGTACACTGTAAATTGTAATAAGTTCACTTTACTTAACAAAACTAAGGAAACCGATTACCTCAAAATACCCAAGTAAAGGTGATGAGCCATTCTAAGTTGATAAAGCTGAAATTAACTGTATTTTAGGCAACTCAGACAATGTTAGTAAACCTAAATGCAGTTGACTCAAAATCCATAATTAGGCTTAACTACAAAATATAAGTTCAGACAACTCATATAATACAAGTAAACCTGAGTATAGATAACTCAACATAATTACTTACATCCACTATAAGATGTGAGTTTAGGATACTTAAACTTTGAATTAAGCAGTACTCGTAACAATAAGTTAACCTTAAAAGTTTATTAGCATTCACTTTACTACGAAAATATTAGGATTAGGATTAGGAACCGATTGCCTTGACATGCTCAAGTAAACTGAACTTAAAGTGCTACGCTACTGAAACAAAGAAAGATAATACCTTAATACCTTTACGTTTTTGTTCGAACACATGAAATAATATGGTCCAGGCTGAAAAGCTGAGGTTTAACTTACACTGGGGTTGTAAGGAACACAGGCAGTCCATGGGTCAATGGTGACCCTCAGAGACATTTCTGATGACACTGAGTAAAGGTAGCATGAAATGCATGCATTACATTTGTTCATCAAAGGATGATGAAATTCCCTCCCACAAAAAATGATCAAACAAAAAAAAAATAAAATAAAACAAAAATCACTTTTCCAATAAGGATAAAGGTAGACAAGATGTCATCTTACATTAATTTCTGTCATTATATTTATTCATTGCATCAGAAGATTTTTGAGTGACTGTATTTTTGGCTTCAGGGATTTATGTCCAAGTGAGAGAAGCACCCTTTGAATGAAGTCAAGGGTGTACTTCAGTTGTTGAGGGTATTTCAAATTCAGGGCATAAGTAAGTCCAAAGAGCATGCAAATGGCATGTGGAAGATTATAAAGGTCATCCATCACAATTTCTCCTTCCAGAATTATTGCGGTACCTGTACACTGAAGATGCAGTGAATCGGGGGAATCTGTTCGTCCTCAGGCACGATGGTCAGGATTCCAATGGGGACAGCAGAGATGCCAGGCTCATCGGAGTCCTAACAAAAATATCAACAATACAGCCACAATTACATGTCAGATGCCACCTTGAATTTCTAAGGTGGAAAACAACTAAAAGTAACACAAGGGGCAGAATTAAATAGAGTGGAAATTCTGGGGTGTAGACAAAAACTCAGTAATAGAGATGACTCACAAAGCATGTCTTGAAGAAGTTTGTGTCCTCATCTCCAAGGATGACAGGAATGCTGCTGTTCGCGTCGCGGTCATCTGTACTCTGAAAAATCACATGCAACGCACATCACTCCTGTGGTCACGGAAAATCAATTAATACCTCTGCACACCAAATGGGGTAGCAATTTTTGTTCCCCATATGATCAAGAATTCATTTTACTTAATATCTGAGAAACTTACTTCTGATGTGACTTGTTGAAGGTACTTTTTAAGTTTCCGGCCAACACTTCCCCCCTTGGTTGAAAATCTCAAAGAAACAAGGTGTGTATTTGTCAAGTTCTTTGTAGAATTCGGAATTCAGGTTTTTGGTTGTCAAACGACAGAACTCTGCAAGAATGTAAAGGAAATATATGACAAATTACGACTCAAGTTGTAGTCATCTTGGAAATACATTAAAGAATGGAGGCAAGTGCATAATAACTAAAACATAGATGAGAAGAGTTTTAGATTAGTGACTGTAGGTCTTTTTCAAGCTTGTATTCAACTGGCATGACCATAGGAAATTTCCTCACCAACACCATGTTCATTGAGAATTTGCTGAATGGCATTATGTAGAAGGGGCTCTGAGAGAAGAACAAGCTGGTTTAGTTGTTGAATTACCTCCTGTATTGCCATGTCAGATAAATGCAAGATTACCTGTAGTTTAAGAAAGACTGAGTCTAATTTTTTATATATTATGCTCAAGTTGATGCTGTAAGTGATCTAAATTTTCCATTTGAGCTTCTTCCTCACTTTCATCTTGGTCTGTAGGATCACTCAAAAAATCCTCAACTTCTTGTACATCTAGTGGCATATTCTGGATCTGCATTGTGAAATGTGCTGCGCTCAGCAATGTCAGGCTTCAACCACTTCTGACTGGGCAGTCAGTGCTCTTTGCATTTATGAGTAGTACTTGAGTAGACATTGTTTTCAAAAATGCAATTTTCATATGGACACTGCACAGTTTCCTTATTTTTGAGATGTTGGCGCAAATGGAATAAAAAAAAGTTTGTTCCACACAGGGTTCTTTGAAAGTGCAGAGAGGGTAATGGAATATGAGAGGGATTTCATCAATTCCATTCTGTATGTCATGAACTTCTTGGGAGTGATTTCTTGTTAAATGCACTTTAAGGCATAAAATGACTTGAATGAACAAAGACAAAGACTTTTTTCAGAAGAAAGCAAGCAGTATTTACACTTCCAATGCATAGCTTAGTTTCTGCCCTCAGACACCTACTAAAGAAACAACATAACTGATCAGTTAGTCTGTTATTAACAAGCACAGATTGTAGCAATACAGAATATAATTTTCTAAAATGCCACAATTCTTTGTTAAATAAGTAGAAAATTGGTGAAATCATTTTCTTTTGCATTTTCAATATCACACAATCAATTGTCAGCCATCCCTTCCCAAAACTATTATATCAGTCACACTATCTGTCAATTAGTGATGGGAGTTTCGGCTCTTTTTAGTGAGCCAGATCATTTGGCTCAGCTCACTAAGAAGAACCGGCTCTTTCAGCTCCTAAATGGCTCTCCATTTTATGACTAACACCTTTTGTAATTCAGCCAAATTTAGCACTGTTTTGACTTGCGATTTGTATTAAAACACTAAAATCTGTGGTTACAAATTTTAATAAAAATGATAACACTAAAACCACTGATTTAAAATTAAAATGAAAATCCTAAAACTACTGATTCAAAATTAAAATAGAAATTAACACTAAAACCACTGATTAAAAATTAATATAAAACATTAAAACCACTGACTTTAAAATAAAATAAAGAAAAAGTTAACCAAAAGCTAAGAAATGAATTACATGCTTGTTGAATTGAAGAGTGGTCCATATAACATCAAGACTTGCTTTCTGAACCGTTAATAAGCCCACCGCGTTTACTGAAACTCTAGTTATCTCTGAACGTCCACTTTTCTTGCAGCGTTTAGCATCGCGTATCATTACTTGGAAGGCTAGCAAACTTTAGCTTTCACATGGTATTGTTTTACATCGCGTATCATTACCTGGCGGGCTAGCAAACTTTAGCGTGCTAGCGAACTTTCATGCTCACATGCTAACCGACTGAGGACAGACTCCCCGAAACTTGTCACAACTTCAACTAACCTTACGGTGACACTGCACCTGCCACCTCTCGTGTCCTTTCCCGGTTGATGGAGACTGGAGAGTTCAGTTGGCGCCTCATTTAGGTCCACACGGTCAGGTCCCAACCATCTCAGCGTGTCGTCAGTGTGCAACTGCGCATGTGTATTTAAGACGAGAGATGCCGAGTGCTGGCGGAAGTTGCCGACTTTCTCCGGGTTTTGCAGAAGCTTCTTGTTCACTCATATTTCAAAGTAGAGTTAACTTGCAATGTCAAGTTTGTTTACTTGCCTCAGTAAAAAGTCGTCTTTACTAAATTTAAGCGAGTAGAGTTCAGATTACTTTTTTTTTTTAAAGTAACCTATACTATTACATTTTACAGTGATATTAATATATAAGCAGTGTGCCTGGATACTCTGGGCCAGTAGAAGCACCGAGGCAGGAGTTCAATGGTTTGGGCGATGACGTGCCTGGTTTGAAGAGTGCACTACAGCACCTGCGAACTCAGAGGGTCAGATCTCACAGAAGATTAGGAGAGCAGTTACCTAAAATGGTCTTGTTCTTGAGCACCTCCTTCACCCACTGTTTGACCGCCTGAGAAGTAGATGGGAGGCATGATGGTCTTTGGAAAGGTGCTTGCCAACAGATTGGCAGGAGAGGACAACAGGCTTGAAACGACCAAGGAAAAGTCCTGCTGGGAGTTCAGTCTCTTGGCTGTTCGAACATAGATTCTTATGGTCTGTTTACACAAGGGAATTTGAAAGGGAATTTTGGCCCCCTCCAGCTAGTGCCACCATCCCTCTAAGGCCAACACCTATCGCAAGCAACTCCTGATTTCCCATGTTGCACTAATTCCACTCCACCAACTAAAACTATCTGGAAAAGAAGGCACATGGATGCAGCTTCTCCCCCAAGTACTGTGAGAGAACAGCTCTGGCCTCTGTCTCAGAGGTGTCCATCTTGACAATTAACTGCTTGGTGGGGTCTGGTTGAACGAGAATCGGAACAGTGGTGACCAGGGACTTGAAATGGGAGAGGGCAGCATCAGCCTCAGGAGTCCAGGTGTAGGTCTTGGAAGGGGGCATGAGCCGCCACTTGACTGTTATCCCAGATGAAGTGCCGGTAGAGGTTGGTGAAGCTCTGGAACCATGCAGGTCTTTGGAACTGGCCACTCCAGCACTGCCTGAATCTTTGCTGAATCTTTGAGTGAACATGCCCTCTTTTAATAATCACCCCCAGGAATTTTCTTTTTTCCACCTTTACGAAATGGCAGTTCACCAGAAGCTTCTGGAGAACTCTGTTTTCACTCATCCGCCTTCCAGATGCACATGAAGTGGCACAGGTCCAACTTGGTAAATATGGTGGCATGATGGAGTGAGGAGAAAACAGAGTCCTGTAGGGGTATTTATTCTTAACTGTAATACCACTGAGCCCCCCATAGTCACCCTGAATGCATGGGCAAAGGGATTTGTCCTTCTACCCCCACAAAGAAAGACCCAGCGCCCACAGGAGAGGAAGAGGGATGGATGATTCTGGCAGCCAGTGACTCCTTTATATATCTTTCAATGCCCTCACTCTCCAGCCTCGACAAATTTTAGTGTCCTCTCTCTGCGGAGGCAGAGAGAGGACTCGCTGTTTGGAGAAGAGAGCATGGAGGTTGTGGTAGGTGTCTGGGACACCATTGAATTCCCGGGGGATAGAGTGGTGACTTAAGGCAGTTGACATGGTAGCCAACGCTCCACCCAATCACCACTCCCTTGGACCAGACGATGTGGGGATTATGGAGCTTTAGTCAGAGTAGACCGAGAATTATGGGGTGTGAGGAGAGGGCATGAAGAGCAGTGGAATGAATAATAATAGGATTATCTGTTTTGTTATCTAAAATGTTAACTCTCTCAGGGTTCATGAAGCAGGACCAGGGAGATAGAATTTTTGGCTGCCAGATAAGAAACTCTGTGGGTAAGTGGCTCTGGTCCTACTGGAAAACAGTCTTGAGCTATGTTCTTTGTTGGTCTGGTTGATTTGGGGACTGTGCCCTAAAGACTGGAGCCCTGGTGAATGGAGAGCAGGCGGCCTACCTGCCCCACACTGGGTGGTTGAAATCCCTCCTCATATCGGGGGTGAAGGTCATAAAAGATGAGCCGACTAGTGGGTTGTGCTCCCAGACGGCTTCTGTGCTGCTTGACCAGAGAGGAGGTTGGTGACGTAAGCCACTCTAGCTAGGTTAGTTAGTTAGTAGGTGTTTGATGGGATCTCAAAGACCAGGGAGCATTGCAGGAGGAAGCAGCTGCAGGATCCAAGCTCCTCAGAGTTCTGAGGTTGAGAGGTGAGGCTCCTTGGGCTGAAGAGTGGGACCTGGTGCCGTCAGGGGCCATGGGAGAAGAAGTGGGCGTTGTAGCCATGGTTTGGGCAGACGAAAATCTGGTGACAGTGGTGCCCAGCCTTTTCACCCTATCCATTACCTTCTGGAAGGACTATCAGTGCTGGCCGATCAGGGATTCCAGGGCATGGCACAGCACCTCTGGATCCATGGGGTTCATTAGTGACCAGAAAGTTTTGTCACAGTTTGTGGTAGGAAGCCAGAGCAGACACATGGTGGTCAAAAGGTGTTTTATTTGCCACGGGTATGGGTTCTGTGGTGAGAGGTAAAGGCAGGTTACACAAGGAGGCAAAAAAAGAACAGGGTTCAAGTACTACAGCTGATGACATGATTATACTGTAAATAGGTGTGCCGTAATCCACCACTGTGCCCCGCCTCTACCTGAAAAGAGAAACACACGAAAGAGAGGGACACACACAAGGAGCAGACAGACAAGACAGACACACAGGGGAAGTTCGGGGAGTCACAGCCCTAGCTGTGACTCCCCGAACTTCCACATGCACACTCTTTTGAATAGAACACTTATAAAATGTAAACTGCCACTTATCAGGCTGTGACCTTTAATCCCAGGTGCTAAAAAACTGAGCAGACATTAGACATGGCAGACATGGCAGCTGCATTCAGAAGCACTTCATTTCTTCACAATGTTAAATTACCCCCCTCCACCTCCTTCTGCTTCTATTTCCCACCTCCTCATGTATATCCTTCTTTCCTTCACTAACTCCTCCAATACCTCCTTATTTCCTGTTGGACTTCCCATCTCATCATTTCTATTCCAAGCTCCATTCCACTCCTTCTCTTTGACCTTCCTCCTGCTTGTTTCGTCTTGTTTCCTCCGTCTGTTTTTTCCTTGCTCCCCTTCATGCTTCACTTCACTTGCGCTGATGAAACACACACAGTGAGCCTTGGGTCATCGGAGGCCGGCTTGGGTCAGCAGATCCTTCACGCATGTTTGCATTTCTGCGTTTGTACATGATGATGTCACACACGGAGGAACATGAGCAGAGGAGTTACTGAGCAGAGAGAATTGATGAAAGATACAAGAAAACAACACACACACACACACACACACACACACACACACACACACACACATCCTCCTTCATCAACAGACAGAGACAGAGAGAGGATGTACAGTTGTGCAGTGTGTTTAAAAAATGTGAGTGAAGCTAAAATCATTATAATCGTTTTTATTTTGATGCACTGGAAACACTTTTATATCATTTTATATCGTAAATCAGTCAGTCAGTCATTTTCTATACCTGCTTATTCCTCATTAGGATCGCAGGGGTCTGCTGGAGCCAATCCCAGTGCGTTACGGCGAGAGGCAGGGATACACGCCAGATGGTCGCCAGCCAATCGTGGGGCACACACACCATTCACTCACACACTTACACCTACGGGCAATTTAGAGTTGCCAATTAACCTGAGCATGTTTTTGGACTGTGGGAGGAAGCCGGAGTACCCGGTGAAAACCCACGCAGACATGGGGAGAACATGCAAACTCCACACAAAAAGGTCCCAGACCCAGGACCAAGGAGGTCTTGAACCTGCAACCTTCTTGCTGTGAGGCAACAGCGCTAACCCCTGCTCCACCGTGTCGCCCTATCGTAAGTCCAAATGCGAAAAATTCCATTTCCTTTACAGAAAACTAAGAAAAACTATGGTTATTTTTTATTTATACTGTTATGCAGTGTCTGCATTTTTCTTTACAAACTCACATATTTGCTATATAAACTGCAAAAATCTTCAGGATTTAGCATTCCTTTAAATAACCAAAGTAATATGAAATAATATAACCATGGTTTCTGAGAACTGCTTCACACCTGTGTTGCATGTAGTTGACCAAATTCTGGCTCGCTCCTGTGAACAATTAACAGGTATCCCTATATTATGATGCTTGTCTGAAGTTACCAATGAGTACCATGACAATTAGAGGACGCCTGTGTGAAGCTAATCTGTCGGCAAGAAGTCCCACTTAAAAAAAAAAGACATGCTGAAGAGGATACAGTTTGCCAAAGAACAAATCAACTAGCCTAAAGAGAAATGGAGAAACATTTTGAGAATTGATGAAAGTAAGATGCTCTTTTTGGGTTCAGGGGTTAGACAGACAGACAGATTGGTCAGATGACTACTAAACACTAAATTTAAGCCACAGACAGTGAAGCATGGTGCTGCATGCATCATGATATGGGGATGATTTTCTTACTATTGTCAGTCATTTTCTATACCTTCTTATTCCTCATTAGGGTTGCAGGGGTCTGCTGGAGCCAATCCCAGCGCATTACGGCGAGAGGCAGGGATACACCCCAGATGGTCGCCAGCCAATCGTGGGGCACACACACCATTCACTCACACACTCACACCTAAGGGCAATTTAGAGTTGCCAATTAACCTCAGCATGTTTTTTTTGGACTGTGGTAGGAAGCCGGTGTACCCGGTGAAAACTCCACACAGAAAAGTCCCAGACCCAGGACCCAAGGAGGTCTTGAACCTGCTACCTTCTTGCTGTGAGGCAACAGCACTAACCCCTGCGCCACCATGTTGCCCTTCTTACTATTGTGTTGGGCATTTTTATTGCATACAAGGGATCAGTTTGCCTATATCAAAATACTCAAAAAGGTCATGTTGCCGCAAAGAGGAAATGCCCTTGAAATGTGTGTTTCAACAAGACAGTGACCCCAAGCACACCAGTAAACCAGCAGCATCTTGGTTCCAGACCAACAAAATTAAAGCTCTGGAGTGGCCAACCCAATCCCTGGACCTGAATCCCATTGAAAACTTGTAGGGTGTTTGACAAGCAGGATTCTCAGAACAGAGAACACAAATGCAGAGTATAGGATGATGCAGCTGACTTTATTTTCTAAACACTGGGGAAACAAAAGGCCCCTTGAAAAAGAAGGAAAAAACCAAAAGCGCTTCCAAAACAGAGAGAAGAACAAAAGGTGCCTCTCGAGGAGGGAAGATCTAAATTTGGGCTCAAACTAAACTACAACTATGAAAAGGCAAAGGCCAACAGAAAATCAATCTTACAAGGAGTAGAAGGTAGTGATGGGTAGTGAAGAGCTGTTTGAGGCATCGAAGCATTCATGCAATAGTTTCATTAAGCTTGAAGCTTCTTGTTGCTTCATTTACTCCAGCATGACATCTTGTGGACAATAAAAGGTATTGCATGCATTACAGTCTGAGGAGGACAAAGTTTGTTGTACTGAAGACTACCTAGAAACTCAAGTGTGAGTTGCTGTCCTATTGTTAACATAGGTTCTTTAGGTTTAGGGAGATTTGTTTTTTTTTTAAATTATGAGACCCCTCTTGTTTTTCCTTTAGCCCAAGTAAATATAAATAAATTCCGGACTATAAGCTGCTAACGCTACTTTTTTACCATGCATATTTAATTCAAAGCAGTATCTCCATGTGTAACATCTTTCTGTGTACATTAAATATAGCATATTACAAAGTGGACACCATGGCTTATAAACCAGTGCGGCCTATATGAAAACAATATTTTCTTTCTAAAATTGATGTGTACGGCTTATATTCAGGTGCGTTCTATAGTTTGGAATTTGTGATAACCAAAAAATATGGTTGATGACAGTGAATGTGCTTGTGAGCTATTGCAGGGGTGACCAACTCTGGTCCTGGAGACCAACAGACCAGCATGTTTTAGGTGGGACCTTTCTGTCTGGAGATTGCATGTTCTCCCCATGTCTGTGTGGGTTCTCTGGCTTCCTCCCACAGTCTAAAGACATACTGAGGTTAATTGGAGACTGTAAACTGCCCATAGGTGTAAGTGAATGGTGTGTGTGCCCCACGATAGACTGGGGTGTATTCTTGTCTCTCACCTGAGACCCCAGCAGATCCCTGTGACCCTAATGAGGAATAAGTGCGTATAGAGATAGATGAATGGATTGTTGGCAGAATGTAATGTGGATTCAATGCCTTCACAAACTTTTGAAAGCCTCCGCAATACTGAATGGCTGAGTGTCCTGTATTATCATATTCACCAGTTACTAATCCACTTCTTTATTTCCTTGAAAAAAGACACATTGTATTAAAGGTGGAGTGGGAGATCTTGGAAAAAACGGTTATAGCTATTCAACACAAGTGAGATTTAGAAAATATACACTCCCTCCCCTCCTCCCAAAGGCTCGGCCTCCTCCTCTTCAGCTCACCCCTCGAAACCACGCCTTCACGATTCATGGATACATGAACGCGCACACTCTCGAGGGGTCACAGGAGTTCATGAGCATTCACGCCAATAGCATGACAGACAGTGACTGCTTTGCTAACTTCAAGCAATGTCGTCTTCACAAGATTTGTGAACATCGTAATGAACGTAGACAGTCTTTCATTATTGTAATTTCAAGAATATTGACATAAAATTCAAACTAGAGTATCTGTTAGATTTCCACTAGTTGATTGGATACGTGTGTCAATTACTTTGTTATTGCAGTAATGACACGATGTACGTAGCCTGCTGTATCGTGTCCCTAGCCAGCCATCATAGGTCACAGTCACAGACATGGATTATTTTATAAGTAGTATGCATTTGCCCATAGTAGCCTACCACATACCTGAATTTGAATGATTTATGTTACTGACTTATTTACTTGCGGGTGCTTTATTTCACGGGCAACAAACGGAACGACTTACACAGGGGTATGGGGTATCTCTGGGATAAAGGCACCTTTCTGTTGTAGTCACCATAAATTTGCGATAATCAAATTGCGGTAATCACAGTATTGTTCACGTGTTATTTTTGTATTTAGAGTTTTCATGACGAGAGCTCAAGCTCAGACTTAGCTTAACCTTGTAGTTGACAGAGTAGGTAGCTTAGCGAAACATGCTGGAATTGTGCTTATGTCACTCGATTGACAATAAGTTTGTCATCATCTTTCATTTTCTCACTGACTGGTTGAATAGGCCTACAATAGGATAGGCCTTCTCACTTTTTAGCGGGCGCCAGCGCTGGAAAGCCGTACCGAGCCGTGCCGCACTCTTGTCCTGTTTCGTTCTTCTGTTAGCTTCCGCATGGCTGTTGCTTTTTCAAGAACAGTTTTCCCCTTGGTTTTGCTGCCAGTCGACGTCTTCTTCTCTGCCATTGTTGCAACGATATATCTGTGCGAGCTAACTTGAATGTTGGCTTTCGAAGCTGTGTCTGCTCACCTGATTGCCAGAGCTGCGGGGGGTCGAGTGACGACGACACAGTGAACGCGCAAAATGGGGGGAGGGGTCGAGTGGGAGGGGGAGGGGGGTGGAGCGGGGAGCCGTTGGGAAGGGAGGGGTGGGGGTGTGTGCATAGGTATTTGATGGACGTATTAGACAGCCAATGAATGTAAAGATGATCAGTACATTGATTGGTCAGAGTTTTCCTCTGAATACACCCTCTAGACCGGACCAAAATGTTTCGAGTTTTTTGCAAACATTCTATTTTAGTGTGTGCAGTGGGAATGTGAAAAGGTTTTCAGGCAATATTTTAAAAAATGCTGCAAAAAAGAATCACCCACCCCACCTTTAAATTATACTTCTATCATCAAAAAATATGACAAATGCTTTAAATCAATGCATTTTCACCATTGCATTTTCAAATGGTTCACCTGAGTTGGTTCAGACTCATGGACCTTAGTTTGATGCAGGGGATGATAGTGCCTCAGCTGGTTGTGTGAAACTATTCGTGATGGGAGAAATAATGGCATGTGTAATCATGTTCAAATGTACCTTATTGGGGGTGACTAAATCAAAGAACTGCCAGACAGAGGAAATCTTCTAGTGTTAGTATCTGAGACTGGAACCCTGGCCGCCCTGCTGGTCAGCAGGAGAATCACCCACTCCAATGTTCTTAGTGTGTTGTCTACCCCTCCCTTCCTGTGTCACTCCTGAACCCTGATTGTGATCATGTCCAGCTGTGTCTTGTTTGCCTGTCTGTCCCTACCCATACTTAAGCCCTGTTAGTTCTTAAATCTGTGTCTGATCGTCTGCATGTGTTCCCTGGTGTTTGAGATCCTGACTCTGTTTGGCAGAGTGATAAGTTAAGTTACCTGATTTCTGTTGTTACTTTGAACCTTTTGCTTATCCCCTCGGGTGGACACCTTTTGTTGTGATTCTGAAATGTTTTTTGCTTATCCCCTTAGTGGGAATTTCTTTTGTTACTTTGACTGTTTTTTTCCTATCCCCTTTGTGGACACTTTTAGTTGTAACTTTGGAACGCTTTTGTTTTTTCCCGTTGTGGATGCCTTTTGTTGTTACTTTGGAGAATTTTGTGATTGCAACCTTAAGGACTTTTTGTGTAATGTGGAGGAAGAGTTTGGTATAACAAACCAGCATTTTGTGACTGTCAATAAACCCTCCTCTAACCGATCTGCATTTGGGTCCCCGTGTCTGTATAATCCTAACATCTAGGCTCCATAATCCTATATCAAAATGTATATATCTATGTAGTATCTCTCTCTATATATATATATATATATCTTTCTATCAATCTGTGTATATCTACAGGTATCCCAAGTTCCATGAAGTGATGCACGAGTTATTGTCTTGCCTGCATGCTCTCACTCGCATTGGCTATAAAACAAACTCCCCTGCATTGTATATCTGGGATATTTTATCGAACTCACGGGCATCCTGGCTCCTCTTCTCTTGCCTCCTCCTTTCCTCTCCCACCTCCATCTTTCCTTTCCTTTTTAACCTCCTTTTCATCTCCTGTGTCATACTTTCTTATCCCACTTCCTCCTTTCCTTATCCACCTCAGTCTTTTCTTCCCCCCTCCTTTCCTGTTCCACCTCTTTTTCTCTCCTGCTTCCTCCTTACCTCACTTGCTTTCTCCTTCCTTTCCTACCTCCTTTCCCTGCTTCCTTTCCGCTCGCACCTCTTCCTCCCTCTCCTGCCTCCTCCTCTCTTTTCCTGTTTGTCTAAGGGAATAAAAGAAGGATGTAAGAAAGGAGGTGTAATGAGGAACTTGTGAAGCTTCCTCAAACTTTCCTTGAGGATTCATTTCTTCTGTGCGAGTGAAGTAGAATCATTAGACAGTTCTGTTACCTGGCTGCTCTGCTGCAGCTCAGCAGGTCTCACCTCCTTTTTCCTCCCCTTCTTCTCTTCTCTACATTGCCCCTTTTCCCGCCTTTGTTTAATTCCTCCTGTAAGCACATACAGATTAATTGGTCCTCTCTTTCAACCTTTCCTGGCACCTCTCCTCTCGCCGATCACTCCTTCTCTCAGGATTTGCCTCTCATCATCTTTTCATTAGTGCTCCCTTTCTGCCCTTATACATTATTCAGCCGGTCTCTGTGCAGAGCTTGTCCTTTATTACACTGTCACCAGAGTGCATCCACAAACTCATTAAAAAACTATTAAAGGCTGCTGATTATGAGTGCGAGTGGGTGCAGGTTTGGTTTGTGACTGATCTTCAGACGGAATCAGGCAAGTGTCAAGAGGAACATCTGCGCATGATTTTTTTTTTTTATTTAAACTTTAGATCCTCCCTGCACTCCATATCCATATCTGAAGCGATACTTTCAAGTAACTGAAATGTCAGTCATTCTATACCTGCTTATTCCTCAGGTTGCAGGGATCTGCTGGAGCCAATCCCAGCGCATTACTGCGAGAGGCAGGGATACACCCCAGATGGTCACCAGCTTATCGTGGGGCACACACACCATTCATTCACACACTCACACCTAGGGGCAATTTAGAGTCAATTATCCTTAATTAACCTCAGCATGTTTTTGGACTGTGGGTGGAAGCTGAAGAAAACCCATGCAGACACAGGGAGAACATGTAAACTCCACACAGAAAGATCCCAGACCAAGGAAGTCTTGAACCTGCGACCTTCTTGCTGTGAGGAAACAGCACTAAACCCCTGCACCACCATGTCGCCCGTACCTGAAATGTATTAAGTTAAATGTTTGGCCAAAATAATGAAACGTTATGTAAATATTTTTGTATAAACAGAATGTAAACAAAATGAGTAAACTTTATTTTACTAGATCACATAAGGTGGGCGTATGCCAGGGTGTTGTCACCATGGTAACGGCCCTGACCTAAGGGTTTTTCCAGACCCTGCACTGGGAGACCTGGCATCATGGACTCACCAACTGAGTCAAACGTGAAGTTAAAGTTATAAGATAAGTTTAAGTCTTTGCATTATATTGTCTTAACAGTAATATTATGCTACGTTATAAGTATATTGATGGAGTTGGAGTTTCACAATGAGATGGTTTTGACAGGCGAGTGAAATTAGATCATCAGTGTCTGGATGCATGGTCGATATGACTTTAGCATCAGCTAGCAGCACCACTTTGACCCTGGTTATTCAAGTGGAATGCATTTCACATTATGGTTAGACTCAGGCTGCATCATTAGCTAAGATACGGTGGTTTCTCTGGCATCCGTGACGAAGCCAAGTGTTGCTGTTTTCACGAGGCGGGAACATAACGCATATCTGAGTGGCGACACTCTCGGCAACACAAACAGAACTATCTGCAGGAACCTGCAATACATGAAATCAGAGAGGATTTTTTTTTAGTTTTTAAGATTTAGATCTTTTTTAGTGTGTTCAAACTTCTCTTTCCATTAGCATTTACAGTGTTTATGACTGCTGGGTGTTAAAATTCTAATTGCCTTTCAGAAATAGTTTAAACTTGTGCTTCTATTCCACATGGTTAAACAGCTTAATATTTACTTTGAGGATCCTCAGACAGGTGGATGAGGCTGTTTTCACAGGAATGGTAAGAGGTTAAAGCTATAACAAACAACTTCTGGAGTATATGTTGATTCTAAAGTGTGCACACATACTCACACAAACACATGCACACTTTGCAATTGTCTACTTCTCAGCCAGATTGGAAACTAATAATGTATTATTTTCAACCATTCCCCTGGGGTGTCATGGGTCAAATCATCACAGAAGATCTTGTACCTCTCAAATTAAGTGAGTACATGTGATGGAATGGTTTGGATTTATTAACTAAGCCACCGTTTTCTGCAAAAATGTAACCTTAAGTTACATATTCATCTGTTTTTTTGTTTAACTGCTCCATGGCTTAACAATGAGCCTTACATGAGCTGGTACTTTAAAGACTGTGTTGTTTACAGTTTGAAAAGTACAGAAAGCAAATGATACACATCAGAATGTTGAATACAACATTATTTGTCCTACAGCATGAGAGTGTCACTTCTTTGGATCTCCCATTTGCACATCTTTTCTGTCGCTATTTCTCTTGTAGATAAATGCAGAATTCATGCGTATAAGAACTTCAAGCCAAGTTCTTTGCAGAACTTGACTAATACACAGCAAACATAACGGTCTTCAGCAGTAGAAGAGGAGCTGCTAGAAAGAAGATCAGTGCATTAAACTGTTGCATTATTTGGCCAAATGTGATTTCCCCATGTAACATTTCATGTCTATCTTCTGTTCCACCTCCTTCCCATCCTTTATTTTTCTCCATCCTCTCTCATTCCTTAATTTTTCCTTCCTTTCCTTCATCCTCCTTCACATCTTTCATGGATAAGATCCATCCTTTAATGTCTTCAACTTCCATACTTAATCTTCATTCATCTTCCTTTAACCAACCCCGTCTTTTGTCTTTCATCTTTCTCCTTCTCCTTTCCACTATTCCTCTCATCTTCTATAATTCATCATTTCATTTATTTCCTCGCCCCCTTCTCTATCCCCCTCTTCTTCCATCCTCTCTTACTCTTACCCCACCTTCATTTACCTCTACAACTTTCCTCTCCACATCACACCCAGTCAGTCAGTCAGTCATTATCTATACCTGCTTATTCCTCATTAGGGTCGCAGGGGTCTGTTGGAGCTTATCCCAGCGCGTTACGGCGAGAGGCAGGGATACACCCCACGTGGGGCACACACACCATTCACTCACACACTCACACCTACGGGCAATTTAGAGTTGCCAATTAACCTCAGCATGTTTTTGGACTGTGGGAGGAAGCCGGAGTACCCGGTGAAAACCCACGCAGACACGGGGAGAACATGCAAACTCCACACAGAAAGGTCCCAGACCTAGGACCAAGGAGGTCTTGAACCTGCGACCTTCTTGCTGTGAGGCAACAGCGCTAACCCCTGCGCCACTGTGTCGCCCCCACCTCACACCCACTATCACCAATTTCATATTTCATCTCCCTCCTTTTATTTTTTACTTTCTCCTTTCCATTGTTTCTCTTTCATTTCCCTTACTTTAACCACCTTCCTTCTCTAATTTGTGTTTATTCTTTACCTCTCCATTTTCCCATCTGTCATTCCATTCCATTTGCATCTTACTTCCTTCTTCACCTTCCTATCCTTCATATTTTTCTGTTATACTATTTACTTTTTATTTACATTTTTACTCCTGGCCACACTACCTCTCCTTCCTCTTACCTTACCATCTTTATTTCACTATTTCATAACTTTAGCCTAGTTTATACTTCTATGTATCTAGCTACGTTGTAGGCTGACATGCACCTTCAAAACCCTTACGAGTCACTGTGACACGAACTACACAGGGTTTGATTGATCAGCTGTGGTGGTCACACGCCATTTCTGCAAATGGCTTCTCTGTCGCCTGCGCTTCAACATTTGCAAAAAAAAGCAAAAAAGGGAATATGTTTTTTTTTTGCCTGGCGTACAGTTGCCATTGTTTACTGTGAAGAGGAAGCAAGAATTCGGCGGAGCATTACATTCCCCAATGCAGAACTTTGAATACATCCACAGAAGTAAGATGCAGCCTATCGTGGGGCACACACACACCTACAGGCAATTTAGAGTCTCATTATGTTTTTGGACTGTGGGATGAAGCCGGAGTACCCGGTGAAAACCCACGCAGACACAGGGAGAACATGAAACTCCACAGAGAAAGGTCCCAAGTTAAAAAGGACTTCAAAGTCTGTATGTCTACCTCAATGAGTAAAGCAACACTCTCGTACTTGGTCAGTAAGCATTTTCCTTTGAACTTTTATTCTTGAACTTAGAATGTTTTCAGATTATTTCAAAATGGTTAAATTGTTTTTGATCTTTAGAATGTCAACCGAGAGGAAGCTGAGAGAGAGAGAGATCACCACCCAGACCGCCATGGGGCTTTAAGTAGTCCGAAAAAAAATGAGGAAAAGCCAGAGGATGAAGTAGTGATCACTGATCAGGGATGTCAAAGTGCTATGCGAGCTGGGAAGTATTTTTCCTTTGGATGTGCCATTCTTTTTGGACTGATCTTCACACTCAACCTGAGCCTGACCCCAGGAACTTCAATTCCATTTCAACTCAAATGAGTTCTTCCAGAAAGTGTTGATGAACTTTGATGGTCACAAACCATCACAAGTTAAGATGATGGACAGGTGGTCCAGCCACATTTTGGCTTGTTGGACAATGCCATTTTGATCTTTTATTGTCACTTTGACTTTGTCCAAACTTGCAGATAATTATATGTTATGTTATTATAATCTGCTGTTGGAAGGGATGGAGCATTTGTTGGAAGAACCTGCTTCTGGACCTTTTAGTCATTTTTTTGCATTGAGATTGCACTATTATCTTTTAACAGATGAGCAAATAACCCTTATTTTTAATCCCAGCTTTCATGCGTCTTGGCATGCTCTCCACAGTCTTTACCATTGTTCTTGGGTGACTTTACTCCACTCCTGGTTCCTCTTTATGCAGAATGAGGTGTGCACGCGTTGGAATAGATGTAATGGAAGACTGGAATACATGTAGAGATGCTGATTTCAGCAAGTAAAATGCAGTGGTCTCTTTTTTTTTTTTCCAGAGCTGTATATTTGACCCAGACGCTTGTTTGCTGCAGATCTCCAATGTCCCAGGTGTGAAACAACACTCCATCGGGGACAGGGGACAGTCTCCTGCAGAGGACAGGGGGTGTCTGGGGGCTGTGGGGTCACATGGCCTTTGTTTGACTCCTATGTATGTCAGTCTTCAACTATAAATGCCTCAGTTGAACTGGGCTTGAGGTATTTCTCCATGTAGAATGCCTGGATGTAGAAATTACCTAAACAGAACATTTCCACAACATTTGGTGTCAGAAGTGGGATTCCATAAGCAATTGTCTCAGACAGAATGCAGACAGTACAGGCCATCCTGGAATGAAAAAATATTTTTCAGTCTCCAAACATCAAAATTGTTTTTGAGAAGGGAAAACTGACCAAAAACAGAGTAGCATCTTTCCATATTCCCATCACTACTACAGCTTTGGCTCTGATCAGGACATTTAGTAAATAATACTTTTTTTTATTTTGTATTTGGATATTATTGTAATTATTACTATTATTTTTTTCTATTTCTTGTCTTGGGAACATTTATACAACTGTCCCGATGATACATATCAATATGAAGGCCTTTCTGTAACCTAGGCTTCAATTGCTTCACATTAATCATGCGATCATGCATTTATCTTTGAAAGAATGAATCATTTCATTTTAGTTGTTTACATTTTTGTTTGTTTTAAAACTAGTCAAATGTTATATTGTGCATTGAAAATATACACTACTCACAATAAGTTAAGGATAATGTGAATGACTCAGTGGATTTCATAATTTTTTGGGGTAATATTTAACTTAAATATTAAACTAATGAACATGGTGTTTCTTCTCATTATTCTATTTTCATTAGAAGTAAGACCAAATAGGGAAAGCACTCATGTAAATCACTTATTGTGACTAGTGCAAAACATTACTACATCCACTTGTCATGCGGTGAGGTCATGTCGGGTTTTGTCTTGTCATTTTTGTCTTGTCATTTCCTGTTTTATTTTGAAAGATAACTCTCCTCTCATTTCAGGTCACTTGCCCTTCCTCATGTGTCATCGGTCTGATTGTCGGCCCCGCCCTGATTGTTTCCACCTGTTCCCCATTACCCGGTGTAAATCTTGTCTGCGTCTCCCCTTGTCTTGTCCCTGTTTTCCAAGCCATAGCCTTGTTGTGTGTTGAAAGAGTGATTTTTTTGTTGTAGTTTTATAGTGTAGCCTTTTGTTTCACTCTCGTTAGTATAGTTAATGTTTTTTTCAGCCGACTGTTTTCCTCTTAATGAGCGATTTTGATTTGGATAAGTTTTATAGTGTAGATTAAGTCTCGAAGAGTTAAGTTAATATTTTTCAGCCCTTTTGTTTTCCTCCTTTTAAGTGATTTTGATTTTGATAACTTTCATAAAGTAGATTAATAGTCAGGATTTATTCCGTTAATGTTGTATAGCCTTTTTGTTTTTCCTCGCAAAGAGAGATTTTGTGTTTGATAAGTTTCATAGACCAGATTAGCCCTTTTTTCCTCTTAGGAGCGATTTTCAGTTTTCTAGCCTAAGACTGCCTTTTCATAGCCTCACTCTGTCGAGGGATCCTGTTGCTGGAAATAAAGAGACTCACCCAACACCTCTGCGCCTGAGTCCGTGTCTAAGACCGTTCTGACACCACTCATAATACTGCAATACTTTAACTTCAATGACTCATAATACTGCAATACTTTAACTACATCAGCTAATAATACTGCAGTATGTTTCCATGCTCTACGCATGTCCTGCAGATTTAAGTCTTTAGCTGTTTTTAATGTTTTTTCAAGGATTATTTTTCTTCTTTGTTCTTATTTAATTTATGTCTAATTTACAATAATATCACAGCAACATGGTCATGGTTGGCTGATCTTTAACCAGGTGCTGTCAGTCACTTTCAGGATGTCTTACTTGCCATCATGTAGCTTGTGATTAAGTTAAAGCTGCAGACGAACACATCCATTGGTGACTTCACACATTAATCATCTTCATTAATCAAGCTGCACAGCAACACCTTCTTTTTAGCTGAAATGTGCACAAAAACGTACATGCCTGTGTTTCTGTGCTGAGAAAGTCTACAGGTGGAGGCGGCTACTGTATGATATCACAAAGTCAAGGAAGTACAAACAAGCTGTGAAACAGAAAATCTTTTAAATCCAGGCTGTGAGTGTTTATCTGTGTTTGATGCTGGATTTCGTTTTTTTTTTTTTTAACCCCTGGACCCGATCTACGGTAAAACAAACACTACACTGACAATCAAAGGTGCTTAAATTAACAATTAATAACTGATAAAAACAGTTTGAGTTGATAAGTCACAACACTATGGTGTTAAATCTAATCAAACTAATGAACATCAGACTAATATCATGATAACACAAGAACACATCTTAATACCATTAGAATAATATCTTAATATTTTTTTAACTAATATATGGGTGAGATGAGGCTGGACGACTCAGAGTACGACACAGCTACACTGACACTGACTCTGTGTGGAATCAGAAAACTCAACGGCCTCTGACTTTCCTCAAACACAAACCGGCGGCAGAATGTAAGGAGGTTAATTGTTGACTGTGAGTTGGAGGCTGTAATTTGCTGAGTTTCCCCTTTGCTTTGATGAACTCATGAACATGAATTGGTCACTGCGAGGAGCCTCGAGGTCAACTGATCTGCTGATAGAGATGTCAATGACTCATCCTTTTGATCTCTCCATGACAGCAGAGACGTACATGATGTGGATTCAGATCACACTGCGGCTGCAGCTTAGTTTACCTCTTTCACTGAGTTACATCATGTTCATGTCTCTGTGAAACACATCAGCTCATCTGAGGAAATAATCATCCTGAGAAGTTTATCACAAACATGCACTCATCTCCAGTCTCCAGGCTGGAAATGAAACTTGTAAAATTACAAATATTCACATTGTTTTGGGGAATCCTGGACTAGTCCAGAAAAGCCCAGGGTCCCATAACTTTGACGTTCCAATCTCAAAAAACACTTTAAACTTAATCAAAAACATATTCAAAAACAATCAGTAGACAAACATGAAATCAGTAGACAAAACATGAATTGAATCCATTTTGGAAATAGGCTGTAACATAACAAAATGTAGAAAAAGTGAAGCGCTGTGAATACTTTCTGGATGCACTGCACCCAGTCACTTGCTTTTAGTTTTTGGAAATCCTTGTCAATGGCTTCAATGCGTCTTGGCTGGTTACCTCCTTGCCACTTGGTCAAGATGTTTCTGTGCTTCTTGCGGCATGGCTTCTTTCGTCATCATTTTGAAAAAGTTTCCTGTAGTGACAATAGTGTTCAAAGCACTCCCTGTTTCCTCTCTCCATCTTCGCTGGAAGTGACCTTGGCTGGGCACCCCCCATCTTTAAGCTTTTCGCCCTTGAGTTCAGACACATCCATTTTTGCTGAAAATAGTTTTCTGACCTCTTGCCATACGGCTGCTCTGTAGTTTCGAAAAGGGTAGTGGTCAGCACAATGTCTGCTAAATACTCCAGTCATTCCGGCTCTATAATATATTCTGTGATATGGTTTTACCAGCCATGTGTATGAGCAGAGCCTTAATGTCTGCCAGCGCCAACTTTAATCCACTTGTGCTTGCTTCGCTAATATCCACTTATTTGCTCCTTCAGTGACCTCAGCCAATCTGGTCACCTGTCCTACCATATCCGTAAATGATTATGGGACATACTGTTCTTAGCCTCCTGGTTGCCACATGTGGCATTTGATGTGACATTAGTGTATATTGTACACTTTGCTGATTCATTCTCTGTCTCGTTCTAACGGGGGACTCACTGGGACCTCTATTTGTCCTAATCCCTCTCACTGCCTGCCTGCTAAAATCGATTGTTGACACATCTGAGATAGCATTACCTTAGTCAGGACATTTGCCTGAGAGGTTCTGCCCTCATTTGCCCAGTAACGTCTTTGGCTGTTCCCATTGCAGAGTCCTACTTGTCTGTTGTGCCCACAAAGGAGATAATCGCAAAAGGTCTGCTCAGCAGCCTGGCTGAGCCTGGAATTTGTGACCCCTCCCCCCACAGGAAACCTTGTTTCACACCTTCAGGGGTGTCACCAGAGATATGAAGGCACCGGCCTTTGTCCCATTCTCTCTCTTCCCCAACTCGTCACCCGCACTCTCTTCGGGTCTCCGTGTTGGTAAAGATAACGACATTGTAAGAATAGAAAAACGAATTTATTGTTACTGTTAGTAACGGTATTTATTTTAATGCTGTTATTCCCATCACTGCTCCATACTCATCTTATTATAATAACTCTGCTTCTGATTGTGATGATGTAGCTCTGTGTCATCTGCTCCGTTGCTTCAGATATAAATTACATCCATTGAATTATAAAAGCCTCCATGTTTCTCAGCAGACAGACCATCTCTTTTTTCCTCTAACACAATTAATATGACGACTTTGAAATAGTAACCAGAGTCTGACTTTCTTCCTTTTCATTTTTTTTGGTGCATGTGTAATGCCGTTGGTCCAGACACATCTCAGGCCTGAAATATGATGCACGGACGAACCAGCAGCACATGTCATAGCTTCTTAATGAGTTTGCAGTATATGTGTAATTATTCCTGAATTTTTAAATTCACTTAAGGCACCGTTTCCCTTTTCCTTCTCTTAATTTTTAAGGATCTGGTTGGCGAATGTCCTGCAGTTACAAATCAATCCCACATTAGTCCACAGAGCAGCTGTAATTACACTTACTCTTCTCTCACTGAGACTGAGCAGACATATGGATTTAAGACCAGATGCCATTTTTAGATCTACAGGCTGTTTCCTCCTCATCTTTAAGAGAAGCTGCAGCAGCTGAGTTTGCTGAGTTTTCTCTATGTCTTCAGGCATGAATAAATCAATGCTACATCAGAGGTTGAGGTGAAATGCTGCAATTAATACATTTTATCAGAAACTTCTTCAGATCATTTCTCACATTAAGATGATTGTTTTTATTCTACAGGTTTTCTTACATTTACTATTGAAATATATAAATGATTTATCAGTAAATATGAGTGAATTCTCAAACATTTACAAAACAAAAATGTGATAGTTCAATATTGTAGTTTCATGTTGTCGACATGTTAGAGTCTCCATCTTAGAGTTTACTGATTTTATTTCTGTTTATGTCCAACATCACAAAGACAACAGCCAAAACTAAAACTCGTTCCTTCATGTTTTTTGAACGTGATAAATCAGCTGTAGACAGAATATGAACAACCATTAACCTTCTCCTCTTCCTCTTATTAATTTATGTTTTAAGGAGTTTGATGTCTGAAGGTTCTGATCAGTCTGCTGCAGTTTGTCAGGTCAACAAGAGGGTCAACAACAGCAACAGCAAGAACAACAACAACAACAGCAAGAACAACCACAACAACACATAACTACCAGATTGTGGAAGGAGACAAAGATGTACAAAGGACAAAGAAGAAAAAAGAGAGTCACTGCTTTAAAGAGAGAGACAGATACAGCTCAGTGTGTCTGTGTGTGTGTGTGTTCTTTTGAAGATGTTTCCTGTTTTTCAAAAGTGAATAGAAATTAAATAACAAATAGTTTAACGAATCCATTTTGACATGTTTTTATGAATCAAATGTTGTATAGATCAGGCTATAAATGATCTATAAACAGACCTTCAGTATAGAGTCAGAATAAACAGTAAAAGTTTGTTGGTGAAAAGCAGATTACTGAATAAAAGAGAAAAAAATAATAAAAAAATCAGAAATCTTCACCAGCAGCTGCACAGAATATACATGTGGGAGTCATCTTTGATCTAGATATGTCACTGCCTTCTTTCACCTACACAACATAGCAAAGACCAGACACTTCCTGTCTCTAAAAGATGCAGAAAAGCTTGTCCATGCATTTGTTACTTCCAGGCTGGATTACTGCAATTATTTATTGTCAGGCTGCTCCAGAAAGTCTCTAAAGACACTCCAGCTGTTCCAGATGCTGCTGCATGTATATTAACAGGCACTAGAAGAAGGGATCATATCTCTCCAGAATTAGCCTTTCTGCGCTGACTTTCTCTGAAATCAAGTATAGAATCGAAAACTCCTCCTCACCTACAACACTCAGGCTCCATCCTATCTTGAGGAGCACATCATTCACTCACACCTACAGGCAATTTAGAGTCTCAAATTAACCTCAGCATGTTTTTGGACTGTGGGAGGAAGCCAGAGTACCCGGTGAAAACCCATGCAGACACAGGGAGAACATGCAAACTCCACACAGAAAGGTCCGAGACCCGGGATCAAGGAGGTCTTGAACCTGCGACCTTCTTGCTGTGAGGCAACAGCGCTAACCCCTGCCCCACTGTGTCGTCCCCCATTGAGAACACTGCTCCCAAAATACAGCCTATTATAGATTCTCAGAGAACAGCAGAATCATGTTGTGATTCTCGATCTCAGTATGACTATGACTCTCAGTTAGGCCTGTGCGATGTATCGATTAAATAGATTAATTCGAATGTACAGTTCTGTACAGTTAATTATTATTATATTATTTTACACGCAAGCATCAAAAGTGGAACTAACCCGCTGCAACGCTCTACACAAGCGGTTCCCAAACGTTTTTAGCCACGCACCCCCACCTATATCCCAACCTGGTTGACAATATATCAGCTCTACTTTATAAAAACAACTCAACATCTCAGCAGCATCCGTTGTTTTCTCCGCTACCGTTTCTCAGCACAGTAACAGCGTAATGTCTCTACCTCTCTGCTTTACATGGTGGTGTATTGCACCGCTTGCTGAGTTGTATGTTACTCATAAATAACAAACAAACATCATCAAAAGCTGCTTCATATCCTGTGTCTATGTTTACAAACATCTTTTTTTTTCTGCAACACAATCAATAACAGCGTGGAGTCTCTGCTACTCCCATGACTGGACTCGACTGCGTGTCACCTGATGCAGGAATAATGACGCACCAAAAAAAAAAACGGTAAACCGCCATGTCTATACAGAGCGAAGTTGTATAATGGGATGTTGAATATCCATTAAATATGACAAATAAAATGTTTATTTAGACTCTTTGTTGTGTTGGAAAATCCCAATTTGAAAAAACTTTATAAAAAACACTCCAGACCGCCATCACGTTTTTCAGCTTGCACAAACCCTGAATGGCCGCACCACACTTTGGGAATCCCTGCGCTATATGCTTAAGTTAGCGGGGCGCACCCAAACACTGTAGATTCACAAGCAAAAAAAATAAACTTAAAACTTGTTTTGAGCCATTTATTCATCATTTCTTATTTGCTTGTGATTAGGGCAGAGAAAAATCGATTAAAATCAGAAATCAGATTTTTTGTAAAAAAAAAATGTGAGCAGCAGATTTCATAATGTTAGACCTAAGCGAGAGATTTCTTCCTTTTCAGCAATGTCAGAGCATAAAAATAAAAGCCAGTCACCCCCACCCCCCACTGCCTCTGGCACCAGTCTGGGACCTTCTCATTAAATCATTTCTGTTATTAACAGTCAGATGTCTTTTTAATATAATCACTTTATTATGTTATTTATGTTGAAATCTCATCCCCCTGTTTTGTTGTTATTTTCTCTGTTCATTTTTTCTGTTGGTCATGGCTACGGGTGACGACACTGCTGAGGCAGATTTTTACATTTCATCAGAGGAAGAGGGAGCGAACAGGTTATTGGTTTGTTTGTTTCTGATCATTTCTTTTTGGAGAACATCCATCCTCCTGTCTCTGTCTCTGCGTTACAGCACCACTTTCATTCTTTATTTCCAAATTCAGGCATGAACACGATTCTTTTCAGAGCTCCGGTTCCTATAAAACACACATGTGCAGGTAGAAGAGATTATTTGATGTGAGCTGGAGGCCTTAAAGTCATTTCACCTGAACACAGTATGTCAACGTTTAATCTATGAAGAACAAGATCTCAGGCCCTCAGGAACAAAATGGTGAATTCACCGTACTGACATTTCTCTCACGTGTCTCTGCTTTGTTAAATTCCAACTGAAATCAACATTAATCATCAACATAACATCAACATCTTCTTTTATTGTTGTGTAGTTTTTGTCATTATAATTACAACAAAAATCATAAATGCTCCTATTTTTGATTGATTGACAGCAAATTAACAGCTTTCCCACAAACCATCTCCTGTCATCATGGTAAGTGTCCACGACAAATATGAAAACTCAAACTCAAACTTAAACTCAGATAAAAAGAAAGTCACGGTCAAGGTCACAGCTCAGGTCACAGCTGAGGTCACAACTGAAGTAACTGCTGATTTTACAGCTGAGGTCATGGCTGAGGTCATAGCCGATCTCTCGGCTGAGGTCACGGCTGAGGTCGTCATAGCCGATCTCTCGGCCGAGGTCATGGCTGAGGTCATGGCTGAGGTCACAGACAATTACGTGGCTGAGGTCAGAGATGACTAATTGTGTGACCTGTAGCTGAGGGCACAGGAAAATGGACAAGCAGATATGAATGATAGTTTGAGTTCTGTTGATTTCAGCTTAATAAATGCCTTTGTGCCTTTGTGACTAACTGGAGTGAGCAGAGGATGCCGGTGGCTGAGAGGGGGGGAAGAGGCGGAGCCTGAACGGCTGCTAGAGGAGACGGCAGGTGGTGAAACAGCAATTATAAAACTAAACTGTTCTGCTCAGGAATTGTGTCTTATTTGCAACGAATGAAATGATAAAAGTCGAAAATAATTGGATTTTTTTTCTCTTTGCCGCTCGTCCTCCAAGTCTTAAATGTTTCGGGGAAAAGGATCTTTGAACAAAATTTATTTCATTCTAACCTTTGATTAACATTCTTTCCACTCAAGGCCGAGCTACAAAAAAGGCAAATTATTCTCAAGATCAAGCTTGTGTGTTATCTCTTGTTATCTCTGTGTCCTCTCGGCTTCACTCTCAGACTGTAAATGATGCAGCTGTCCTCTACAAGCAGATCCTGTTCCTTAAAGCTCATTTACAGCCTGTGGTGTTGTTTTTGTTTCTCCATGTGAACAAACCTCCGTCTGTATGTTTAGGCCAATTTGAGGAAATGACAGACTAGACAACTGGCATCTCTGTCAGTCTGTACAAGGTTTGACATGTTTCACTAACACTGATCAAAGTGTTTAATGTGACTGAATCACCATTATCTGCCTTGAATGTTCCTGTCTGTGAATATTAATCAACAAACAGAACCATTATTAAACCCTTGAAGCCTATAACTATTACTGTACTTAGAGCTGAACCAAGAACTCTGATACTTTACTGCAGTAAAAGTATAAATACTGTTGTAAAAAATGCTCAATAACTAGTAGAAGTCCTGAAATGAAAATGTTACTTCAGTAACTAGAGAAGTATAAAATAAAAGGTGGAAGGTCCTCAGAATGTGTTGTTATTATTATTATTATTATTATTATTACAACACCATTTTTAATCAATAAAAACAGTGAGAACATTTTAATGTTTCATTTTATCAATGAGGTGACAGCTTGAGGTACTTTGGGTAGATTAATAGTAAAAGTACTTCATCATAATATTTGGCAACTTTCACACAAAGTCAACATTTAAAAACAAAAACAGGCAATTTAATAGAATATAGATAATATTGAACAATATTGAAGTATATTAATTTTTGTAAAATATTACAATCTGCATCTTAAACTAACTAAAGCTGTCAGATAAATATAGTGCATAAAATAGCATCACACAGAAAGGTGAAAATTCAGTATAGTACTTCAGTAAATGTTACTTTTATTTCTGGATTTAAAACACTCACAGAAACAGTTTAGTAAAGTCAGAGTTAGTATGATTTTTATACAGTTATATATATATATATATATATATATATATATATATATATATATATATATATATATATATATATATATATATATATATATATATCCTTTCTTTTGAAAGTCCTGACTTAAAAATAAAGGGGGAGGCGGCCTTTAATCTATAATGGAACAGACATTATCATTATTGTTAAATAATGAACCACGGCCACCTGCATTAAGTAGTAATAACTTATTGAACAGAGCAGTTTCTAGTGACCTGCCTTTGCACCCAAAGCATGGCTTTCAACTGTATGTGTGTGTGTGGTGTGTGTGGGTGTGTTATTGACTGAAGCTGCTGTATACAGGATGTGTTTTGACATAAAAGACATAAAACTATTATTATTATTATTATTATTATTATTATTATTATTCACATAAAATCTGAAACATCTAAACATCTAAAATCACAAATTCACAAGTCGTTCTCATCAATTCATTTTATTTGGAATGATTTGTTTTTTACTTCTTAACTCTGATAAAATGAGTATTTCACAGATGTTCAACTCATTGCTCACATATTTCCACTGATATTTGCCTGTTTATTAATGATTAATATGACTTAGATAAAACAAAAATATCATGATGACTTTGCTTCAACAACAAAACGTTCTGGTGACTGAATGAAATTATGTTCAACAAAAAATGAAGTCAATGAATCAGATTTTCCCACAATCAAAGTGGTTTAATTAAAACATTTAAAAGCTGTTAAAATAAATGCTAGTTTATGATTTTTTGGGACTATTCTTTGTCATTATTGAAATGACTTTTAAGTTTTTGTATCTTTAAAAAAATAATTAAGAAGTTAAAATAACTTGAAGGGTGGAGCAGTAAGTAGCGCTGTTGCCTCAGTCCTTGGTCTGGGACCTTTCTGTGTGAAGTTTGCATGTTCTCCATGTGTCTGCATGGGTTTTCTCCAGCTTCCTCCCCAGACTTTGCTTTCTCAGTGGAAGACATGATGGTGTACTTCAAAGTATTGCCCCCACTGATCCTGAATGTCCCAAGTTGAGGTCAGCAGCACCAGACCCCATTGAACACAGTGTCGACAGTGTACTGCTTCCCCCGCCTGAGCTGCCAGTTGGTGGTCCAGAACCTCCACAAAGCCGTTCGAAAGTCGTTCTCCTTGGCCTCACCGAACTCTTCCCATGCCCAGAGTTCCTCCAACTGGAGGGGGGCCCACATCGCCCCTTTGAGCTGTGCCTGGCCAGGTCCCATGGGAGCAGGCCCGGCCACCAGGCGCCCACCAACGAGCCCTTCCCCCAGGATGTTGAATGTAAAGGTTTAAATAAGTGAACATGTGATCATGATGTCATCCAAAACTTTAGTATGGACTGCCTACAGTAGCTGCTACTAGTTAGCATCACTACGTCACCTTCAAAAACATGGCTTAAAAACAAAATTTAAGCTTTTAACTCTTAGCTAAAAAAATATGGACCAATACAAAAAGTTTGCAATAACATTTTTTTTCTTTTTTTGTTTTTTTGGGGACACTAACATCCAACTAAACCTTCTTACAAACCTAAAACACAGTGAACTGTAGCCTATGATCTCATCACATTAACAAAGTTCAACAGTCTTGTTTAACCGTGTTTGTTAATGTTCAGTTCTGCTCAAGTCATGTTACCAGTGGAAAGGAAGAAGAAGGGTTGCTCTCTGGTTCTGCTTCCTTGAGTAGCTGGAGATGGAGTAGATCCGTTGTGTTAATCCTTGTCTCTCATTGTAGAACCAGGCCTGAGTTTCTTCAGTGGTGCTCGCTGGACGTCATTGAGTCCTTGGTCACTTGCAGGTCCGTGAGACGATGAGAAGCTGCTGAAGGTTTCTGTCCTGCAGCTTCTCCTGCTACAGAGTGGTGCGCTGCTGATGAGCAGGTGCCCGGAAAAGAGGTGGGGAAGAGAGTCTATCCAGAGGAGAGTTGAAGAGAGAGAGAGTGGGACAAAAGGCTGGTGCCTTTATACCTCTGGTGACCTTCCCTGAAGGTGTGAAACAGGGTTTCCTGTCAGGAGAAGGGTCACAAGTTCCAGGCTCAGCCAGGCAGCTTGCTGAAGATGTTTATCACCTTTGTGGGCACAACATATTTATATCCATTTATTAAAAATATGATAGTCTTGATGTTTATTCTTCCTTTTGTCTTGCTCAACTTTATGTTTATGTAAGAACATGAAGTGGAGATTCTTACTAGAATTTGTAATCATTGTATGAAACAAGTGAAAAGTTCTTCACGGAGGTAGTGCTAACTCCGGCGGCCAGGAACCCCCAATGCTGCAAATAAAAGAAACGGATTAGAAAATCTGGATTAGAAAAAACGATAAATCCCTCTCAGTCACAGGGAGAACAACCCGCACATGCGCGGAACCTCCAGTCTTCTTCATCAGTCATCCTTGCCGGCCATAATGGTCATATAGTGGCACCTACTGGAGAAACAATTATTTGCCCGCTAATTACTTCTGCAACACCTCCTCTTCTTCGTATTCTTCTTCTTCGCTCACATAAAAAACTACAGGTGCACCGCCAATAATAGTCCCCGGTAATTCACTTCCGGTGTGGAGTTTCCTTTTATTTGCAGCGCTGTTTCTTTTATTTGCAGCATTGAGGGTTCCTCGGCACCGTACTAAACTCGCGCGGGCCGCACTAACATTAAACTTTCATATCAAGGCGGGGGCCTCTCAATCTGACGTCCGACAGGCCGCATTTGGCCCGCGGGCCGCGAGTTTGAGACCCCTGACATACAAGCACAAGCTGCCATTTACAAACTCATGCAGACAAACGTAATCCCATTTGAATTGCACTGCAGTCAGACATTGGAGGTTCCTCGACCATGAATGTCAAATTTGTTGCTGCAAATTGGGATGGCAGCAGGGGTGGCAAGGCTTTCTTTTAGGGTGGCAAATGCCACCCTATGCCACCCCGGTAGATCCGCCCCTGGCTGTAGCATATCTGTGTTTATAATCCAATCACGTGACCAGCAGCTCTGAATTTTGACCTTTGCTGAATTTGAGCCTCTTCACAGTTTCTAAAGTCTCACACATCACAAAAGATGTATTTTTTGGCTTGTTTTCAGTTCAGCAGACGTCCAGATCGTCCCCACGGTAACACAAATGTCCACAGTCCATGCTTTCTGCTCTCACCCCGAAAAAATGACTGAAAAATGAAACAGAAGATAAGAAACATCAATGGAACATCCCTCATTTAAATCTATTTACTTGTAAAATTAGGAAGCCTAAGAAATGGTTGCCTAGCAACAGGGGCCCAGTTGCCAAGTCCACCATTACTGACAATTATGGCGTCAGGAGGAACTGGTGTTTTTCTCTTTTTGTTCCTGTTAGATGTGAAAACAACAGGTCAGAGTCTGTCAGCCACACTCAGGAACAGGGCTCAGGACTCAGACTGAGGAGGAGCTGCTGTTTCCTTCTCTGTTGTTGACTGATGTTGTTACACATGCGACTCTTGTCACACCATCATCTCTCACTCATTTTTTAAAAAACATGATCCAAAAGTTTCGCGGAGCGAAAAAAAAATCGAGAAACAACTGCAAACAACGTAAGTTAATGTGTTTGCTGCTTATTGGATATTGGACGTGTTGCTGGTGGCTGCAGTGATGAAAACTGATGCTGTGATTCTGCTTCATATTGCACCTGACAATTAGATTCTGCCCTTTGTCTTGTTCTGTGGCCAAATGTGCTTGTTGCTTAACTGAATTAGCTGCTGTGTGTTATTGCTTTATGTTCTCACCCAGAGGACAGTTCCAATAATCAGCTGAGGGGAAGGGGGGGGGGGGGGGGGGGGTCACCAGATAATCAGCCCACAGGGCCGTCAGTGAATAAATGAATCTGCTGCTGCACTGGAACTAACACTTTCTGCTGCATCTTCTGAAAACACTGATCTATGAAACCAGGGAAAACATCTTATATTTGGTTCAGTTAGTCCAAATTAAAATCAAATTATCTTGATTTATCAGAAATTCATTGGAACATTCTGCATATTTCATGATTTGTGGTTGATATTGATTCATTTAATGTATAGCTGCAGTATTAGTTTAATTTAATATGGTCTGCAGAGTTGAGTGGTGATAGTCTGTTTCAGTATTTTGTAAAGATGGAAGATCTGAGATGGTCTGAGAGGGTCTGAAGATGCTGGAGTCTGAGTCCATGCTAGATGAGGATGTCGATTAAGATGAGGATGAGGATAAAATTGAGGGTGAGGACAAAGATGAGGATGATAATGAGGAAGAAGATAGACAGCGAGGATGAAGATGAGGATGAGGTTGAAGATGAGGTTAAGATGATGATGAGGATGAGAAGGATAAGGATGAAGACGAGGATGAGGTGCAGCTTTCTTATGGTTCAGGTGTCAGTGGTGTCATTGAGCAGCTTCTGAGAAAGAGAAACACCTAAGAAGCTGGAGTCAGACTCACCGTCAGGCCACAGGGGGCGGAGCCTCAATCTGGCAAACAGTCACTGACTGACTGAATCAGATTTGCATACAATCAAAATTTTGATAAATAAGCACACGTTTATAAGTTGATTAATCACATTTAGTTTTTTTAAACTAATTTCTACTTCATGTATAGTCTTTTTTTAAATAATATTTTCTTAATTATCATAAATATAAACTCAAATTTTCAAGTTGACTGTTATTTGCTTCAATTAGATTTTAGTTTTTAACTTTTTCATGTTTTTTTTAATAATTGAGAACTTACAATAATTTAGAATTTAGTTTAAATCAATTAACAGAGAAATTGAAATTTAAGTGACTTATCATTGAGTTGGTGTGATTATAATTTTATTACATCAGATAATGTTTGAACTTGATTGAAAAGATTGAAATCAATACATTAATATTTGATCTGGTCTGGAAGAACAGTATTATGGTGCTATTTTACAGTATTTGGTTTTAACAGGAGCATCATCAGAGCAAGAGGGTCGCAAGGTTAAAAACTGAAGGAAAGAAAGGGAAGAATGGAAAAAGGAAACAAGGAAAGGAAGAAAGAAGGAAACTGAAGGAAAAAAGGGAAGAAAGGAAGAGAAAGAAAAAGGAAGGAAGAAAGGAAGTAAGGAATAAAGAAGGAAAGAATGAAAGTGAAGGAAACTAGAGGAAAGGAAGAAGGAAATTGAAGGAATTTCAGGATTTATCCAGAGTTCCTGATTTCCTGATTATAAACCAAGAAAGAAAGAAAGAAGAAGGAAAGAAAGCAAGGAAAAAAATGAATGAAAGAAATAAGGAAACTAAAGTAAAGAAGAAAGGAATGAAGAAAGAAGGAAGAAAGGCAACAAGAAAAGAAAGAAGGAAAGAAGGAAAGAAAGAAGGGAAATGATGGAAAGGAAGAAAGATATTGAAGGTAAGAAAGAACATATTTTTCTGATTTATCAGGAATTCCAGATTTTCAGATATAAAAATATGACCCTTGGAAATCATGTAAATCCATTTTTTAGGGTAGGTGTGGGTGCATGTTGGACCATATAATCATGAAAAAAAACATGCATAATTTTGAAAGTTCTTAATTAATGAAAGAAATTCAAAGGTAAGTACTATAAATTATAACAAATAAAAGTATGATGATTACATGTTTACATGCCACTGAGAAAATCTAATAACTGACAGGGTCCGTCCCCTCATGTGGCATCTATGTTGTTACAGGTGGTTAATAAATATACACATACATATTTTATATATACAATCTATAGACCCTCACAGCAAGAAGGTCCTCTTTGGGTCCCAGGACCTCTTTGGGTCCCAGGACCTCTTTGGGTCCTGGGTCTGGGACCTTTCTGTGTGGAGTTTGCATGTTCTCCCTGTGTCTGCGTGGGTTTTCCACGGGTACTTCGGCTTCCTCCCACAGTCCAAAAACATGCTGAGGTTAATTGGAGACTCTAAATTGCCCATAGATATGAATGTGTGAGTGAATGGTGTGTGTGCCCCACGATTGCCTGGCGACCATCTGGGGTGTATCCCTGCCTCTCGCCATAACGCACTGGGATAGGCTCTAGCAAACCCCTGTGACCCTAATGAGGAATAAGCAGGTATAGAAAATGACTGACTGACTGACAATCTATAGATATATAACATATGTCTATCTGTTGACTTCTCTCACCTTGTAAAAAGGGGATAAATATAGATTAGATTAAATCTACTCTATTCATCCCACAATGGGGAAATTGTATTTGTTACAGTGGTTCACATAAGAAAGAAAAGGTAAGTAGGGAAGGTTAAAAACATAATAAAATAAACAACTCAACATAATAAACAATTGCAACAAATTAACTTTCAATCCAGCAAAACGAAACAAGTACTGAGGATATAAATAAGGTGTTTGATATAAAGGTAGGTAAAGTGAACATAATGGCAATGATATAAATATAATTATAAATAATGAAGTGCCACTACTACTCCAATTGTGCAGTATGCAGGTGTTGTAGAGCAGTGCAGGTACATGAATCTGCTGCTGAAGGAGCTGCTGAGGGATAGTGTGGGAGGTGTTGTCTATGATGGATGTCAACTTGGCCAACATCCTTCTGTCCCCTTTTTTCTTAGTTTTGCCAACCGTACTCGCTTTGTTTGTATGGTGAGTTCAAGTGCACCTTGAAGAATCAGGAATCGATTGTTGCATTTAACTCCACCTCACTGCAGCAGGATCTATTGATTTTTTTTATTATTATGTTTTTGTTTTCATTAGTTAAAATACTCAGATTTTCTTGTTTTACTACAGACCTTTTAAAAACGTTTCAAAGACTGATAAAATCAAAATGATAAAAAATGTTTATGCAAAACCAATCATCTACAGAGATTCAATTCTAGAGTCAGATTTTAAAAATTCAATATTTCACATATTCTAACAACTCACAGAAAGTCTACATGTCCCTGCCTATGTCTATATCTGTAGTCAAATGATTGCACCATTTTAAAACAGTGCTACACTGAAATCACACTGTTGTCGTTTTCTGACAACTTCTTTCATTCTTCTGTGTGTTGATTTTTATTTTTTAAAGATTCTTTTAAAATCTGCTTAATTATCCATACTTTTTGTATTGTTTGTGATGTCAGCCTGGGATTATTTTAAATTGGGAGACATGGTGGCACAGGGGTTAGCACTGTTGCCTCACAGCAAGAAGGTTGTAGGTTCAAGACCTCCTTGGGTCCTGGGTCTGGGACTTTTCTGTGTGGAGTTTTCACCGCACAGTCCAAAATCATGCTGAGGTTAATAAGCGACTCTAAATTGCCCGTAGGTGTGAGTGTGTGAGTGAATGGTGTGTGTGCCCCATGATTGGCTGGCGACCATCTGGGGTGTATCCCTGCCTCTCGCCGTAACGTGCTGGGATAGGCTCCAGCAGACCCCTGCGACCCTAATGAGGAATAAGCAGGTATAGAAAATGACTGACTATTTTAAATTGGTACAGTCATGTAATCATGGTGTAAAGTAACTGCACTTTTGCCACCCCATGCTGCTGCTTGTTGCTTACCCATTCTGGGTAAGCACAATGGGTGTCTTCTCCTCCTTATAGTTCTCCTCCTGTTCTTGCTCATCCTCCTCTTTCTGCTCCTCCTCCTAAGGGTTGGTTGTGCAGAGCAGTGGCAGCAGTGTTGTTCAGAGAGAGAAGCTCATTTCAAGGATGAATAATTTCTCAATTATAGGTTGTAATTATACCAAAATAAACTGGTGTACTTTGCAGTTGAAGATGTTTTCTTTGCACCTGAAGACATCTTATGTGCAGCTGAAGATGTTCTATCCACCTGAAGATGCCTTCTACGCACCATAAGATATCTTCTTTGCACCTCAGGATGCTATCTACTCACCTGAAAACATCTTGTTCGCACCTGAAGATGTGTTCTATGCACCTGAAGATGCCTTTTTTCACACTTTAAGACTTCCTTTTCCCACCTGAAATCAACTTCTATACATGTAAAGAGGTCTTCTTTGCAGCTGAAGATGTCATTGCACCTAAAGGTATCTTCTATGCACCTGAAGATGTCACAGCTGAAGGTGTCTTCTATACACCTGAAGATGCCTTCCTCACACATGAAAGCATATTCTTTGCATCTTCTTCATCTGAAGATATCTTTTTCACAGCTGAATACATCTTCTATGGTCATAAAGATGTCTTCTACAAACTTGATGACTCTGTCTACCTGAAGCTTCTTTGCAGCTGAAGATGACTTTGCACATGAAGGTGTTCTCCACAGCCGTAGAGGTCTTCTTTGCACCTGAAAATGTTGTTTTTTCACCTAAAGACATCTGACACTAAAGGCATCTTCTTTACAGAAGTCTTCTAAGCACCTGGCGATTTCTCCTACAGAAGTCTGTACTGCAAGTTCGCACTGCAAGATGTCTGCTTTGTACCTGAAGAGGTCTTCTTTGTCCCTGAAGATGTCATCTATACCTCTGAAGCACCTTCTTTGTATGTTAAGAAGTCTTCTTTGCACATGAAGATGTCTCCTACACACCTGATGAGGTATTCTATGCACCTGAACATGACTTCTATGCATCTGAAGATGTGTTCTTGCAAAAGACCTGCAGAAGTCTTTTTTGGAATTTAGGATGTCTTCTTCACACCTGAAGACATCTTTTATGCACCTGAGGAGTATACTATGTACTTGAAAATGCCTTCTACATACCTGAAGACGTGTTCTTTGCAGCTGGTCTTCTTTGTAGCTCAAAACATCTCCTTCACACCTGAAGATGTTTTCTTTGCTTTACGACATCTTCTTTGCACCTGGAGATGTAATTTATGGCCCAGAAGCGTCATGATCTGCCCTCTCCTCACTCCATTCACACACATTCCCCAGTACTTTTCCACCTGCCCCTCCTCCTGCTCACCCGCCTGTCAGCCTGCAGTTCACTCTACTCACCTATTTCCCCTCAGCTGCACCTTATCAGCAATCAAGCCAGTACTTAAAACTCTCCTCTCGACTCCCTCAGTGCCAGATTTGCTCCCATGCCAGACTTTCCAGCGTTTTTCCTGCCTGTTATCGACCCTGCCTGTTCCTGACCATCCCGTACTCACATCTGCCTTCTGTCCCTGACCACAGGTTTTTTCTTGTTCCTCCTGGTTCCCGCCTGCCCTGATCCCGGGCTGAACACAATGCAATGGACCCAGCGTACTCAACTTCCCTGTCGGACCGCTGCTTCTGCCGGCATTCCTGCTTTGTCTGCAGCTCCAACTCCGACTTCACTCACTCCAGCTCCCGTCCCACCTGCTCTGTTTCCCGATCCACGGGTGGGAACCCTGAAATGCTACGCTGGAGACCCAGAGGGCTGCAGGGGGCTTTCATTACAAACATTACAAACTAGCTCCATCCTCTTCGCCTTGCAGCCCTACATGTTTGCTCAGGAGACAGCGAAGGTGCCGTTCCCCATAACCACCTGACTGGCAGAGCTCGCTTGTGGGGAATCGTGGAATGGGAGCGACGGACTCCGCCTGCTCCTTGTTTCAGACCATCAATGCCGAACTTCGCAAGGTATTTGGAGAAGTCTCAAGGGGTTCAGATGCCGCAGGAGGTCTGTTGGTTCTGAAACAGGGGAACCAAAGCATTGCTGACTTTGCCATAGACTTTCGCACCAGAGCTTGTCAAAGTGAGTGGAATCCGTCAGCTCAGTGTGACACTGTGTCTATGGAGCAACCTGAACCCATGCAAGTGGGTCATTCTAGTCTCACCCCCAGAGGAGCGGGAGAGGCGGAGGCAGGGAAATCTCTGCCTTTACTGTGGCCAGGCGGGCCATTTCCTCTGGACTGGACTCACCAGTAGAAGAGGAAGTACTGGTGAGTCAAACCTCTGAACATTAATGTCCCTGAAGTCCCCTGAGTCACGTCCGTCTCCTGCTGGCGGATTGCTCCCACACCCTCGCCATCTTTATAGACTCTGGCGCAGATGTTAATTTGATGGACGGGGAACTAGCTCACCAGCTAGGCATCAAATGTGTTCCTCTACCCAAATCTGTGCCGACCAGCACTCTTGATGGGCATCTCCTGGGGACCGTAACTCACCAGATGGCTCAGGTGAGCATGCTTCTGTCTGGGAACCATCAACCTCTCATCCTGGGGTACCCCTGGCTTCGGCAGCACAATCCCCATGTCGACTGGAAGAAGGGGGCCATCCTGGGCTGGAGCCATTCTTGCCATCAAGTGTGCCTGAAACAAGCATCAGCCCCCCTGCCCATCACCAGTCCCAATCCTGCTCCTGACCTCATGCGGGTCCCGGCTGAATACCACGATTTTGCACAGGTGTTCAGAAAGTACAAAGCCACCTCTCTCCCTCCTCATCGGCCGTATGATTGCGCCAACTTCCCTGTGGTCATTTATACTCTCTGTCCGCCCCTGAGAGAGATGCCATGGAGAAATATAATAACGAATCTCTGGCCACAGGCCTCATCCGATGCTCCTCATCCCCTGCCGGGGCCGGCTTCTTCTTTGTGGAGAAAAAAGATAAGTCGCTGCGGCCCTGTAGGGGGATTCAACGACATCACGGTTAAGAACCGTTACCCTCTCCCACTCATCTCTTCTGCCTTCAAGCTCCTGGAGGGGGCCACCATCTTCACCAAACTGGACCTGCGCAACGCCTATGAGGGGGGTGAGGGGGATGAGTGGAAGACTGCCTTCAATACCCCACAGGACATTATGAGTATCTGGTCATGCCTTTTGGCCTCACCAATGCCCCGGCCGTTTTTCAGGCACTGGTGAATGACGTTCTCAGGGACATGTTGAATAAATATATGTTTGTTTACCTAGATGACGAGATGACCAAGATGACTCATCTTTTCACAGACTAAGGAGGAACACGTGCACCATGTCTGAACTGTTTGTCAAGGCAGAGTTTTAGGCTCCGTCTGTCTCATTCCTGGGCTACATCGTTGGTCAAGGAAACATAAAAATGGATCCCAGTAAGGTTTCAGCTGTCACCACTTGGCCTGTTTCAAATTCCCGCAAGCGGTCGCAACTATTCCTGGGGTTTGCCAACTTCTGCCATTGCTTCATCCGGGGTTCCAGCATGGTGGCAGCACCCCTCATGGCACTCACCACCTCCAAAGTTCCGTTCCAGTGGTCCGGCACTGCCCATGAGGCATTCCATACACTTAAAGCCCGGTTTATGTCCCATCCTCCAAGTCCCAGCCTCCGTTCGTGGTTGAGGTGGACGCCTGCGGAGAGAAACTACGACATCGGCAACCAGGAACTGTTGGAGGCATTGGAGGAGTGGCGTCACTGGCTGGGGGGGACTAAGCAGCTGTTTTTAGTCTGGACTGATCACAAGAACCTAGAGTACCTCCAGTCAGCCAAGAGACTAAACTCCTGCCAAGCCCGCTGGTCACTCTTCCACTCCTGCTTTGACTTCACCCGCTCCTATTGACCCGGTTCCCGCAATGTGAAGCCTGACGCTCTTTCCTGGCAATTCGTGGAGGAAGAGGAGTCTGTCCCTGGTCCCAAACCCATCCTCTCATCATCCTACTTGGTGGCTGCCCTCACCTGGGAAGTGAAGGAGAGGGTCAAGGCCGCTGTGGAGGACCAACCGCGACCGAGCGCTTGTCCTCCTGATCGCCTGTTTGTGGTCCCAACCCTTCGCTCGGACATCCTCCAGTGGGCCCACAACTCTCATCTTGCCTGTCACCCCGATATCCAGCACACCAAAGAGATGGTGCTACGCAGGTTTTGGTGGGCTACCCTGGATAAGGACACCTGGGAGTTTGTCAACGCCTGTCCCCTTTGTAATCAGCAAAAAGTCTCCCACCAAGCCCCGGCAGGTCATCTACATCCACTTCCGGTACCACATCGACCACGGTCCCAAATCTCCCGAGACTTCATTACCGGCCTGCCCCCATCTAAGGGTCACACCACCATCCTTGTGGTGGTCAACAGGTTCAGCAAGATGGCCCACTTCGTGCCCCTGCCCAAGTTGCCCTCAGCCAAGGAGACCGCCGAACTCATGCTCATTCACGTTTTCGGCTTCATGGTCTCCCCACTTCCGTAATTTGGAAGGAGTTCTGCTTGCTGGTGGGGTCCACCGTGAGCCTGTCATCCGGTTTCCATCCCCAGTCCAACGGCCAGATGGAGAGAAAGAACCAGGAGATGTAGGTTGTCTACCTGTGATCTTCCGTTGAGGGTAGAATCCAGGAAGTTGGCACCTAAATTCATTGGCCCCTTCAAGATCCAGGAGGTCCTCAGCCCAGTGGCAGTAAGACTTAAGCTGCCCTAGTCCTTACGAATTCACCTCATGTTCCACGTGTCTAGGGTCAAACCTGTCCGGGAGAGCCCCCTGGTACCCACAGCCTCTCCACCTCCTCCTCCCCGCCTCATCGTCGGGGGTTCCGCCTTCACGGTACTCCATCTCCTGCGCTCCCGCCAGTGTGGAAGCGGTCTTCAGTACCTGGTTGACTGGGAGGGCTACGGTCCGAAGGAAAGATCCTGGGTTGCTGCTTGGCACATCCTGGATGCCCAGCTTATCTGGAACTTCCACCGTCGTACCCCGGACCTAACATCCAAGCATGCCCCTCCCAGAAGAGACCTCACCCCCGAGTCTCAGCCCCCTTCTCCATCCGGGGTCTCCAGTGATGAGGATTCTGAGGAGGAGGGTCCCAAGGATAGAATGGAGGTCTCGGAGGAGTTCTATTCATTCACCCCTGATGACATCTTCTTCACGGCTGAAGGCGTCTTCTACACACCTGAAGACATCTTCTTCGCACCTCAAAATGGCTTCTATACATCTGAATATGTCTTAGTTGCAGCGAAAGAAATCTTCTACACACCTGAAGATGTCACCTTCACTGCTGAAGACATCTTTTATGAACTTGCAGCTGAAGGTAATTGCTCTTTCTGCTGCAGACAAGGTGGAATTGTTTGCCTCCTACTTTCCTGAAATTGAGGCTTGTTGTTCTCTATTCAGCCAGCATTCTGCAGCTTTTCGAGTCCAGGCAATGGTCCGGCATAGCTTTGACAAGGTGCTGAGCTGCTTGAGCTCAACGAGGTGCACAAGAGCTATACCCCAATTTTTTACTTTTTGACCTCCCTACCACTAAATCTAGGCCTTGACCCTTTGATAGCTGGTGAATCGCAGGGTGGCCATCTTCATCAGTCACTCAAGTCTGTCGTGAATTTGACTGAGCTCTTGTGTTCACAGATGAAAAATCTTTTCTCCTGAGTTTCCTAACATCATTAGCAAACAGTGGTCACTATTTTGCTGGCCGTCTCCATTGGCCATGTGGCTTCTGGCCATCTGAGGACGTCAGGACCTCTAATCTTCTACTGGTCCAGCCTTCTGGATTTCCCCTATGCGATTTGCAAAGAAGCTCTGATAACTAATCCTTTTGGATCGCTCTCAGGATTGTTTTGCTATCCACAAAATGAATCCAGTTTGAGTGTGTTCGTAGTACTTCTAGTGATTTGTTCTATTCTCTACTTTGGCTTTGCTAGGTTTTGCCGGGTCAACGAGGGCCCTTAATGCTGTTCTCATTGATCTTGCAAAGTGAGTTTTAGACCTATGTACTGCAAGGTCTACTTCCTTGAAAAGGTCCGGATGAGTCCCCTCGACAGTCTTTCTAAGAGGACCATCTGTTCCATTGAGAGTCCTAATTATCAACCTCAGGGTATATTTTTAGCAGACACTGTCTTTTTCAATCCTCCAACTCCTTCAACAATCATCTTGCAGTTCTTACCACTTAACTTGAGATGCTCAGCAGGCCTAAATTTCATGTCACTTCCTTAGCATCATGATGCTTGGGAGCTCTTTGAAAATGCAACTGGCATTGTCGCCATGGTGGCGCAAACATTTGAAGAACACTCCTGCTTTCTTCAACTGAGCCTTTTTACTAAACAGGTTGAGCCGTTTGAAGAATTTGCAGGTAAACAGTTTTCCCACGTGCACATCATCTCCACATACATGGATTTGATTGAGAATTATTATGTGTGTTCCCTGATATAGCCCTGGTGAATTCTTTCTTTTCCCTTAACCTTTCATGGTTATTATCTTGGCTAGGCTGTAGTTGCATCTGATCCAGCTCTTCAAGAATGTCTTCCTCCCTTTTTAAATAGTGCAGCAAAAAGTCAAAGTGGTTCTGCGATGAAAAGCCATTTTTGTGCGTACCACTTTTCTTTCAATTAGGCAGCTTGTTCTCAATCAATAGTGCCACTACTTGACTTTTTACTGCATCATCCTCTGCAAGGACTTGAAGATCATGATGCCCTTTCTCTATGGCCTGAATGAGTTTGATTGCCTACCCTGTTTTTTTTCTTTTATGGGAGGTTCTTGTATTTTTTTCAAGATAAGCAGCACTATAATATATCGTTGGTGGATCCATACCTGGATAACACAAGATCCCTCTTCGCTTGACATCATAAACCCCGGGGTTCATACCAAAATCACCTTCTAGTGCATTGAACAGCAGCCTCCTCACCAGGATTGATCTGTTGTCCATCTTGGTTTTGCTCTGTCTCTTCCTCTGTTTCCTCCTCTTCAACACCAGGCAAGACCCAGCCTTGACTATTGCCTTTGCATGCCCACTCATCCTAAAGTTTCTCACACCATTTCTTCAGCTTCCTAATGCAGTATTTTGACTCTGTTAACTTGGTTCTACGTATCAAATTTATCCAATCATTTACTTTCCTTTCGAGTGCCCAGAACACCTCACCAGGGAGGCGTCCAGGAGGCATCCTCACTAGATGCCCGAGCCACCTCAAGTGGCTCCTCCTACTCTGAGCTCCTCGCGGATGACCGAGCTTCTCACCCTATCTCTAAGGGAGAGCCCAGCCACCCTGCGAAGGAAACACATTTCGGCCGCTTGTATTCGCATTCTCGTTCATTCGGTCACTACCCAAAGCTCGTGACCATAGGTGAGGGTAGGAACATGGATAGACTGGTAAATCAAGAGCTTCGCCTTTCGGCTCAGCTCCTTCTTCACCATGACGGACCGATGCAGGGCCTGCATCACTGCAGACGCCGCACCGATCCGCCGGTCAATCTCCCGCTCCATCCTCCCCCCACTCATGAACAAGACCCAGAGATACTTGAACTCCTCCGCTTGAGGCAGGATCTCATCCCCGACCCGGAGTCGGCACTCCACCCTTTTCCGGTCATGAACCATGGCCTTGGATTTGGAGGTGCTGATTCTCATCCCAGCTGCTTCACACTCGGCTGCGAACCGCTCCAGTGAGAGCTGAAGGTCACGGCTCGATGAAGCCAACAGGACCAGATTGTCCGCAAATAGCAGCGACCCAATCCTGAGGCCACCAAACCGCAGCCCCTCAATGCCCTGGCTGCGCCTAGAAATTCTGTCCATAAAAGTTACGAACAGAATCGGTGACAAAGGGCAGCCCTGACAGAGGCCAACCCCCACTGGAAACAAATTTGACTTATTACCGGCAATGCGGACCAAGCTCTGGCACCGAGCGTACAGCCCTTGTCAACGGGTCTGGGACCCATACTCTCAGAGCACCCCCCACAGGACTGCCCGAGGGACATGGTCGAACGCCTTCTCCAGATCCACAAAACACATGTAGACTGGTTGGGCGAACTCCCACGCACCCTCCAGCACCCTGCTAAGGGTATAGAGCTGGTCCACAGTTCCAAGACCAGGACGAAAACCACACTGCTCCTACTGAATCCGAGGTTCGACTATATTACGGACCCTCCTCTCCAGTACCCCCGAATAGACTTTCCCAGGGAGGCTGAGGAGTGTGATCCCTCTATAGTTGGAACACACCCTATGGTCCCCCTTTTTATAGAGGGGAACCATCACCCCGGTCTGCCAGTCCAGGGGCACTGCCCCCGATGTCCACGCCATGTTGCAGAGACGTGTCAATCAAGACAGCCCTACAACATCCATAGCCTTGAGGAACTCAGGGCGAATCTCATCCACCCCCGGGGCCTTGCCATCGAGGAGCTTTTTGACTACCTTGGCGATCTCAACCCCAGAGATAGGCGAGTTCACCACTGGTCCCCCAGGCTCTGCCTCTTCAACAGAAGACGTGCTGGTGGGATTGAGGAGGTCTTCGAAGTATTCCCCCCACGATCCAGGACGTCCCGAGTCGAGGTCAGCAGCACCCCGTCCCCACTGAACACAATGTCAACGGTGCGCCGCTTTCCCCTCCTGAGACGCCGGATGGTGGTCCAGAACTTCCTCAAAGCCGTTCGAAAGTCTTTCTCCATGGCCTCACCGAACTCCTCCCACGCCCGAGTTTTTGCCTCGGCAACCACTGAGGCTGCATTCTGCTTAGCACGCCGATACCCGTCAGCTGCTTCAGGAGACCCATGGGCCAAGAAGGTTCTGTAGGACTCCTTCTTCAGCTTAACGGCATCCCTTACCGCCGGTGTCCACCAGCGGGTTCGGGGACTGCCACCACGACAGCCACCGACGACCTTACGGCCACAGCTCCAATCAGCCACCTCAACAATAGAGGTGTGGAACAAGGTCCACTCGGACTCAATGTCTCCTGCCTCCCCCGGGACGTGAGTGAAGCTTTCCCGGAGGTGCAAGTTGAAGCTCCTTCTGACAGGAGATTCGTTCAGATGTTCCCAGCAAACCCTCACAGAACATTTGGGTCTGCCAGGTCTGACCGACCTCTTCCCCCACCATCGGAGCCAACTCACTACCAGGTGGTGATTAGTTGACAGCTCCGCCCCTCTCTTCACCAGAGTGTCCAGGACATGAGGCCCCAAGTCCGACGACATGACAACAAAGTTGATCATCGAACTGTGGCCAAGGGTGTCCTGGTGCCAAGTGCACATATGGACACCCCTATGCCTGAACATGGTGTTTGTTATGGACAATCCATGACGAGCACAGAAGTCCAAAAACGAAATACCATTCGGGTTCAGATCAGGGGGGCCGTTCCTCCCAATCACGCCTCTCCAGGTCACACTGTCATTGCCCACGTGAGCACTGAAGTCCCCCAGGAGTTCCCAGAAGGGGCGCTCTCCAGCACCCTCTCCAAGGACTCCAAGAAGGGTGGGTACTCTGAACTGTCATTCGGTGCATAGGCACAAACGACAGTCAGGACCCGTCCCCCCACCCGAAGGCGGAGGGAGGCTACCCTCTCGTCCACTGGGCCGAACCCCAATGTACAGGCACCGAGCCGGGGGGAAACAAGCATTCCCACCCCAGCTCTGCGCCTCTCACCAGGGGCAACTCCAGAGTGGTAGAGAATCCAACCCCACTCGAGGAAACTGGTCCCAAACTGTGCGTCAAGGCGAGCCCAACTATATCTAGTCGGTACCTCTCGACCTCGCACACCAGCTTAGGCTCCTTCCCCGCCAGAGAGGTGACATTCGAAGTCCCCAGAGCCAGTTTCTGCAGCCGGGGTCGGACCGCCAGGGTCCCCGCCTCAGACTGCCGCCCAGCTCTCTCCTCATCCTCCCCCTGTGGCCCCCCCCCCACGGGTTGTCAGTCCATGGGGAGGGGGGCCCACGTCACCGCTTCGGGCTAAGCCTGACCGGGCCCCGTGGACAAAGGCCCGGCCACCAGGCGCTCGCACCCGAGCCCCTCCCCAGGCCTGGCTCCAGAGGGGGGCCCCAGTAACCCACACCCGGGCAGGGTTAACGCTGACCCAATTTTCTTCTTCTTCATCAGGAGGTTTTGAGCTGCACTTCGTCTGGTCCCTCACCCAGGACCTGGTTGCCATGGGTGACCCTACCAGGGGCATAAGCCCCGGACAACATAGCTCCTGGGATCATTGGAACACGCAAACCCCTCCACCGTGATAAGGTGGCAGCTCCAAATTATCACATTTGAGAATTTTTTTTTCTTAAACAATTATTTACTTGTGTAAATAGTTGCTGAATAATCTTTCATTGTTTTTTGTGCCTGCAGAAGTGAAATGAGTAGTAGTAAATGAAGCAGATGAACTTTAATAACAGAAACAGACTCTTCTTCTCTTTTTTGCCTCTTTAATTCTTCTCACGTTTGGATTTTCAGGACTTTGCAGCCAAAAATTTGATGAAAAACAATTTCTTTCCCTTTTCTTTTCATCCAATTAGAGAATTCTCCCAGGATGCATCACAACATTTGTTATCAGTAATGTAGGTTATGAGGAGAGAGCTGTACATTCTGGGTAAAGCCCTGACACACACACACTTCATCGAAAATCTCTCTGTACAAAGTTGAAGTAATGATTGAATGTTTTCTGTTTTGCACTGCTCCATTATAGTTTCTGCCATGTTGCTGGTGTATATAGCTGCACAGATTCAGATTAGACAACTAATCGAGTAGCTGCTAATTATTCCGTCAATCACCAAATACTTTCATCTTTAGATTTTTAAGCAGAAAACATCCGCATTTTGGTTCCATCTTCTCTTCTCTGATTATTTCCTGATTTCTTTAGTCTCTATAATAGTAAACCGATGATTGTTGGGTTGTGGACTGTTAGTAGTGGAAACATGCCAATAAAGGGAAACATCAATATAAATAATTGCAATAAAGATGAACAACACTAGAATAAAGTGTAGCCCCAACAGCAAAATCCAGAAACATCTCATAGTAAAATAATAACAAGAGAAATGTTGCAAGTCAAATGAGAATTCAAGCCTTATAAAAGTGAGATAAACATCTACAAGAGCTACATATACAAAACAGTAAACAGAGCATTTAAGTACATCTTAGAAGAATAGTGATCGAAAATAATCAAAGAAAAGCTAAAATAGACATGAATACATTAAATGAATTCATAGGAAAACATTAAGAGAAAGTTCATCATTGAATCTTTTTTGAGCCAATGCTTGTATTTAGGACATTTTAAGTAATAAAATCATTAAAACATAACAAATTTTATTTCATGCAATAGAGGGCGAATGAACCATTTCATTGAGTTCAGAAGGAACTTGTGAAAACAAATCGAACAAACCTCAGAAAAAAGAAAACTCAAGAAACAAGAGAATCTGTGTTTTTACATTGTATTTGATACTTTGAAGTACTTCTTCTACTTCTCCAACACAGCTTGTGTCAGTGTTGATGTTCTGCCTGCTGATGACTTTGAATGTGAAAAAAGGTGTGTGTGTGTGTGTGTGTGTGTGTGGACCCCCTTCCTGTCCTGACAGACCCGTGCGTTTCTCCTGCAGCTGACGTTCAGCCTCCTTCTGAAGGACGATGAGCTCGTCCTGCTTTAATCCTCCTGTTGTCTGTCACAGCAGATGAACAGATCCGCGGTGGCGTCCCAGCGAGCTGCAGCCGAGCGTGGACGATCCGTGCTGAAACCTACTGTACGCTGTGCTGGGACCGGCCGGTGGATTATCAGGTCAGCAGCACTGATGTCAAATATTTGTTCCTGCAGTGTCTGATGCAGAAAAAAAACTGTCATTAGAAAAACAAGAATTAAAACTCATGAAAAGTTAAACTGTAGCTGAAAAAGTTGACTGTAGGAAAATGTCAAAGTCACAATAAAGAAAACAGCTTGTTCAAGGAAACTTTAACCTCTGACAGAAGAAGGACCCAGGATGTCTGAACATTGAAGAACATTGAAGAGAATCAGTGACAACACATCATCATTCAATTAGTTCTGGAGGAGAAATTCTTCTTATTATTTATATATATAAGGTCCAGGCCAAAAGTTTGGACACACCTTCTTATTCAATGTGTTTTCTTTATTTTCATGACTATTTACATTGTAGATTATCACTGAAGGCATCAAAACTATGAATGAACACGTTTATGGTGTTATGTACTTAACAAAAAAAGGTGAAATAACTGAAAACATGTTTTATATTCTTCTAAATAGCCACCCTTTGATCTGACCGATAAAGCAAGAAATTATTATGAAGTGAAAAACATTTCAGGTGACTTCCTGAAATGGTAGTTCATCAAGAGAATGATAAGAGTGTGTAAAGCAGTAATCGGAGCAAAGGGTGGCTATTTAGAAGATAGTCAAAAATGTTTAAAATTTAATTTTAAGAAGTGTTCATCAGATCTCTCAAAATATACATTGTGTGTTCATGTTGTTTTCTTGTTATTTAAAAGTCCAGTTTTTTATTATTTAAAAACCAAAAAAAAGAAAAAAAATAATGATACATTTAAAATATTGAATCCACCTAGAATATAAAACTTTTTGATAGCGTGTGTTAGCATGAGTTTTTAAATCCTTTTTAAGAGAGTTAGGGTTAGTGTTAGGGGAACTATCTGGTACCAAGTTTTTAGGGTTACACCAAACACTGACCCAAATACTTTTATTCTCACTCATAAATTCTGTTGGACATTGGAATCTAAAGGAACCAGGATTTATCTCAGTCACCACTGACGGAAAACAGATTTATAGCATCAAAAAACAGACATTTGACCAAATTAATAGCAATTAAACATCAGACAGGAAAAGTGACCTTTGGTGTGTTTGTTGTTCCCCTTTTTTTATTATTCTAAGCTGCTGGGATTCCTCACAACACTTCGACAGGTCCAAGTCGTTTCAACATGTTTCAAGTCCTGCAGCAAGGTAGTTACTTTATTATAATATAGAAATATTTGTCCTCTACAACATCGGAGGGAGCAGGTCTCATTACAATTCAGGAACTAAACATGGCATTATAGTCATCACAAGAGGATGATGTATAACATGACAGTGGAGGAGGTCTCACTCTGATCTAAAACTCTGATCTCACTTAACGTAACGACTGTTCTAACTCATCAGCTGCATGGTGACGGTGTATTAAAACTAATCTTGGATATTTTGTTTATTAATGCACATTGTCTTTTGTTGAAGAAATTCCAGAGTCTAGTACAAGTTGTATGGTGGTCATTTTATTCTCAGTGGTTTATCAGTAGAGGAGTTCAAACATGTGAATTTAGCTGGAGTTAGAAGGCAAAGATAACAACAAAAGGGCCAACTCTGCAGGGGTCAGAGGAGACAGACACAAATTTGTCTTTAGAATGTCTTGAGGCAATTTTCTTCATGAAGCCATCATTTTTTTAAGTCACTTGTCTAATTCATCATCAGAAATACCAATTTTTTAAAGAAGATCTGAATTCGAACCATCAAAAATATACATTTTCTATGGATAATTTGATTTCTCCTCCTCGACCATTGGAACTGGTAGTGTTGCAGTAGAGGACATGATTTTAGCGGTTGTTTAACAAATGTTTATTAGTCAGTTTGTTTCACTGTCTACATCGTCTTCGCTTCATTTCTTCCTCAGCATGTTTGAGTGTGTGTGTGTGTGTAATGTATTATTCAACCTCTGAGGGGGAAACAGGATGCATCAATCTGCAGAAACAGCGCCCAGGTTGGCTGCCACTGCCACCGCTCCCCTCCCTTCTTCCGCTGCTACTGTGTGATGTGACTGGTGGCGTGAACCCATTGACAGGTCAATTATTCCTCAGGCTGAATTACAGCATATAATATCTAATGTGGCAGCGGCAGCAGAGATGGAAACGCCCCATGGCTGAAACATGCCACTTCCTATATATTGGATCCGCCTCCTGCCGCCATGTATTCCCCAAAACCACAGAATCAAAGTTCACCATTACAGACGGCGTCCGTCAGCGTGTCACACACGCATGATGGTGTTGTTGTTGTTTATTTGGATGGAGCAAATCACACAGCAGAAGATGATGCTGCTGCAACAAATACCCATAATACAAAAAAAATAAAAACACAGAACTTGCGGATTATATAAAAGCAGACATTTCCACCTATTTATTTATTTTCGTGCCACAACTTTTTTTTGCTTCCTATTTAAATTATTTTGTGGCTTAAAGTTGTATATTATTATGGGAGCAGCTGCTTTGAGTCACCGGTGGAAACACATTAAAAACAAGAAGCATCAGTAATTTCAGTCCATGAAGTGACATGCATCACGTCATCACAGGTGATTTGATTAGTTTATAGTTTCTACCAGTGGCAATTTGTGATCTTTCAAACAGGGGAAGCTCATATTTGCCGTACATCATAAACGTGTTACAGACGTCCCAAGTTCCAAAAAGTAATTTCAGGGAGATGTTTGTCGTTTATCGAGATGTTTACTGGAACTTTTGGGAGACTTGGCCCAAGGTTAGCATTGTTAGCCATCATATCTGCTAGCTGGTCACTCAGACCTAGCCGAGTATGATTGCACTATGGAACAAAAGGTAATTAAAACTAGAACAACAACAACAATAACAATAAGAACAAGGAAACTTTAATATTTATAGAACAATGAAATACGTGAGTGTGATTTATTTACAGTGTAAGAGTGAATTATTTCACTTTCGGAAAGGCCAACAAATAGTCTGTCATTTGACTTCACATGGAAAATCCGCCATGGGACTGAAATCATGCAGCTGAGGTGACGTCATGCAGACATCCCAAGTCTCCCGGAAGTTCTTGAGAGTGGCTCTGTGATGCCCGCGAGTCGGGTAAAATATCCCGGATTTTATACTATGCGAGTGTTTTTTTTTTTTTTTTATAAATATGCAATGCGAGTGAGAGCGCGCAGGCAAACCAGTAACTCGTTATTATACATGGATCGCTTCGCTTCGATTACGCAGGCACGCGAGCGAGCGAGAGAAACGCGATCGATAAACATCGCCCTGAAATGACTATGGAATCTGGGGTGTCTGTATTATATAGATTTGAAACCTGTCAGTCAAACCTCATTCTGGTTTTCCTCCAATCATCATGCATCACCACTACATTCTGATTTTCATCCAATCACCATGAGGACGCTCAGCAGAAACAGATTTATAGTCAATAAAATGTTAATACAGCTGCACAAATTTGTCCACTTATTTTTTGACAGGGCAGGGGAAGTTCAGCTTCCCTTGCAGTCTTAAAGAAATCGCCACTGGTTTCTCCCTATGGTGGTGAGGTAATACTACAAATCTAGACTGAACCAATAATGTTCATGGTAGTGGCCTGGCATGACAAATCTAACTAAACCCATTCTACCTGATGAGATGGAACCATTTTACCTGAAACCACTCAAGTAAAATAAAAAGTGACAGCGGAAATTTCAAGATGTTTAAGGCCTAAATAATTATATTTTATCACATAATTCCAACACAAAATGATCAGAAACAGTCCTATAAGAACTATACATGGAAAAGGCAGATTTGGTATTGTGTTATTGTCCCAAGTGATTTATAAAAAAGGGTCCAATATACCTGATATCAGCCTATATATTTATAAGATGAAAAACAAGACTTCTTTCTACAATTTCTTTGACATAAAATGTCAAATGATGTAACTGAAAAAAAATATGCTTTTTGAATATTTAATCCACCTAGAATATAAAACTGGTTGACAGAGAGAGTTGAAGTTTTTACAAGTTTTTATCAAGGTATTAGCTGGTTTTCAGGGTTCCACCACAGTTACTGTTTACAGCTTTAAATATTAGAAGTGAATTAAGATTTTTCAGATGAATTAAAAAATGATTAATATATCAGTTCAGATACAAAAGTAGCAAAAACTCTGCTGAAGTAAAATGAAAACCACTTTGATTATATGTTGTGTGTGTTATATATATATATATACATTTATTTATCCTGTGACAGCTGCTCCAGCTAAACTCTTCAACTCTGAGCGTGTCTGGCATCCTGTGATGTGGCTCCACCCCCTGACCAGCGACAGTCTGACAGGTTCAGCTTGGATTCACAGGTAGGACGAGGTGAAGCCGGGCGGTGGTGGCCATGTTGGGGTCAGTCCACCAGCTGGTGACTCAGGCTGTGTCTTTACTTTCTAAAGCAAAGTGAGGACAAATCCTCTAGTTTCACAGAACGGATGGAGGACAAACTGTCTCTTCTAGAGACTTGTGTCTCTGGATCCAAACTCTTGTTGTTGTTGACAATTTTACAACATTTAAAATCAGCTCAGTGACTTCACTTCATGTTTTTCTGCAGGATCAAAGCTGTTTTCATGTGGGACAGTAAAAACTGGTTCAGTAAATCCTCCTGTTCACCAGGATTCCTGAGGAGCCTCTGTGATGTAGGGGGCTAGAGCAGGAGGAGAGTAGGAGGAGAAGGGGAGAAAAAGAGGAGAAAATGAGGAGAAGAGGAGGAGGAGAGGAGGAGAAGAGGAGAAGGAGAGGAGGAGGAGAAGAGGTGGAGAAAAGGGGGAGAAGAGGAGGAGAAAAGGAGGAGAAAGGGGAGAAGAGGAGGAGGAGAGGAGGAGAAAAGGGGAAGAAAAGGAGGATAAAAGGGGGAGAAGAGGAGGAGAAAAGGGGGGGAAAGGAGAAGAGGAGGAGAAGAGGGAGAGAAGGGGGGAGGAGAAGAAGAGGAGGAGAGGAGAAGGAGGAGAGGAGGAGAAGAGGAGGAGAAAAGGGGAAGAAGAGGAGGAGGAGAAGAGGAGGAGAAGGGGGACAAGAGGAGGAGGAGAGGAAGAGAAGAGGAGGAGAAGAGGAGGAGAAAAGGGGTAGAAGAGGAGGAGAAAAGGGGGAGGAGAGGAGGATGATTTTTCTTTTTCTAATATGCTAAAAAATGATTTGTTTCCATATGGCAACAACATGCAAATATATAAAATTCCAGTTTATACAACCCATAAAGGTGACAAACATCTTCAGCCAGATGTTGACAGCTGAACTTCCCCCGACAGGAAACCTTGTTTCACACCTTCAGGGGAAGTCATCAGAGATATAAAGGCATCAGCCTTTGTCCCAACTCTCTCTTCCCCAACTCTTCTCTAACCAACCTTTAAACTGGGCTCCTGTTCATCAGCAGACCACCGCTCTGTAGCAGAAGAAGCTGTAGGACAGATGCCTTCAGCAGCTTCTCTGCTCTCAAATGATTATCCAGCTGCTTTCAGCGTCTCACAGGGACAAGGACTCAACAACATCTACAGCCATCTCAAGGAAGCAGAAGGGTTAGGGTTGAGGTTGATGTTAGTATCCCAACCTGCATGATACTAACTTCCCTGTAACACAACACCTTGAATACTCATAAAGTGACGATGAGCCTACACACACACACACACACACACATACACACACACACACACACACACACACACACACACACACACACACACACACACACACACAAACACATGCAGCATACACCCACGCCCATTTACATGTACATAGTGGTGTGGTTTTACTATTGTGTTTTTATGAATAAATGAGTAAGTTGCCTCTTTAATGTTGTTTAAAATAAATATGACAACCTCTTGTTTTGAACTCTGAAACCTTCAACCATTAATAGCTATTAATACGATGACCCTGCTTTCTATTATTAAGTTAATTCTTAATCAGACTTCCAAATTAATACTTTAATACAACTCATGACACTGAATCAGAGAATCAACTATCTTTTCCTCTCAATCGAGAGGTGGTGCCCTGAACTCTAGAACTTCATATGTAAGCTATATTTTTAATGAATACATAATTAAGTCCAATAAATAATAATAATCCTTCTGAAAATGGCTTCTGTAAGACACAACATACTCATAAAGTACTGTAGACACTACCCTTTTATTTAAGTAATAAAACATTTAAAACATTTTTTACCATGTCTTAGTAATATTTCATGCAATAGAGGGGTAATTAGTTCACCATTCAATCAGAAAATTATTTGTTGTGTGTTTTTATCACATTAGTTTGAACCATTTTCTTCTATGATGGATGTATTGGACTGTTTTGTCGCCATCTTGGCAAGGTCAATGCTGCTTTTAACCAGAACATATCAAAAAATCACCAGGACAGACTCAGACTCTGAAACTGTTATGAACACAGACAATGAGCAAGAGATGATTAATACGCTAAAAACATTTAAATTTATACTATCATAAATCCTTTAGTATTAAGACACTGATTAAATTAGTGAAGGTAAACAAGTTTTATATCCAGAGATTTTACCCTCCATTATCTAGTTTGCTCCCACAGCAGTGTTGACCTTCCCAAGATGGCGGCTGCATCTGAGTTTATATGTATGAGATTGAAGAGGTAAATGTGTTTTTATGAACCCAATGTTACACAAAATGAAAATAGTATTTACTTATAAATCATGGATCACCATGCTGATCCACTTCCAGTGTGTGTATGTGTGTTTTATGCAGGCGAATATAAATGAGCTTCCCACTTGACAAGAAGCTGAGCCAATTATGTATTCTTTGGAAAACAGTGGGTAAAAAGAGAGATGAAGAAGAGGAGAAAGATGAAATGGAGGAGAAAGATGAAGAGGAGGAAATACAGATGAAGAGGAGGAGAGAGAAAAGAAGAGGAGGAGAGAGCATTGTATTGGTTCAGTTAATGAGACTACTGTACTCTGATTTTTAGAAGATACTCTGAGCTTCCCTTTCTTTCTTTCATCTCTAACACTCATGACCCACTGATGTACTGTTTTTAAATCTGTTTTCTGTGTTTTCTCATTCTCAGACCATGCTGAAGGAACCACTGAAAGAGCTTCTGTTGTTGGAGGGTCTGATGCCGTCTTGGTGAAACCTAGAAGGATGTAATGGATCCTGTCACCTTGTGTTGGATCATGTTTCTTTAAAGGTTGTCTTTGCATTCCTCTCTGCACTGGACTGCATATACCAGGTTACTTTTCTGATTGTGTGGTATCTTGTCCTTAGGGTGTAAGAGTTTTTTCCAGAGTGTTCACTGGAGTGTTCACTGGATTTGGAACATAAAGGGGTTTGATGTTTGTTTCTCTGAGACACCAGACAAGTATGGAATGACAGTATTTCTGTGTTTTTCCTTCATTTCCTCAGCATCCTCCATGTGACTTCTATTAGATATTTATGTTGCTCGGATTGGGTCCAAGCAGAAGTTGGTACATTATCCCTGTGTTGCAAGGTTCTGATAACTCCCAGTTTGTGCTCCAGTGGACGGTGTGGATCAAACAGTAGGTATTGACCTGTGTGGGTTTCCTGTATACACCCATGTGGAAGCTCCTGTACTCATCAATGTGAACATCACATTCCAGAAAGGGAAAGTGGTTGTCTTTCACATCTTCTCTAGTGAGTTGAAGTTTTCAGTAAAAACTTGTACATCTTGGGATTTACATATAGTAACAGGCACAAGAAGGACTCATATCTTACCAGTATTAGCCTCTCTGCACTGGCTTCTTGTGAAATTCATAATCCTCCTCTTTACCTACAAAGCTCTTAATGGTCCGGCTCTATCCTATCTCATGGATCTCATTGTTCTGTATCATCCATTGAGAACACTGTCCTCCCAAAATGCAGCTTAGTAGAGGTTCCCAGAATTTGTTCAGCAGATCCTGCAACTACCAGGCTCCTCACCTGTGAAAATCGTCTTCCTGTTTCATTCCAGGGGGCAGACACCCTTCCTACATCTAAGAGCAGGTAAAAGTTTCCTTTTTGAAGAAGCTTACAGTTAAGACTGGCCCTGGCTGGGCTAGAACAATGTTATGCTGCTAGATATTTAGACTGCCAGGACTTCATCAACAGGTATCAACAGGTAACAATATGTACCAACAGGTAACAACAAGTATCAACAGGTAATAACATGTAACAAGAGGCCTCAACATGTAACAACAGGTAACAACATGTAACAACAGGTATAAACATGTAACAACAAGTAAAAACCAGTACCAACGGGTAACAACATATATAAACATGTTACAACATATAACAACTGGTAACCACATATAACAACAGGTGACAACATGTAAAAACAGGTAACAACATGTAACAACAGGTAACAACATGTAACAACAGGTAACAACATGTAACAACAGGTAACAGCATGTACCAACATGTAACAACAGATATCAAAATGTAACAACAGGTAACAGCATATAAAAACAGGTAACAGCATGTAACAACAGGCATCAACATGTAACAACAGATATAAACATGTAGCAACAGGCAGGTATCAACATGTAACAAAATATAACAACTGCTAACAACAAATAACAACAGATGACAACATGTAACAACAGGTAACAACATGTAACAACAGGTAACAACATGTAACAACAGGTATAAACATGTAAAAACAGGCATCAAAATGTAACGATAGGCATCAACATGTAACATTAGGTACCAACATGTAACAACAGGTATAAACATGTAGCAACAGATAAAAACAGGTACCAACAGGTAACAACAGATATAAACATGTAACAACATATAACAGCATATAACAACAGGTAGCAACATATAACAACAGGTATCAACAGGTAACAACAGGTAATAACATGTAACAACAGGCATCAAAATGTAACAACAGGTATCAACATGTACCAACGTGTAACAACAGATATCAAAATGTAACAACAGGAAACAGCATATAAAAACAGGTAATAGCATATAACAACAGGTATCAACATGTAACAACAGGCAGGTATCAACATGTAACAACAGGTAATAACATATAACAACAGGTCACAACATGTAACAAGAGGCATCAAAATGTAACGACAGGTATCAACATGTAATAACATATAACGACATGTAACAAAATATAACAACTGCTAACAACAAATAACAACAGATGACAACATGTAACAACAGGTAACAACATGTAACAACAGGTAACAACATGTAACAACAGGTATAAACATGTAAAAACAGATTACAACATGTAACAACAGGTATCAACATGTAACAACAGGTATAAACATGTAAAAACAGGCATCAAAATGTAACGATAGGCATCAACATGTAACATTAGGTATCAACATGTAACAACATATAACAACATGTACCAACATGTAACAACAGGTATAAACATGTAGCAACAGATAAAAACAGGTACCAACAGGTAACAACAGATATAAACATGTAACAACATATAACAGCATATAACAACAGGTAGCAACATATAACAACAGGTATCAACAGGTAACAACAGGTAATAACATGTAACAACAGGCATCAAAATGTAACAACAGGTATCAACATGTACCAACGTGTAACAACAGATATCAAAATGTAACAACAGGAAACAGCATATAAAAACAGGTAATAGCATATAACAACAGGTATCAACATGTAACAACAGGCAGGTATCAACATGTAACAACAGGTAATAACATATAACAACAGGTCACAACATGTAACAAGAGGCATCAAAATGTAACGACAGGTATCAACATGTAATAACATATAACGACATGTAACAAAATATAACAACTGCTAACAACAAATAACAACAGATGACAACATGTAACAACAGGTAACAACATGTAACAACAGGTAACAACATGTAACAACAGGTATAAACATGTAAAAACAGATTACAACATGTAACAACAGGTATCAACATGTAACAACAGGTATAAACATGTAAAAACAGGCATCAAAATGTAACGATAGGCATCAACATGTAACATTAGGTATCAACATGTAACAACATATAACAACATGTACCAACATGTAACAACAGGTATAAACATGTAGCAACAGATAAAAACAGGTACCAACAGGTAACAACAGATATAAACATGTAACAACATATAACAGCATATAACAACAGGTAGCAACATATAACAACAGGTATCAACAGGTAACAACAGGTAATAACATGTAACAACACGCATCAAAATGTAACAACAGGTATCAACATGTACCAACGTGTAACAACAGATATCAAAATGTAACAACAGGAAACAGCATATAAAAACAGGTAATAGCATATAACAACAGGTATCAACATGTAACAACAGGCAGGTATCAACATGTAACAACAGGTAATAACATATAACAACAGGTCACAACATGTAACAAGAGGCATCAAAATGTAACGACAGGTATCAACATGTAATAACATATAACGACATGTAACAACAGATATCAAGATGTAACAACAGGTAACGACAGATATCAACATATAACAACAGGTAATAACATGTAACAACTGGTATAAACATGTAACAACAGGTATCAAAATGTAACGACTGGTATCAACATGTAATAAAATATAACAACAGGTATCAACATGTAACAACAGATATCAACATGTACCAATATGTAACAACAGATATCAACATGTAACAACATGTACCAACATGTAACAACAGATATAAACATGTAACAAAATATAACAACTGGTAACCACATATAACAACAGGTGACAACATGTAAAAACAGGTAACAACATGTAACAACAGGTAACAACATGTAACAACAGGCATCAAAATGTAACGACAGGCATCAACATGTAACAACAGGTATAGACATGTAACAACAGGTAACAGCATGTACCAACATGTAACAACAGATATCAAAATGTAACAACAGGTAACAGCATATAAAAACAGGTAACAACATGTAACAACAGGCATCAACATGTAACAACAGGTAACAACATGTAACAACAGGTATAAACATGTATCAACAGATAAAAACAGTTACCAACAGGTAACAACAGATATAAACATGTAACAACATATAACAGCATATAACAACAGGTAACAACATATAACAACAGGTATCAACAGGTAACAACAGGTAATAACATGTAACAACAGGCATCAAAATGTAACAACAGGTATCAACATGTACCAACGTGTAACAACAGATATCAAAATGTAACAACAGGAAACAGCATATAAAAACAGGTAATAGCATATAACAACAGGTATCAACATGTAACAACAGGCAGGTATCAACATGTAACAACAGGTAATAACATATAACAGGTCACAACATGTAACAAGAGGCATCAAAATGTAACGACAGGTATCAACATGTAATAACATATAACGGCATGTAACAACAGATATCAAGATGTAACAACAGGTAACGACAGATATCAACATATAACAACAGGTAATAACATGTAACAACTGGTATAAACATGTAACAACAGGCATCAAAATGTAACAACTGGTATCAACATGTAATAACATATAACGACAGGTATCAACATGTAACAACAGATATCAACATGTACCAATATGTAACAACAGATATCAACATGTAACAACATGTACCAACATGTAACAACAGATATAAACATGTAACAAAATATAACAACTGGTAACCACATATAACAACAGGTGACAACATGTAAAAACAGGTAACAACATGTAACAACAGGTAACAACATGTAACAACAGGCATCAAAATGTAACGACAGGTATCAACATGTACCAACGTGTAACAACAGATATCAAAATGTAACAACAGGAAACAGCATATAAAAACAGGTAACAACACACAACAGGTATCAACATGTAACAACAGGTAACAACATGTAACAACAGGTTACAACATATAAAAAACAGGTAACAACATATAACAACAGGTATCAACATGTAACAACAGGTATAAACATGTAACAACAGGTAGGTATCAACATGTAACAACATATAACAACAGGTAACAACATATAACAACATGTACCAACATGTAACAACAGGTATAAACATGTAACAACAGGCATCAAAATGTAACAACAGGCATCAACATGTAACATCAGGTATCAACATGTAACAACAGGTAACATGTACCAACATTTCACAACAGATATCAACATGTTAAAACAGGTAACAACATATAAAAACAGGTAACAACATATAACAACAGGTATCAACATGTAACAACACGTATAAACATGTAACAACAGGCAGGTATCAACATGTAACAAAATATAACAACAGGTAACAACAGGTAACAACATATAACAACAGGTTACAGCATGTAACAACAGGTATAAACATGTAACAACAGGCATCAAAATGTAACGACAGGTATCAACATGTAATAACATATAACGACATGTATCAACATGTAACAACAGATAACATGTAACAACAGGTAACAACATGTACCGACATGTAACAACAGATATCAACATGTAACAACAGGTTACAACATATAAAAAACAGGTAACAACATATAACAACAGGTATCAACATGTAACAACAGGTATAAACATGTAACAACAGGTAGGTATCAACATGTAACAACATATAACAACAGGTAACAACATATAACAACAGGTAACAACATGTAACAACAGGTATAAACATGTCACAACAGGCATCAAAATGTAACAACAGGTATCAACATGTACCAATGTGTAACAACAGATATCAACATGTAACAACAGGTATCAACATGTACCAATGTGTAACAACAGATATCAACATGTAACAAAATATAACAACAGGTAACAACAGGTAACAACATATAACAACAGGTTACAGCATGTAACAACAGGTATAAACATGTAACAACAGGCATCAAAATGTAACGACAGGTATCAACATGTAATAACATATAACGACATGTATCAACATGTAACAACAGATAACATGTAACAACAGGTAACAACATGTACCAACATGTAACAACAGATATCAACATGTAACAACAGGTTACAACATATAAAAAACAGGTAACAACATATAACAACAGGTATCAACATGTAACAACAGGTATAAACATGTAACAACAGGTAGGTATCAACATGTAACAACATATAACAACAGGTAACAACATATAACAACAGGTAACAACATGTAACAACAGGTATAAACATGTCACAACAGGCATCAAAATGTAACAACAGGTATCAACATGTACCAATGTGTAACAACAGATATCAACATGTAACAACAGGCAGGTATCAACATGTAACAACATATAACAACATGAACCAACATGTAACAACAGGTATAAACATGTAACAACAGACATCAAAATGTAACAACAGGCATCAACATGTAACATCAGGTATCAACATGTAACAACAGGTAACATGTACCAACATTTTACAACAGATATCAACATGTAACAACAGGTAACAACATATAAAAACAGGTAACAACATATAACAACAGGTATCAACATGTAACAACAGGTATAAACATGTAACAACAGGCAGGTATCAACATGTAACAAAATATAACAACAGGTAACAACAGGTAACAACATATAACAACAGGTTACAGCATGTAACAACAGGTATAAACATGTAACAACAGGCATCAAAATGTAACGACAGGTATCAACATGTAATAACATATAACGACATGTATCAACATGTAACAACAGGTTACAACATATAAAAAACAGGTAACAACATATAACAACAGGTATCAACATGTAACAACAGGAATAAACATGCAACAACAGGTAGGTATCAACATGTAACAACATATAACAACAGGTAACAACATATAACAACAGGTAACAACATGTAACAACAGGTATAAACATGTCACAACAGGCATCAAAATGTAACAACAGGTATCAACATGTACCAATGTGTAACAACAGATATCAACATGTAACAACAGGCAGGTATCAACATCTAACAACATATAACAACATGTACCAACATGTAACAACAGGTATAAACATGTAACAACAGGCATCAAAATGTAACAACAGGCATCAACATGTAACATCAGGTATCAACATGTAATAACAGGTAACATGTACCAACATTTCACAACAGATATCAACATGTAACAACAGGTAACAACATATAAAAACAGGTAACAACATATAACAACAGGTATCAACATGTAACAACAGGTATAAACATGTAACAACAGGCAGGTATCAACATGTAACAAAATATAACAACAGGTAACAACAGGTAACAACAGGTAACAACATATAACAACAGATATCAACATGTAACAACAGGTAGGTATCAACATGTAACAACATATAACAACAGGTAACAACATATAACAACAGGTAACAACATGTAACAACAGGTATAAACATGTCACAACAGGCATCAAAATGTAACAACAGGTATCAACATGTACCAATGTGTAACAACAGATATCAACATGTAACAACAGGCAGGTATCAACATGTAACAACATATAACAACATGTACCAACATGTAACAACAGGTATAAACATGTAACAACAGGCATCAAAATGTAACAACAGGCATCAACATGTAACATCAGGTATCAACATGTAACAACAGGTAACATGTACCAACATTTCACAACAGATATCAACATGTAACAACATATAAAAACAGGTAACAACATATAACAACAGGTATCAACATGTAACAACAGGTATAAACATGTAACAACAGGCAGGTATCAACATGTAACAAAATATAACAACAGGTAACAACATATAACAACAGGTATCAACATGTAACAACAGGTATAAACATGTAACAACAGGCATCAAAATGTAACGACAGGTATCAACATGTAATAACATATAACGACATGTATCAACATGTAACAACAGATAACATGTAACAACAGGTAACAACAGATATCAATATATAATAACAGGTATCAACTTGTAACATCAGGTATCAACATGTAACATCAGGTATCAACATGTAACAACAGGTAACAACAGGTACCAACATGTAACAACAGATTTCAACATGTAACAACAGGTATCAAAAATTGTCTCTCTTCATGTTGGATGGAGAACCTGTTGATGTTAAAAGGCCAGTCACCAGCTGCCATGTTGCTTTTTTTAATGTCTCTTCATAAACCTTTAGGCTGCTGCTGGTGCTGCTGAGTATGGGCCTGTTCAGTCACCACATGGTTTGATTATGTTTCACATGAGACATGTGAACAGACAATGTGATGTACTGAACCGACAACTGCAGGAACAGATCCTGAAAGAAGGAGGGATGGAAGAGAGAGGAAGAAGGGAAATATAGAGGCTGAGCTCAGAGGCTGTGGAAGAAAACAAAAAAGAAGAAGAATTAAAATCAGACTCTTATGCCCATTTTCTTTGTTCGCTGCTCATCTGGATTGGAGTGATCCATCACGAAAATAACTGTTTAAAAACATTTATTTTTTATGAACTCTTTCCTGTTGTTTGCAAACAGATCAAAGGACTCAAATAAAAATACAAATCTAAAAACAAGAAGATGATCAATGGTGGAATAATTTCCCATAATGCAACCTGGACTTCCTGGATCCTGGATGTTCATAGGACGAACTACAGCACCACCAGGAAAAGTTCTTCTGATGTAGAGTCACAAGTGACAGAAATTGTGTAATTGGTTAAATTCTACAATAGAGAATATCAGACCTGTTGATATGAGTCAAACCCTAATATACAAGAATGCCATCACTAAAGAAATATCTGATATGATCAATATAATCATGATTCTGGGAAAATGTCATATACATTCATGTAAATGAAAAAAATCAAAGACATTAATAACATGTTTTAAGAACAAAATTAAAATGTTTTATTTCTCTCTATTACTCTTATCTGAAAAATATGGACCTTATACAATGCAATAACTAAATATTTAAAAAAAAACATGTTCATGTAGGAACGCAAAGTGGAGATTCTTGCAAGAATTTGTATTTATTGTATTGTTCAATAAAGTTTGGGGAAGTTCTTTTCTACGTTGGTTATTGACCTCCCGTTGTTTTCTGGGATATGTAGTGTGGTTGTCTTGCATACTGCTAAATATAACCTGATGTAATAAACGTTCACATACAAGTTAAAGTCAACTAAGATATTCAGACGTTCTACATAGTGGATTCATCTTTTTTGCCAACTACATAAGTGGGAAGTTGGAAGTTTGGGATGCAGCCAAAGACTATTTCCTGTAAAACAACACAGAAACATGTCAGAGCAGTGGCTGCACTGAAAATACCAGCTGCCAATTATCTGACTCCTGACCTTTCTGCGAGCAAGATTGTGTATGTTTATGTCTGTCTGTGTGTGTGTGTGTGTGTGTGTGTGTGTGGTGGAGGGGTGTATGAAGAAATTAAATTGAACTTTAAAGAAATGTGGTTCTGCAGTTTAAGAATCTTAAACGAACAATGATCAATAAAAACTGAGAATTAGACCTGGATCCAGTTTTTGAGAGATTTAGATTCTTCAAACCTACAACAGGTCATTTTCTGCTACTGGTCTGAATCTAAACAACAAGAGACAGAGTCAATGACATTAAGAGTTAGTTGCTGCTAACATCAGCTCATCTGGTGTCTCTGGTTAAGATACACAGGTTCAGACCTGAAGATTAAAGGAAAAAACACTGAAGAAAACAGTTTTAACAGTTTGTTTCTCTGATCCGGTTAAATCAGGTTGATTATAATGATTCTAATAAAAATCATACGTCTTTCCATGTTTAGGCTAATGCTAATGCACTGGCATACTCTCATTTTATCTTCCAGCTTCCGAATTTGAACCATGAAATGTGACTAAGAGTCAGTGAGAGAAACAGAAACAGAAATTGTGGCGGAGAGAGAGAAATCCTTTCTTTTTTTTATTAAATTGCATTTGAAAATACCCCAAGGCTGAAGATGTCTGTGTAGATTCTCACTCATCCAGGTCATTGTAGTCAAGGGGTTTTTAAAAAGTAGGCAACTGGACTTTTTCTTTGAGCTTGAAGACGTTTCACCTTTCATCCGAAAGGCTTCTTCAGTTCTAGCCTGATGATGGAAACCAGGAGCTATATCTCTGGATCACAGAGGGTGGAGCTATAGACCACACCTCCCATCCCATAACAAAGGGTCACATAGGTCACCCTTCAAGGTGTGAATTTGGATGAGAGTCGTTGTGGTAACGACTCTCATTCCAATTCAAGGTGTGACTTGGAATGAGAGTCGTGGTCACATGATCCAGAGAGAGAGTCCTGCTCTGATGGTGAAGAGCAGTTAAACTTCCTGGGATGAGATCTCAAGGCAGGATGGTATGTAGCAGATAGGTTATGACGCAGTCCCCCTCCTCTGTTCAAAGTAGGTTGTTCCAAATGGACATAAATGGCCTCTTTCACTCCTCTCTCAAACCACCTGTCCTCCTTATCTAAGATGTGTACATCAATGTCTTTAAAGGAGTGTCCCTTTTCCTTCAGATGTAGATGTACTGCTGAGTCCTGTCCTGATGTGGTGGCCCTCCTGTGTTGTGCCATGCGTTTGCGGAGTGGTTGCTTAGTTTCACCAATATATAGATCCGGGCACTCATCGCACTCATCACTCAGCACCCATCACTGCATTGTACTGCATAAACCACATTGTTGAGATTTTGTCTTGGGGTTTTGTCCTTGGGGTGGACCAGTCTCTGTCTGAGGGTGTTACCAGACTTGAAATAAACTGGGATGTTGTGCTTGCTGAAGATTCTTCTTAGTTTCTCTGAGAGACCAGATACGTACGGCACTACCACATGATTCCTTCTGTTCTTCTTTTTGTCTTTCTGTGTTTCGTTTTCTTTCTCCTGTCTTTTATTCATCTTTATGAATGCCCAGTTGGGGTAACCACAATTCCTTAGTGCCTGTTTGATGTGTGTGTGTTCCTTCTCTTTCCCTTCTGTTTTGGAAGGGATGCTGTCTGCCCGGTGTTGTAGGGTTCTGATGACACCCAGTCATCAGAACCTCCCATCCCATAACCCTTTGTTATGGGATGGGAGGTGTGGTCTATAGCTCCACCCTCTGTGATCCAGAGATATAGCTCCTGGTTTCCATCATCAGGCTAGAACTGAAGAAGCCTTTCGGATGAAAGGTGAAACGTCTTCAAGCTCAAAGAAAAAGTCCAGTTGCCTACTTTTTAAAAACCCCTTGCCCCCAAGGCTGAAGTTTAACCAGGAAAAATGACCCATGGATTTATTGTTTCTCTGAGATACAGCAGCTGTTATATTAATATATATTTTGGGAAATAATAGCTGTAAGACTCACCTGCTCCTTTGTTCTGCTTTTTTTTTTTTTTTTTTAGATTTTTCTCACTTTTTTTTAAAGTTTGTACAACAGCAACACTACATCCTAATCCTAAACCCATCATAAAAAGTAAAATATATCATCAAAATTGTATTCTAAAATAAAAATAAAGCTTACTTACCCTAGATAGTGATAGTTCTTTTATTTATTCTGAATAAAAGACAATCTTCAACTGTGAAACAATGATGCTAACATGTAAGAATGTCCATGAGCAAACAGGATATCCTGGTCATGTGACCTCATAAATTGTATCTCATTCAAAAATAAAAGCCCCATTTCACACAGAACTATAAAAACATCAATTTAATATCTGAGCTTTTTAGAGTAATATGCAATAGAGGGTTAATGGGGAAAAAAGAGGAAGAAACCTCAGGAAGGGTAACAGATGGATATGACATTCATTAGAATGACACAAACATATTGATTCATGGTGGTCATTCACTTGTCCTTATCCTCTGCTTCTTTTATTCCAGTGTTTTCCACAGAATCTGCAGCAGCTGATTGTAAAAGTAGCAGCTCCCCGCCATCTCGGAGACAAATGATCAGCTCCATTCGTCCTGTCAGAGGCTGCTGATGCCTCCAGGCAGCGACGCCTCATTCATGAACTGTGTGCAGGAGCCCAGGTGGCAGGCGGCCACTGCCGCCGCCACCGCAGCAGCTGCCACAGCCAGATCAGTCTTTGCCTCCTCTTCCTCCAATCACTCTTCCTGTTGTTGGGAAAATAGTAAAAATAAGCGTGACTAACGAAGGAAACTTTTCACCTGAGTCGACGAGGCCTTCTGAGCGCTGGGCGCCTTCCATCCACAGCCGGACGTCACAGGACAAACAAGGCAGAGAGCGATGCTTCAGCTGATTTGTGACAGGCATGAATCGCTGCTCATCTCAACCTCAGGTGTATTTCTCCTCCTTCTCTGCAGCGATGTGCGGGTGTAATTTGTTATAAAATATTAGAAAAGTTAGTGGAAGTTGTGGAGTGTGATGCTCCGTGGGGATCAGCCTCCTCCTGCACTTCCTGCTCTGTTGCTGTCAATCAAAGTGGAGCTGGAGGTGAAGGATTCTTCATCTTCTTCTTTGGTTTCATCCAACACAAACAACATCAACTCTCCACACATCTGAGCATCCCTCATGGGAATAAAAAAAAGAAAGAGCGGTGGGTGCTGCTGCCCTTCGGCCTGTGCACAGACAAACACAGAATCAGCATTCACAGGATGCCGTGGTATGATCCAAGATGCTGTGTAGTCGCCTCGCTCCCTCCAGGTGTTTACATCCTGGATCACACAGCACAGGTTTATATCAGAAAACTATCTGTTTTTTTTACCTGCAGACCATGAACATCTGTGAGTTGCTGATGGAAAAACGTTGCTCAGCTTGTTACTATAGAGCTGAAACACCAGGAGCCTCAACATTCACCTGATGAAGGTGAGGACGACTAAATCAGAAACAACTGCAGTCACACCTCATCACATCTGATTAAAAGTTTCGTCAGTGACAACAAAGCTGTTTTTTTGAGCAGTAATTTGTTCTAAAGCACAGAAACAAAATACAGTCATCAACACTAGAGCCTCAAGTAATGATTATTCTGATTCTGACATTAATCTACAGATTATTGAAACAATTTACTGTTACTATTGCATAGTGTTGCCATACAGCAACAATTACTTTATCTTCATTTTTCTAAAAAAGGTGTCTATATGTTTAGTGTGACATGTGAAAAAGGGGCTTTTATTTTTGAAGCATACAATTTATGCGGTCACATGACCAGGATATCCTGTTTGCCAGTCCCTGTTGCTCATGGACATTTGACATGCGAGCATCACTGACTGAAGGTTGTCTTTTATTCAGAATTTTGAACAATTTTTCACCAAATAAAAAAATTAACTTAAATTTAATTAAAATGTGATGTTCTCAGTTTTTTTTTTTTTTTTACTAATTTGTTGCCATATGGCAACAATATGCAAATATGGGAAATGTTTAGTGCATGCAACCTAATGGAGGGCATACAACTCACTGACTGATATATTCATTGTTAATATATATTATTTAGGTAATTTAAAATAATAAAAACATACAAAACATGTTTACCATGTCTATGTAATATTTAATGCAATGGAGGGTTAACAGATTCGTTGTTTGGTTCATAAAATGAAAAATGTGGATCAGTGTTTCCCAAAGCTGAGGATTCAACCTAAAATGTCTTTTTTTGTCCACAACCCAAAGATCATCATATTATAGAAGACTAAAATAACCAGAAAATAATCAGAGAAGAGAAGCTGGAACCAGAAAATTTGGACATTTTCTTCTTAAAAAGGATTCAAACCAATTAGTCAATTATATAAAAAAGTAATAGTTGGCAACTAATCGATTAATTAACTAATCATTGCAGCTCTAATCAGCACAGCTGGACTCACACACACACTCTGACCTTCCCTTACCTTCCCTTGTTGTGATATGATATTAAAACCTCATGTCATTTTTCCCCCTCATTGTGTGTTAAAACATGCAAATTTTCACTAATCCTGTGTTTGTTCGGGTTCATGGCTAGGACCCCTGAGCAGGCACAGAGAACAGAGGCAAGAGGTTGGCTGGATAATGTTCTTTTATTGGAAACAGCAGCAGGTGAGGCAGCGGCTTGACCGAGAGATCGGGATCTGAAGCGTAGGACAGAGGTGATAGCATCGGTAAGCTGGAAGGCGGGAGGCGAGGCGGGAGGCAAGGCAGGATCCGACGCAGGTTTGCTGTGTAAGAAGAGCAGGGAGATGAGGAACAGGGGAGCGAGGAACCCAGGAAGGCAAAGGCAAAGCTGCCATTGGTGGAAAAAGTCACCATGAGTGCCAGCGAAAAACAATTATATTAAATTATGGCCACTTACTAAAATCATTTAAGTTCATTTTTTCCCTCATTATTGTACACCCAGCACCCCATATTGAAAAAAAGCATGTAATTGTTGAATTTACTGTAGATTTATTAAAAAAGAAAAACTGAAATATCACACGGCATTATGTACTTTGCTCAGCACCCTTTTGAAAAAAAGGTTTTTCTTTTTAATAAATCTGCAAAAGTTTTAACAATTTATTTTTTTTCTGTCAATATAGGATGCAGTGTGTATATCAATGAGGGGTTTTACCAAATGGCTGCAATTTTACAAATAGTGAAATATTTAAGAGGGTCTGAATACAGTATGTTGTTTACCCACTGTACATAAGAAAGGCTCAATGTCTCCTCCATACTGACTCGCTCACCCAAAACAATGGTAAATGGTACATGTTCTTTAATATGACCAAAACTTGCTCAATTTTCAAATAGTGTGGTTTGTTGTAAACATCAAATATGTAGTTTTGTCACTACAAACCTAACTGTTCTGGACTGGGTTCATTTTAAAATTTGATGCATTGGTGTTCTCCTCCAGCCACTAGGTGGTGTCTTTTCTTTTGGGGTTTGGGCAGTCATGTTGAAATTCAGTTAGTCATAAGACATTAATAGGCAATCCCCTTGTATCTCCTCTTACATAAAGAAGAGCTTGGGATGGTAGACTGAGCAGCTGATGAATCCATCCTCATCCTCTTTGAGATCATTTTTAGAAGCATCGCCTGTAAGTATATTTGAATAATATTGTTTGTGTTAACATATGAGGTGTATATTCTGTATATTTTGTCATTTTATTTAAGTAACGGTTGGTGATTATTTGGCATCTTACCTTTCACAGATTATGCTAGTTATTAGCTTTCTAGGTTAGTTGTAGACCATATGCTTGGGGATGTGTTTTGGATATTTTGATAATTACACATTTTATGCTGATTGTATATTTTATTTTCTTTCTTCATTGTAGTTTTACACCTTTTGCATGCTGTCAGTGAATAAATTCTGCAAATCTGACCAGCGTGTGGAGTGAGTCATCTGTCTGTCTAATTAAGGAAGGGGAACTTTTTAATGAGGGCAGAACACTAACTTTTTAGTATATATATTATTTAGTGCTGTCAGTCAATTAAATAAATTAATCGAATTAATTACAGGATTTTGTAATTAATTGAATTAATAGCATTTTAATGTCATATCTGCTAAAGGTCTCCTGATAAAGAATTTGAATTCTAGGATATTAAAAAAATGTAGTGCATGACTAATCAATTGAATACAGTAAGAAGAGAAGATTATTATTGGTGAACTGTGCTTCATGAATTAAATCCAAAAGTAATCATCCACAAACCAGTTAGGTCAGGTTCATTATTCAAAAATGTAAAGCAAATAGCAATACAGTTAAATAAATAAAATAAAGCTGTCTTCAAAAATGTAAAACAAATACAGCGATTCAGTTAAATAAATACAAGTCTGGAATAAAATAAGGCTGTCTCAAATAGGCACTTAAGCTCAATATGGCAATTAAAAAATGAATAGTATAACACGTAAGTATAACACACCTCTAAATGAGGCAAAATGAAGAACAAGATGCCAACAGGCATATTTCTTTAGGCCTTTCACTGAGGCCACATCTGCTGCTGACACAGCAGGTAAGTCAGGAGAACATGACATAGTTTACCAGAGGTTAACAACAATCTGTGAAGGCCAGTACAATATTTTTATAGAAAATCTTATTTACCTTTTACTTTATGTGAAATGGTATAGTTTTGGATCAGAAATTCACCTGGAAAAGCTATTGTTTTCATGTGGTTTGTGTTTTAAAGTTTTTATTGCTCCATATGCATTCTCTCAGTCTGAAGAGCACAAAAAGACAAAAAGCTATGTAGACCTAAATCAGTACAATATTTTTATAGAAAAAATGAGGAACAACACCTCAACCCCAAAAGAGGATCTGTGTTTTAAGTATCAACCTCTGAAATCAAAAACCCACAGGATCTAACTTGCCTGAACATGTTTCGCATTTAAATGGTACGTCAGGCTGGAGTTGCTCCGGTGGTCAGAGAACTCCTTTTTGTTGTTATTTATCATCCCGTCTCTGTTCTTTTTGTAAATAAACTTGCCGTTCAGTGACTGAAGACGCACTTGCCTCATCCTCCTGAGTCTGTTCCATGTCTGTTATTGTTGTTAAGTAGGGGTGTGACAAGATCTCGTGTGACGAGATCTCACGAGATGTGATTTGATGAGATTGCTCGTTGTGTTAAAATTCTGTCTCGCGAGAGTTATCCAGCAAGCAGCCAGAATGATGGAAAACATGGGTATTACTATTGAGGACACCCCCGCCGCTTTTAAATCGTTTGTTTGGCAGCATTTTGGGTTCCCAGCAGAAATGATAAATGGTAAGAGAGTGACTGATAAGACATGGACAATATGTAGACACTATGCAAACAATGGCGTACAGCGCGGCGAATAGGAGCACAATGCAGAGACATTTACAGCACTACAACAGCTCAGTACTCAAATCAACAACTGCACCTGCTGACAGAGAAGAACTTTTTGGTTTGCACTTGAAAAAAGGACAAATATTTTTTTTCTATATATTTTAACTTTTATAACATTTTATTTTAGTTTCAATTTGTAGAGGAAGAAGTTCATTAAAAGTTAACGCTTACAGAGTTATAAAATCCATGTGCAACTCAGTTAAATAAAAGTCTGTTGTCCAGGCATTCATATAATTTGTAATTTAGTTTTCTTAAAATCTCATCTTGTCTCGATCTCGTGAACCCAATCTCGTGTCTCGTCACACCCCTATTGTTAAGACAATGTCTTTGGAAAGACTACGGGTCCTCAATGGGTCAAAATTCAAATGCGCAAGCATTGGCTCGCCACAGTTGATACTCATAATTAATTGTGTTAAATTTTTTAAAGTGTTAAATTGCGACATAATTAATTAATTGAATTAACGCGTTAAAATGACAGCACTAATATTATTTAAGAATGAAATTATAGCCACATTGATAACATTTGTAAGAAAACCAACCCATGTGTAAATCTGTAAATCCAGATTGAATATTGCAAGATGGCTGCCAGGTGAGGATGTTCGAACATCTTTATTTTGTAGATCTATAGGACAAACAGAGGTAAACTAAGGGAGTCACAGCTAGACATGTGATAGTCTAGATAGGTTAAAGTCACGAATAACAGGACAAGTGATGTTCAACAGTTTTCTGCTGCAACTTTTCCAATTCCAGACATGGAATAACGCACTGATCCATCCACCCAACCCTCCTCCTGCTGACAGAAGAGGAACTAAAGAGGAAACGTTGACACCACATCTGAAACAATGATTCTATGTATCCATGGTTACAGAAATAAAGAGCTCTGAGACTGAGCTGAAGAAAATACATGAATAAATCATATGTATAAATAAAATGGAAAAAATAAACACATTTTCAAACTGCACTTAATTTTTCTGCCGCTGAGGCCTGAACAAAGAATAATAAATTCAGTGTCATTGTTTCACCTTCAGCTTGTCTTGGTTTCATCAGACTCTTTGTGTTGGAAACATAACAGTGAAGCTGTCGATCGCTGAATCAGATTCTGTTATGCAGATGTGGATCCATTGTCTGTTGGTATGAAAAGCAGCTGGATGATGAATGTGTGACTGATAAACAACAATAACTTCAGTCACTGCAAAGTAATGAAAAAGTTTTCTAGGATATGTGTCCCCTTTGCTATGATAATAGTTTCATTCTTGTAGCATTAACAGTTTTAAGTTTTATGAAGAGTGCATAGCAGAATAATGCTATGTATCTCTTCATAGGAAGAGATAGAGAATTGAATAGAGTATATATGTGATAGACTTATAACATTTTTTTGTATTTTTGAAAGAAGTTCAATTTATGAGGTCACATGACCAAGATATCCTTTTTACCAGTCCCTTTTGCTCATGGACATGTGAACATCATTATATGACAAAGAAGGGTTGTCTTTAACTCATAATTTTCAAGTATTGATCACATTTTTCACCATGTCCAAGCAATATTTTATGTAATAGAAGGTTAAGATAGCCCAGTGCAGGACGTAACCATTTACACGGTAGCTGTGTTGAAATTTGGTTGTTTTCAATCCAATATTTTGTAGTTTTTATTTGTCAGGGGAATAGAAAATCAAAATAGAAAAAAGAATAGAAAACCCCTAAACATATAATAGATTTGTTATAAAGATTTGTCTAAATCTTTTCCTCCTACAGAAACCATATTTTTGTGTGAATATGGTTTCTGTAGGAGGAAAAATATTAACATATTTCAGTGCTGTAAAAATGTGAAATGTTTTTTTTTTAAATCCTCAAAATAAAAATGAATAAACCAAAAATCTGATTTCTTTACCGTATTTATACATCAATGCAACAAAACATACATTATGAAAGTTAAAGCAGCAAAAAAGCTGCCGACTCCTGGTCTAAATGCATAAAACAATAAGAGCCAGTTAAACACCAGGAAATTGAATATGTGGCCCAAAACAGGAATCACCCTCAACAAAATACTCAGAGACCATACAAATTCTGCAGCAGAAAAAAATGGAGTATTATTTTCAGCCTTAATTAAATGGCTCAGGCTTCTTACAAGTGTAAAAATGTAATCCGCCTATAAATCCGTTATAATTTAATATGAGAAATCAAATAAATAGGAGCTGCTGCTCAGTGAGGAGGTGATACGGGTGATTAGGTGAGCGTGGCGTGAAGAAGCTCATTAGGATTGTGTGGTGTCATCACGGCAGCTCCAGGTGGCTGCCGCTAATCCACTCCATAACCAGCCGCCGCAGCGATTGAGCGCAATGATTGGGTCAGCGTTAACCATGCCCGGGTGTGGGTTACCAGGGCCCCCCCGGAGCCAGGCTTGGGGGAGGGGCTCGGGTGCGAGCATTTCGTTGTTGGACTTCTGTGTTCGTCATGGATTGTCCATAACAAACACCATGTTCAGGCATAAGGGTGTCAATATGTGCACTTGGCACCAGGATGTCCTTGGCTGCAGTTCAATGATTGACTTTGTTGTCGTGTCGCCGGACTTGCGGCCTCATGTCCTGGACACTCGGGTGAAGAGAGGGGCGGAGCTGTCAACTGATCACCACCTGGTAGTGAGTTGGCTTCGATGGTGGGGGGAGAGGCCAGTCAGATGGCAGATCCAAATGTTCTGTGAGGGTTTGCTGGGTGATTCTCCTGTCAGAAAGAACTTCAGCTTGCACCTCTCGGAGAGCTTCACTCATGTTCCGAGGAAGGCGGGGGACATTGAGTCTGAGTGGAACTTGTTCTGCGCCTCTATTGTTGAGGCGGCTGACCGGAGCTATGGCCGTAAGGTTGTTGATGCCTGTAGTGGCAGGAGTCCCCGAACCTGCTGGTGGACACCGGTGGTAAGGGATGCCATCAAGCTGAAGAAGAGTCCTACAGAACCTTCTTGGCCTGTGGGTTTGATGAAGCAGCTGACAGGTATTGGCGTGCTAAGTGGAATGCAGCCTCGTCCGTTACTGAGGCAAAAACTCAGGAATGGGAGGAGTTCAGTGAGGCCATGGAGAAAGACTTTAGAACGGCTTTGAGGAAGTTCTGGACCATCATGCTGTGGCTCAGGAGGGAGAAACGGTGCACCATTGACACTGTGCTCACTGGGGATGAGGTGCTGCTGACCTTGACTCGGGACGTTCTGAGTCGGTTGGGGAATACTTCAAAGACCTCCTCAATCCCACCAGCACGTCTTCTGTTGAAGAGGCAGAGTTTGGGGGACCAGTGGTGGACCAAGGCCGGATTAACCATATGGGCACACGGCACAGTGCCCAGGGGCACTACCACTCACAGGGGGCACCAGATGACAGAAATTTAAAAAATATATATTTTTTGTGAACTTAAATGGCAATTTCCTTGGTTAATTAGTAACATAGGCTATAATTTATTATTTATCAGGGATTCCCAAAGTGTGGTGCAGTGTGGTTCAGTGAATTTGATAGGCTGATGTAGCCTACTTAATACATTTCCAATGAGAAAGAATGATGACCTGGTCTATGTGTGGTAATATGTATGCTACTGTTTTTGACAGCAAAGGGCAAAGTTTTTGAGTGTGCAGAAGGTTACTGAATGAGTAAACGCACGGCCGGTGGGGATGGGGGGCACTTGAGGCATACTAGTGCCCAGGGGCACCACATTGGCTTATTCCAGCCCTGGGTGGACTCGCCTATCTCTGGGGCTGAGATTGCTGAGGTAGTCAAAAAGCTCCTTGGTGGCAAGGCCCTGGGGGTGGATGAGATTCACTCGGAGTTCCTCAAGGCTCTGGATAATGTAGGGCTGTCTTGGTTGACACGTCTCTGCAACATTGGGTGGACATCGTGGGCAGTGCCTCTGGACTGGCAGACCGGCCTCCCTGCTGGAGAGGACGGTCCACAAGATAGTCAAACCTCGGATTCAGGAGGAGCAGTATGGTTTTCGTCCTGGTCCTGGAACTGTGGACAATCTCTATACCCTTAACAGGGTCCTGGAGGGTGCATGGGAGTCCGCCCAACCAGTCTACATGTGCTTTGTGGACTTGGAGAAGGTGTTCGACCATGTCCCTCGGGAGTCCTGTGGGGGGTGCTCCGGGAGTTTGGGGCTCCTGAATCGTTAACCCTATCTAGTCCCTGTACGCTCAGTGCCAGAGCTTGGTCCGCATTTCCGGTAATAAGTCGGACTTGTGTCCAGTGGGGGTTGGACTCCATCAGGGCTGCCCTTTGTCACCGGTTCTGTTCATAATTTTTATGGACAGAATTTCTAGGCACAGCCAGGGCACTGACGGGGTGCAGTTTGGTGGCCTCAGGATTGGGTCGCTGCTATTTGCAGATGATCTGGTCCTGTTGGCTTCATCGGACTGTGACCTTCAGTGCTTGCTGGAGTGGTTCACAGCCGAGTGTCGACTCTGGGTTGGGGATGAGAGGAGTATCTCGAGGTGAGATAGGGTGAGAAGCTCAGTCATCCAAGAGGAGCTCAGAGTAGAACCGCTGCTCCTCCACATCAAGAGGAGCCAGTTGAGCGGGCTCAGGCATCTACTGAGGATGCCTCCTGGACGCCTCTCTGGTCAGGTGTTCCAGGCACATCCCCCCGGATGGTGGCCCCGAGACGAGATGAGACGAGACGATTTTCAAGACATTCTAAAAGTATTTTCGGTGATTTATAAACACAAATAAACTTTCAATAACAACCCACTGAATACGTTTAGTATAATAAACTTGCACCTAAATGTAATGTTAGCTTAACAAACAACAAAAAAGATGGATCAAGATCAACTTTTTTACTTGAGATGGGCACTTTGGTCACGCTATCTTCAAAACTGTGAATCATTTGTTTGGTAATGTGACTTCATAATGGATTCAAGTGCACCTTGAAGAAACAGGAATCGATTGGAATATAATACAGTTTGTTAAATCTGTGAATGATTAGATTCTGTGAAGTATTGCATTTTTTTTAATCTGACTATACAGAATTTAATCTGTATAGATGATTGGTTTTGCTCAAACATTTTTATTTTATTTTGAGGGGCAATCCTCAGGGTCAATCAAAACTATACAGGGAGTTGAGAGCATAGATATACATAATAAAGACTAGATGTCTTGAACGTCCTCACCCAGCGACCAAAGGCAAACAGTTTGACCTGATGTATTAAAAGTAAGGGAAGGTGAGTGATCTGAAAACACTCAAATACTCTTATCTACACACGGTTTGGTTTCTTACAAATGTTATCCACGTAGCTATAATTATGTAACTATATTATATATAAACTTAAACAACTACTAGTTTGCATCGTCAACACTATATCTCTGACGTTTATAATAAACCAAACCATTGACCAAACCGAAAATCAGTTGAAAATTTCCGTATTTTCCGGACTATAAGTCGTGTCTCTTTTCATAGTTTGGCCGGTGGTGCGACTTATACTCCGGAGCGATTTATGTGTGAAATTATTATGCTATAGTTATCGGAATAACTCTTAATATGTTGTGTTAACATACCAGGCACGTTCTCAGTCATGTCATGCAACGTCAGCACCATTCAGCCTGTTGTTGCCTCTATTTTTATTTTAATTTTAGTAGTTTTAGTTCATCATTTAAATTTTAAATGTCTGTTCTTCGTGTTGGATTTTATCAAATAAATTGTGGTAACTTGTCAAAACAAAGAACCAAAAACGCAGATGTTCAGTTTCACTTTTTATTGATAGACAAAAACAATACATTCCTTCCAGTCCCGTGGAGAATGACAACTCAGGCATGCGCGGAAACTTCCCTCTTCTTCAGTAAACCTTCTTGCCGGCCACAATGATCACACAGCGACACCCACTGGATAAACAATCAATTGTCCCCTAATTACCTCTGCTTCACAACATAAATTTACCCCAAAAATGCGACTTATACTCCAGTGCGACTTATATATGTTTTTTCCTTCTTTATTATGCATTTTATGGCTGGTGCGACTTGTACTCCGGAGCAACTTATAGTCCGGAAAATACAGTCAGCGAGTTTTGGTCATTTAAAAGAACATGCACCATTAAATTCATTGTTATGGGTGATTGAGCTGCCTGTGACAAAATGGCTGCCAGGGTGGTTCTTTGACTCTATTGGCCATCAGCATGGATGAGACATCTAGCCTTTCTTATGTATCTATGGTTGGAAACCACTGGTTTAGATGTGGCGAGCCTTGTGATTTGCTGGCCTTCCTGTTGGTACTATCCCCAACTACTGCTTTGGCATGTGTATGTTTGAGACCCCCTCCTTTGGCCTTTCCCCCAGGATTCCTCTCCCTCACCATCCTGGCACAACTCTCACCCCTTCTGGATCTCCCCCTAGCTCACCATTGGTCTACTATAGTAAATCTCTTTATCTGCCAGTGCTACAAGTCTGCCCTTCCTTCCCTTTTTGTATCTTTGCAACAGTTTCTGTTCTGGATTAGATGAGTTTAATGGAGGAGAAACAGTCTGACATGATGACCAGGAAATGTGGAGGAACAGCAACAGCAGCAACAGCAGTCTTGACTTGACTTGTCCTAAAATGAAAATAGTTCATCTCACAAATTTGCAACCACATACTGTATGTTTATATCAAATAGACAATGCTTGGGACAATTTGACCCAGCAGTCAAACCGGAGGTAAAAGAATGTCAAAATATTAAAATATTAACATATATATACATACATACATATATTACACACACACACACACACACACACACATATATATATATATATATATATATATATATATATATATATATATATATATATACATACATTTTACAACACAGACATTGCAATTTAAAACACACAGGTTCATTTCCACCGTCCAGCTGAGCAGCAGCTGCTTCGTCTTCCAGCTCCTTCACATTATTTTGCAGCCACAGATTTGACAGGAAGCAGGAAAGCCTCAGAGCCAAACTCCACCTGAGCTGGATGAATTTCCAGCTCCCAAAATATTAGATTTCCTGTGTGCATAGATGAAATCAGTATTCTAACCCAAAGCAAAACTATGATTAATTGCTCCCCGCCTGAGTCCAGGCATGAGGGTAATAAGCTGCACTGGAGGAGTTTCTCTTCTGCAGCATTCAGCTTGCTGCTCATGTGCAAATACATGTTTTAATGTCTGCACCACATTAGAAAAACCCTCAGAAAATTGAATTTGGATACTTACATGTGTAAGTACCAAACTCATTTCACATGATGCCACAGGGAAAAGAAAAGGGTAGAAATGTTTGTGGCTCTTAGATTCAACAAAGAGCAGAACTGAGAGATTATTTTTTGACTGAGAGTCACAATTTTTGATATGACTTTCAAATAAATGAAGCTTTGAACTGAAATGTAGGTTAAATATTTCAGTGATTCTAGACACTTTCACAGAGGTGGAGGGAAGATGGGGGCTCTGTTAAATTTGGTGTTGGAGAAATAAAGAAACTGCTGAGTTTAGAGATTGATCCTCTGAATATTGCTCTCATGGTGTTTTCAGGAAGTTATATCTTTTGTGTTTTTTCCTTCAGGGAGAGTATGGAGCTGCAGATTCACTGCTGAACACACTCCTGAAGACACAATGAGCCAATATTTAACCAAAAATTAAAAATACATATATAGAGCATATTTAGCTATATATATAGTTCGCAATCATTTTTCAATACTAATAATATTCTAATAATTCCATGTGCAAAAATCTATTTACCCATCTAGCAATAGCAAAGGCGTGTATAGGCCTTTTTCTTATTTCTTATTTATTTTTTATTTTATTTCTTTCTTTTATATTTCTCTTTTGTTTATCTGTCTTGTGTTTTATAACAGTGCTGTATGTGATGTGTTGGAGCTTCAATTTCCCTGAGGGAATCTCCTAAATGATCAATAAAGTTATATCTAATCCAATCTAGTGTAATGTTTGGGTGAAACTGAACGATAACAGGATAAACATCAGTACCAGTGGTGTTAAACAGTCGTCTGCTGCAAATTCTCCAGACATGAAATAAAACACTGATCCATCCACCCAACCCTCCTCCTGCTAAGAGAAGAGGAACTGTAGAGAAACATCAACTGACCTATGTCACCATATCTGAAATGAGCATTCTCATATGATTACAGAAACATTTCCGGCTCTGAGGCTGATCGTGTTTTCTTTGAGTCAGCTTTTACTTGTTGAATTAGAAACAGATAAATTAGTTTGATTGGATCGAGGTAATGTGATGTTTGATGGACTCAGACAGAAATTCTCCTTTGTGACCTGAAATTCACTCCATGTTGACAAAATATTTCTGGATATGGGATCTACTATTCAATTTGTTCAGCAATGCAATATTTATCCATATACTGTGTGTCATCAATAACATTTAAATTATACACAATTTAGATCATATAAGACTCCCTTCTTTTATTGTTTAGTATGACAGAGGCAACATTAATATGATGAATGAAGTCAGAGGCACAAATTGTCTATTTTTTAACAAAAAGAATGAATATAAGCCAAAAGATTTTTTTTTGCTACAGTTGCAGTCCTCAGTATTATTATTAGTATTGTTACTTCTGAATTGCATGCTGTCGTGAGCTCCCTCTCCCTCTGCCTGGTAGGAGCACTAATTATCTGCTGATTACTCTCACCTGTCTCTGCTGCCACTCCCTCGTTAACCAGCCAGCTGCTCCTCATTTCCTGCTAACCATGCCATGTATAAAGAGTCCTGTTTCCCAGCACACATTGTCAGATTGTCTGCTAAGCCTGCACCTTTCCTGCCTGCTACCTGCTACTACTCTGACTCCTACCTGCGATCCCGGACCTGCCCGACCACCCTCTGCTCTACAATCCCGGTAACTTGACCTGCCTTTTTGACCACGATTACTGCCTTGCCCTTGACGGTACTACTGCCCTGGAAGTTTTGCCCTGCCACTCCTCTCTTGCTGTGTGTGTGTGTTCCCCCAGGACTTCCAGCCCCTTTCGGCGAGAGAGCCTGGACCCTCAACCCCCGTCTACACTCTACGCCTCTCAGCCGCTGGGACACACACACAAAGACTCACTCCCATTCCCCAAACCCTTCAATAAACTGTTGAAACGTATTGCTCGTGTGGTCCTCGTCTGTCCAGATCCCTGACACATGCAAAACATTTATTCTCAAAAGTGACCATATTTTTGTAACATATTTATTACAGAGATTTGTTTAAATGTTAAAGTATCATTTAAATTAAACTTAAAAGGAAGTTGTGGTGGACAAACACTACACAGCTACACTGCACTATGTGGAGGTCAATGTAGATTTTTCTTCGATCAGTCTTCTAACCACAGTCTTGCCTGACAGTTCCTGTTGGCAAAGTTCACTGTGTGTGTTTGCAGCTTGTTTACAGTCCATCAGCTTCAAAACAAATCTCAATAGGTGAACAACAGAGAAGGGACAGAAACCAAACTAAAGGAGTTTCACCTGAAATAATGAATGAACACACACACACAGTCTAGGTGGTGTGCTGCAGCTCAGAGGCTGCAGTTTTCTTTTGTCAGTCAGTCATCTTCTATACCTGCTTATTCCTCATTAGGGTCACAGGGTTTGCTGGAGCCAATTCCTGCGCATTACAGGTGAGAGGCAGGGATACACACCAGATGGTCGCCAGCAAATCATGGGGCGCACACACACCATTCACACCTACGGGCAATTTAGAGTCACTAATTAACCTCAGCATGTTTTTGGACTGTGGGAGGAAGCCGGAGAACCTGGAGAAAACCCAACAGACACGGGGAGAACATGCAAACTCCACACAGAAAAGTCCCAGACCCAGGACGTCTTGAACCTACGACCTTCTTGCTGTGAGGCAACAGTACTAAATCCTGCGTCACCTGAACTTTTTTGCTCCCGCCACCACTGTTAGCTGTCCAACCTTCATGTTTCTTTGCAATGTCTTTCCTCAGCTGAGCTTCACTCTTAAAACTTTACGCAGCAAAAGTTAAAGTCTAAACTGGAGTTTTTCTCTTAACAATCATTACAAGAGGAAATACAAACATAAAACAACATTACAGAGCAATTTTACTGATGTGGTGAATGTTTCCTCAGAGATGAGATGTCTTATGGCTTCTCTGTTGTTAAACACTAAAGGAATCTGACTGTGAATATGATGTTGGCCCTAGAGACAAAACAATTCATCCTGATGTCAACTTCACTGATGTTACATTAATGAGGAGAATTGTTACTTGAATGAATATGGACATAAAATAAATGAGAAAACTCCTTTTTGAAGAAGGGACATAAATAACAGAAAGGCTCTGAAGTTGTGAATGATGGGGAAATATCTGTAAATGTAGGAGAGAATAATTACCAAACTGGTTCAAATACACTTTACAAAGACCAGAGTGAGGCAGAGGAAGAAGACATTAGGCTGCTGATTATGGGGAGAAAATACTTGTTTTATTGATGGTTGAATGTAGAATGTAGAATGTGTGTGTGTGTGTGTGTTTTGTGCTCACAAAAATAATAGCAGTCCAATGTGACTAATTAGATTAATCCAGGTTTTTTATTATATTTTTTAATGCTACATGGCAAATAATTTATCAGTAGGTGCAGTAGATTCACAGAAAACCAACAAGACCCAGCATTCATGATATGCATGCTCTTAAGGCTGTGCAATTGGGCAATTAGTTGAAAGTGGTGTGTTCAAATAAATAGTATGGCATTCAATCCATGAGGTCGTCATTTTGTGTAAAAAACAGGTGTGAATCAGGTGGAATCAGGTGGCCCCTGTTTAAGGATGAAGTTGAAGAACTTGTTGAACATGCATTTCTCTTTGAAAGCCTGAAGAAAATGGGTCATTGAAGACATTGTTCAGAAGAACAGCATACTTTGATTAAAGAAGATGGAAGAAAACCATCAGAATGAATGGAAGAATAACCCAAATGGCAAAGGCTCAGCCAATGATCAGCTCCAGAATGGTCAGAGACATTCTGGAGTTACCTGTGACAGTTAGAAGACGTCTGGGTGAAGGTAATTCATTTACAAGAATCACCCACAATGTCCCTCTCTTTAAAAAAAAGGCATGTGCAGAAAAGGTTCCAATTTGCCAAAGAACACAACGGGCCTAAAGACAAATGGAGAAACACTTTGTGGACTGATGAGAGTAACAGTGAATCATGATGGTGCAAGCACCTTGATATGGGGATGTTTCTCTTACTATTGGTGTCAGGCCTATTTATAACGTACCAGGGATCATGGATATATCATTGCATATATCAAAATACTTGAAGAGGTCATGTTGTCTTATGCTGAAGAGGAAAATCCCTTGAAATGTGAGTTTAAACAAGACAAGGACCCCAAACACATGAGTAAACTCCATGCTGCGTAGATGTGAAGCACTAAAAAAACTGGGGTCATCCACCTAAATATTAGTTTAGTGATTCACAGGATTGCTAAATTCTAGAAACCAAAAATGTTTGTACAAAATTGTTTTCAGTTTGTAAAGTCAATAGCAGACACTGCTGTTTTTAGAACACACCCCTTTCATCTAATTGCCCAATGTCACAGCCTTAGGAACATACATATCATGAATGAATGCTGGGTCTTGCTGGTTTTCTAAGAATCTACTGCACCGACTGGTGAATTATTTGCCATGAAGTATTAAAAAATATAATAAAAACCTGAATTAATCTGGTTAGTCATATTGGACTGCTCACTAATGTACTGTATATGTAATGTCTGTTCAGCTCTGCCTGGCTGAGTCTGGACCTTGTGATCTTCCCCCCAGGAAAATCTTTTTGTGTCAACAGTACCTTCAAATACCTTTGACAGCAATGTCATCAGAGCTCTGTTATGCTCCTCACAGCAGAAGAAGCTGAAGGACAGAAGCTTTCAGCAGCTTCTCTGCTTGTAAGAAGGTTTAGTTTGATGTTAGTGTCACAATTATCCATGTATCTAACTCTTTAACATGACACCTTGAATACACACAAAGTGATGTTAAGCCTACACACACACATAGACATACACTCACCGGCCACTTTATTAGGTACACTATGCTAGTAACGGGTTGGACCCCCTTTTGCCTTCAGAACTGCCTCAATTCTTTGTGGCATAGATTCAACAAGGTGCTGGAAGCATTCCTCAGAGAGTTTGGTCCATATTGACATGATGGCATGCTTACACCTTGGGTCCACTGTTAGAGGCCACAGAGCAGAGCAAATTATACACAGAGCACAACAACAACTCCTCAGTGAAAGAATATGACAGGTACACTTCACTACAGACGCACTGAAACAGAAGGGCAACCAGATTCTTCAAAAACTGACAGCACAGTTACCAGTGGACATCGTAGAAGAGGTCTCCAAGTTCATGGACAAGGCACAACTAGCACAACACAACAAGAGCAAGGAAAGACAGTCCCAAAAATTCAACATCCTTCTAGACAGATCACAGGGAGCCACCTCAAGCTCCAATGGGTCAGAACACAAACAGATGGAGACCACATCCCCCATAAATCAGTCCAAATGGGTGAGGAACCTGTCTTACAGGGAACTCACCGAACCAGAAAGAAACGTGCTAGCAAACGGACTCAACTTCGCCATTTCACCTCACCAGCTACCCACGGTGGAACTCATCACAACCACAGAGTCAGACATTAGGAACAACAGGTACCTCATGCTGAAGCAGAACAAATCAGGATGAAGGTATCTGCAGCTCTCACAAGTGCAAAGGTTCCCACTTCAAATCTCACTTACCCAGAGAGGAAAGCCATTACAGCTCTGAGCAAGGACAAAAACATCTCCATACTACCAGCAGATAAAGGGAGATGCACAGTGGTGCTAAACATGACTGAGTATAACTCCAAAATGAACAATCTACTCAGCGACACTAACACCTATGAGAGACTGAAAAGAGACCCAACCGAGTGCTACAAGAAGAAGATTATCCGCTGCCTACAAGACCTGAGACATACAGAATCCATTGATCAACACATGTACTACAGACTCTACCCAGGAGACACCATCCCATGCATATATGGGCTCCCGAAGATTCACAAGGAAGGGGCCCCCCTCAGACCAATTGTAAGCAGCATCAATTCAGTCACTTATAATATTGCAAAATTCCTATCAACGATTCTGTCTCCTTTAATTGGAAAAACTCCACATCACATCCAGAACTCCAAGGATTTCACCGACAAAATCAGCCAACTGAAACTGGACCCAGATGAAACTATGGTATCATACAATTTCACATCCTTGTTCACCTGCATCCCCACAACAGAAGCAGTAGAGGCCGTCAGAAACCAATTACAACAGGACATGTGTCTGCACACAAGAACCAACGTCACCCCAAACAAGATTTGCTCCCTCTTAGAACTTTGCCTCACTACCACCTATTTCAAGTACAATGAGGACTTCTACAGGCAGAAACATGGCTGTGCCATGGGCTCTCCAGTCTCCCCCCTTGTGGCGAACCTCTACATGGAGGAAGTGGAGAACCAAGCACTAACCTCATTTAAAGGAACAACACCAAGCCACTGGTTTAGATATGCGGATGATACATTCCCGAAAATCAAAAGCCAGGAAGTAGAGGCCTTCATGAAGCACATCAACTCAGTCAACAACTACATCAAGTTCACCAGGGAGGACTCCAAAGACCGGAAACTACCCTTTCTGGATTGTGAGGTCCTTGCCGAAGAAGATGGAGGTCTCAGCACAGAGGTCTACAGGAAACCCACACACACCGACCAATATCTACTATTTGACTCTCATCACCCACTGGAACACAACTGGGTGTCATCAGAACCCTACAGCATCCCTTCCAAAACAGAAGGGAAAGAGAAGGAACACACACACATCAAACAGGCACTAAGGAAATGTGGTTACCCCAACTGGGCATTCATAAAGATTAATAGAAGACAGGAGAAAGAAAACAAAACACAGAAAGACAAAAAGAAAAAACAGAAGGAATCATGTGGTAGTGCCGTATGTATCTGGTCTCTCAGAGAAACTAAGAAGAATCTTCAGCAAGCACAACATCCCAGTTTATTTCAAGCCTGGTAACACCCTCAGACAGAAACTGGTCAACCCCAAGGACAAAACCCCAAGACAAAATCTCAACAATGTGGTTTATGCAGTACAATGCAGTGAAGAGTGCCCGGATCTATATATTGGAGAAACTAAGCAACCACTCTGCAAACGCATGGCGCAACACAGGAGGGCCACCACATCAGGACAGGACTCAGCAGTACATCTGCATCTGAAGGAAAAGGGACACTCCTTTAAAGACACTGATGTACACATCTTAGATAAGGAGGACAGGTGGTTTGAGAGAGGAGTGAAAGAGGCCATCTATGTCCATTTGGAACAATCTACTTTGAATAGAGGAGGGGGACTGCATCATAACCATCTGCTACATACCATCTCATCCCAGGAAGTTTAACTGCTCTTCACCATCAGAGCAGGACTCTTTCTCTGGATCATGTGACCACAACGACTATCATTCCAAGTCACACCTTGAATTGGAATGACAGTCGTTACCACAACGACTCTCATCCAAATTCACAACTTGAAGGGTGACCTATGTGACCCTTTGTTATGGGATGAGGGGTGTGGTCTATAGCTCCACCCTCTGTGAGCCAGAGATATAGCTCCTGGTTTCCATCATCAGGCTAGAACTGAAGAAGCCTTTCGGATGAAAACTGAAACATCTTCAAGCTCAAAGAAAAAGTCCAGTTGCTTACTTTTTAAACTCCTTGACTCCCGTTCCACCACATCCCAAAGATGCTCTATTGGATTGAGATCTGGTGACTGTGGAGGCCATTTGAGTACAGTGAACTCATTGTCATGTTCAAGAAACCAGTCTGAGATGATTCCAGCTTTATTACAGGTGCATTATCCTGCTGAAAGTAGCCATCAGAAGGGATGGACATGGTCAGCAACAATACTCAGGTAGGCTGTGGCGTCGCAACAATGGTCAATTGGTACCAAGGGGCCCAAGAAAATATTCCCCACACCATTACACCACCACCACCGTTTTTCCAATCTTCTATTGTCCAATTTCGATGAGCTTGTGCAAATTGTAGCCTCAATTTCCTGTTCTTAGCTGAAAGGAGTGGCACCCGGCGTGGCTATTGTAGCCCATCTGCCTCAAAGTTCGACGTACTGTGCATTCAGAGATGCTCTTCTGCCTACCTTGGTTGTAACGGGTGGTTATTTGAGACACTGTTGCCTTTCTATCAGCTCGAACCAGTCTGGCCATTCTCCTCTGACCTCTGGCATCAACAAGGCATTTCTGCCCACAGAACTGCCGCTCACTGGATATTTTTTCTTTTTCGGACCATTCTCTGTAAACCCTAGAGATGGTTGTGCGTGAAAATCCCACTAGATCAGCAGTTTCTGAAATACTCAGACCAGCCCTTCTGGCACCAACCATGCCACGTTCAAAGTCACTCAAATCACCTTTCTTCCCCATACTGATGCTCGGTTTGAACTGCAGGAGATTGTCTTGACCATGTCTCCATGCCTAAATGCACTGAGTTGCCGCCATGTGATTGGCTGATTAGAAATTAAGTGTTAACAAGCAGTTTGATAAGTGTACCTAATAAAGTGGCCGGTGAGTCTATATTATATACAATATTACAAATATTATATTATACTAATATTGGACTAGCAATATACAATATTGTATAATATTATATATATATATATATATATATATATATATAGAGAGAGAGAGAGAGAGAGAGAGAGAATATATATATATATATAGAGAGAGATATTACATTATTGTAATATATTGTATAATATATATATATATATATAGTTTGCTACAATATTTGTAGCAAACAAAACATATTTTCTAATATTAAGATTTCAAGTTTTTTTGAATTCATTAAATATTGTACCTGCAGATGTGAAGATTTCCTGTTGGGCGCTATCCATATTTCCTTCATCTGAGGTAAAGTGGAAGTTCAGCCAGTTAGCTGACCACTTGATTTATCAGATGTGTTCTGAGAATGTAATTACGCAGAATATTTGTAGAGAGAAGATGAGTTATGGTTCTGAGCTGCTAACTGACATTTTCTCTGCTGAAAAAAACAGGATGTCGTCTCCTTTAGGTCTTTAAGGAGGTGGATGTTAAATCAGCTCCTAAATATATATGAAATATTATATACAAACATTAAGGCATTTTAACAGTTTTCATGCCAAACAACACAGAACGTTTGTCAGTCACCCTGTTGAGTTTCATGACAATTATACAGACACGTATATACAACCAACCCAAAGATACCATTTAAATGCAAAACATGTCACAGTAAGCACAGAAACTCTGGAGCTGTTGGCACTTCTGGTTCTGGTTCTGCTCCAAGTTACAAACAAGCAGCGCAAACCCGAACAATAATATATATATATATATATATATATATTTATACATATATATAATCTCCATGTCAGTGTAGGTTGTCGTACTTGCAGTAATAAAACCTCCTGTTTCATTGTGTCTTCATCCTCTCGTCGTCTTTCATTGTGTTCACAGCCTTATCTGCTCTCCACCAGGTTATTAGTTCCTTTGGCATTGCCATGGCAACAAAGCTCTGTGCCTGCCTCACCGCCGTCCATTATTTTTCAGAACAGAGAGCGCGAGAGAGAGATAGATATAGAGAGAGTGCGAGACAGAGATGCTGTGGAAAGGAAGATCAAAGCTGTTCAGTCACTACACAGCATCTTTCACTTTAAACTAAATAGTTTCTACTTTAAACTAAACTCTGTGTGTGTGTGTTTGTGTGTCAGGTGTGTATAAAGATGTTTGCAGCAGTTTGACTAATTAAGGCCTGATTTTAAAACCTGTCATCAGTTGCAAGTAGTGGCCTGATGCTTCAGTACAGGAACAAGAGAATATTCTCTCTAGTTTCCTTGAGTTCAGTAAGGGACTGAATCTAGATATACAATGTTTTTGTTTTTTATATCTGTCTAGTGGTGGCTGGCCAATAGGGGGCAATAGGGCACTACCCTGACTGTTTTTGAAAAAAAATATATAAATAAAATAAAAATAATAAAATTAACAATAATAATGTATGTTGTAAGTAAAGTTCTATGTGTGTTAAAATTATAACAATATTTCATATATGAATAATTAATAATAAGGAATTTTTTAGAAAAAGCTCTGTTGCTGAGCTGCGTGGATTCTGGGGTCACGGTAGCAGTGGAGCAGCCAGCCAATCACTGACGAGAGCTACGCACCTAGCAACAGGAATTTATCCAATCAGCATCATCAATTCGGATGCCTTCAGGGTGGTGGAGATATTGCCCCAGATGTGCATGTTGTATTGTGTATTTACCATTTATGTTCAATTTCATGTTTGCAGCTGTGTGTGTGTGTGCCACAAGGAGGTGCTGTTGTAAGTTCAACCACCATGTTTATGTTATGTTTGTAAAAATGTGTAAACCTAAGTTATTTGTTTTTCTATTTTGGTTCTACTTGTTTGTGCAATATGCTATTTATGTTTCGTATAAGAATGCTTCAGATTATTATTGTTATTGTTCAGTAAATACTTTACTTTTACATTTTTTCACAGAACACAGTATCCAGGCATTTATTTTCAATTGTTTTTGGATGGTATATTGAACATGAAGTCATGGGCTATATGCACAGCTCCGAAAGCACAGCTCCACCTACAATATTTTTCACCAGCTACCACTGTATCTGACATAAAACTATAGTTTTTCATATAAATGAGCCAATAACAAACTGATAAATGGTCTTTTCAGCAGCTCACAGAGTTTGTACAGGTGATATGTTCTCATCCCAGAGCAGTGAATATCTTGAGTGTCTGATGCTGATGTCAGAATTTCCCTCTAATATAAGGATGACACAAACATCTAAGCATCATTAATATATCTTATTGGACAGGCATCTGTGACCTCACACAGATGTCAGCTTTATAGAAGTCTATGCATCTAAGTACATGTGGCAAAACTGAAGGAACCTCGAGTGCTGAAAAGTGACACAGACAGATTCTGAGAATGAGAGGCTGTGTGTGTGTTAGTGACTGAGATGTTCATGAGAAGACTTGTTCTACTATAAACTGCTGAATCCTAAATAATTGTTGGATTGAGGCTGTTCTGACTGATGTGTAAAACAGTTTCTTCACCTGTTGAGACTTTCAACTTCTTTCTGTTTTCAAAAATAATAGACGAAGTTAAGAAGCAGCTCGATCAATTGCTACTGCTTCTAACCTTGGAAAAACTCACCACACACACACACACACACGCACTTCTTCTCTGAAAAAACTATAAACATTAAGTGTATCATATTTGTCCAATGTTTCCTGGTTAATATAATAACAATGATACTACTATTAATAATAATAATACATTGGGCTTATGAAGACTGACTTTTTGGGACAGTCAAAGAGTTAAAAGTGGATTGTTAAAACTTAGGAAAAGGCCTGTCTGAAGAGGTGGGTTTTGAGGAGAAATTCCAGAGTTTGGGAGCAACTTGGACCAGGTTATGGAGGGACTTGTAGGTGAGGAGGAGGAGTTTGAAATTAAACAGGGAGCCAGTGGAGCTGTTGGAGGATGGGGGTGATGTGGTCCCTAGAGTGGGAGAGAGGAGTTGAGCAGCAGAGTTCTGGACATATTGCAACTTTTGTAAATGAGTAGGAGGACGGCCAAAGAGAAGGTTATTGCAGTCTAGAGTCTAGAGGTGATGAAGGCATGTATGAGGATTATTACTGTGGTCTGGAAGCGGGAGGGACAAAGATGCCTAATGCCTAGGTTGCATACAAAGGTAGAGAGGCTGACATGATGACCAACAATAAGGAGGATAGAGTTCTGCACAGAGAGGAGGGGAGGAGAGATTTAGGTTCAATGATGAGGTATTCTGTTTAATTTTTGTTAAGTTTTAGAAAGTTGTTGCCCATCCAGATTTTGATGTCATACAGGTAGATGGTGAGGATGGACAAATGATGGGGGTGATGGATTTGGTGGAGGTGTATAGTTGGGTATCATTGGCATAACAGCGAAAATGAAGTCCATGTTAGTGAATGATGTGTCTGAAAGGAAGCATGTAGAAGATAATGAACAGGAGGGGGCTGAGCACCGAACCTTGGGGAAGTCCATTACTTACAAGGGAAGTGTGGGACTTTGAGTTGAACAAAGTGATAATGGTTGGAGAGATAAGAGATGAACCAATGGAGTGCTGTGCCAGAGATGCCTATTGACTGTAGATGGTGGAGGGGGGTGGTGTGATCAAAAGTGTCAAAGGCAGCAGAGAGGTCAAGGAGGAGGAAGATCGATAGGGAACCAGAGTCAACAATGAAGATACTTTGAGGAGAGGTGTTTCTGGACTATGTTGTGAATGGAATCTTGACTGAAATATTTCAAAGAGCTGTGCAGAGTTCAGATGCTGTTGGAGTTGGGTGATGATGGAGCATTCTAGAATTTTTGAAAGAAGTGGTAGATTGGAGATGTGCCTTAAGTTATCCAGGTTGTCTGGGTTGAGGCCAGGTTTTTTCAGGAGGGGTATGATATTGGTGAGTTTGAGCGAGGAAGGGACAGAGCCAGTGGTAAGGGAGGCATTTATGATGTTAGTGATCAGAGGGGTGAGAACAGGAATGCACAGTTTTAGGAGATGAAATGAAATGGGAACCAGTTGGCAGAGAATTACATGGATAGAAGGAGTTTGGCAGAGTGAGATGGAGTCAGAGGAGAGAAGGATGAGAAGCTGAGAGATGTAAGTGGAGAAGTGTCAGGTTCTGAGGGGACTGGAGTAGAAGTAGTGGATGCTAGAGAGTTGTGTATGGCTTAAATTTTTGAGTGAAAGTGTGTAAGAAAGTTATTATATTTGTCTGTTAAGAATGGTGGTGATGTTGTCCTTGGGTTTGGTTAGCTGTTCCCCCCTAGGCCTATTTATCAGCCTACTTCTCGAAAATGACATGCCCAGACTTAATGCAGTATATCTCCACAACTACAGGGGTTTTCTGAATGATCTTGGGTTTAGAATAAAGCTAATACCTGTGAGATAGTTGTATCAGTGCCATAATCAAATTAAAATGTATAGTGTTGAAGTACATCCAGCTAGAATAAAACATAAAAGTGAAAACATTAGCTCCACCCAAAAGAAAAACATCTATTTAGGTTGAAAATCACCTGAAAATCATAGGTTAGTAGCCCAATTCAGCCATGGATCAGTAAAATAAAGTCTTATAAGCAATTGCCCAAATGTTCAGCCTTATAAGGTGAACCAGACCAATTTTAGAGATGTAGTACAGGTGTGTCCAGGCGGACCTGATTTTGGCACATTTCAGCACATTTGGCACATTCTCCAGAATCTTTTAATAATAATAATAATAATGATAATAATAATAATAATAATAATAATAATAATAATAATAATAATAATAATAATAATAATAATAATAATAATAATAATAATAATAGGGGCGACACAGTGGGGCAGGGGTTAGCGCTGTTACCTCACAGCAAGAAGGTTGCAGGTTCTAGACCTCCTTGGTCCTGGGTCTGGGACCTTTCTGTGTGGAGTTTGCATGTTCTCCCTGTGTCTGCGTGGGTTTTCACCGGGTACTCCGGCTTCCTCCCACAGTCCAAATACATGCTCAGGTTAATTGGCGACTCTAAATTGCCCATAGGGGTGAATGTGTAATTGGCTGGCGACCATCTGGGGTGTATCCCTGCCTCTCGCCGTAATGCGCTGGGATTGGCTCCAGCAGACCCCTGCGACCCTAATGAGGAATAAGCGGAGGAATAAGATGAGATAATAATAATTACATGAATACCATATAATTTGCTAAATAATAATTATATCAAAGTACCATGATCAATTATATATATTAATACTATATAATATGGGCACATATGCGTTGAGCTGGGCTGTGTGCGTAAAGCTGGACACGAGGAGCAACAGTCACAGTGATATCTGGAGAGCCTATTAATTAATTTGGGTGATTGACAACTCTATGGAACCATCAAAGCCAATAGAATCGAGTCGAGTCATGTGGTCTATTTTGACGTATCACGTATCATAGTGACATGTTAGGATGTGTTTTACAAAGATAGGTTATAAGGAGTGACTTCACACTCCATAAGTAATCTGGTCTCTGACCTCATAAACAGCGTGGATTGTATAAAAATACCTTCAAAATGATGAAGAAGGTTTAGAAGCAGCAGATTGCAGCCATTTTATGAGCTTCAACACAAGTTTTTATTGAAAAATACCATAGCTAAGACATAATTTTTCTTTGTATCAGGAAACAGAATAGGGTTTTTTGGCTCTTCATGGAAAGACTGAGGAGTGAGCGTTCATCTTATAGAGACAAGCCTGGTACCACTGTGTAGATCGGAGTGTGAGCTTTCTAACTACTTTACTGGCGCAGAATACAGTGTTGGAGAAATATGATCACAAAAATGCAGAAACTTACCAATTTATGTTTTCGCAATTCATATTTTGGGGTTGAAATTATGTTTTGTTAAGCTAGTTGATATAGACTTGTAGCTGAGTTTCTTGTTTATATATTGGTGTGTTACATGTACATATTGGTGCTTGTTGGTCGGTGTAACAAGAAGGATTCATTATTTTGTAAACGAAAGCCTCTGCCAGTCTTTGTAGCAGATCTGGGGTGTACCATGGGAAAGAGGTGGAGAAGGAGCCTGTTGCAATTTTTAACTGACTGGTTGAAGCATGAATAGTGTCTTGTTGTAGAAATTAACATCAGAAGCAGTAGAATCTGTGGAGAGGGTGGAGCTGATGATGGCATGGGATAGGGAGGTGGAGAGAGATTGATTTAGTTGAGCAGGTGTATCCAGGTAGGGTGTCCTGATTAAGTGCATGGGTTTATGCAAGGTTTCAGGAAGGCACAGTAAATCCAGTTCATTGTATCTGTAAGTATGTATGGAGTCATGTGAGAAGTGCGCGGATGATGTATGCAGAAGGTTTTTCCAGTGGTAAAGTTGAAGAAGAATTTGAGAGAGCATCGTTGTATATCTGGACAATATCTGGACAAACTTTTGTAAAGGTCTGTGGATCGTATATAGATTTGATGATTATGTGTGTTGCAAAACACACATCTACATATCCTGTGGACTGCAGAACAGTTTTAATGCATCAGCCAAACCACTGCTGCCACCTCCTAGTCTCCTAGTACTTCATTTTCAGCCTGCACAATTTTCATGAAATCATTATTAATACAGAAATCTCTGTGCAATTAAGAAATTAAATGTTATTGTGGAAAAAAATAGGGCTAGAATCAGATAACTGGGATAAAGTTCAAACATTGTGCTAGAGGGGAGAAATTACTGTACTATACAAATAAAAAAATAGAAAGAGAAAAAATTCAAGGCCACACAGCTGTTGAATCAGTGAACATCATGTAGCTGAGATAAAACACTTTGTAGGGCAATACACACAAAGATTGTAAGAGGTGCCAAGGGAAACCAATAACAAGTTATGTAACTGGTATAGACCGATGGGTACATTAAACAAACAAAAGCAAAACAATGCATTATAATGGAAAAAAATAACCTGGCATTTTCTCAAGAAAAAAAAAAAGGTGGGACCAGAGGTTGGACTTCAATAGGATTTAAAAGGTGAGACCCACAAGGCTAATTCAGTTCTTCCTATGTGAACCGCTCAGGACATCAATATCAATATGTCAGATATTGTGAACATTGTTCTGTATCATGAATACTGCTGTAAATGTTGCTTTGTCTCTGTTAATCTTTTGACTAAGTTTGTCTCCTGATAGTTTTTGAAAAAGTCTCTTCTTCCGCTTTATCCGAGTTCGGGTCACGGAGGCAGCAGCTTCAGACATCCCTCTCCCCAGCCACTTCGTTTAGCTCTTCCAGGGGAACCCCAAGGTGTTCTCAGGCTAGCTGAGAGACATAGTGTCTCTAGTGTGTTCTGGGTTTTTCCCAGAAGGAGGAACACCTAATGAGGGAGGCATCCTCACTTAGATGCCTGAGTCTCATCTGTCTCCTCTCGATGAGAAGGAGCAGCGGTTCTACTCTGAGCTCCTAGAGGATGACCAAGCTTCTTAGCCCATCTCTAAGGGTGAGCCTAGCCACCCTGCAAAGGAAACTCAATTCAGCTGCTTGTATTTGCAATCTCGTCCTTTTTGTCATTACCCAAAGCTTGTGACCATAGGTGAGTGTAGGAATGTAGACTGAATGTTGATTAACTGAGCCTTTCGGCTCAGCTCCTTCTTCACCACAATGGATTGAAGCAGGACCCGCATCACTGGAAATGTTGCACTGATCCACCAGTCAATCTCTGGCCCAATCCTTCAGTCATTCATGAACAAGACCGTGAGATACTTGAGCAGCTCCACCTGAGGCAAGATTTCATCCCTGACCCAGAGGCTACACTCCATCCTTTTCTGGCTGAGAACCATGAGAACCATCAGATTTAAAGGTAGTGACTTTCATCCCAGCCGCTTCACATATACAGTTATTTACAAGTGGAATGCTCCAGCAAGAGCTGAACATCATGGTCTGATAAAGCCAACAGGACCAGAGCATCTGCAAGTAGCAGTGCCCCAATCCTGAGGCTACAAACCGCAACCCTCGATGCCCTGGGGGCACCTAGAAATTCTGCATAAAAGTTATGAAGAGAATCTGTGATAAAGAGCAGCCCTGACAGAGTCCAACCCCAACTAGAAAAAAAAGTCTGACTTATTACTAGAAATGCAGACCAAGCTCTGGCAAAATGTGTACAGGGACCAGATGGCCCGTGTCAATGGGTCCCGAACCCCACACTCCTGGAGCAACCCCACAGGACTCTCTCTGAGGAACCCGGTTGAATGCCTAGTCTGCAAAGTTCATAAAGCACACGTAGACTGGTTTGGTAACTCCCTGTAGCCTCCAGGACCGCGCTAAGGGTATAGAACTGGTCCACAGTTCCATGCCCAGGACAAAAACAGTACTGCTTCTCCTGAATCTGAGCTTTGTCTATTTTACCGACCCTCCACTCCAGGACCCCCAAATAGACCTTTCTATGGAGGCTAAAGAATGTGATCCCCCTGTAGTTGGAGCACATCCTCAGGTCCCCCTTTTTGAAGAGGGAAACCACCACCAAGGTCTGCCAGAGCAGAGGCAGTACTCCCGATGCCCACACATTGTTGCAGAGATGTGTCAACCAAGACAGCCTTACAAGTTGAAGTCAGTAGCAACACGCCCCCTATGAACACAGTGTTGTCAGTGCAGTGCATTCCCCACCTGAGTTAGTGGATGGTGGTCCAGAACCTCCTCAAAGCTAATCTTTCTCCATGGTCTCACAGAACTCCTCCCGTTTTCAGCCTGACGGCCTCCCTCTCCCCCAGTGTCCACCAGATTTGCCAGACGTTCCCAGCAAACCCTCACAGAATGTTTGGGTCTGTTGGGTCTGACCGCCCTCCTCCCCCACCATCAGAGCCAACTCACCATCAAATCGTAATCAGTTGACAGCTCTGCTCCTCTCTTCACCTGAGTGTCCAAGACATGTGGCTGAAGTCTAACAACACGACCACGATCATTGAACTGCGGCCAAGAATGTCCAAGTGCCAAGTGCACATGTGGACACCCTTATGCTGAAAATATTGTTTTTTACACTCCATGACAAGTACAGAAGTCCAACATCAGAACATTGCTCAGGTTCAGATCATGGGGCTCCCTCCCAATCACGCCCCTCCAGGTTGCACTGTCATTGCCCCCAGGAGAATGAGGGAGTCCCAAGAAGGAGCGCCCTCCAGCACCCCCTCCAAGGACTCCAAGAATGGTGGGTACTCTGAACTGTCGTTTGGCGCATAAGCACAGATGAACAGATAATAGTCAGGACCCTTTCCCCCCCTGAAAGCGAAGGGAGGCTAGCCTCTCCTCCAGCTGGGTGAACCTTGGTTTCTACATCAGGATGAATAGAGGAGTCACCTCAGATTATATCAGATCAAATGAATGATTAGAGATTATCAATATCATTAAATCCACAGTCATGAATTATAAGGAGTTTGTTGCACCTGTTTGTGCGTATATATATCAATAACCCACTGGATTAAGATTCATGTTCAATACGAATCTGGTAAAAATAAATAAATAAATAATGATATTTTATTATTTGACAACACTGTTTAAAGTGTCTTTTGTTCTGGCACAGAAACAATATATTAGATTCAGGTAGAAATCATATTCCTGGGTTTTCTCTGGATATGGATGTAGTTCAGTAGTGGTCTATGGTTGTAGATCACTAATAGGCTATGGTTGTAGTTCAGTAATGCTCTATGATTGTAATACAGTAGTGGTCTATAGTTGTAGTTTAGTAATAGGCCATGGATGTAATTCAGTAAAAGGGCTATGATTGTAGTACAGTAAAGGTCTATGGGTGTAGTTCAGTGACGGTCTATGGTTGTAGTTCAGTAATGGTGGTGGAGAAAGATGTAGTAAAGTTGTTGGATTTGTTGTAGAATATTAATCAGCTGCTGAATATCCAGAAGTTAAAGCTGCAGAAGCAACAATCTTTGCAGAGTTTTTATTTGATGTCAGGACCAAATGTCAGTCTTTGTTATGATCCAGAGAGAATCTAAGATCCAACAGTTTGAACTTCAACAGATTTCAACCTTCACTGAGTTAAACCTTGTAAATGTAGAGAAACAGAGTCTGTATCGTGAAGATGTAGCAACTGACAGTTTGTAAACCTCTGATATCTCAGTGTTTCCACTCCTCTTCCACTGCGTTCATGTGGTTTTGAACTAAGTCCTGACAAGTGGAATAAATGAAGCTGCAGAGATTCCATCATGGCAGCTTTAAACTGGAAAATATCCAAACATATCAATGTCAAGTGTGAAGATCAAAATTAAATAATATTATACAGAATTTAACTTTAAGAGCTTCTGACACCACAGACTACAACATCAGAACTCTGAGTAGTTGTTGTTGACCTTTGCTTTGTTAAATTTATTTGTAGAGAATTGACATGTGGGAAATGAGATTTATGTAAAATATAATCAACAACAAAAAAAACCTTCTCTGGCTTATCGTCAGTAAATTGTGGTAAAAAATATCCTGTGAAAATGTCTGGAAGCTTCACATGAACAAACAGGATCTAAAGGATCTGTGTTTTCCAGAAGCTGAGTCAAACCAGCTGAGACAAACCAGCAGTGATAAACTGTGCATGACAACCGATATTTACATTCTGTGCATTAGTGAATAGTGAAACTAGTGGTTGACCGATTTATATTTTAATCTGGAATCTATTTTAAACTGAATCCGGATTTCCCTCTTTTATTTTCGTAAATATTTGTCCAGGGAGTCAGAAAAGTTTAGGAGGAAAAAGCTGATTATTGAGAAACAGTGAGTCATTTTCTATACCCACTTATTCCACATTAGGGTCCAACACATCATTCATGATGCGGTCCAATGCTGCCAGAGAAGAAGGAGGAGGAGAATGAAAACAACCTCTGGGAGGCGCCATGCTCCCATCAAGTGAAGAAGGAGAGATCTGATGCCCACTAAACTGACAGAGGAGTGAGTAGAAGAGGAGGAAAAAGAGGAGAGAAAGAGCGGACAAGGAGTGGAGAGGAGAGGATAGGAGGAGAACAAGGAGGAGCAGAAGAGAGAAAGAGAGGAGAAGTCAGCAGGTGATGAGACTGACACTCATGATTATGTGAACAGAGCCGCAGCTTCATCACACACACACACACACACACACACACACACACACACACACACACACACACACACACACACACACACACACACACACACACACACACACACACACACACACACACACACACACACACACACACACACACATTTCTGAATTGTTTTTTCTTCCGTGTCACATCAGAAGCTTCAGCATCTACAAACAGTTTGATTATCATTTTTCAACATGAATTTCTCTTGATGCAGTTTGATTTTCTCAGTCAAATTGAACACTATCATAGTCCAACACAACAAACAATGATCATCTGAGGCTGGTAAGTTATTCCTCTTTATTTCAGCAATATATATGTATATACAAATATGAAACAAATGTAGTTTCCAAAGATAATATTATAGGATGACCGGGTTAATGTTATGTAATTTAATGTTGTTTTCTGTCACTGCAGGGTTATCTAATGATAGTTACGGATGAGGGTTCTGGGAACGTGGTTCTGTTAACCATAGTTTATACTTCTGCATACGTAGCTACGCCATCAACGCAAACCCCAAAAAGTCAATTCAAGTCAAGCAATTTGTGCTGCTCAGATGTGGCGGTCATACATGCCACCACATCAAATGGCTGGACAAAAAAGTATTTGCTCTTTGATGTTAATAAGCTCCATACACATACGCTCCATCGTGGTGGTAGAACAGAGTATTACAACCAGGAAAAAAAAAGAATGAAAGTCCAGTACAAGAAAAAAAAAAAAAAAAAAAAAGTAGGCACCTGTTTTTTCTGTATTGTGTTAGACTTTTGCATTGCGTATTGTTGCCATTGTTTACTGTGACGAGGAAGCAAGAATTTAGCAGAATTTTGAATGCTCAATGCCTTTGTCACATCAACAGTGTAGCTATGCCCACAGAATTATAAACTAGACTTTAGCAACTCAACTAAATAGGATGGCTATGTTGTGCCAGCCTCACTTGTGGCACACATGAAAACAGTAGCATCTACAGTACTTCCACAGGGCATCAGAATATGTTGTGCCACAGTAATACCAACCATAGCTTCACAAGGAGCAAGGAAATAAAAGGCCAGAGTCTTGCACAAATTGTTTGGATGTAGTTGACGGAATCGGAATGAATCAATAATTATTTAAAATCATTCTTTTCATTAAAAATAGAGCTTAATTATTAAGTTTTCAAATTGAGGCACCACCTCTTGTTTGAGAGAAAAAAAATATCCAATTCTCTGATTCAGTCCCATAAATTGTGTTAAACAATGAATTTGGAAGTCTAATTAACAATTTAATCAATGTGTGCGTCCGTGCATGTGTGTCTGTGGGGAACTACAAAGATGACTGCCATGGTAGCTGTTCTCTGTAGTTCAAGCCATGTGGGCTTCCCTGTCTGTTGAGACAAAGGCTAAATGGCTAGCCATGCTAATGTATGTGTGTGTAGGCTAAACATCACTTTATGTATTCAAGGTGTTACAGAGAGGTTAGTATACATGCAGGTTGGGACACTAACATCAAACTAAACCTTCTTACAATCCTAAAAACACAATTAATGATCTAAACATTAATACAATTCATCAGTCTTGCTTAACCGTGTTGTTAATGCCCAAGTCATGTTACCAGTCCATGAACAGAAAGGGGAAGAGTTGCTCTCTGGTTCTCTTTCCTTGAGATGGCTGGAGATGTTGTTGCAGCTGTGATGTTCGTTGTGGAGTAGATCCTTCATGCAGGCTGCATTGCTCTTTGTTAATCCTTGTTGCTGGTTGAAGAACCAGGCCTGAGTTGCTTCAGGCCTGCTTCGCTTGCAGGTCCATAAGATACTGAAAGCAGGTCAGGAGACCGGAAGAGAGTTGAAGAGTTGTTCAGGAGGGTTGGGGGAAGAGAGTGTAAGAGCTTGGAGGGGGGGGGGGGAAGAGAGAGAGAGAGAGAGAGAGAGAGAGAGAGAGAGAGAGAGAGAGAGAGAGAGAGAGAGAGAGAGAGAGAGAGAGAGAGAGAGAGAGAGAGAGAGAGAGAGAGAGAGAGAGAGAGAGAGAGAGGACAGAGAGAGAGAGTAGGACAAAGGCTGGTGCCTCTGGCGACATCCCCTGAAGGTGTGAAACAAGGTTTCCTGTTGGGGAAGGATCACAAGTTCCAAGCTCAGTCAGAATGAAGATGTTTATCACCTTTGTGGGCACAACAGGACCCTACTCAGGGTGAACCCCAGGAAAGCTTCAGGTCCTGACAACATACCTAGATGTGTGCTTAGAGACTGTGCTGACTCAATTAAAGATGTTTCAGATATTTCAGAATTGGAATCAGCTTTATTTTGACACATGGGTATGCAAGGAATTTACTTTGAAGTTACATCTTGTCCAAGAAACACGATATGGAACACCTCAACACCTCTCAAGCCATCATACCAGTGTAACCAGGTTCTGTCAACCAACGTGAGACAAGAGTCCAGTATCAAAATGTATACACTTTATTTAAACCAAGCTCATGGGAGAAGGAAGGAGGAGTCAGAGGTTGCCACCCACCACTGGGACCTTAAATAAAATGGATACACAGCACATTAGTCACAGCATAAATAATCTCCAAAATGGAGAGGGCCAAACCACTACAAAGTGCAACATGCATCGATACTTTAAGTACACCAAAGAGATCACAGCAAACACCACATGGCACTCTACTAATGACTACCCACAATTCACACATCACACAGAGGCCCAGTAGTAGGTGTGCACACAGTGGCTACAGCCTGCAGTCCCCAGTCACTGGTAAATTCAGTACAATTTAGCATTAACATTAATATTAACATTAAAAGGTTAAATGTATTAATTCCTTTATTAGTTTTAACACACTACTTTAAAAGACAGGGCCACACAAACCACCATGAAGCCGGGGCTACAAACTGGACCACAGGCTGAGCCGCTTGGGGAAGGTAGAAGGCGTGCAGAGTCTCAGCACAGGTCGGCCGCCCTGGCATAGACACACAAACAGAACTAACGAAAAATAAGCACAATGAAACACACAAATGAAGTATCAAAAGAGGCCAGCAGCTGAACCTGTTCTAACTCAATACCAGCACTTAATACTGAATGTAACTGATATTAAAACAATTGCTAGACAAAACAAAATCCAAACAAAATCAAAGAAAGGAAAGCTAAGTTACTTAAATCAAGAGAACAAAAAGAACCAAGCTGCACGCCAACCACCTTACCCACTGTTGACACAAAGGAGACCCAGGGCGGGGCTCTCAACAGGCCCAGCTTTTATAGCCTCTTCCTGATCCCATGAACCCAGTTTTTCCCAGCTGAAAATTCCACAGCTCCCCCATTGTCCTGGCCCCGATATTGCAGCCCAACTTCCATCTGGCTACACCCCCCACCGCATTTTCACAGCACATCCTTGTGCTGCCGGTCAGTTGTTCCATTGTCCATAACGCTGGGGTGGGATACCCTTTGAACTGCGCAGAGACCTTCGCAGCTCCTCAGCTCCCGCAACCTTAGACTCCGCAACCCCTGGTGGTGCAGTGGATGGATCTGTGTGTTGCCAGGGGGGCAGCCATCGGGTTGGTGGGGGCATCCAAGCAAACAATGGTCTCAGTTGCTCTGGTTCACCACGTTCCTCCTGTGCTGGGGCTTGAAATGACAAAGGACAGGGACAAAGCAACCTCCTATGCAATACCTTCTCTTTCCCCTCTCCCCGTTCGGGTTTAACCACATACACAGGAACATCAGGATTAGGCTGTTTAACCACTACATAGGGTACATTATGCCAGTAGTTTGCAAGTTTACCCTGCCCTTTAGGACCCACATTGCGCACCCTTTCCCCCATCATTAATGGCCCCAGCCCCCCCTGGCCATCATGTTGCCTCTTTTGCTTCTGTGCTGCCCCTGCATTCAACTCACCCGCTCTCTTGTAGGCAAAATACAGGCGCTCATGGTGCTTCTGGACCCACTCTCCTACTGTACTCTGTTCTTCTAACGGGCCCCCCAGGAGGACGTCCACTGGTGCACGTGCCAGTGGACGTCCAAACATGAGGTACGAGGGGGTATAGCCTGTAGAGGTATGCACAGTGTTGTTATAAGCATGGATCATCTCTGGCAAGTAATCTGCCCATCTGCTCTTCTTTTCCTCCACCAAACTACGCAGCATGCCCAGCAGGGTGCGGTTGAATCTTTCTGTGAGTCCATTGCCCTCTGCGTGGTACGGGGTCGTGTGACTTTTTTTGCAACCGTACAAGTCACAGAGTTGTTTCACAACAGCAGCTTCGAAGTTTGGTCCTTGATCAGCATGGAATCGGGCAGGGCATCCAAAATACTGAATCACCTGTTGCCACATCACCCTCACGGTTGTTTTTGCAGTCTGGTCCCGAGTTGCAGCAGCCCAGGCAAACTTAGTGAAATGGTCAGTGAGGACCATGATGTTTTCAACTCCGCCCACTGAGGCTTCTAACAACAGGAAATCCATAGTTATCAGCTCTAATGGATAAGAGGCCGTAATAGGTGTCAGACTAACTGTTGAGTTAATGGGCTTTCTCCTGAGCACACACTGAGGACACTCTGAACACCACCTCTGGATGTCTGCAAACATGTTGGGCCAGTAATACCTGGTCTGGAGTGTCTTGTTTTGTCCGCAGCAAAATGTCCCATATGCTCATGACAGCTAGTGAAGACCTCTCTGTGTTGACTCTGGGGTAGCACAAGCTGAAAATAGAGGGCATTAGTTTTTGGGTGTTGAACTCGCCGATAGAGTACCCCCTCTCACAGCTGTAGGCGCGGCATTTCCTTCAGCATTCGCAGCACTTGGGGCCTCTCCCGCTGTCGTTCAGCTGCCTGCAATGGCCGTTTGGTCTGCAAAAGAGACAGAATTCATGAGATTAGAGGGTCCTTTTGTTGTCCCTTGGCTCTCAGCAGACCAATCCTCTCCAATCCAGGAAGCTTTTGCTGGCTCTGGTGCTGACTCTCTCTCACACACCCCCCAACAAGCATGCCTGGACCACCTCCACTGTCACATCTTGGAAGCCTGAGACCTCCAGGCCATCCTGTTCTTCTGATGCCTTTGGGGTTCCTAGTGGGTAACGAGAGAGCACATCAGCGTTAACATTGGACTTTCCTGACCGATGTTTCACCTGGAACTTATAGCTTGCCAGCTGAGCCACCCAGCGCTGCTCCACTGCACCCAACCGGGCTGTGGAAAGATGGGCCAGAGGATTATTGTCTGTGTAAACTACAAAGTCTGAGCCAAGCAAGTATTCATGGAATTTTTCTGTAATGGCCCATTTCAGTGCGAGTAGTTCTAATTTAAAAGAACTGTAATTAGCATCATTGCGCTCAGAACCTTGCAGACCTCTACTTGCATAGGCAATGACTTTTTCTTGGCCCTCTTGCACCTGGGAGAGTACTGCACCCAGCCCTTGGTGGCTGGCATCGGTGTAAAGAAGAAAGGGCAGACTAAAATCAGCAAAGGACAGGATTGGGGCCTGCGTCAAGGCTTGCTTTAGCTGTGAAAAGGCCAGATCACATTCTTCTGTCCAGTGCCAAGCAGGAACTTGCACTCTGGGCTTTGCTTTCTTTACTGGGTACCCGCCTAAGAGTTTGTGTAAGGGGCCCGCTGTTTGTGAAAACCCTTTCACGAATCGGCGGTAATACCCTGCAAGGCCGAGGAATGCTCGCAGCTCAGTTGGCGTAGCTGGCACCTTCCACTGCTGGACTGCGGACACTTTATCAGGGTCTGGGGCGATTCCATCCGCCGATACAATGTGGCCAAGGTACTGGACACTACTGCGGAGGAGTTTACACTTGTCCGGTTTCAGCTTCAAGCCCTGGGCAGAGAGACGGGAGAAGACATAGTCAAGACGATCAAGGTGAGCGTCAAAGTCAGCAGCAAAAACAATATCATCCAAATAAATTAGGAGTGATTGGTAATTATGGTCTCCCAGGCAACTCTCCATAAGGCGCTGGAATGTTGCAGGTGCATTACATAATCCAAAGGGCATCCTTTGGAATTCAAAAAGGCCCATGGGAGTGATAAAGGCTGTCTTTTCCTGGTCTGTGCCATCCACTTTAACCTGCCAATAGCCAGACGCCAGATCCAGAGTGGAGTACCAGCAGGCCTGCTTCAAACTGGCTAGTGCTTCCTCTACTCGGGGCAAGGGGTAAGAGTCCTTCCTTGTAACTTGGTTTAGTTGCCGGTAGTCAACGCAGAATCGAATGGAACCATCTTTCTTGCGTACTAAGACTATGGGTGATGACCAGGGACTTGAGCTTGGCTTGATGACATCAGCCTCCAGCATACGTTTGATCAAGGCCCTAACTTCAGCATACAAGTTTGGTGGAATCTGGCGATACCGTTGCCTGATGGGGACTGTATCTCCCGTAGGGATTCTGTGCAAGATGGTGTCTGTACCGCCATAATCCTCATGCTCAGAAAAGACAGCTCTGTGTTTGTTGAGCAAGCTGGCTAATTTGTTTTTCTGTTCAGCTGACAGGGCAACTCCTTCAAGGTTGAATGGAGGTACAGAATCCCTATCAGTCGTGCTGCTCTGTGGCCTAATTGGTTCAAGACTGCTTGCAGTCTGAACCTTCACGCTGTCATCTCTGACGATTTGGAAGGCAGGTTTATCATCAAATATTTCACAAGACTCCAAAAGAGATATTTTCCCTAACTTTTGATGGGGGTAAATGACCAGAAGGGCATTACTAATGTTGCGCACTCGTACCTGTGTCCGTCCACTCCCCACCATCACCAAGGCCCGAGCTACCAAGAGCCCATCTTGTGTGGGCAGTGGCTCCATCAAGGCCTCATACCCTCGACCCCCTGGTCCATTCCGGGGTCGGCAGTTCAGTAACAGCTCCCGGTTGGCAGGTACAGTCATAGGCCGGTGGCCAGCAAGACGGGCATATCCCACAAAGCCATCTGAGGTCACGAACCCTTCCTCCTTCTGGCAAATGTGCATGGCCTCCTGCCACAGGGTCTTGCCTCGATCGTTAAGTTTTGGTTGAATCTTCACATTGCAAGGTGCCGTGTTCTTGAATAAAACTTGCCATACCTCTTTAATCACATTCATACCCACAAGCCCGGATACTTTCAAACAACTATCTTTTACCACAATCACCCCCACATTAGACAAGGTCACACCAGCAATGTCCATCTGCACTTCTACATACCTCAGGTAAGGAATCTCGTGACCATTTGCAGCCCTCAACTTGAGCCAGGAGGCGGGGTCTTTCAGGTGCTGGCCATCTTGGCCAAAGTGTTTCTGTAGCCATTCTTGACGCACCATGGACACCTGGGAGCCAGTGTCTAGTAGGCAGGGGATTTCAACACCATCCATGGATACTTGAATCATGGGACAATCTCCCACAAGCCCAGCAGGGGGCACTGGTGCTTGCAGGTCACATGCTTGGGTCAGTGTGGGTAATGGATCATTTGTGGCATGGCCCGCTGTTATATCCACAACAGCAGGGCAAGCTAGTTTAAAGGGGCCGGTGAGTTTTGTTTGGTGCATTGGCGTGCAATATGGCCTGGGGTTCTGCACTGGTAACAGATGGGCTGCCCCTGTTCGTCGAACTCATTGGGCCTGAACTGGGCTCTCGTTCTCTGTCTAGGGCCTGGTGAGAAACTGCGTGCTCTTTGTGGAACCAAGGAAGGGGAGGGTGTCTGGGCTGGCCGTGGCTGTGACTCAAACCTTGCTTTGTGAAACTCCTCCCTTATGCCCTGCAGGAGAGATTGGGACAGGTTAGTCACTTGAGTCTCTACCTCCTTTGCCAATTCAGACTTAAGTTCACTTTTCAGTTTTCGCAATTCATCTTCCCAAGGCTGTCTAGACATGGTTGCTTTCACCACTCCACAACATAATTGTTCATTTTCCTCCATGCCAGTGCGTAGTAGCGCCTCCTTTTTCACATCTGCAAACTTAACATTGTTATCCAGTGTTACCTTCATTCGTAGCTCTCTTTTCAGGCCATCATCACACAGTCCTGCAACAAACTGATCACGCATTAGTACTTTAAAAGACAGGGCCACACAAACCACCATGAAGCCGGGGCTACAAACTGGACCACAGGCTGAGCCGCTTGGGGAAGGTAGAAGGCGTGCAGAGTCTCAGCACAGGTCGGCCACCCTGGCATAGACACACAAACAAACAGAACTAACGAAAAATAAGCACAATGAAACACACAAATGAAGTATCAAAAGAGGCCAGCAGTTGAGCCTGTTCTAACTCAATACCAGCACTTAATACTGAATGTAACTGATATTAAAACAATTGCTAGACAAAACAAAATCCAAACAAAATCAAAGAAAGGAAAGCTAAGTTACTTAAATCAAGAGAACAAAAAGAACCAAGCTGCACGCCAACCACCTTACCCACTGTTGACACAAAGGAGACCCAGGGCGGGGCTCTCAACAGGCCCAGCTTTTATAGCCTCTTCCTGACCCCATGAACCCAGTTTTTCCCAGCTGAAAATTCCACAGCTCCCCCATTGTCCTGGCCCCGATATTGCAGCCCAACTTCCATCTGGCTACACCAGAATATTTCAAACCCATCACTATTGTACCACTACCCAAATTATTCCCAGTTAAAACACTGAATGACGACAGACCCATAGTACTCACTCCCATCATGATGAAATGCTTAGAAAGGTTGGTCAAGGCCCAAAGAACATCCAGTCTCCCCATTACACTTGACCCATTCTAGTTTGCATAACGCTACAAGCTCTACACTGATGATGCCACAGCAACAGCATCACCTATGCCAGTAATGTGCGGATGCTGTTCAGCAGTTTCAGCTCTGCCTACAATACAGTTATCTCTCAATACCTGGTAAATATACTCAGTGAAACAGGCATCAGCAATCCATGCAACTGGATACTGGTCTTTTTCACTGACTACAAACGGTAAGAGTTGGCAACAACTCCTCAGGGATCACCATCATAAACATTGGGGCCCCCCAGGAATGTTTACTAAACCCTCTGCTGTTCACTCTGATGGTACACGTCTGGGGCTGCAACCAACAATTATTTTGATAATTGATTAATCTTAACTTCAGCTAATTATAATCAAATACATCTACAATTTCCAATAGATTGTCTGTTTTTACAGACAAATACATCATTTCAATCCAATTTAAAAACAAACTCAATGGACAGAAATACCCTCTGTTTTTTTTTTTTTTTCAGTTTTGTTGATCGAGACCATTTTGGTTATATTGTTACATCACTTTGAGGAGAACCACTAAATGTGTACATTTATATATATATATATACATATTTTTATTTTAGGTAAAACTCACGTTCACCCTCCCCACCCCTCCACGAGCAATGGTATTGTCCATCATGATATTGCACATCAGTTATTATCAATTATCAGTTAATGAGACATCGCCCATTCCTAGTCTCACAGAACCCTGTACAGCTGGTGCAATAAAGTTCTTTTTCTTGAGTACAACTGGTAGCACAATTGTGGAAGACCCATCTGGACCAATCACTAGTACACCATGATCAGTTCCGCTCTGTGCATGATGGATGCTGCAATAATGAGATTCTGGTGCCATGGTCTTTGGTAAATGGTATAAAAGGACTGCATTTGTATAGAGCAGTGCTTCTCAATTATTTTCTGTTATGCCCCCCCTAACATAAAGAAAACAATCACCTCACTTCAGTAACATTAACTCAGGAACACAATATATAAAACACTTAACCTACAAAACAAAAATGATTAAAACAATTTGTGCTGATTTTTTATTTCTTTCTTTTATCAAAATGAGGAAGTTTAATTCAATTCAATTTTATTTATAGCCCAACATCACAACACAGTTCCCTCACTGGGCTTCACAAAATGTCAGTGACCCAGACATCCCCCGCCTTAGACCCTCCTTCGCGGCAAGGAAAAACTCAAAAACCCTGTGGGAAAAACGGTGCAGTGCACAGCTTTTCAAAGCAAGGTTTGAAGCATGATACTGCAACTCTCAGCTCCTGCTCAATGTTTAGCTGGGACCTGTACTTGGTCTTCAGTGCAGCAACAACAGAGAAGCCAGTCTCACAAAGGTAAGATGTCGCAAAAGGAAGCAGAATACCTATAGCCCTCTGCCCTAAGAGTGGATAGTGCCTCTCTACACTCAGCCAGAATTCACTGAGTGTCTGTGATGGGAACCTCAGTCTCATAGTGGAGTCAGATGTCATGCCAATGAACTGGTCCTCCTCTGCAGAGCCAAAACCAGTAGGAGCTGGTGCACTGAATGGATCTCTCACCCAGTCATACTGGGAACTGTTTTCAGGGAAGTATTTTTTAAAGTATCCCATCAGTGATGAAATATGCTACTTAATGTGTGGAATCACTGAGGTAGCATCATAGCCCGTAGTGTCCACAAATTCATGCAGGTTCTCAAATGAATCAGTGTTTCGTTCATCAAGTTGCTTGCCCCACATTGCAAGCTTTCGAGTGAAAGAGCCGATCTTGTCTGTGACCTGAAGCCCCTTTCTCTTCCCTGCCATGGTTTGTGCACCATCACTGCAAACACCAATGCAGTTCTCCCACTTGAGCCCATTCTCAGTCAAGAAGCAGTTCTGCATTTTGAATAGCTCTTCAGCTGTGGCCCTGTCTCTGACATATTTACAAAAAAGGAGATCCTCAAAAAGGGAGTTTGTCTAGTCAAAACGTACATAAGCAATAAACAGTCTTTGTTGCTGTCAGTTGCTTCATTAAATTGTAATGGCAAAATGTTTGTCTTTGGGTTTATCTACCAGCTGATCTTGAAGATCATTAGCAATGTCATCTATGCATCTGGCGACAGTGTCATTGGACAGAGTTTTTTGTTTTTTAGTTTTGCAGCACTTGTGTCATCCAGCATGACAGAGACCATGTCTAATGCTGCAGGCAGTATCAGCTTCTCTGCTATGGTGTGGGGTTTTTTGCACTGAGGAATTCGCTACCTTATATGATGCTAACAGTGCTCACTGGTTTACCAAAGTAGCTTTCACAAAGCAGGATGTTTGTTGGCAATATTCTGCATGTTTTCGCTGAAAAAACTCTACTGGCTTATCAGCATGATTTGGGTGTAATGTCTGTAAGTGGCACCTTAATGTATTTGGCTTCATGCTGTCCGCTGCAAGCATTTTAGATACAGTAAACATACCAGTCTTTCCTCGTCTCCCACTGTAGTTTCAGTGAAGCCAAGCACTACATATGATTCGTCATATTTCCTTGTCTTAGCCTTCGGGTGACTGTCTTTTGTTTCACTATCTTCATCTCTCTCAACCTTTCTTTTCATCCCTGTTAAAAATTTCTTCATGTTGTCTTCAGGTTTGTTTATTCATTTCATATTGCCTGCTCGGTGTAAAATAAACCCTATACCATAGAGCTAATACTCCCTGCGCACATTCTGATAATGAGAGCGCCACTGCCAACTACTGTATTGGATGTCTAATTACACTTCATTCTCGTACGGCAAAAAAAGCACGTTCCCCAGGGTCACACACACCCCCCCCTGGCAGCGCACCCACTACTTGAGAAGCACTGGCATAGGGAAATATTGTTACATTGTGTGATTGACAATAAAGTTCACTTTGAGAAAAGCAGCAGTCTTATTTAACTTTTTTCAGTGTGTGACACAGTCCTGAAGAATAAAACTGACAGAAATAGACACAGCAACAAGAAAAAAAAGAAACGGGAAGAGGGAAGTGAGACAGGAAGTGAGACACAGCTCCAAGTGTCGGCTGAAAGAGGCCATTTAATTATGTTTCAGCAGCAGTTGGTGGCAAGCGAGCAGCAGATGCCACACCATCCGACAGCGAATAATCCTCCCCCTGACCGTCAAGCCAGCAGCCATCTGAACCACCACAATCATTACAGCAACCAGCAGCAGGGAGCACAAAGACAAGGTGAAGGTGGGAAGAAGACGTGTGAACGGATACTCCACCAGGCAGTGTCTCCCTCTGCCACCACTGTCTGTTTTCCTCTGCTCACCCTCCAAAGACCAGGTGGGTTCTGTGTGTGTGTGCGACTCGTTTCGCTGTTCTATGTGTTTTAATGGTCAGTGTACAACTCTGGAGACTGAGGGAAAGGAAACACATCAGCTTAAAAACTTTTGAACAACCTTCTCATTTCTTAGGAGCTCACGCTCAAGTCACAAACAATTAAATTGTTAAAAGCAAATATACGTCTCATTTAAGGTCCAAACCAATCAAATATCCAGTCCTAATCAGACGTATTTGTCCTCAGCATTGATTGGTTTTCCATCCAAATTCATTTAAATTTTAGAGCGGATTTTGTGAAATGCACAAAAAGAAAAGGCAAATTGATGCCTGTTTCCATTTGTTATTGTTTTGCAATTACTGGGACATTTCGTCATGAGATGGATAATTTACTGGTGAACCTGTTGGCTCTGTGGAGAACATTAGGTACAATTTTGTCAGTGTTTACAGCTACAAAACCATGCTGAAGATTTTTTTATGTTACAATGTTGGAGTTTCCTGTTGTTTCATCCATGAAGGCTTTTCTTACTAAATCTGATGGACAAAACACATTTCTAAAAGTTGTAAGGGTCTGAAATTTAAATATGTTGTTTAGGGGCCTGTGGCAGAGCCTCTGGCTGTAACCATCTCCCTCGGCCCCCTCCCCAAACAGAAGCAGGCTCATCAGGCAACTCGCCCCACCTGAGGAGAGGGAGGAGGTGGGAGGTCCCAGCTGCAGCTCATGCCGCAGGCCTCCTGGACATTGCGCAGGAGATTTTGGGGAGCAGCTGTCACCCCATCCCTCCTTGACCTTATGGTTGTGATGTAAGAATGGATTGCAAAGGTGATGACAATGGTCCAAAAACATATGATATCAGCATAGAGGGATCAGCAATGAGTCTTCAACCAATGAGCTGAACCCAGGGAATGCCCAGTGGGAGATTTAGTGTTGCTAGTGTCGCTGCTGCTGACCACTCAAAAAAATTTCTTGGCAAATGGCAGGGGCTCTACCCCTTTAGCTGACACCCCATCCTCTGAACAGTTCTGCAATGTGGTGCTAGTGGGGGAGGATCTGAGCCCTTACCAGTGGCAGAAAATAAGGGGGCTTATTGACCAATTTCGTCTTTTCCTGTACACCAGGCAGAACGACCCTGCTAGAACATGATATCTGTGCCCCACCTGGCCATGTGGTCCCTGTGAAGCCTTATCGGACAGCCCAGTCCAGGAAACAGGCCATCATGGAGGAGGTCGAGTGGATAAAGACCCTGGAGGTGATCGAGGAGTCTTGTAGTGCCTGGTCCAGCCCAATAGTCATGGTGCCCAAGCCTGACAGAAGCTTGTACTTCTGCAATGATTTCCAGCGACTGAATGCTGCTTCTGCCTTTGACACCTACTCCATGCCTTGGGTTGTTGAACTGATTGAACGCCTTTGTAAGTCCCACTACATTAGTACACTTGACTTCACTAAAGGCTATTGGCAAGTCCCACTGTCTCCCCAGACCAGAGAGAAAACCACCTATGCCCCCCCTAGGGCGCTGTATATAGTTCTCCCATTTGGGCTGCATGTAGCCCGAATGGTGCTGGAGGCACTAGGCCAAGCCAGCCTCATAGCCAATCCAAAGAAATGGCATCTAGGGCTAGGGGAGGCCAAGTATCTCGGCTATGCAGTAGGCCTAGGCCTGCTGAGACCCCAAGAAAAGAAGGTGGAGGCTATCAAGGCCTGGCCTGTTCCCACTACCAAGACCCAGGTGCATGTATTCTTGGGCCTACCTGCTTACTATAGCAAATTCATTCCTCAATTCTCCTCTACTGCAGTTCCCCTGTCTGATCTGACCAGAAAAGGCTACCAGAAAAGATCCAGTGGTCTCGGGTGGAAGAGAAGGCTTTCAATCGCCTAAAAACAGCTGTGTTCTGAGCTGGTGCTTGTTCCTGGCCCCAGCATAAAAGAGCTCAGTCCCCACTCTCGGCCATCTTCATCATTGAGCTTTCTCAGCATGCTCTTAGGGTTAACCCTAATCCAAATATGTAACTGCTTTACCTAAAGAAGGCGGCAGAGGTCAGCTATCACTCAGGACATGAAGGGTGTGCGTTGGTCCATCAAAATCCGTTTACATGCCTGGCCAGAAGAACTGGGCTCTGATGCACTCCAGTGTGTTCTCTTGGCCTAAATAAGCCCCCAGGAGATGGGTGGGGGCTTCTTCAGGGGAAGCTGAGGAATGCGGAGGAAGGGTGTTATATTCCCATTCCTGCTCTCCAGGTTGATCCTGCAGTTCCTTCTCTCTCCACTCTTCAACTTGCTATACTATATATTAGACAGCAAAAATAATTTGAACGGAAAAATTCCCAAATTTTCCGTTTCTGTGCTAGGCAGGCCTCTTTCCTCTCCTCTGGATTGTTTCAACATAAAATACTATCATCATATTAACGTTTTTGCAAGCACATAACCTCAGAACAATAAACACATTTCTGTTCCTCATATGGCAACCCATGTGAAAACCTAGAGGAAGTAAGAAATCATGCTGGCTTATTGCGGCAACGATGGAAGTGATAAAAGCATCTCCCTCGTCGAGAGTCTTTCCATCTCTGGAGATGCTGTACCTGGCAGCTTTGAGCAGGAAGATGAGCTGGGAGGGCTTCCCATCGTCCCTTAACTATCAGAGACAGATCTCAGAGTCAAACAGAGAGCTGATCACTGCATTAAACATGTCATCTCCGAGATTGAGCATGGCAAGAAACCACCACCTACTGTGAGAACTGAGCTTCAAGATATATCTCTGTTGTTGAGAGAGTTGAACAGGCTTGAACTGCGGAACGGCATCCTCTATACGCCAAGAAGGCCAAACACAGTACTAACTAGTCTTAACTAAAGAAGTCTGTGAGACGGTCTAAACAAGCCTGCATGACAACATGGGTCATATGGGAAAAGACCACCCACTGGACTAGGTTAGGGCCCAATTCTACTGAGGACATCCTCAGCCAGTAGAATTGACATCGAACAGAAAGTCAACATGTGTAACAGGTGTGTGCTCAGGAAAACTTTACCTGAGAGGGTGGCACCTCTGAATCGGACAGGAGTAACACAAAGGACATTCTTGTGACACGGATCACTTCACAAAATTTGCAGTCGCTATTCCAACACCAAACCAAAAGGCTCAAACAGTTGCAAAGTGCTTATGGGAATTTCATCATCCATTATGGTATCCCAGAAAAACTGCACAGTAACCAAGGTCCTTAGTTTGAGTCACGGCTAATCAAAGAACTGTGTGAGGTTGCAGGCATACAGAAGATTTGCCCCTTGGGTGGTACCCAAGGGGCAACCCGGTAGAACACTTTAACCACACTCTGTTAGACATGCTTGGCACCCTGGAAAACCAGGATAAGTCATAATGGAAAAACTTTGTTACATGAAGGAACCCATGTGGGTTCCTTCAGTCTCATGGAGCCATACTTCTTAAGGAAGTTGATGATCTCCTCATCCTCTGGTGATTCATGTAAACCATCTTTGATACCTGAGCTCATAATGAACTCCATCTTTAGCAATCAGGAATTTATGCACAGACAAGAACTTACACACTTGAAATTTTCCACACACTCAAAATGGTCTCACACACTTGCAATGTGGTTCACTGCTACCAGGCTCCTGGCTGGCTCGCCAATTGGAACAGTTACCACAGGTAAGTATGATGATATTTTAATATTAAGCCAATTAGATGGTTTAGTGCAGCTGCTCCACCGTGTTTCCCCACATTTACTCTTTTTCTTACTGTATTGAAGTTACAACAGCTTTCTCAAACCAACCCATATGCCTAATCAGCCACCAAAAGGGAAAACTATACAGAGCATGTAACAAAAGACCAGCTTTCTTGCCTTCCTCTTTTTTCCCCACAATTTCAACAACCACAGAAAAACCTTCAACCTTCAAACAGAGGACAAAACACACGCTTTTAAGGCTAAGCAAATGGGAAATTATTTGAAAGGGGTGTGTTCAAAAATAGCAGTGTGGCATTCAATTAGTGAGGTCATCAATCACTCAACAGGTGGTTCCTATTTAAGGATGAAGTCAGCACTTGTTGACCTTGTTGAGGAAAATGGGTCATTCAAGAAATTGTTCAGAAGAACAGCATAATTTGATTAAAAAGTTGATTGGAGAGAGGAAAACTGAGAGAGGTGATAACTTTTATGGACAGAATTCCTAGATGCAGTCAGGGCGTTAAGGGGTTGTGGGTTCGGTTCCTCAGGATTGGGCCGCTGCTATTTGTGTGTAGTGGTATGAAGTACATCTGCCACATTCAGCAGACTTTCTTTCTGCATCACACCCCCTCTGGCCTATTAGCCAATTATGTCTCGGATAGAGGAGGATAAGAGTAGGTCACGCACCTCCCCTTGACCTCTCGCTTCCTGCCTTTTTCGGCCCGCCCACTTCCGGGTTGTCGTGTCCGCCGCTCACCCCCGAGCATAGGTAGGTGCGTCTCAGCACGCTGTTTGTACGTGTGATTATGTTATTTAATCTAATCATAGCTCTTTAACAGAGCTGGCGCTTCCGTCGCAGCCGGGCGATGTACTGGGTCGCTGATGTTTAATCAACGCATCGTCAACGAATCGTGTGCTGCGTGGCGGCTGTCTCTCCCCGCTGCGCCGATCCTCTGCACTCCTCTCCCTCTTCTGTGGACCGGACGCTAGTTCTCCGTCCTGAACCGGACTTTTATACAGACACTGAATAAGTAAGACGAGCACTGATATACTGTGGCTATACGGCTGCTTTCTCTCCGCGGCCGCGCCGCCGCTTCTGCTGCTTCGCCTCGCTGCTGCGGCTCCTTAGCAGTTAGCTTGCCGCTTCTGACACTTCTCCGGGTCGGTGTTGGGCTCGGTCAGTTCACCGACCGCACTGCCTCCAGTGGCTGACTCGGTGTGTGTGTGTGTGCGTGCGTGTGTGTGTGTTGCTATAGAGGGTTTGGTTCAATTGTTTTGTGTAATTTAATTGCTTTTGTTTAAATTAAGTTTATTGTAGTTAACCTGGGTTTCGTGTTTATGGTATTGTTGGGTTATTTATGTGACTTATTGGTTTATTTTCCATTGTGGTTTATTTGTGTTAAACAAAGTAATATTGTTTGGGTTTATCTCTGGCCAGAGACTCGTTGTTCATTTGGCTGGGATTAATTTAAACTAATCATTTTTGTTATGTTTATTTTGGAGCCCTTCTAATTGTGCCTTTCCTTGTCCCCCTAGAGCTGACAGCCGGCGGCGGTGGTGGTCTTCCAGGGTGGTGGTGATGATCCCCTTGTGTGTTTGTGTGATCCCCGTTTGAATTTTTCTTTGCTACAAGTCACGTTTTGGCTGTGAGTGGGGTGCTCCTCCTTTCTTTTGGATTTCACCTTATTTCCCTTCTTGACCCCTCCTCCGATCGGTAAGCCTCAGCTGGGTTCCCCTTTTTCTGATGTTGGGCCTCCTTATTGAACATCCTATAGCATTATTTCTGATGACTTTTAATTAATAAAAGTGTGTGTGAATATTGAACTCCGTCTCCAGCCCTCCCTGAGTTCCTAAACCTGTGTCCTTATAGATGTACTAGCTCAAGCTTAGTACGGGTCCTTGGGCCCTAACCCAAGGTGGTGTTGTTGGTACTAAAGGTGTATATTAGAATAGAATAATTAGACCCTCGTGATCGCCACAAACCTGGCGTTGTTGTATGGGTGTACTCGTGCCGCCACAGTGGATGAACTGGTCCTGTTGGCTTCATCGGACCGTGACCTTCAGCTCTCGCTGAAGTAGTTCACAATCAAGTGTGAAGCAGCTGGAATGAAGATCAGCACCTCCAAATCTGAAGCCATGGTTCTCGACTGGAAAAGAGTGGAGTGCCGACTCCAGGTCGGGGATGAGATCCTGCCTCAAGTGGAGGAGTTCACGTAACTCCTGGGTCTTGCTCATGAGTGAGGGGAGAAGGGAGTGGGAGATTGACCGGTGGATTGGTGCGGCGTCTGTAGTGATGCAGACCTTGCATTGAGCTGTCGTGGTGAAGAAGGAGCTGAACCGAAAGGCAAAGCTCTCGATTTACCAGTGAATCTGCATTCCTACCCTCATCTATGGTTACGAGCTTTGGGTATTGACCAAAAGAACACGATCTTGAATACAAGCAGCTGAAATGAGTTTCCTTCACAGGGTGGCTGGACTCTCCCTTAGAGATAGGGTGAGAAGCTCAGTCATCTGGGAGGAGCTCAGAGTAGAACCGCTGCTCCTCCACATCGAGAAGAGCCAGTTGAGGTGGCTCATGTATCTAGTGAGGAGCCTCCTGGACGAGGTCACGCTCCCTGGTGAGGTGTTCCAGGCATGTGCCTCTGGGCAGCGGGAGACCCAGGACACGCTGGAGAGACTATGTCTCTTGTCTGAGAGAGCTGCTGCTCCCACAACACGAACATGGATAAGTGGGAGAAGAGGAAGACGAAGAAAATATGGAAATACACACAAATTAGCAGCCTAACTCCTTATCTAAAACTAACAGCAGTTAAGGAAACTGCTGTGACTGCTTTGTAATGGGGAGATGCTCTATTAACCATGCAAAAATTGTAGAAGTAATAGAAGTTACCAGCTTTATCAAGAATCGCTTAGGAGTCTAAACACACAAAGAATAAATAACAACAGCATCACTATGCTGACAGCACTTGATAGTCAACAACAGATGTCAGTCATTAGTCAGTCATTTTTTATACCCATTTATTCCTCATTAGGGTCGCGGGGGTCTGCTGGAGTCAATCCCAGCGCATTACAGGCGAGAGGCAGGGATAAACGATTCCCTGACACCTATAGGCAATTTAGAGTCTCTAATTAACCTCAGCATGTTTTTGGACTGTGGGAGGAAGCTGGAGAACCTGGAGAAAACACATGCAGACATGGGGAGAACATGAAACTGCACAGAAGACCAGATCTCGAACCTGAAACCTTCTTGCTGTGAGACAAGAGTGCAGCTGCTCCACCGTGTTGCCCCACATTTACTCTTTTTTTTTACTGTATTGAAGTTACAACAGCTTTCTCAAACCAACCCATATGCCTAATCAGCCACCAAAAGGGAAAACTATACAGAGCATGTAACAACCAAATGAGGCCAAAGATTCACCTCAGTGTGCACTTGTAGATTATAGATGGTGTTCAGATCTCCCCCTGCTTCCAAACGGCTCTTACAAGTGGCATTGGGCAGTTATTACAATCCTGTTCATGACATCAGGTTTTTTAAGCTAAATTCAGGCTACCAAAAATGGTTCTAGTGTGATAGAAAGAAAGTCTCCATCACTCAACTTGAATTGTATGAAATTCATATTATGCCCCAGCCTAGAGGTGCCTAGGACATAACCCCCATCTTCCCCAAGCCACAAATTAGAGTTTGTTTGAATATAAAGAAAGTGATTTATTTATAGAAAAAATAAGTGAGCATAAAAATATAACAAAAGTATGTAACACTGATATAACAAGTGTGTAACACTTAGGCTTCAAGGTGGATTAAGACCAAAATAACAAACAAAATGATCCTGTCTTAGAAAGTAAGAAACTAACCTAACCAAACTAAGAAAAACAATGACAAACATTTACCTCTCTAACTAAATAAACAAAAGAAAACAAGATTAACAAAACTGGCAGTCCACCCTGAATGACTCAAAAGAAACTCTCTAAGAAAAGCACAATGCAACAGTTTGGCCAGTTGGTAGAAGAGGAGGATGAAGAATGCCTCCTGCCCACTGACGGCCATCTTGGCCTCTTATATATCAGTGGTTCTCCATGTCAGCCAATCCCTGGCCAGGGTGTAGACTCTTCCCACCAACAGCTATGGCACACAACTATTTGCATATTAATTTAGAGGAAAAAAACACAGGGCACACACACATACACATAGCAGACTTACCACAAAATATGACTACAGTCATAACAATGACTTTATGAAAACAAAACAGATGTTGTGTAACCTGTCTGGAGAAAAACAGTCAAATTAAGATTTTTTTTTCTTCTCTGTGGATTCAGCTTCAGTCATATTCAGTGAGCTTAAATCCTCTGTTTAGTCACCTTTTAGTTTCATGGAAAATCCTGGCATTTTAATCTAGTTTTACTCAATAGTCTTTCTTTAGTTTTTGACAGCAGTTTGATAGTAATGTTAATCCAAACGAGTCTAGACAGTATCTGTAACAACATGAATTATTGTTAGGAACCTTTGGTTAGTTCAGCGTGAATGTGACAATGTGAAAATGTGACATGTGTGTTAGAATGATGCATCTAAGTTATCCCATATTTACTCATTTCCATTCTTTTATACTTTGTTCTGTAATAAGTTGTGTGTGTGTGTCCTTTTCTGAGTTATCTTCTAGGTGGACTATTGAGATGTTGCAGCTGTTGACTTGACCAAGATCTGAACTTCCTTCCAACTGTTCAATGATTTTACCAGGCTCCTGTCGTAATGACAGGAAAGTTGTAAACCTGTTGTAACACCATACCTAACCTAGGAATTTAACTGACCTGTTTACATTCTAGATAAGGAAAAACAAGACCATGTGTTAGTTATACATTTACGACAGTTTAGGTTGTTGCTGACCTTTCCCCCTCCCCTTAGAAGCAACAACCATTTGTCATTAGGGAAGCCCTCAATAAATAGCAGGAGAGCAGGAGATGGAATCAGAGTAGGTAGGAGAATTGTAAATGTGCACATCTCCATCTGCTCTCCTTGCAAGTAAAACTTAATTCTGTTGTCTTCTCTCCTCTTTGTGTTTGTGTATTTAATATTTTAGGTTGTTTGAACCTGACAATGTGAAACTACACTCTGCTGTTTATAAGACAACAAAGACTTTGTCACTTCCATCTTAACGTGTTGGATTTTAAAGCTTTTGATATTATCAGTCAAGTCAAATCTGCATCTAAAAGAACTAAATCTATAAAAAATGATCAGTGTGTTTTTGCTGCTGTTTCAACGTAAAGCTGCTAAAATTAATTACTTTACACATTTTACTCAGAATTCAAAGTATATCATCCATGTCTTCAAAACAGATTTTTAATGCTTGAATTGTAATTTTTAAAGTTAAATGTTATACATTTTTATATTCATGCTTTTTATTTTTTGTATGTTTATAACCAACACCTTATTGCGAAGTGTCTGAGTTTCATGAAAACCACTTAATAAAATAAATAAAATGTATTATTATAATTTATTAGATATTCAAAAACTACCTGGACTTGCAGGATGTGTTTTAGTTGATGTGTTTGAAGGTGGCAGACTCCTCCACCTCCTCCTGCTGCTGTTCCTCCTCTTCCTCCAGATAACCAGGTTATGTGTGAATCATATTAAGAGTTGGTGACAGTAGAAGCTGCAGCAGCTGAGGAGTCTGTGTCAGTTCAGATTGATGCTGCTGCTCATTCTCATCGACACAAGGCCATTTATAAAGCAGTAATTGCTGCTGTGATATCGACACTCTTCCTGATTCCACCTTAACCCTCGCTGCCCTCTGTCTCCTCCTCCTTTCACTCAGCTCATATAACAGCTTCAGCTGCTCTCGAAGCTGCATTTCTTCAAACTGTTGATTTTCTTTCACATGCTACTGATTCCCTGAGTTGTTTGTTACATTCACTCAGTTGCAACATTCACCCAATTAAAAAGTGAAAGTGTCTGTTATATTAAAAAAAAATCATCTCTGAAAGCTGTTCGACAGATTGAAATTCAGTTAAATAAAAATGTACATGTAGCCCTATTTTGGGAAGATGAAGATCATAAAAATGAATAGTAAATATTTCCACTGTATATGTATATATATAATGTATATTTGGAGCAGCAATTTGTGTCTGATTTGGTTTTGATATGTTTTTTCTCCTCATTAAAAATCCAGTAATAAATGTATTTTATTTTATAAGGTTTCACAAGTCATTCACATCACACTAATATTGGACATATATAATTGCCTCCAAATTTTTTGTGATGTCACAAATCATGCTCATAGGCTCCGCACCTTACACTTAGATATTCAATGAGTTCAGAGAAACATCACTTTGACTGGTTGTTTCATCAGAAAAAAACAAACAAAAACACAGATTCAGTGTAACATCCATCCTTATTAATGGATGATGCAAGTAGAGAAAGCCACGGAGGAAGATGAGGAGTTCTGATAAAATATGTGTGATGTCATCATGGACTTTCAGTTAGTGTTGTTACTGTGGCAAAAGGCTCCAGGGGCTCTTGTTGGAGTGTACACATTATGATTAGCGTCTATAGAGATTTCTATCAAATTATACTAATACATTTGTGACATTATATTCAAGGAGCACAACTACAACAAACATTTAATTGTCTTTTCTATTTATTCAGCAACTTATGTTCCTTGAGCAGGTTTACTATGCACACATTCACACATTTCAAAATTCTATACATTTTTATGTGTGTGCGTGTGTGGTTTTTATGATGGCCATTATGATGGCCTGCATTCTGTCAGTCAGATTCATCATATTTGTATGAGTGGGGCAGTGTTTAAACATGTTAATGAGTTACATGTTAACGTTTTACGGTGTTTATAAGCTTTGCATCCTACGTTTACTTTAATAACACATGCAATAGAAATATTATTTACCGGGAGAGCTGCAAAATGTATCATCTTTGAGCATATGTAACGTCAAATATCTGAAAAATAGTAGCCGCACATATTTTAATTTTGCAGCACAAATCAGCACAAATTAAGAACACCGTTTTTATACTTGTTTTGATATAGTGGGGTGCCTACTTCAAGGAGCTTCTAAATTTTCTCATCACCTCGTACAGCACTATTAGGGGTACTCACTGCTTCTGGGCATCTGATTGTCCATAGAAATTCTTTGTTTTCTAATAATTAAGTTATTCTAAAGGTGTATTTACAAGAATAAACCGAGGGAGTTTCTAACGATTGTGCAACACCCATACACACACACACGCACACCCATCTGGCATGCCCGCACAATTGATGAGACTTAAAAGGTTTACCTTTATTGTGAATATGTATTTACATGTAGATACCGTACTTCAGTTAAATAGATAGCCTTCTGACAGAATTTTGTAAAGTTGTAAAATGTTTAGGGAGCTATTTAGGATCATTTCTTGTAAAAATGAATAAATAAAAATACACTGGTCTTATAATATGGACTTTGAAAGTTCTCTAGGCTGTGCAGAATCGATTACAGCAGCCGTGAGTGCTGTGAGCTAGGAAAATCACAACAGTTTATGGTCATCGTGTTGGCTACAAACCCATGAAGGTTGAGGTGGTTTCCTCACATCTCTGACTGTAACTTAACAAATCTGTTGGGAGCTCTCTCTACTGATGCATATCATCTCGTTGTAGGCTCTGTAGCACAGTGAGTAAAACATGCTGCCTCTTTAATGTTTTTTTTGTACAATAATACAATAATAATCTTCTTTAAAACTCTAAATCCTTTAACCCTTACTAGCTTTTAATAAGATGATCCTGGTTTATATTAATAAGGTCATTGATAAACAGATCTCCAAATGAATATTTCAGTATAATTTATAAAACAGACTCATGGTCCACTCTTGTCACGCGGTGAGGTCATGTGGGGTTTTGTCTTGTCATTTTGTCTTGTCATTTCCTGTTTTATTTTGAAATAATTACTTGAATTATAGAGCACTTTTCCGGGTGCTCAAAGACGCTTTGCAATAATTACATAATTAAATAATTTAACTTGTGTGGAAGACCTGCTTTAAAAGTTGCCCACAAGTTTATCCAAACACAACCACCTAGGGTTAGAAATAACTACAACTAGACAGACTGTGAATACTCATCTACGACTAATGAGATGTTTAGAGTGCAGCCTCCCAAATTAAACACTTCCGTCTTGAGAATCCCAAAGATTATTATAGAGATTATTTCAGACATACATTCTCTCAAGGTAAGAATGCACCAGGTTTAGAAAAAAGAAAGATGTCTGTTTTTACAGAATTTACATCCAAGCATACATTTTACTATATTTATTTAATAAATAAGCTGTATTTTAAATGAATGAATAATTATTTCCAATAATTATTGGTTATTTTCAATAGCCAATGTCAACTGAATAATTAGAGCTAGACACTTTCTTCGGGTGAGTTTTGCTTCCTTTTCCAGGTTTCTCTCCATGTTTCCAGTCTGATCCGTTTATCTGGTCACCACACTCTAATCTGGTTTCATCTGAGTCAACCTATTTATTTTTATTTGAGTCTCCATGGTAGCGCCGCCTCCTGTTTGCCATGTGCTGTTTTTGTTGCCATCTGTCCCCTTAACTTTTCATGAGTGAAGCTGCTTCTGAAGAGAAATCTATAATTCACATCTTTACAATTTGTCCCAATGAGCTGCCGTAGTGAGTTCCTGCCTCCTCCTGCTTCCTCCTGAAATTACAGAACAAACGCTGTTTGAATGGCTTCGCTGTCTCTGGCTGCTAATTCATCTGTTTTTTTTTTTCTTCCTGCTTTTTGTTTCTTACAGGGCTGCAGCTGTTGCTGCTGACTGTTGCTGGCCGATTACAGTAATTAAGCACCAATTAGCCGCTTTCAGCGCCATATTAATGAGGCTCCTCAGAGGCAGCGGGGGCCACAGGCTGCAATCACCCAGCGGCCTCAGCAGCGTGATGCTGCATGCTGCATCCATGACTGCTGCTCACCCACTCGACTCAGCACTGCGTCACATGACTTAGCCCCTGATCTTATATGTTCGGTTCCACGTTGGATCGTCCCAGTGTTTGGTGGCTACTTCTCAACCTCCAGTAGCTTCTTATTATCAAGTGGTGCTTACAGAACAACTCAAGAAAAGAAAAAAAAAACAGAACTGATACTTAACTTCAGGAAGAAGCAGGAGAAGCACACACACTATACATCAACAGAGAGGAGGTGGGGAAACATATGTCAGAAAAACTGTTATGGACCATAAGAACACCACTGCAATAGTTACAAAAGCACAACAGCTACTGTACTTTCTCTGCATACTGGAAAAGGTCAACCTCTCTCAGGAGCTTTCCTACAACTTCGACATAGAAAGTGTGCTCACCTACGACATCCTGACATGGTATGGCTGCAGTTCTGCTACAGGCAGGAAGGCACTACTCCAACAAACATCACCAATCAACAGCTACCTAGGCTGGATTCCATCTTCAACTCTCTGTATTTGCAGCAAATGCAGAACATTGTTAAAGACTCAGCCCTTCCTGTTAATCGTCTGTTTCTATTGTTACCCTCTGGAAAACATTATAGAGCCTTCAGAACTCACATCACAAGAGCCACAAAGAGTTTCACTTTAATGCACCCTGTACCTCATGCAGCACAGTTTATATTCTATTTTATGTCCAGATTTGACCGGGAATACAATGAGGGTTAAATCCACAGCAGAGGTCGAGCTGTGTGTTGTGAACCGTGGGCTGCGACAGATTTGCTCCTGCTCTGGTGAAAGGTGTGAAATTCCTGAGCCCCGTCCTCACATCTGTTTATGGAAACACTGACCTCTGACCCTGCAGACTGCTGCTTTCAGGGAGTGATTATTGTCATGGAAACAGTTTCCTGATTCCTGCGGTGTAGAGTGGCGGCGGCACAGTCAAACACTATTTAGAGTGTTCTGTGTTTCTCTACGCTGTAGCGCCACAGCAGAACTGATCCTCACTGCTTTGATTCTGACAGTTCTTGTGTTGAATCTCGAAGTCGAAGTTCCTGCTGAAGTTTGATCTCGATCAGGAAAAACTTCTCTTTGGTGTCTCCAAACAGAGAAAAAAGAATCTCCAGGAGTCAAAAAAAGGAGAAAGCTCTGGGAAGAGCAGTCTGAAGTTTAGAAAGCTTATACATCAGTATATATATATATATATATATATATATATATATATATATATATATATATATATATATATATATATATATATATATATATATATATATATGTACTTTAAGTGTGATCGCGTTCAGTACAATATGAGACATGATTAATACAATGTTTTACATAACAATAAGTCTTAATACTTAGTGCATCACAGTCATCAAAATACCACACAGTGTCATAAAACAACTACAGACTGCACACATCTGCCCTTTAATGATTCACCTCTGATTCTGATTCTGTTTGTAAAAATATAGCATGACCTTTGACCTGCAAGGATCAGCAAAAACAAACACATGCTAATATCTGAATTTATATATTTTTTTATATATTTCTCACATGTCAATACAGCAGCTGCTGTAAAATCATGTTTTCATCACAGATACATGAACATCTAGAAGCAACACTGTAAACAAACTGTTCTGATCAATAGTGATTATTGAAATAATTAATCAATTAGTTGTTGATAAAATGATATAAAATGTGGATCAGTTTTTCCCAAAGCTGAAGATTCAGACCAACAGTCCACAACCCAAAGATCATCAGTTTACTATTATAGAAGACTAATGAAACCAGAAAATAATCAGAGAAGCTGGAACCAGAGAATTTGGACATTTTCTTCTTAAAAATGACTCTAATCAATTAATCAAATATCTAAAAAATGTTGATTAAAGAAATAGTTGACAACTAATTGATTAATTGACTAATCATTGCAGCTCTAAACTGAACAACACATAATACAGGAAAATAAACCATAAATGTAAATATTAGAATCAGTTGTTAAGCATTTTGATACATCATACAGTATATAGATATACAGTTGTTTACTACATAATAGCAGTTAAACATGACTTAACAAATCAATCATTGATTTTTGTAGAAAGTACATTACTACATGGCAGATAAAATATTGTAGTAGAGTCATAGAAAACCAACAGACCCAATGTTCACGATACACATGTCCTGAGTCTGTAATTAAATAATGTGAGTGAGTGAGTTCATTCTGTGAAAAAAACAGGTGTTAATTCAGGTGGGCTTTATTTAAGGATGAAACCAGCAAATGTTTGCTTGCATTTCTCTGTAAAGAACTAAAGAAGATGGGTTGCTCCAGGCATTGTTCAGGACCAGCAAACTTTGATGAAAATGCTGATAGGAGAAGGAAAACCTACACTAGTGCATAAAAAGGCTCCTTGGTTAAATTGATTTACAATGTTTTAAAAAGGCAAGCAAAACCAGAGAGAAGAGAGAGAAAACAAAAGACTGCCGTTCAAATGGATCGAAGAATAATCAGAGTGGCAAAGACTCGGCCAGTGATCAGCTCCAGGATGATCAGAGACAGTCTGGAGTTACCTGTAAGTGCTGTGACAGGTAGAAGACGTCTGTGTGAAGCTAATCTATTGGCAAGAAGCCCCCCGCAAAAATACATGCTGAGGAGGAAACATCATTGCTAAAGGACACATCATCTGCATCAGTGGTGTCAGTATCAGAGAGGAGAACTCTCAACAAACTGCTGAGCATCATAGGCAACACCAGCCACCATCTGACCACTGTCATCAACAGCCAGAGAAACCTGATCAGCAACAGACTGCTGCTCCCAAAAATAAGGACAAACACACTAAAAAACATGATCATCATGAAATCAGGATCATAAAACCTGGGAAATATTAAATAATCATACAATAATCATAACTATAAAAGACAAACGCACCTATCTCATACCATGTGAACTTTTACAATAACCATGTAGCAATAACAAAGGTGTGTATTGGCATTCACTTTTGTTTTATTCTTATTTATTTTCATTTTCTCTATGTTGGTATTTAGGATGTTTTTTTACATATTGCTCTTCTTTTTGTGTGTCTATCGTTTTATAACATTGCTGTATGTGATGTGTTGGAGCTTCAATTTCCCTGAGGGAACCTGATCAAAAAAGTTGTATCTAATCTAATCTGATATAATCTAAACATCAACTGACCTAAAGAGAAATGGAAAAAACATTTTGTGGACTAATGAAAGTAAGATTGTTCTTTTCTCTTTTGTCAGATGACCACGAAAAACTAAATTTCGCCACAGTTCACCATGAAGACAGTGAAGCATAGTGGTTCGAGCATCATGATATAGAGATGTTTCTTTTACTATGGTGTCAGGCCTATTTATCACATACATCATGCATTCGATTGCCTATATCAAAATACTTGATACCTTTGATATAAGATTTAGTATACTAATGGATCGAAACAAAAACTATTAGGAGGATTTTGTCTTTACTCATGTTTTTAAACATACTGCTATTATTTTGAACACAACTCTATGTGTGTATATTGGGTGGAAATATTCTTATTTATAATTAGAAATTAAAAATCCATAAATACATATGATTTCATATCGCTACAAACTGTACTTTAGCTGCAGGAAATGACTGAATTATTATGAGATGATTACTGTTATTTCATGGTATTTTATTTGTGGCAAAAATTACTATTTTTAACCATTTGATGACAGTTTTCTCTTTCTTTCTCTAATCAGGTAGAAAAATAAACAACAAAGCAATAAACAACACGAGAAGCTACAGAACATGAGCTTGTTGTTTCCTTAGTTTGTTGCTGTTTGTGTTCAGTGAAATCACAGAGCAGGATCTTAACGATCCATTATGCCATCTTTTTAGCGGCTGTTTATCATAATCAGTCACAATCATTTCATCTCTGACACCTCACCTTCATGGAATATTTGGAATGTGTCATCCAGATTGGATACACAAAATTAGCTGTGTCTTAATATGTGATAGAAGAGAAAACACACCTGTGAACTGTTTTATTTTTTGACTGAAAATTAAAAAATAATCTTGTGACACAAGCCTGAGGAAGATTTACTTGGCTATAAATTATTAAACCTAGCAAACAGCATATTTGTTTGTTTGTGTTGTGAACATGTGTGGTGAGATTATTTTGTTTTTAGAAAACAAACCATTTTGCTGGATAGTCAAGTGGTTAAAGACTCGGACTACCACATGGGAATTGAATCCCACTCAGGACACAATACACAACATTATCCAGTGAGAATCCTTGGCCAAGACCCTTAATGATACGAGGCCTTAATGATACAAGGCCTACCTCGATGAGATGAGAGAACAGACAAATAGACGTCTTGGATGTCGCCCAGGTCACAAAGGTCCGCATCAGGGACCTGCTAAGGAACCAAGGGATTGTTGGAATGCTACTCTGTGAGAGAGAGGGTACAGGCAGAAAATGTGGAGCAATGGTCACTTTGAAACCCACAATCTAAGCTAACAAAGGAACAGCTGTTAGCACAGTGTTCAACATCCACAACCGGAAGCTGCTATCACAACTAGAGATCAATGAGATACAACAACAATGCTACGACAAGGGGGGTAAGGGGTAAGGGACAAGCAGGTCACAAATGTGCATGTGTCTGCTCAAACAGTCTAAAACAGACTCTCTGAGGGTCGTATGAGGGCGTTGTGAGGGCGTCATGTGGGGGTTGTGCTTACAGCCCAACACCATGCAGGATGTTTGGCATTTGCCAGAGAAGATTAAGATTAGAAAATTTGCCACAAGAGCCCTGTGGTCTTCACAGATAAAAGCAGGTTCAGACTGAGAATGTGACAGATGTGACAGAGTCTGGAGACGCTGTGGAGAATGTTCTGCTGCTGCAACATCCTTCAGCATGATCGGTTTAGAAGTAGGTCAGTAATGGTGTGGGGTCAGATCATATGCTGGTGTGGTTGGCCCTGGGTCCCTCCTAAATCAAGACAATGCTGGCCCACCCCATCCCCAGACCTGAATCCAATTGAGCACATCTGGGACATCATGTCTCAACAACACCACATCGCACTACAGACAGTGCAGGAGTTGGTGGATGCTTTAGTCCAGGTCTGGGAGACGATCATCCACCACCTCATCAGGGGATGTGCCGAGGCATTGTAATGAGGTCATACAGGCACATGGAGACCACACAAACCACTGAGCATCATTTTGACTTATTTGACTTATTATTATTATTTTGAGCATGGCTCCAAATCCAGACCTCCATGGGGTATTAAATTTAATTTCCATAATTTTTTTTGTGTGATTTTGTTGTCATCACATTTAACTATGTAAAGAACAAATCATTTAATAGAAATATTTCATTCATTCCAATCTAGGATGTGGTATTTCAGTGTTCCCTTTATTTTTTGGGGGGCAGTATATATATATATATATATATATATATATATATATATATATATATATATATATATAATTTGTTTAAGATAATAATAAAAAACGGTCAAATAAAAACGGTCAAGTTGCATAATGGGGAATTATCCAGACATCAGAGTGTCTCTTTCAGCTTTGGTTGCATCAGCAGATCAGTTTGATTGATTAGAGCAATTGTCACACACATGATATTTTGGTCACACCTCTGGACCAACTTGTTATAACATGTCATTAGTTGTGCTTCATGCAGGTAAAAATAATTCAGCATGTTTATCCCTGAACTGTTTGTGCTGCTGCTGCATGGTAAATATGTGATCTCAGCGTTTCCAGTCCCTGAAGGAGAATCTGTTCCCTCACCGAGCCACTGTCATTGTGCTGGATGAATATAAATTGCATCAATTTCCAGTGATAAATGCAGAGACATTGTGCTGTGGAAGCAGCATTAGTGAATAATTGGAGAAAATGTCAGTGACATGTTTACAATCTGCAGCGTTTTACTAACATGTTCATGTTTGTTGACAGCTGCCGCCATCAATGAAACATCAACACTGTGAGCTGCAATTAAACGACCCAGATTCGTATTAAAATTTGCAGAGGACAAATGAAAAGAAGAGGAGGACAGGTGGAGAGGAGAGAGAAATGGAGATGGGACCCTTGTGGTCCAACATCCAGCTGCAGAAGCTGGCTCTGGTGATGTGGAATGTCACCTCTTTGGTGGGGGAAGGAGCCTGAGCTGGTAGGCGAGGTTGAGAGGCACTCCGGACCTAGATGGTTGAACTCTCTACCGCTCTGGAGTTGCCCCCAGTGACAGGCAACCCCCAACTCTGTGCCTTTACATTGGGGTTCACCTCTCCATCAGTTGGGGGTCAGAGTACCCACCATTCTTGGAATCCTTGGAGGGGTACTGGTGGACACTCCTCCTGGGGACTCCCTCGTCCTCCTGGGGGACTTGCTCACATGGACAATGACAGTGAGACCTGGAGAGGCGTGATTGGGAGGAGTGCCCCCCCCTAATCTGAACCTGAATGTTTTTTTGTCATTGGACATCTGTGCTCGCCATGGCATGTCCATAGCCAACACCATGCTCAGGTATATACACTTGGCTTCAGCACACCCTCAGCTGCAGTTCAACGTTCTTCTTTTTGGTTTTCTGTGTCATGCGTGCTGTGTATTTTTGGAACCTCCCCTCCTGTTTTGTTGCCACTGTTGTGGTATACCCAGTTCTGTCTTCCCCTTCTCCCTTCCCTTACTCACGGTGGCCCCTCCTCTCTCTTCTCCCCCTTCTTTTGTAATAAAAGAATACATTTTTTTTTATATTGGAAATCCCATTCTTGTCTGGAATATCATTTTGAAATGTGTGCCTATACATATATCAACTACTATTTACTATTACTATAATATCTACAACTACTACAGTCATATTTCCTGGGATGAATTTCCCCAGGTGGCGTTGTCTGCAACCTACTTCTACCGTCCACTTGCCACACCTAGTTTATACTTCTGTGGACATCAATGCAGACCCCTAAGCTGTAGACTGTGGCGCACCTCTAAAAAAGTCCTAACTACCGTATTTCCCGGACTATAAGTCGTGTTTTTTTTTCATAGTTTGGCTAGGGGTGCGACTTACAGTAGTCCGGAAAATACGGTACCTGTCACTTTGACACAAACTGCAAGGGCTGTGATTGGTGCAGCTGCTGCAGTGGTCGTACATGTTGCCTCCATAAATGTCTTCTCTGTCGCCTGCACTTCAACATTTGCAATAAAAACATTTAGGCTCTGATATCAATGAGCTCCAAACACACATGCTACATCCCAGTCACCTGAATGAATATTAGCGCAAGAAAAAACAGCCAATAGAAAAAAAGTCTGGTACATATAATTGGTAATATGTTATTTAAGGGGATATGTTTTTTTTTTTACCTGTTTTTTTTTTCTGTCTTCTGATGGACTTTATTTTTTTTAGCTTGGGGTGTGGTGGCCACTGTAAAGAGGAAGCAAGGATTCAGCAGAGCAATACGTTCTCTCAACACAGAACTACGAATGCTCAAGGTCTGCATCATGTTGATGGTGTAGCTACATATGGAGAAGTATAAATGAAGCTTTAGAGTCTGCTAGTTGCTCCTACTGGTCAGTCAAGAGGTGAACAAGTAGCTCTGATTCAGTGGATTGTTTGATTCAAACAATCAACAATGAGAAAATAAAATGAACCTGCCTGATCCTCAACAGCATCTGCAGCAGCATCTTCTTTGTTCTGATTAACAGGATCTTCTGGTGGATTTTAAAGGTTCGTGGAGCTGAAGTTTGGGCCTCAAACTGTAACTGGACCAAGTGCTGCAGTGACGGGATTAAACCATGCACCATTAAACCAACTGATCTCAAATCTAAGAGCCGCTCATAAAAATTAAAGCACCTATTAAAGCTAATTGCTAATTTAAGAAATCTGGAGAATCTATCCGGCTCGAACTCTACTCTCGGTTTCTCTGCCTGTCAATCAACACACCCCCCACACACACACCGCAAAACACACACATCCAACTTTTTCTTCATCATCATCAATTTAGGCCGCAGCTGAACATAATGTTTTGATTTAATTAATGAGTTTCTCAGGGAAACTTCCAGCAGGATGAGCAAATCTGTGTTGTATGAAGCAGCTGCTGGAAGCAGGTCAACTTTAAATCAGTCATCGTACAGTAACAGGACGCTACAGAAAGATGACACGCTGATATTTTCATTCTCTCAGAGGGCGTCAGTCACTGCTGCACCACAGTCATGTGGCCCCTCCTTCTTCCTGCTGCTGGAAACAGGTCAATGTCGCTCCACTGGACATGAAGGAGGAGGAGCAGATGGAAGAGGAGGAGGAAGTGGAGCAGGAGAAGGTGGAGGAGCGAGGCAGAGTCATTAATTTCAGTAGATCCTCCAGGCCAAGTTTCTGCTTACAGACGCTCAGAGCACACACACATACACACACACACACACACACACACACACACATACACACACATAACTGAGGCAGAGACAGAATATCAATAGTCTGTGAAGCAACACCAGCGAAGGTGAAACACACCTTGGATCAGTTTAGCTTTCAGAGAACAAGCCATCAGCTGCTTGTGAACAAGCAGTGAAGCACATATCAGGGTGGTCGACCTGCAGGAACGCCGCTCCACCACCGCCGCTGGTGACCTCTGACCTCTTACTCTGCCTCCAGCACTAACATCAGGTCAGAATTTACATTCACCTTTACTGACACATTCATCCTGAAAGAACACTGACAGTGTTTATATAAAACAGTTTTATGAAAACTTTGGGTATACAGTATATATATATATACACTCACCGGCCACTTTATTATGTACACCTGTCCTGCTCGTTAACACTTAATTTCTAATCAGCCAATCACATGGCGGCAACTCAGTGCATTTAGGCATGTAGACATGGTCAAGACAATCTCCTGCAGTTCAAACTGAGCATCAGTATGGGGAAGAAAGGTGATTTGAGTGACTTTGAACGTGGCATGGTTGTTGGTGCCAGAAGGGCTGGTCTGAGTATTTCAGAAACTGCTGATCTACTGGGATTTTCACGCACAACCATCTCTAGGGTTTACAGAGAATGGTCCGAATAAGAAAAAATATCCAGTGAGTGGCAGTTCTGTGGGCGGAAATGCCTTGTTGATGCCAGAGGTCAGAGGAGAATGGCCAGACTGGTTCGAGCTGAGAAAAAAGGCAACAGTGACTCAAATAACCACCCGTTACAACCAAGGTAGGCAGAAGAGCATCTCTGAACGCATAGTACGTCGAACTTTGAGGCAGATGGGCTACAGCAGCAGAAGACCACGCCGGGTGCCGCTCCTTTCAGCTAAGAACAGGAAACTGAGGCTACAATTTGCACAGGCTCATCAAAATTGGACAATAGAAGATTGGAAAAACGTTGCCTGGTCTGATGAGTCTCGATTTCTACTGCGACATTCGGATGGTACGGTCAGAATTTGGCATCAATAACATGAAAGCATGGATCCATCCTGCCTTGTATCAACGGTTCAGGCTGGTGGTGGTGGTGTAATGGTGTGGGGAATATTTTCTTGGGCCCCTTGGTACCAATTGACCATTGTTGCAACGCCACAGCCTACCTGAGTATTGTTGCTGACCATGTCCATCCCTTCTGATGGCTACTTTCAGCAGGATAATGCACCATGTAATAAAGCTGGAATCATCTCAGACTGGTTTCTTGAACATGACAATGAGTTCACTGTACTCAAATGGCCTCCACAGTCACCAGATCTCAATCCAATAGAGCATCTTTGGTATGTGGTGGAACGGGAGTCAAGGAGTTTAAAAAGTAAGCAACTGGACTTTTTCTTTGAGCTTGAAGATCTTTCAGTTTTCATCCGAAAGGCTTCTTCGGTTCTAGCCTGATGATGGAAACCAGGAGCTATATCTCTGGCTCACAGAGGGTGAAGCTATAGACCACACCCCTCATCCCATAACAAAGGGTCACATAGGTCACCCTTCAAGTTGTGAATTTGGATGAGAGTCGTTGTGGTAACGACTCTCATTCCAATTCAAGGTGTGACTTGGAATGATAGTCGTTGTGGTCACATGATCCAGAGAAAGAGTCCTGCTCTGATGGTGAAGAGCAGTTAAACTTCCTGGGATGAGATGGTATGTAGCGGATAGGTTATGATGCAGTCCCCCTCCTCTATTCAAAGTAGATTGTTCCAAATGGACATAGATGGCCTCTTTCACTCCTCTCTCAAACCACCTGTCCTCCTTATCTAAGATGTGTTCATCAGTGTCTTTAAAGGAGTGTCCCTTTTCCTTCAGATGCAGATGTACTGCTGAGTCCTGTCCTGATGTGGTGGCCCTCCTGTGTTGCGCCATGCGTTTGCGGAGTGGTTGCTTAGTTTCTCCAATATATAGATCCGGGCACTCTTCACTGCATTGTACTGCATAAACCACATTGTTGAGATTTTGTCTTGGGGTTTTGTCCTTGGGGTTGACCAGTTTCTGTCTGAGGGTGTTACCAGGCTTGAAATAAACTGGGATGTTGTGCTTGCTGAAGATTCTTCTTAGTTTCTCTGAGAGACCAGATACATACGGCACTACCACATGATTCCTTCTGTTTTTTCTTTTTGTCTTTCTGTGTTTTGTTTTCTTTCTCCTGTCTTCTATTAATCTTTATGAATGCCCAGTTGGGGTAACCACTTTTCCTTAGTGCCTGTTTGATGTGTGTGTGTTCCTTCTCTTTCCCTTCTGTTTTGGAAGGGATGCTGTCTGCCCGGTGTTGTAGGGTTCTGATGACACCCAGTTGTGTTCCAGTGGGTGATGAGAGTCAAATAGTAGATATTGGTCGGTGTGTGTGGGTTTCCTGTAGACCTCTGTGCTGAGACCTCCATCTTCTTCGGCAAGGACCTCACAATCCAGAAAGGGTAGTTTCCGGTCTTTGGAGTCCTCCCTGGTGAACTTGATGTAGTTGTTGACTGAGTTGATGTGCTTCATGAAGGCCTCTACTTCCTGGCTTTTGATTTTCGTGAATGTATCATCCACATATCTAAACCAGTGGCTTGGTGTTGTTCCTTTAAATGAGGTTAGTGCTTGGTTCTCCACTTCCTCCATGTAGAAGTTCGCCACAAGGGGGGAGACTGGAGAGCCCATGGCATAGCCATGTTTCTGCCTGTAGAATTCCTCATTGTACTTGAAGTCAATGGTGGTGAGGCAAAGTTCTAAGACGGAACTATGATTGTACAGAAAGATGCTTTACTGCATCTTTCTGTACAATCATAGGCCATTACTGGACTACAACTATAGACAATTACTGAACAACTATAGACTGTTACTAAACTACAACCATACACTATTACTGAACTATAACCATAGACTGTTAAATAACTACAACCATTGGCCATTATTGAACTACAACCATAGACTGTTACTAAACTACAACCATAGACCGTTACTAAACTAAAACTATAAACCAAATACAATTCAAACTAGAAACCACCTCAATGTCATTGTTCTGCCGCACCTCCTGTTCTCTGATTGGACAGGTGAACGTTTATTCTGCTAAAACGTATGAATATACTGAAACCTAGATGGAGACTGAAGGAAAATGAAGATTGAGCAGCCCCTCAAGGAAAATGTATTGCTCATCTGCAATGAAACACTCTTGAACAATTTGAAAAATATGAAGATAATAAAATAATAAATAATAAAATAGTAAATGAATAATAAAGTAGGACCTGCATTTTGTCTAGTCTTAATTAAGTGCACTTTTATTTAGTTAGTAATGGTGTTCATGGTGATTGTTGTATGATTGTGTGTGTTTGTGGAACTACCACTAGCTCACAATACACAGCAGAAATCACTTTATGTCCTCCAAACACAAAACACTTAACGTCGGTGGAGAGTGCAACTCACTCAATTTGTTTTTTCATTGCAAAACAATATACAAACAAACAAAAACAAAAAAGAAACAAATTAACATAGGGGGAAAACACAGTGGACGGACGTACACAATCAGTCATGAGGAGGACAGAAAAAGGCTAAACTAAAGACTATTCTACAAAACTTACAACAAAAATTCACTCTTGACAAAGAACAAAAAGGCTTACAAGATCACATAGTATCTGCAGGCAATGACAAGGGCTTTGGTGATTGGACAAAGATTAAACATGTTGGCACAAGACAAGGGGATACCAGCTGATACTGGTGATACCAGTATCAGCTGGTATCACCACATCTATTACCACTGCCTTTTTTCTGCACTTTCTCCACCACCACTATGTCTTGTTGGTTAATGTTTTTCAGTCTGGAAGCTGAAGTCCCACAGAACCTTGTCACTGCTGTTCTCAGCCACCTTCTCTGGCATGGCCCATTGGGATGTTGGTACTTATATTCCATACTAGGTACAGATGTTCCTGTACACTATTCCAGCTACCCGGTTGTGCCTCTCAATGTACACTGACCCAGCTAGCATCTTACACCCTGCCACTATGTGCTGGATTATCTCAGGGACATCTTTACAGTCTGCACCTTGGGTCTGATCTACTCTGGTAGATCCTGTCCTCTATGGCTCTTGTACCTAGGGCCTGTTCTTGTGCTGCCATGATTAGTGCCTCTGTACTGTCTGTAAGTCCAGCCTTTTCCAGCCACTGGTAGGTCTTTTCAATATCAGCCACTTCTTCAATTTGACTGTAGTACATTCCATGTAGGGGATTTTTCCCTCCAAGTTGTCTGCTCTTCTTCCTCTGCACTCTCATTGGGTCTCTGCTGCCTGAGGCATTCGCTTAGCAGTTCATCCTTCATGGCCATTTTCTTGATGTATTCTTGGATGTTTAATGTTTCATCCTGGATTGTGGCCTTGATGCTCATGAGGCCTCAGCGTCCCTCTTTCTGCTGAGGGTACAGTCACAGGGTGCTGGATTTATGGTGGAACCCTCTGTGAACAGTAAGGAGTTTTCTTGTCTTGATAACAGTGGCTTCTGTCTCCTCCTTTGGCCTCCTGAATGAAGTATGATGAAACACTGTATATGATAACATAATTTAATATCAAATATAACCGAATGGTTTAATGTAATATAATATACCAAAGCATATGAAAATATAACATAACATCAAATGACACAACATAATAAGTCAAAATATGGTAAAAATACAATGTGATATCATACACCAAACAGTTTATTTATAAACAAATAACTAGTAATAAAGGATATTTATTATAACATGCTATCAAACATTTACACCACTTGAAATCATACTTTCAACTGACTCATTTAAAGATAAAATTAGATTTAAAGATAAATATAAATTTTGATACCTTCATGATGAACTGGACTGAACTTTATCTTTCAACTTATTCCCAGGAAGTAAGTAAAAAAATACAACTGATATTTTTCAGAGTATTACACAAATTAGAACAAATGCAGCTCTGAAAACAATAAAACAACAAACAAAGAACAAATGCAGTTAAAAAGAAGCTGAGGCTTCATTTTCTTAAACTGTCTGAATCAACAGCAGATCCTAGAAGACAGTTTGAATTTAAAGATGGCGTCTGCTACCTTCAGACTGCAGTGAGAAATGCAGAGTTTTGTGATAGAATATAAACGGCTCTCTGGGAAATGAGTCAACAAAATACACACACACACGCACACACACACACATACACACACACCCTGCAGACCTAATGGGCTTGCAGCGTATTAAACGTGTGTTTTGAGAAGTTAATTGAGAAGCAGCGTTTATAAAGAGCTCCCAGCAGCTCACTCACTCCGCTGAGTTTCAGTAAATTGGGTGATTACTCACCTGGGTGGTAAACATGACATGCAATAATTGGCGCTTGCAGATTTTACTTATTAGTTTGATGTATCGATTGTCTGTCGCCGTGGTGCTTGGCCGCTGTGTGGAAATCTATAAGTGATGTTTCCTGTTTGTTATCTGCGTCGAAAGGTCAGAGACACACGCTCACATCATGTTTGTTCTCTTCATGCACAGGAAACTGAAGCAACAAAACAACCAATAATGCAGGAAAATAACCATAATTAGAGCCAGTTTCTACACTGCATCTGATTTGTTGGTGAAATTTAAACAGCACATTTGCTGCTCCTCAGACTAAGTGAACTTATGAACTTTTTACTGTGGTTGTGGTTTTTACTGGAGGGAAACAAGCTCTTAAAAGCCCAAATTATATTAAGACCCAAATTACAAAAGATCTTTTTGCTATCTCTGACATTTCTGCTGCCACCACAAAGCAAAACAAGAGGAAGTTAGTTTAAGTCCCAGAAGCAATAACAGGTTTTAAATTAGCTGTATTTGTTCAGTCTGTTCATCAGCTACAGGATATTTTTCTCCTGTTTGTTTTTCCTATGGTCGTTTATGCTGTGTTCAGCTCTGTGTCACATAACAGGAAGCTGCTGTATGCCAGCTCTGTATTTGCTTAATATTGATGAGTAAATTGACATGATGAGTGCATCTGGTAAAATAATAAGCGGAGGAAAAATCACCAGAAACATGTTGGTGATTAAAGGGTTTTAATGGAGAAAAGGTGACTTTTGATCACTTGTGTTTCCAGGTTTAAACTTTTTCCTGCTCCTCCCTGGTCCTCCCTGCTCCTTTTTGTTCCTTCCTGCTCCTTCCTACTCCTCCCTACTGCTCCCTGCTCCTCTCCACTCCTTCCCGCTCCTTCTTGCTCCCCCCTGCTGCTTCCTGCTTCTCCCTGCTCCTTTCTGCTCCTTCCTGGACCTCCCTGCTCCTTTCTGTTCCTTCATGCTGCTTCCTGCTCCTTCCTACTCCTTCCTGCTCCCCCCTACTGCTTCCTGCTCTTCCTCGCTCCTTCCTGCTCCTCCCTGCTCCTTCCTGGCCCTCCCTGCTGCTTCCTGCTCCTTCCTGGTCCTCCCTGCTCCTTCCTGGCCCTCCCTGCTGCTTCCTGCTCCTTCTTGCACCTTTCTGCTCCACCTGCTCCTTTTGACATGGAGACGGATTTTCCTGCTCACACTGGCTGTCAGCTAGCAGGAGGTGGCTGCTCCACTGTGTCTCTGCTCCCCTTCACCTGCTTCTGCCCCTGTGAGAGATGGATGAAGGGGAGCGAGGAGGCGGTCATGGCGGTCGTGGAGGTGGCAGCTTCGATTAAATGTTAAATGATGAAGAGTCGGGGAGGTGGCACGTGTGGTTGCTGGAGCAGCGGGGATGACTCACCTGTCACGACCTCGCTGCCCCCACCACGGCTGCCAGGAGCAGCCGGACTACTGATTCATGACCCACTGGCAGGAGGCTCTCAAAACAATTTAAGGATAAAATATGGTCATTTTTAACGCTGCTGTCGCTCCGCTCTGCCGTTTAACAGCCGACACTTCACTTTTTCTTCCTGTTGCTGCAGCTCTGCTCTTCTTCTGTGCTGAAACCAAGGGGCAAATTTCTGTGCTGAGCAGTGAGCACAACAGGGAAGTGACAAAAACTGCAGTTTTGTGAATGGCCACTTGATTTTACTTGGTCATAAAAGTGAATCAATCTGCAGAGACGCCCATGTTAAAATGTGAAACTTTACAGTAGAAAAAAACATGTTTACAGCCTGGTGCAATGAAAGATGTTTCCTTATTTTTGAAAGAAAATACCTTTTGAACAGTAGTGTAGATAATTTCACTTTTCATGAAAGTGGTGGGGAGGGTGAATGTTTTCCTTACTCGCCCGTTTACATTTTATCAGGGCTTCAAATTCAGCATAAACTTGCATAATTAAGGGCGTGGCTTGTTTCAGTGACAGCTAGCTGGCAGGTCTCTGCTGGGCTTGATGCTAACAGCTCCTTAGCTAATTAGTCAGTGAAGTGACAAACATGATGCTGGTACCAACGGAGGACTCTGTGCTTCATTGTTTTTGGTGAGTGTATTTCTATTATTTTATTGAAGTGATTGGTGTGTATCAGTGTCTGGGTCTTTAACTTATCAAGCTAATGAATTAGCACCAAAGTTGAAAAAAAAATGGATCATTTTGTCTTTTTCTGTCACTGTTTGTCATCAGATTCACAGGCTGCAGCAACTGATGTTGTCAGGTAATGGCTTCATTTGTATCTAGGATTCTATATATTAATATTAATTTACTAAAGGAGGAGTTGATCCATGGAATCACTGATCACTGATCACAGATTCTGTAACAATATCATCACTACTAATTTTCACTCAGCCACTGTTCATACTGTATCATATTTTAAATTCAGATTCAGATTCCATCACTATTATACAGGAAGAATTTTTATACCACTCACTCATTTACATTTTTCTAAGGCTCAAATTTCTGCGTTATTTCTGCGTTTGTTCTTTGTTTTAAAATGTCAAAAAATATATATTAATAGAAGTTTCCACTTTCACTAAGTTAAACTGATTTTTTAACATCATCAGATTGATTTTAACCCTTTAAATACTGTTTTTTGTGATGATACCCATGTAAATTATATCTCTTTAGCTGTGTGCATGCACACACACACACACACACACACACACACACACACACACACACACACACACACACACACACACAGGCTTGCACACGCACACACACACGCATTCACCACACTCTGACATTCATATCAATACATATACACTGATTTCAGATGAATATATTTTCTCTAATAGCTTCAAAACTTGATAATGTGAGAAAAGCCTTTGGCGAAGTTCTGTTCTTCTTAAGGGAAAACAGCAGAAAATGGATCAGTTAGCTCAAAAATAGTCAAAAACTACAATTTTTAAGCCAGAGCTTCACTTCAAAGTCTTATATAGACAATATCAGCCCTTTTATATTCTATTGAAACCTATTAAAACCACATGTTTTGATGAAATATTGTTATTATATAACAATATTTTCAAAATACACAACTTTACCAAATATTATGGCTGAAGCCAATATTGTTGAAATAATAAACCGTAAAAGATCTAATGAGGCTCAGATTTGATTGACAGGTGACTCTCGTCCTGATATCATGACTTATGGCTCCAAAACAACAAGAAATGTAAAACTGGAAGTTTGAATAAACCCCAAACCAAAGTGTAACATCATTTCTTTCACAGGATTGGTATAAAAGAAATATCAGTTTTAATCTGCAAATTATCCAAATATATCCCAGCAGAACAATTCTAAATAAACAACTGAAAATGTGCAGAATAGTTGTGTTTTTATTCATTCATTTTTTACACCCACTTATTGCTCTTTAGGGTCACAGGGCTCTGCTAGTGCCAATCCCAGCACATTACAGGTGAGAGGAAGGAGATATCCTAGATAGTCACTGGCCCATCATGGTGCACACACACCATTCACTCACACTTTCAGACTTGTTAATAATTCTGGCACTTTACTTTAATCTACTGGCAATTTAGAGTCCCCAATTACCTCAGTATGTTTTTGGAGTGTGGGAGGAAGTTGTAGAACCTGGAGAGAAGCATAGACACAGGGAGAACATGACACTCAGAAAGGTCCCAAATCAAGGTTGTGAACCTGTGACCTTCTTGCTGTGAGGCAACAGCACTAACCACTGCTCCATGTTGCCCTAGTCATGTTTCGAAAGTTTAAATCAAGCTCATTGACATTCTGAAGACAAACATAATGAAGTCGTCCTCTAGCAGAGTTTCAGACATTTTAAGCTGATAATTCTGGTGCACAGCTTTCCTGCTTTACTTTAATCCACAGGAACATTGCAACATAAATAATGCAAACAGATGCTCCTGCAGCGATGGATCAGTTCCTGTCAGCTGCTGCTCCTGTTTGAGAAAATATTTCATCTTCTTCATCAAAAAAGTTCACAGACAGACTTTAATTTGACAATTCGATGGCATGAAAATCTTCATTAGTTCATGTTTTATTTCCTGAATATTCAGCTCAAACAGGAAATGAATGAACGTGTCCAACAATGACTCAGACACAACAAAGGCTCAGTATGTGTGTTTGGGCAGTAATGGGCCTCAATTTTACATTTTAATGAGAAAAGGGAAAATAACAACACATGAAAAAATAGTATTGTCATGTAAATGTGGTTGTAGCACAGAAAAAAACATTCATTGGACATATTGGAGGTTCTAATATAATCTTCTGGATTAAAGATGCTGGTTAAAAGATGGATTCATACAGAAAGACGAGACAACAACAACAAACTGCAATTACAAGTTTGGATGGAATATTAAAAAAAATAAGTTTTAAAAAGGCCAAAGTGAAGTTTTAAACTATATAAATTGAACAAATGTTTGCCGTTGCTTAGTTTTGTAATTTGATTTCTTTGGAAAATCCCAAAACAGCACAAAAATCATTTTATTCTATCAGATCGGGTCAGAACCTCTCACAGCATCTACAGCTGTAAATCAACACAGTCTCTCATTCAGAGGTTATTTCTTTGTTTTAAATTAAAGGTACAGGGTAGTTTTTGGCAACATCTAGTTTTGGCGCTGCAGATTGCAACTAAATAAGAAAACAAATGTGCAGAGAAGCTATGGTGAAAACAATCTGTACCACAGACCACAAATAGAGATAAAAAATAAATGAACAAATAAAAATTTAAAAAATCTCAATCTAACATTGTAAAAACACAGCTGTTTTTTTTTTTATTATAGTTGAATTATGACCTAAACACACTTGTTAATATTATTTCCCATTTCTGCCAATAGATTCTGATAAATGTGACAGTTGTAGAGTTTCTTCTCTATAGCAGCTGCTGTGAGAAGTTGAAACATTTGTGATTTTATTTTCAGGTTTGTTCATTTCAACATGCTGTGATTTCTATGTTAAATATACAGTAACTGTGATGACTCTGACCATAACCTGAACTCATGAATATAACAGAATGTGCTGTAACAAGCAAAGAGAAACTATGTGATAGGCAAGCTTAATTATTTTATTTAGATGACATGTAAATACACAGAAAACAGACTAATTTCTGTGACTATTCACTGTGTAATGTATTCACTTCCTTCATTCTGTTCAAAGGAAGCAGAGTGAGCTGCTGCAGTCTGAGCTGCACTTAGAGCTCAGCTGCAATATGAAAAGACCTGATTTGGTTTGTTTACATAAATCAGATCTGAGCCACTTGGAGGCAAAAAACAAATCTGATTTGGGACTTTTCAGCTTGTAGAGTGAAGGAATCCTGCTCAGGTCCCAGAGACAGAGCCACAGTTTTACTGAAAGAGCTAAACACTGTTAGCTGCAAAAATGGAGGAAATGCATTTTATAAGTTCAGATTCCAGTGAGGTGACAGCTACAGACAAAGATTCAACACATGTCATCAAGCACTGAGTTTAATTCAGGAACTGTATCATTTGTAAATCATCAATCATGTGTAAAATTAGACTATTTTTAATGTATTTGTGGATGAGAGTGATTGATCACTATTTTGCTTTAAAAAACAATGCTGCTTGCAGTTCTTGTCATCATTCTTGAAAAAAAATGCTGGACCATTTGTGCTGGAGCTGCCTATGTTTGCTGTCATCATGAAAAGAAATAAAGGACCTACATGAGAACTACATGAAACAACAATCTTCCAAATAAAAAGTCAGCAGAGACTCCATCAATCACCAGTGCCAGGCCTGAGGCTATCTGATTAACGGCAACACTAGCTCCTCCAGTGATCTCCTCATGGCCCCCAAACAGGAGCACATAGAAGTCCGTGACATGGCTGGTGGTCACCCTGCATCCCAGATGTTTCAGGCAGGTCATCTGCTTTTTTCAGTCCTCTGTCTTTTCCAAGTTGAAGAAGAAGGAAGAAAGCGGCACCTGATAAGAGCTCCGTTCACCCTCTCCCGCAGAAGGCTCTTGTCAGGTGCCCCTTCCTTCCTTCCTTCCAATATGATTAAATACTACAAACTTTCATGTTGATTCCATTGGTTTGAGATTGGAGATTAGGACAACACCATTGTGGAATTGCTGTGTTTACCCGGCATTGTTGCTACCAGTGATTTCACTCCCGATGGGAGGACGGGAGGAGGACGGGAGGTATGTCGTCTAAGTCAACTATGTGTATTCTAGATCCAATTCCAGCTAAACTCCTTAAAGAGATGCTGCCCCTAATTATTGATAATATTTTGATATAATTAACATGTCACTTATAACTGGATATGTGCCGCAGGCTTTTAAACATGCAGTTATTAAACCGCTCTTGAAGAAAAACACTCTTGAGCCAGATATTTTAGTAAACTACAGGCCAATTTCAAATCTACCCTTTCTTTCAAAAGTTCTTGAAAGAGTGGTAGTTCAACAGCTGTGTCAGCACAGGACAATAGTTTATTTGAAGATTTTCAGTCTGGTTTCGGCCCATCACAGCACTAGTCAAGGTTACGAATGACTTGTTGTTGGCTGCTGACAATGGACTGGCCTCAATCTTGGTCCTGCTGGATGTAAGTGCTGCTTTTGAGGATCCGCCCTCTCCTGGTTTAAATCCTATTTATCTAATAGGTTCCAGTTTGTTAGCGTTAACCAGCAATCATCATTATATTCGAGAGTCACTTATGGTGACCCACCAGGGTCAGTCCTTGGGCCCATTTTGTTTACTCTATATATGGGCTGGACCCAAATGCACGACTCATTCAAGATCCGTTTCAAAAAGAGAGAATCTTTATTGTTATGTACAAAAATGATAATCACTCACAACGAGGGAAAAAAACACTACTAAACTGAACTATAAAAAGTACCAACAAAAATTCACTCTTACAAGGAAAACCTGACTAAAGATAACTAGAACAAAGTAACAAAGAAAAGGCTGTCAAAACAAGACTTGAAACTAAACAGACTTGAACAAAACACAAAACCTGAAAAGATGTGGGCATGGAGCTGGACGCTGGTTCTCACGACAAGGGACATGACGAACTGGCACAGGACAAGGGGAGACACAGACAATATATAGACAAGGTAACAGGGCACAGGTGAAAACAATCAGGGCAGGGGAAGGCAATCACACTGGCGGGAAACACACACAAGGGCAGGAAGCAAAGGTGCCTGAAACGAGAGGAAAGAGTCATTTCAAAATAAAACAGGAAGTGAACGACAAGACAACACGAGTGATAACATTTACGAAGAGACATGACACAGATAGTCACTCTGGATCATGTGAGGATAGCCTCCAGCGCCACAGTTAAAAACCTAGGAGTTTTATTTGAGCCAGACTTATCATTCAAAGCTCATATTAATCAAGCCTGTAGAACAGCCTTCTTTCACCTGCGTAACATAGTCAAAATTAGAAATATCCTATCTAAAAATGACGCTGAAAAAACTAATCCATGCGTTTGTTACATCCAGACTACATTACTGTAACTCCCTACTCATAGCGTGTCCTAAAAGTTCCCTAAAAAGTTTTCAGCTGGTTCAAATCGCAGCGGCTCATTTACTAACAGGAACTAATAGAAGAGAGCACATCAGCCCCATACTCCAAGCCCTTCATTGGCTTCCTGTTGAGTTTAGAATTAAATTTAAAATCTTACATCTAACTTATAAAACCATTAATGGTATGGGCCCCTCTTATCCTAAAGATGCTCTGGTCCCGTACCATCCAAACAGAACACTTTGCTCTCAGAATGCAGGTCTACTGGTAGTTCCACGGTAAAGCCTTTAATTACCAAGCCCCTGTCTTATGGAACCACCTCCCAACTGATATTAAAGAGGCCGACACAGTCTGTGCATTTAAGGTTAGACTGAAAACATTCCTGCTCCAAAAGGTCTATGGTCAGGGTAGTTAAAGGTAGACTTAAACCCACAGTTCAGTCTAAGCTGCCCTAGGAGTGAGAATGCTGGGGGAAGTACAGTGCACTGAGCCCTATCATCTCTTTCTGGTACCATGAACCACTGTCCCTCATTAATAAACAGTATCTAGTTTATACTTGGTCTTTTCATCACTATTCACCCAGAGTCCTTCTCCCCACTCCCCTTCAGGGGTACTGTTGGAGTGTGGAGTGGATCTCTCCTTCACTGTGGTTCTCCCCGAGGTTTCTTCTTTTGCACTGGGTTTTGGAGTTTTTCCTTGCCGAGAAGGAGGGTCTAAGGAAGGGGGATGTCTGAGTCACTTTGGACTGAATTTTGTGAAGCACTTTGAGACAAATGTGGTGTAATATTGGCCTATACAAATAAAACAGAATTGAATTGATTCACGTAAGAGTTGTAAGATGTTTTCTATCCACCCTGAAACTCGTGTCTCTTTCAGGGGGCTTTGTAATATAAATCTATATGGGCAGACCCAATATTGGCCATTTATTTTCCATATTACATACAGTACATCTCTCATATATTGCAGCTAGCATTGTCTCTAATGGACAGATTTGTTTTTCATAATGCTTTGCAAGAACCTTTTGACCAATCAGAGGCTGATCCAGACAGAAATAACTCTTCTCTTCTTCTTTTAACCAACCCAGATTACAGCACCTATCGGCGTGGCATATGTATTAAATCTTTGTCACTCCTTATGTTACTATGTGGATGCAAATACTTCTGGCAATGTTGCATGTGTGGACACAAAAACTTTGGATTGTCATGTGGACAAGTGTAACAGAGTTAAAATGTGCTCATTTTGTTATTAGGTGAATTCTCACAAAATATGTAATTCATATTGCATTGATATTTGTTTGAAAAGATTTTAAATGTAGTACCGCATTCACTTGTTTGACCATGGGCCTGTGCAACTGCTTTTCACGTTTCTAGTTTTTCTGGTTTGCACTTTCCGTACCTCTAGCAAGATCTTCCCATGCTGGAGTTAAGCTGTGTTTTGTAACTTCATCTTTTACTAAATGGATGTGCTGTATTTACAAACTATTGTTAAAATATGAATGTTAATAAGTTGTACTAAATGATGCATTGAAAAGTAATGTTTGAATACAACATGAAAAGGTTCTGAATGAGATGCAGTAGCCTATGTTTTGGGCAGCAACCATGCCATGATATGCATGGTATGAAAGCAATGTCTTGATTTTGTATTTTTTTCTTAATGATATTTAGTTGTATGCAGTCGCAACTGAGGGTCATTACATAAGGCCTGAGAGGACTGCAGGTGTGGCTCTTCACCTGTCCTATCTACAGTAAAATCAGAAGTGCAGTTAAAATCCCCACCGCTGATAGGGTTGTGTTTTAATAGTGTTAGCTGGTGCCATGACTCAGGACACATGAACCCTCCCACCTCCCTTTTTTGCTGAACCCTCCTACTATTGATATTCACAGACCCCCTTCTATGGCTCCTCATAAAAAGTTCAAAATAGAAACAGACAGGATAAAAACAGAAAACAGTAAAGAGAGAAGAACACCTTGTTGTATATGATGGTGTTTTACTTTTTACAGTTTTACATTCTTTTTTGCTTTTCTTAGAGTTGTGGTGTGTTTTTACATTAGACAAAATTTCTTCTTTTCATCCAACAGGTCAAACCCTACCAGTGGCTTAAGCGCACTGTTATGCCCCAGTCTAGAGCTAGCTAAGACATAACCTGAAAAGGCCCCATATTCCATGTCCCAAGTAGCCACAAACAAAGGTTTGTTTGAATATAAAGAAAATGATTTACAGAAACAAACGCCCCAGCCTAGGGATGCCTAGAACATTACCCGAAAGCACCCCATCTTCCCCAAGAAGCCATAAATTAGAGTTTGTTTGAATATAAAAGGAAGTGATTTATTTACAGAAAAAAACGAAACAAATGTATAAATATAACAAGTGTGTAACACTGAGTACTAATGTTTCAGGGTGGACTAAGGCCAAATAACAAATAAAATGATCCTAGAAAGAAGAAAACTAACTTACCCAAACTAAATGACAAAGATTTGGCTCCCTTTCTAATTAAACAGGAGAAAACTACATTAACCCCTTCAGACCCTGTGTCCATTGGAATGGACATGACATATTTGTCTCTAAACCAATAAATACTCTGTAATTTAATGATGTCAGCAATGCTGGTTACTGATTGGATCTTGATTGTCCAATTGGAATCATGTCATGACTTTGAGCATGCTCTGAGAGAGGGACAGACATCGGACAAGACAAGCATGGCGGAGCGACTGCAGAGAGGGAGGGGCAAGTGCCCCTTTTCAATCAAATATATACATTTATGTTCATACTTTATAACTTTAATTTCAAAGTTATAAATTTTAATTCTTAATTTTTATTTCATATCTATTTTTTATTTTAATCAACTGTCTTAAATTGTATCTTGATGCTTTTAATGTTTTATGTAAAGCACTTTGAATTACCTTGTTGTTGAAATGTGCTATACAAATAAACTTGCCTTGCCATACTGGCCAAAAAAAAATTTGAAGTCAGTATGATTTTAACAGTTAATGTGATAATATTTGAAGTTATTTTAAACATATATCATGCCATTAATTCATAGGATTTTTTTCAAAGTCTGATGTCCATTGAGATGGACATCAGGAGTTGAGCAATATTAGCCAACACTCAAATGTTTAGTGTCCGTATATAAAGAAAACATCTGTAAGCTTTTCATAGCTAGTGCATGGTCTCACAGTCAAACCCTTTCTTACTCAAAAGAATTCTTTTTTTTTTTTAAACCCACCAGATGAAGAATGCCCACTGATGGCAGTTGTCTTGGCCTTTTATCAGATGGCACACACCTATTAGGAGAACAAAAAAAAAAAAGACACATCGCAGACTTACCACAAATTATGACTACAGTCATAACCACCAGATCTGATGAACTTGTCTGTGCTGCTTAAGTAATCTGTGACTTGAAAAGACTTCTTGAATGTTTCATCCAGAAATTGATTTATCTCCTCTAGAGAGATCTGTATTCCTAATGGAAGTGTTGCTAACAGACATTGTGTCTTCTGAGAGTCAAACTCCATGTCCCCTTCACATAACACCAGAATGTCTGTGATATCAGTCTCTGCTTGTATGACTGATGGAAGCTGCCTCAATGCTGTCTGAAGGCTGAAAGTGTTTAGGTTATACAGACACGGGGACCCAAATGCAGATCGGTTAGAGGAGGGTTTATTGACAGTCACAAAAATGCTGGTTTCCCAAGTTTTCCAAAGTAACAACAAAAAGTGTCCACAATGGGGGAAAAAATAAAGCGTTACAAAGTTCCAACAAAAGGTATCCGCTAAGGGGATATGTAAAGAGGTTACAAAGTCACAACAAAAGGCGTCCACTAAGGAGATAAACAAGAAGGTTACAAAATCACAACAGAAAGTGTCCACTGAGGGGATAAGCAAAAGGTTCAAAGTAACAACAGAAATCAGGTAACTTAACTTATCACTCTGCCAAACAGGGAACGGAGTCAGGATCTCAAACATCAGGGAACACATGCAGACGATCAGACACAGAGGGAAGAACTAACAGGGTTTAAGTACAGGTAGAGACAGACAGGCAAACAAGACACAGCTGGACATGATCACAATCAGGGTTCAGGAGTGACACAGGAAGGGAGGGGTAGACAACACACTAAGAACATTGAGTGGGTGATTCTCCTGCTGACCAGCAGGGCGGCTAGAGTTCCAGTCTCAGATACTAACAGAAAGCTGCTCAGCTTCTCTGCAGTGAGAGAGGCCTGTAGCTGCTCTGACTGACTCTGGTCTCACAGGTTTCTTACTCCGGGGATGTGAAAATGTGCACAGTGCCTCTGTGCAGGTGAGTCAGGGAACATGAACACCTACTGCCTCAGAGACTGCACGTTTCAGTTTAGGATGCTTACATCCCAAAATCACAGTTTTTAAACCACTTGCCAATGTCCCAGACCTATGGAGCTCATTCTCCAGCAGCCTGTTGGGTATAAACGGTGGAACACCAGAGACCGTGATTCGTGTTGATGGAACTAACAACGGGGAAACTTACTGACCGTATCCCTGATATACACTACGCTGTCTATCAGCTGATGAACATGAAGCTCATCTACCACAAACACAAGTAGTACTTTGTTCATTCTAGATGCGAATGACAGCTTGCCATGTTCTACATGTTCACAGACTTCCAACAGAACCTCCTCCATGCTTATGTCATTATCCAGTGGGACTGTCCATATTCCTGCCAGATAGATGGAGGTAGCGTGTCGGAGGACACCCTCTAATGTTTGTATAAGCTCTAAGAAAACCTATCTGATCATGGACAGCAGAATGAATGGAAAACACACAAAAGAATGGAAAGCAATTCAAAACTGTGCGTAACTCACATCTCCACCAAAACATCTCCACCACCATCACTAACACTCACACTGGAAACACAGAGGAGAGGAGGAAAAGAGAGGAGAAAATACGAGAAGATACAAGAATAGATGAGAAGACAAGAGATGAGAAGAGAAGAGTATAGACAAGATGAGATGACGAAATGAGAAGAGGCTGCATTCAACCATTATGGCCCACATCTGTGGAACAGCTGCCAGAGGACCAGAGGACATCAGGACTACAGAGATGGTTGATGTTTTTAAAAGGAGGCTCACGTTTTATCTGTTTGATCAAGCTTTTAATTGTCTCGTCTCGTCTTCTTCTGCTTATCCGTTATCGGGTCGCGGGGGCAGCAGCCCAGACTTCCCTCTCCCCGGCTACTTCCTCTAGCTCTTCTGGGGGGACCCCAAGGCGTTCCCAGACCACCCGAGAGACATAGTCTCTCCAGCGTGTCCTGGGTCTTCCTCGGGGCCACCGCCCGGAGGGACGTACCCGGAACACCTCACCAGGGAGGCGTCCAGGAGGCTCCTCACTAGATGCCCGAGCCACCTCAACTGGCTCCTCTCGATGTGGAGGAGCAGCGGTTCTACTCTGAGCTCCTCGCGGATGACCGAGCTTCTCACCCTATCTCTAAGGGAGAGCCCAGCCACCCCGCGAAGGAAACCCATTTCGGCCGCTTGTATTCGCGATCTCGTTCTTTCGGTCACTACCCAAAGCTCGTGACCATAGGTGAGGGTAGGAACGTAGATTGACTGGTAAATCAGGAGCTTCGCCTTTCGGCTCAGCTCCTTCTTCACCACGACGGAGCGATGCAGGGCCCGCATCACTGCAGACGCCGCACCGATCCGCCGGTCAATCTCCCGCTCCATCCTCCCCCCACTCGTGAACAAGACCCCGAGATACTTGAACTCCTCCACTTGAGGCGGGATCTCATCCCTGACCTGGAGTCGACACTCCACCCTTTTCCAGTCCAGAACCATGGCCTCGGATTTGGAGGTGCTGATTTTCATCCCAGCTGCTTCACACTCGGCTGCGAACTGCTCCAGTGAGAGCTGAAGGTCACGGCTTTTAATTGTATTGTGTAATTTAATTCAGATATTTATATTATTTATTTATTTATTTTATTTAGTTTTTATTATGTGTTTATTCTATTAGTTTTCTGGCTCCAGTGTTTCTTCATGAGTCCTCCTCACTAGAGGGGGGTCTCCTCATCCTGATCCTCGGTGCCTGGGTTTGTCTCTGTTCGACACCATCACTTGTTGGTTATATGTATGTATGTGTGTTTGTGTGTGTGTAGGTGTGTCTATAGGAGAAGACAATATAATAAGAGACAAGAAGAGTCACTGCACAAAGATGCTCACATATATGGGTATCATCGAGTTGGATAATTAAGGAGCCTGAGTTTATAAAAGTCTATTAATAGAAGAATTTTATCTCCGTTTTCCATCTTTTAATTTTATTTACTCAGTTGTAAAAACTTGTTTTGAGCAGATTCTGATAATGATCTTATAAAACTTTGCTTGCAACAAAGAGAATGAAAAGTTCAGAAAAGAGAAGAGCCTGAGTTTACATACTCCAACTCTACTAGCTGCACCAGCTGTTAGTTCTGACTGTGCTTGTGTGTGTGTGTGTGGGTTAAATAATGAAGGAAATTCAACAGACAAGACAAATGGAGTGCAGGCAATTTTTATTTCTCTTCCAAGCATAATCAAAACACGCAGAAATGCAGAGTCATTACCCACCGATAATTACCGAGTCATGCTGATGTGTAATGGGAAGAAATTTGGGTTAGTCTATTTTTTTCCTTTCTCTAAACCATATTCAACATCCGTTTGATTTTCATTTTCACAATGATTAGTTTTTTTTGTCTCCCTGCTCTGAATTGTCTTCTGCCATTAGTCTAATAATATGTAATTGCATTTTAAAGAGGTGATAGATTATAAATTCACATAATGAGGATTGCCACTTCATTTATGGTATAAATCTCTGTCAGCATAATGTATGTCCTTAATAATGCTTGTTCACAGCCTGCCCAATTAATTAAAATCAATTGAACCCGTCCTATAAATCAAGATGTTAAATTATTAAATTATATTTTGTCACTTCCAGGCAACAGTTTATCAACTGTTTGTTAACACAGCTCAACTCAGGAGCTAGACAAGATCTGCGATCAATGAACCTGAATAACTGATTACACACGATGTCACAGGAAGTCAACTCAGAGACACAGGAAGTTCTAGTTGTTATTAACAGGAAAGTTTATTTATGTTATTTAAAATGTTCACAATCAACAGCTATTAACCCTCTATGTTGCCATATGGCAACAATTTACCTTCATTTTTATAAAAAAAAAAAAAAAAAGCTATGATAGAAAATCAATATTTTTATAGTTAGGTGTGATAAGGGGGCTTTTCATTTACATATACAATTTATGAGATCACATGACCAGTATATTGCCCTTTTGCTCATGGACATGGAACATTTTCACCAAATAAAATTTTAAACTCACGATGCTATTTACTCACTAAGAAAACTATTTTTTAAATTAATTATTTAATTTATTTTTTTTTTATTTAATTTGATTTTGATGTTATAGTTTTAGTCATATATACATAGAACACGTGTGTGTATACATGTATATGTATATATATATATATATATATATATACACACATCACCATTATCATTAAATAATGATAATGGTGATGTCATCAGAGATATAAAGATAACCAGTCTCTTCTGGCTCTCCTGTTCGACACCTCGTCAGCAGATCTCCTGTTCTCCTTATCCAAGGAGCAAGAAGTTGCAGAAGCTGCAGACAGAAGCCTTCAGCAGCTTCTCTGCTCTCAAGAGATAATTCAGCCCCTTTCAGCGTCTCAAGGACAGGCGAGTGACTAAGAACTCAACAACATTCGGCAAGTGCCTCTGAAGAAACTCAGGCCTGGTTCTTCCAACCAATAAGGATCAACAACCGATTGACTGCACCACACCACAGCTCCACCATCCTTCTTTAACCAATCAAGGAAGCAGAACCAAAGAGCAACTCTTGTTCTTCCTTTCCATGGACTGACAGAACATTAACAAACATGGTTAAACAAGACTGATGAACTTTGTTAATGTTTAGATTTTAGGCTACAGTTTCAGCTTGTAAGAAGGTTTAGTTTGATGTTAGTGTCTCAACCTGCATGATACTAACCTCTCTGTAACATGACACCTTGAAACACACAAAGTGATGTTAAGCACACACACACACACACACACACACACACACACACACACACACACACACACACACACACATCAATATAACACAATATAATGATCCTGGTTTCTATTATTAAGTTAATTGTTAATCAGACTTCCAAATTGATCAATACATTTATGAGACTGAATTAGAGAATTGACTATCTCAACTGAGAGGTGTTGCCCTGGATTCTAGAACTTAATAATTAAGCTAAATTTGTAATGAACAAATAATTATTGATTCTTTCTGATGGTCAATTTTATCTGAACAATTAGTGCAAGACACAACATTTTGGTGATTTGTGTGAGGCTAAATAAAATCAAATTTTTATTTGGTATCTCCATGGCACAACATCTATGTAATATTTCATGCAATTGATTTTGAGTTCTGAATAATAACTAAGGTTACTTCTGTTTTGTTTTTTTTTATTTACATTTACTGATTATTTCAGGAATGTTTTTGATGGACATAAACTTCCCATGACCTTTTGACTGTAGAAAACAAAAGAACACGTTAACTACAACTCCCAAGGTGCATTTCACCACCGGATGTCCAATCAGAGAGCATCTCAGTTTGTTGTGGGTGGATTCACATTACTGGCATCGCTTTATCTAACAACTGAATGAGAATATGGGCAACACGGTGGCGCAGGGGTTAGCGCTGTTGCCTCACAGCAAGAAGGTCGCAGTTTCAAGACCTCCTTGGTCCTGGGTCTGGGACCTTTCTGTGTGGACTCCGTGTGGGTTTTCACCGGGTACTCCAGCTTCCTCCCACAGTCCAAAATCATGCTGAGGTTAACTGGAGACTCTAAATTGTGAGTGAATGGTGTGTGTGCCCCACGACTGGCTGGCGACCATCTGGGGTGTATCCCTGCCTCTCGCTGTAATGCGCTGGGTTTGGCTCCAGCAGACCATGTGACCCTAATGAGGATTAAGCTGGAATATGAGATGAATGAGAATGCAGTTGAAATACAAACTATCCGTCCTCAGTTTGTTTCACTTCTAATGTAAAACAAAAAAACAAGTCAAATAAAATGTTTGTTTTGTTTTAAATGATTTTAAGAATCATTGTATCATAACAATAACATCCATAAAAATGTAGTTATGTTATGGTATGTTAACATTAACTTTGCTTCTCTTTGAATTTTAGTTTTCTTTAGTTTTCTGTGAATCTTTATTCAGTCTGAACTATGAACAGAACAAACAGATCCGACCCTCTGATCCTCTTTAATCGTCCTCTGATCAAATTGCTGTGATAATGACATCAATAAGATCAATATGTTGTCAGTGATCAGCATCTGCTCACTGTGACAGGTTGGATCACAGGCGTCGTCCTGCAGCTGCAGCTGAACAAGAACACAGCTGTAATCTGGTTCCGCTCTGTTCACTTCCTGTAAGGTGACAGACATCAGTTGGTCATTTCCACCTCATGGTCAACATCCAGCCACATAATGTACAGGAAGTAGATTTATCAGATGCAGGAAGAGCCGGAGCAGCGGGGGCCCCGGGTGGGCAGGGATAAATTGATTTGTGTAGCAGAATTGATTACAGAGTAGTGTCTGTTTCGCTGCTCAACGCATTAATGTCCTGAGCTCCTGAAGTGGCTCGGCTTCCAGACAAGCACTTGTGTATTGATTTATTACGTTGTCTCGGTCTAATTACTGAGCAGAAAGGAGCTGTGCAGGAAAAGAGGAATAAGAAGAAGCTGCCCAGAGAAAACTGGCTGTTTACTGAGAACAGAGAAAACCTCCAGAGGAAAAGTTTTGCCTGTGTAATGTTGTTAAAGGAGCAGTCTGGGAGTTTAAAGGTAGAGTGAGTGACAGCAGGAAAGAGTTTTTCTTCCTTTTTACACTCATGTTAAAACATCCTTCATGTGCTGAAGGACAGTCATTTAAAGTTGATTATTCTAAGGCTCCATCAGTCTGATTCACAAAATCAATAATTAAAAATTATGAATTATAACAAAGAGCTATACATATTATTACAGAAATGTAAGAAAAGAACAGAACAATAAATGAGCAACTATGTCTCTTAATTAACCTTCACGGAGTGTCTGAGGTCCTATTTACTGAGCAATAACATTTCATTAGAATCCTATGGGAAACAATGATTGTTTGAGGTATCGTCAGGCCGGGACTCAGATGCAGAGATGAAAATCAATGTTTTTATTTAGCAGCACAGGAAAACCTCAAATCAGAGTGAAAGCAACCTGGCTATGAAAAATTATCAAAGGTTTTTTCCCCTTTTCTCCCCTGATGCTAGACGAAGGGGAGAAAAGGAACAAACGAAAAATCACTCCGATCGGAGGAAACACGGGATGCTATAAAACTTTATCTCTAACAAAACTCTCTCATAAATGAGAAAACAAAAATGGCTATTAAACGCAGGGTTACACAAAAAAAAAAACAATCACTCACAGGGAGGCACAGGGAGGAAAAAGGGGAATCTATAGAATCTTATCTTTAAACTCAAAATCTCTCAAAAGTGAGGAAACAAAAAACGGCTATAAAACAGGTTTTACCAAATAACACACTTAAACAAAAATCGTTCCAGAGGAGGAAAACAAAAGACTATCAATGTAGCTGACTATAAAAAAAATGTTTGGCAGCTATAGGGTTAACCCCTCATGAGTCGGCTGTTTGTTTTACTTCCTCGTCACCTGTAGAAAAGTCAGATCCTCCACTCGGGAGTAGGACGGGAAAGCACGAAGTACAAAAAAAATGGGAAGTCAGAGAAAACGCATGTGATGATCAGAGTGAGAGTGCTAAGAGAGTTGCTGATGTGTGTTGACGAAGTCCGACGAGTGGTTGTTTACTGTGGAAAACTCCAGTGAGTGATGATATTGTTGATGTTTACCTGCCTGCTAAAGCAGCGGTCGGCTAGCACAGCCATCAGCTACCATGATATAGTGCAGTGAAAGCAAGTTAAAAACCAGTCAGAGCTTTTTAAGAGTGTTTTGAAAGTGGGAAAATGCTGAATTCATTATTTGCTCAGTTACATTGTGGTTATAAGTTATTTCATATGGAAGTACTGTTAAAACTGGGTTAAGGTTAAAAATATGTTACTGTGTTATTTAAAAATGCTGGAAATTCATTGAGTGTGGATGTGAAGAAGTTGATGATTAAATGCTGTTAAGAAAAATCTAATAATTATTTAGATAATACTATATTAGAATATGGTAAATTCATGGAGAGATTATTTACATGTTAAAAAAGTTAAGTGTGAAACTTAATTCAAAGATTGAAACTGACATGATTGAATTGTTAATAAAATAATTTGATTTATTGTTTTGCACAATATGTGCAGACTGGTTTTGGTGACCTTGGACCATCTGAGTGACGTCTGAGATCGGTGGTGAGCCAGACCCACCAGAGGAACTCTGAGGCATCCTGTTAGTAGCCTGGCTAGCTACTACAGGATCTTCAGCCGGATCGTCGTGGAACATACAGGATTTCCCAGATAAGGAGACCAACAAACACACACACTAATACCTACCGGTTAGTGTAACTCTAAACACAAGACCAACCACACAAAGAACACTCAATACAAACAAACTGAAACCCACTGAACGAAAGGAAGTGGATCCAAGGACATTGTTTCTTTTCAGATAATTTTATGTTTTAAATTTTTTTTAAAGAAAAGAGCTCTATTTTATTTGGGGTATTTTTGAGTCACTGTAAATGTGATATTTATGTGTTTCTTCACTGAAATAAAAATGTCAGTTATGTACCTTATTTATCCTCATTTACTCCTTAGAACCTAGGCCCAAATCTAACAAACAAGTGTTACATTAACAAAAGGGCTAAGGCTAGAACTAAGTTACAAAATTACAAACAAAAACTCTGAAGAGGATCCAGGCTGGATAAATAACAAATGCAGCTACAGCAGTGGCTGTGAGGCACTGATGAAGGGCTCATGGAGATGAAGACACTGGCACAAGAGAAGGGGAACACAGACTATTGGAGCACATGAGGGAGGGGAACAGGTGGAGACAATCAGGTAACCAGGGAGACAATCAGACCTGTGAACTGAAACAAGAGGAGAGTTAGGATTTCAAAATAAAACAAAGCCCCAAGACAAGACAAACCTGACCACGTTGTGACAGATATTAGTCAGAACCCAGGAGAACTACTCATTAATTATTACTGTTGTTGTGATTCATGTCACATAACTAATGCTGTTAACTAATTTTAGCAAACAAGATGTCAGGATACTATTGCTAGATTTATTGATTGATTAATCTATTGGTTAAGGAAAAAGCTGTAAATATACATATTTTCTTATGTCTGTTATTAGCAGTCGAAGCACAAGCTCAGGTTTATAGACTCCTCCATTATATTCACTTTTCATTTTACTATATGAATATGTTAATGATTTATATTTTTACTGCTGATCATCATCAACACTAATAATTTTATTCATCAGGTATTAATCTCACATTCAGTATCTTCAGGGGATTGGAGAGAAGATAAAAACATTTTTTTCTGTGAGTAAAGGTGAGATATAGTTCATCCAGTAAGTATACACAGCACTTCACTTTTTCCTCATTTTGTTATGTTACAGGCTTATTCCAAAATGGATTCAATTCATTTTTCCTCAAAATTCAACATAAAACACTCCACAATGACAACATGAAAAAAGTTTTTTTTTTTTTTTTGTTTAAAGATTTTTGCTAATTTATTAAAAATAAAAAAACAAGAAATCACATGTACATAAGTATTCACAGCCTTTGACATGAAGCTCAAAATTGAGCTCAGGTTCATCCTGTTTCCACTGATCATCGTTGGGATGTTTCTACAGATTAATTGGAGTCCACCTGTGGTAAATTCAGTTGATTGGACATGATTTGGAAAGGCACACACCTGTCTATATAAGGTCCCACAGTTGACAGTGATGTCAGAGCACAAACCTATCATGAAGTCAAAGGAATTGTCTGTAGACCTCAGACAGAATTGTCTCTGGGTATAACTCTGGGGAAGGTACAGAAACATTTCTGCTGCCTCCTTCATCTGTAAATGGAAGAAGTTCAGAACCACCAGGACTCTTCCTAGAGCTGACGGCCATCTAAACTGAGTGATCGGGGAGAAGGGCCTTAGTCAGGGAGGTGATTAAGAACCCGATGGTCACTCTGTCAGAGCTCCAGCGTTCCTCTGTGGAGAGAGGAGAACCTTCCAGAAGGACAACCATCTCTGCAGCAATCCACCAATCAGGCCTGTATGGTAGATTGGCCAGATGGAAGCCACTCCTTAGTAAAAGGAACATGGCAGCCCACCTGGAGTTCGTAAAAAAAAAAAAAAAAAAATCATAAGTCTGTGCAATAGTTATGGGGTGTCCTAAAAGTTAAAAAGTGTTTAACCTCTTAAACTCTAAGGTCCCCCCAGGGGGGGACCCTGGAGTTTTAAAGTTGAAATCCTTCTTGTTACGCTGACTAATAATCACCAATATGTTCATGTAATACACCAAAATGTCGACAAGAAACTCAGCTACAAATTTATTTTAACCATTATTAGCTTTCAGTATTAGTAATTTTCAACCCAAATAGATGATTTTTTTTTTGGAAGGAGCAAGTTTTTTCACTTTTTTCCTTCATTCTACCTGGATTTACTTTAACACTGTACATTTTAAATTGATTCTGGGACTTCTACACCTATCCCACAGGTGTTAGCTTTATTTTAAGCCCAAGATCATTCAGAAAACCCCTGTAGTTGTGGAGATATACTACATTAAGTATGGGCATGTAATTTTCGGGAGGTAGACTGATAAATAGGCCTAGAGCTTAAGGGGTTAACATGTCAGGAGACAGACAAGGAAAATGCTTACTGTTTACGGTTGATGATTTTTAAGTCCTGTGTTTAGGCTTCATCTTGGTTCACTTCATCAGACCTGCGTGTCACTCTGACTGAACTGACCCTCTGTGCACAGAAGAATAAAGATGACTATTGAATCTTCAACAACAGATCTCCTATTTCATCTGCTCACTATTATCTTAGTTTTTTTCCGTGACACTCTCAGACCATGAGTAACAACATTCTCTGGTCTGATCAGACAAAGATTGAACTCTTTGGTGTGAATGCCAGGCGTCAGAAAATAAGCACCGCTCATCACCAGGCCAATACCATCCCTACAGTGAAGCATGGTGGTGGCAGCATCATGCTGTGGGGATGTTTTTCAACAACAGGAACTGGGATAGAGGGAAAGATGAATGCAGCAATGTACAGACATCCTGGATGAAAACCTGCTCCAGAGGTCTTGACCTCAGACTGAGGCGACGGTTCTTCTTTCAGCAGGACAATGACCCTAAGCACACAGCCAAGATATCAAAGGAGTGGCTTCAAGACAACTCTGTGAATGTCCTTGAGTGGCCCAGCCAGAGCCCAGACTTGAATCTGATTGAACATCTCTGGAGAGATGTGAAAATGGCTGTGCACCGACGCTTCCCATCCAACTTGATGGAGCTTGAGAGGTGATGCAAAGACGAATGGACAAAACTGCCCAAAGATAGGTGTGGCAAGCTGGTGGCATCATATTCAAAAAGACTTGAGGCTGTAACTGCTGCCAAAGGTGCATCAAAGTATTGAGCAAAGGCTGTGAATACTTATATGTATGTGCTTTATTAGTTTATTTTTTTTTTATTTTTAAGAAATTTGCAAAAATCTCAAAAATACTTTTTTCTCATTGTCATTATGGGGTGTTGTGTGTAGAATTTTGAGGGAAAAATGAATTGAATCCATTTTGGAAAAAAGCTGTAACATAACAAAATGTGGAAAAAGTGAAGCGCTGTGAATACTTTCCTGTATCAGCTTCTGATAAGTGAGAGTCAGATGTTTCTGTCTCAGGTGTCAGGGTCCAGAGAGAGAAAAGCAAAACAAGCATCTAATTAAACGCTGATGCTGATTGGATTTAACCCAGCGGAGGATCATCTGCTCCCAGCTCAGCTCACAGATGCTCTATCATACATGAGCTGCTGTGAACGAGTGAAGCAAGAACAGAGGCCCTGAGCATGTATGTTCATGTGTAACGTGAACACACACACACACACCTCAGTTCTCACCTATATCTGCAGATGATTAAGCCATGACTCAGAAACTAGTCTGATCTCTTCAGGCTGAAACTAAAGCTTCCTTCACTTTCATTGCAGCAGATGATTATTTTAATCATCCATCAATTAATTCTTCCCAACTAATCAATTAAACATTTAGTCTATAAAATATCCAGAGTGTGTAAATATACAGTAGTTAAGATATTCACTTAAACAAATCCATAAAAATCCTCCTGTAAACAAAACCATGATCATTATTGCACTGATATCAATTATTACGTTATTGTCTGTTATTACATTGTAGCATGTATTTATACTCAAATTGAGATACAAGTGTATTTAATCATATATTATTACTATATGCATTAACCAGAAGACAGATTCGACTAGGGAGGAGAAAATTATTATGAGGCAATATTAAAGGATGACAGAGACTGAAAGGATTTGTAGTAGGTACCATGTATTTTTCATGTGCTAGCAGTACAAAACAAGATTTACCAACAAAGTATGAACCTAGCTTTAATCAATTTAAATGAATAAATTACCTTAAATCAACAAATAATCTGAAATCAATCAACTCCCCTAAAGCATTCCCAAAAATAATCTAACTCAAATTAAACAATTAATTATTGTGGTGCTTCCCCTCACACATGATGATGTTGAAATCTTCTTGGGGCACAAAGTCCAAAGTCAAAAAGTCCAGGTAAGAGTCACAAAAGGAAAATAAAAAGTCAGTTGTATGTGCGGGCCAAGAGATATGTGCGTGTGGAAGAAAGAGAGATAGATGGGGGGAGAGGGGAGCGTTGCGGCTCAGTCCTACCAGGGCAGGGCCATGATGTTTTAAAATAAGAGCGCCTGGGGATCCTCCAGGTGTGGCTCTCAATTAGTTCAATCACAGGTAGCTCACCATCATCAACTAGTTCAGTCTTGGGTAGCTCGCCATCAATATCCCCGGCTCATAAAACCTGGCCTGGATGAAAGTAGAAGCCAGCGTTTTAGTGGGCATTCAAACTCTAGTATATACCAATATATGAACATATATATCTCTGGTTACAACATCAATGCCAAAAACAACCGTTACAATAAACAAATAAATAAAACAGCGCGTCTACAGCACTGCCGGCACAGATCAGCTGACGAACTAATCAGCTGATGAGCGCTGCACCGCATGAGCAACAACAACAGCCGCGTTATTTTAAAACAATAATACTCACTGCGTGATTTAGCAACCGGTGGAAAATAAACTGTCAGAAATTACATACATTGTACATCAAGTGTTAATTAGCATTAAAGAAACAACGTAACAGAAGGAGCAACAGCGGACTTACCAATTCAAGATTGTTTCACATCAGCTTTCAGAGACACACTTCAGGCACCAGAGATCCCAAAAGGACTGAGACAGGAATAAAATATGACCATTAAGACCTCAGAAAGGTGCGTATAAAAACTGATTTTCCAATTTCAAACAATTCACCGACCTGCAGCCGCTCCGCTCCACACACAGCCCCATTCATCTGCCGAGTGTGGAAACCGCTTCCCGTTTAAAGCGGAGCGGCCCAGCGGATTGGCTACTCGCGGCACGTGACGTTTTACGGCAATGTTTATTTTATTTATAGATTTTAAACCTGGGTTACAACCTCCCCCCCCTAAATCCATGCATGTCCCGCTGCATGTTAATCGGCTACACTACATGAACTTTAGAGTTGGGAAAGGATTTAGACCCTATGTCTTCACTTAAAGCTTCGGTATAAGCTGCCGACAAGCTTTGGAAGAGAGACTGTACAACTGAAATTAAAGGATTGCCTAACTGATGATACTGAAACCTCTTTGGCTGTTCTCGATGTCTTTGTGAACGTCTGAATGAATAGTCGGCCTCAGCACTGTCAACGCCTTCAGCAGGTATATCAATGTTGCCTCTTGCAGCTTCTTTAGGGGATTTCACTCAGTCAAAACTCCATCCGGTAAAGTATCAGCAAGTAAGTGTTCCTCCTCAGTTCCAGGTAAGTTTCCCTCCTTAGTTCCAGGTAAGTTGTTCTCGTCCACAAATGCAGGTAAATTGGTTTCCTCCACAGGTACAGGTAAGTTGTTCTTGTCCACAGATACAGGTAAGTTGGTTCCCTCCACTGATACAGCCTCATCACTGGGGTCATGATTTGAGATCCCAAAACAAGGCAAGAGATCTGGGGTTAACACTGACGGCAAAGAGACTGGCTTAAGCGTAGGATCAGATCCAGCCTTGAGCTCTTTCTCCACAGTGAATTGAATAGTGGGCTGAGCATAGTCTCCTGAGTCACATTGCCTAGATTCCTCATCCTCCTCTTCAGAATGAACCGAGTCAATTTCATCACTGTGTAAATGACACCGGGTTCGTGGCTTACAGGTGACAGCTGAGGGGGCTCTGCAGCGTCTTTGGTCTCTGGCTTTACGGTGTAGACTGGGAGTTTCCCTGCACGTTTCATCACAACATAGATGTCAGCTTCCCACTTGTCCATGAGCTTGTGCTTGCCCCGAATACGCACATTTCTGACCAGCACCCTGTCTCCCACTTCCAGGTCTGAGGTAGTCACTTTCTGGTCAAAACGAGTTTTATTCCTCTCTCCTACTTTTAAGGTGTTCCGAGAGGCAAGTTGATAACTTTCTTCCAGCCTGGCTTTAAGGTCTTTCACATACTGAGAGTGGGACTTGTGCTTAGCTCTGTTCACAGGCAAGCCAAAAGCTAGGTCAACCGGTAGTCGGGGAGAGCGCCCAAACATAAGCTCATAAGGGGAGTACCCCGTAACATCATTACGGGTACAGTTGTAAGCGTGCACCAAGGGCTTGACAAACTCCCGCCACTTGGCCTTTTGCTTGTTCTCCAGGGTCCCCAGCATGTTAAGCAAGGTGCGGTTAAATCTCTCCACCGGGTTTCCCCGGGGATGATAGGGAGTTGTCCGGACCTTCCGAATCCCAGAAAGTTCACAAAGATCTTTGATCAGATGGGATTCAAAGTCGGGGCCCTGGTCTGTATGCAACTTCTCCGGTATGCCGTAATACACAATGAAGTTGTCCCACAAACATTTTGCTACAGTCTTTGCTTTCTGATTGGGAGTAGGGATAGCCACTGCAAACTTAGTAAAATGATCAGTCAGCACAAGGATATCTTTGGTGTTGCTGGTATCAGGTTCGAGACTGAGAAAATCCATACACACCAACTCCAGTGGACAAGTTGCTTTAATGTTTACTAAGGGAGCTGCCTTATCACACAGAGCTTTCCGGCGTACGCAGCGATCACAAGTCTTGATTTTTTGTTCCACAGCTGCCGCCATTTTGGGCCAATAGAACCTTGTACGTACAAGATCAAGCGTTCTTTTGATACCCATATGTCCCATATCATTGTGCAAGCTCTGCAAGACAAAAGCACCTAGGTCTTTCGGCAAGACAAGCTGGTAAGAAATCTGCTCACCCTCTTGCCTTCATCTGTACAAGATCTCGTTCTGCAGCTCCAACTTGTTCCATTCCCTCAACAACAAGGGAAGTTCAGGGAGCTCAGTTCTCAAGATTGGGGGAATTGTTTCGCCAGACTCCATTTGGAGTATAACTTCCCGGATGCAAGGGTCAGCTCTCTGCTCGTCTTTAAGCTCAGAATGGGACAACGCTGGAATGACCGGCAAGCCATGATGATCTTCTGACACATAACTGTCAGGAATGGCAGCTACAGAGAGAGTAAGTGATTCAACCAGAGTGGGACTGAACTGGCTGAAGGCAGCATCGGAAGATGTTCTCATCAGGCAGCTCTGACAGATGGCACTGACAATATCTGGAGAAAGAACCTCTGTGGAGCAGCCATCAGTCAGATGCTGCTGTGTGAAACGGCTTAGTCGGTCCTGCTCTTTCTGAGATTGGCCATGATCCAGGCAAATCTCATGTGGTATTCGAGAAAGAGCATCTGCATCCAGATTTTGCTTACCGGCCCGGTACTGAAGCTTAAAGTCAAAGCTGGACAGAGCTGCCAGCCATCGATAACTGGTGGCGTCTAACTTGGCAGAGGTGAGGATGTAGGTGAGGGGGTTACTGTCAGTGACTACAGTGAACTGACCACCATACAAATAGTCATGATATTTCTCAGTCACACTCCACTTAAGGGCAAGAAACTCCAGTTTATGGGCTGGATATCGCGACTCACTGTGCGACAGCCCACGGCTGGCAAAAGCGATAGGTCTCAACTTTCCTTCCTGCTCTTGATAGAGAGCGGCCCCCAGCCCAGTGGTACTGGCATCAGCATGCAAAATATATGGTCGTTTTGGATCTGCAAAACCAAGCACTGGGGCAGTAGTGAGCTTTTCAATGAGGGCATGGAAAGCATCTTGGCACTCAGGGGTCCACCGACCTTCAAAAGGTTGTCTTGGATCATGATAATGAACTCTAGTTTCTTTAGACTTCGCAGCCTTTCGGAATGGTGGGTAGCCACGAATGAATTCATTCAGAGGCTGGACTATAGCAGCATAGCCCTTGATGAACCACCGATAGTAGCCTAAAAAACCTAAAAAGGACCTCAACTCCTTTAAGTTTCGGGGAATTGGCCAGGATTTGAGGGCACTCACCTTTTCTGGGTCAGTTTCAACTCCCTTCTCAGATACCACGTGGCCTAGGTAGCGGACAGAGGATTGACAGAACTTGCACTTTTCAGGGGAGAGTTTCAACCCATAATCTTTCAGCTGTGCAAGCACCCTCATAAGTCTAGTTTCATGCTCCTCTAGCGTTTGGGAGAAAATGATCAAGTCATCAAGGAACACAAGGACCTCCCTAAGATGTAGTTCACCCATACACTTCTCCATCAGACGCTGGAATGTACTGGGGGCATTAGTGATTCCCTGGGGCATTCGATTAAATTCCCAGAAACCGAGTGGCGTAACAAAGGCTGTTTTGGCCTTGTCTTCTTCAGCCATCTCGATCTGGTAATACCCCGATTTCAAATCCAACACTGTAAACCACTTATACCCAGTCAAAGCTGTAAAAGTTTCTTCAAGGTTAGGCAGTGCATAAGCATCCTTCACAGTTTGCAGATTAAGTTTCCGGTAGTCTATACACAGTCTCACACCTCCATTCTGTTTTCTAACTACCACAATGGGTGAAGAGAAGGGTGACTCGCTCTCCCTTATTACACCGGCTTCAAGCAGATCCTGCAGATGTTTCCGGACTGCTGCAATGTCTTGAGGGTGGATAGGCCGGGCACGCTGTTTAAAAGGAGTCTCATCATGCAACTTGATATGGTGCTTCACCTTATCTGTACAGCTGAAGTCAAGATCTGAATGGGAGAATACTTCAGGCATAGTACCAAGCTTCTCGGTAAGGCGTTCCTTCCACTCAGGTGGCAAGGGGGAATCACCAAAGTTGAAGTTCAAGCTTGAACTAGTTTCTGTCTCAGAGACATGGGAGCTTATGACACTGTGCTGAGATAAAATACTCTGGAAAGCTCCAAGTTCAGCAATGATAGTGAGAGGTGAAAGGGTAATGGCCTGCTCTGTGTCATTACAGACACCTTGTAGGGTGCCGTAGAAGGAAGAGTGACAAGGCCGTTTTTAACAGAAAGGCCCCCGGCAGGGATGATTGAGTGGGATGTTCAACAATCACCAAGGACCTTGAACTTTAGCTGAGCCCTCCAGAATGACAGTGTGGCCTGCGGAAATGAGGACTGGGGTCTTGCTGAGCAGCCGAACCACTCCTACAACGCCCTCTTTGTTCTGTTTTTGACGAAGTTCAAGGGTTTTAAGTACAGCCCGGTAGCCATAGGAACTTGGCTGGTACCCTGCCATCTCGCTGCTTGAGTACAATTCATAGAGTACATCAAGGGTGTTAGTCCCTATGAGGACTTGTGATGGTGTATCTGGACGCACATCAGGGACCACAAGCACTAAAGTTGGCACATTAAACCTGGCTCCCAAAAAATCTTGGGAAAAGGACACCGACATCTCAACATAGCCCAAATATGGGACTGACTGCCCACCTGCACCTTCAACCTCTAGTAGCTTGGTGAGGGGTTTCACCTGCTGATCAGACAAGTTCTGATTATAAAAAGATACAGGGATAGTGGTTACTTGCGACCCTGTGTCTAAAAGGCAGTGACATTCCACACCAGCGATATTAACTATCGCGGTGCATTTTGACCCAACTAGTCCTTTAGGCAGTTGGACAACTGGAGAGGGTACAGTTGACTGCTTATCAGCACATTGCTTGTGCTGTAAATCAGGACATTTTCTATCAACTTCAGTTCCCATTCGCCCTGTAACCGGAACTGATGCTAGTTTAAAGGATCATGGGCAGCGGAAGGATGGTTCTTCTCCCAACTTTGGCATCTTCCATTAAATCGTCTCCTTTTCTCTGCAACTAATGTAGGATTTGGTTTGTTGTGGCATTGGGGCCTTATGTGACCGTCCTCCCCACAATGAAAACAGTACCCAGGTTTGGGTCTGGAAGTATCTGGTTTCTGGGAGGGCTGTCTATCTGATCGTTTGTCTGGTTGTCTGCTGGTGGAAGCTCCCTTTAATGTGGGAGTAAACTTTTGCTTAGCCTGATTAGCTGTCAGAGCTGTTAACTGGAGCTGGATCTCAGCCATTTGCTTGGTGAGTTGTTGGGTAAGTGTAGTTAATGCAGCACACACACTTTTATCTCCTTCAGTATAGGCAACCTGCTGATGCGATGTCACCTTCTGTTTTGTTGCACCGAGGTGCTGTTTCATGCGAACACTTTTTGCAGCATCTCGATCCTCTTCCGTACGCAGCAGCCACAGCAGCTCTGCAAATGACGGGGGGGTTAGTTTTTTTCTGCTTCAGCTGCAGCTCTGAGATGAGAGAGTTGTCCCAGCAGCCTCTGCAAAATTGGTTCAGAAGATGTTTATTCATTTCTCCAGCCTGCACACCACCCCTTGTTACTGCAAAAGTCAAAGCAACTTGAAGACGCTGCAAGTACACTGATGGCTTCTCCCCTGCATCTTGAAAAGTATCCATGAATGTGGCATACAGTTCATCGCCATCTCGCACAGTGCCAAAAGCGGAGTCAAGATGCTGCAAGTAAACAGTGGGTAAAGTGTCTGGACTTAAGTGTTTTACCAGATCAGCAGCAGGAGACAAAAGACTTTCAAAGAGCTTCCCAGACCGCTGCAGATCAGACACAGCTGGATCTTCCATCAAGAGATCAACACTTGAACGCCAAGTATCGTAATCTGCTTCATGAGGCGGTCTTGGTACTTTACCTGAGAAAGCTCGGATTCGCTGGGATGAGAGCCCCTGTCGAGAGCCATCTTCTGTTTTTACAATGTGCTCCACCACATAGCGCTGAACTTCAGGAGGGTTGATATCGCTAGCGGCAAGAACTCTTGCTCCAGCAGAGTGAGCTGTAGGCGGAAGCTTGCTGTCAGAATCAGCTGGACGCGAGATGTCAAGGGGTTTAGAGGGATGCTTAATTACTTTCTCCCATTTGATCTCCTCAGAGGTTTCCTCTTCTCCACTAGAGACAGGAATAGAAGCTCCAATACTTGTCATCATGTCTTTCAAAACTTCAGCATAGTTCCTACCACTCATTTTAGCCAGATGCTCCAACTCAAGGTAAGCTTGAGTCTTACTGTTACCTACCTTCTCTGTATAAATACTGGCAAGACTTTTGACCAGGTAAGTATTCTGTCCATCCCTTGTAACAAAGGTGTAAGGTAACTGAGGGCCTAGGACTGCTAAAGGCCTCCCCGAGGAATACTCTACCACCCAATCCTGGTCAAACTCTGATGCTGGTTTGTCCACAACTGTGGCTCTATTAATAGGACCATGTTGTTTTAGGAAGTCTATAACCTCTTCTACTTCCCCCAGCTGCTTAGCTGCCCCAACCACCAACACAGCATTTGGGATCTTAATACCCAACTGTTCAAATACCTCCATCTTTGAATATGGTGTCTTTGTGTCTTTAATGTTCTGAACAAACTTGTGTATAAGTGAGCCTTTAATATTGCATCAAAACCTCCCTCCTGGCTAGCTCGCCATATTTATGTAGCATGTATTTATACTCAAATTGAGATACAAGTGTATTTAATCATATATTATTATTACTATATGCATTAACCAGAAGACAGATTTGACTAGGGAGGAGAAAATTATTATGAGGCAATATTAAAGGATGACACAGAGACTGAAAGGATTTGTAGTAGGTACCATGTATTTTTCATGTGCTAGCAGTACAAAACAAGATTTACCAACAAAGTATGAACCTAGCTTTAATCAATTTAAATGAATAAATTACCTTAAATCAACAAATAATCTGAAATCAATCAACTCCCCTAAAGCATTCCCAAAAATAATCTAACTCAAATTAAACAATTAATTATTGTGGTGCTTCACCTCACACATGATGATGTTGAAATCTTCTTGGGGCACAAAGTCCAAAGTCAAAAAGTCCAGGTAAGAGTCACAAAAGGAAAATAAAAAGTCAGTTGTGTGTGCGGGCCAAGAGATATGTGCGTGTGGGTGGAAGAAAGAGAGATAGATGGGGGGAGAGGGGAGCGTTGCGGCTCAGTCCTACCAGGGCAGGGCCATGATGTTTTAAAATAAGAGCGCCTGGGGATCCTCCAGGTGTGGCTCTCAATTAGTTCAATCACAGGTAGCTCACCATCATCAACTAGTTCAGTCTTGGGTAGCTCGCCATCAATATCCCCGGCTCATAAAACCTGGCCTGGATCAAAGTAGAAGCTAGCGTTTTAGTGGGCATTCAAACTCTAGTATATACCAATATATGAACATATATATCTCTGGTTACAACATCAATGCCAAAAACAACCGTTACAATAAACAAATAAATAAAACAGCGCGTCTACAGCACTGCCGGCACAGATCAGCTGACTAACTAATCAGCTGATGAGCGCTGCACCGCATGAGCAACAACAGCCGCGTTATTTTAAAACAATAATACTCACTGCGCGATTTAGCAACCGGTGGAAAATAACCTGTCAGAAATTACATACATTGTACATCAAGTGTTAATTAGCGTTAAAGAAACAACGTAACAGAAGGAACAACAGCGGACTTACCAATTCAAGATTGTTTTATAAGTTTCACATCAGCTTTCAGAGACACACTTCAGGCACCAGAGATCCCAAAAGGACTGAGACAGAAATAAAATATGACCATTAAGACCTCAGAAAGGTGCGTATAAAAACTGATTTTCCAATTTCAAACAATTCACGCTCCACACACAGCCCCATTCATCTGCCGAGTGTGGAAACCGCTTCCCGTTTAAAGCGGAGCGGCCCAGCGGATTGGCTACTCGCGGCATGTGACGTTTAGTCTCTGAAATGTACAAAATGCTGAAAATCATTGTTCAGCCTAAACAGTTTAACATTTAATCCTAAAACCATGACCATCAGCCAATACTTAAATAATTTAATTAAGTTAATTTGGTGATTTAGGTGATTTAGTAAGAAATGTTTAGATACCTAGAAACTAGGAGAAAACTACTGATGTTCTCAGGTACACAGATCACAGATATTCTCATTGATGTTCACAGATCAATATTCTTTCAATGCACATTAACCCTGATCTTGTATTCATGTCAATTTAGACCCATTTCAACTTAAAATACTTCATTATTGCAATAAAACATTAATTCATTCATCTTTGTATTACTCATTTGGGTCGCAGTGGTCTGCTGGAGCCAATCCCAGCGCATTACAGATGAAAGGCAGCCTATCATGGGGCACACACACCATTCACTCACACACTCACACCTATGGGCAATTTAGTGTCTCCAGTTAACCTCAGCATGTTTTTGGACTGTGGGAGGAAGCCGGGGGAACCCAGAAAAAAACAACACAAACATGGAAACTCCACACAGAAAGGTCCCAGACCAAGGGGGTCTCGAATCTGTGACCTTCTTGCTGTGAAGCTACAGGACTAACCCCTGCACCACCATGTTATTACATGTTACCCTTAACATGTAATATATGATGATTTGATTGTGAAGTTCTCTTAAGAAAATATAATAGTTTGCTGTTCAACTTCAACAGTCAGATTTTTTCTGTGGAATCATTCTACAATCAATCATCAATCAATTTACAGAATGAGTGAGAATGTTTTATTGCTGCAGGTCAAGAATCTCATATATACAACCACAGAGGTCAAATGGTAGAGTTACAGAGGTCAAGTTGTACAGTTACAGAGGTCAAGTTGCAGAGTTACAGAGGTCAGGTTTTAGAGTTACACAGTCCAGGTGGTAGAGTTACAGAGGTCAGGTTGTAGAGTTCTAGGGGTCAGGTTTCTAGAGTTTCAGAGGCCAGGTGGTAGAGTTACAGGGGCCAGGTTGCAGAGTTACAGAGGTCAGGTGGTAGAGTTACACAGTTCAGGTTGTGGAGTTTCAGAGGCCAGGTGGTAGAGTTACAGAGGTCAGGTGGTAGAGTTCTAGAGGTCAGGTTGTAGAGTTTCAGAGGCCAGATTGTAGAGTTACAGAGGTCAAGTTGTAGAGTTACAGAGGTCAGGTGATAGAGTTACAGAGATCAGGGCAGCAGAATGTGAACCAGCTGGAATTTATGGAGAGCTTGGTATGGGGGGTGAGGGAGGGGCAGAGAAGAACATTTGGAGATGATCTGATTTCCTTTATGATAAAGGAAATCAGATCATCTCCAAATTCTAGGATTAAAATGCCTTTTTTTCTTTAAAACAATGATTGATTTGAAAGAAATAATAATGATAGTTGCCAACTACTGATCATTCAGCTCCTGATAATGATCATTTGGAACCTAAAGTGAATATAAAGTCAGTGATACCAGTGGCTCTGACAAACAGCTGAGATTCACACTCATGTTCCAGGCTGCAGATGCTGTGTTTGGTCTGTTCACATATTCTCTGTTGGACAGAACATCAGCTGGACGCTGGAAGCATTGCTTACAGTTCCTCTGCTCCTGCATGTGCGGTGCTGTAATTAATCTGGTTGACAGGCGTCTGCTGAGCAGGTAAAAACAGCCAAATAATAAGGTCTGCCCAGGAAGTGACGGCCCCTGATGAGCTGTGCTGAGGAAAAACACAGCAGGTGTTTACTAAAAATGAAACAGAGATGAATCAGCACTTTACAGCAGCAGATTATTTACAGATTATTCTCATCTTGCTGCGCTTTTACTTCAGCGGAGAAGCTGAGACTCAGACTCCAATCAGTTCTGAGTCAGCTGGTCTAAATAAACAACAACTCCTCTAAATGTCCAAACTGCTCCGGGAACAGTCAGGAGATGAATGAGGCTCCTGGATTTTCTGCTGAAGCATCGTGGACGGATCCAAGTTCTCAATGCTCTTGTTTTTGGTCTTGGTTTTCACCATTTCATCAAAGTCAGAACTGCAGCTGCAGCTTTTTTGGCCTTAGTCATGTTTTAAGATAATTCTGCTACAACAAGAAGCCTGAAACATGGCAGAGTTTCTATGGAAACGACTCACCATCTTGTCTATTCACATCAGTGTATGGTTAGTGACAAATAATGTTTGGCAAAATGAGAAAGTCAAAAACTTTTTAAACATAGTAGTTTTAAGAAGCATTTATCAGGTCTCTCAAAATGTACATTGTGAGTTCATGTTGGATTCTATTTATTTAAAGTCCATTTGATGATTATGTTTCATGCTCAATGAATCCCTGAGCTGTTCGGCTGTATCTGTGAATCAGTGACGTTACAGTATCCTGCTCACCTACATTCTCATCATGTTTGACTGAAATCACCTGTGGCTGAGAGGAACAGAAACATGTTTGTGGAGCTGGACTGAAAGAGACAAGACACAACACGACTCCCCTTTTTTTGGTTTTGGTTACTTTTTATTATTTTTTTAACATATCAAATAAAAGGTATTGTCTACACAGCATCTGGTAGACTTTGTCCAGCAAAGGTACTTATGAAAAATATATATATATATATATATATATACTATACAAGTTTCAAAGTTTCAAAAAAACTCTGGTAGCAGCTTCCCAAATATAATTGTTATTTTTTCCAGTTTTACATGATAGTAAAGCATTAATTTTTGTGTATTTCACTGTTGATGAAGAAATAACAAGTCTGATCTGAACCCAGATGTTCAAAGAACTACAGCACCACCAGGAAAAGTTCTTCTGATGTAGAGTCACAAGTCAGTTTTGGCAGAACTTGCATATTTGGTTAAACTCTACAATAGAGAATATCAGACCTGTTGATATAAATCAAACCCTAATATACAAGAATGTCATCACTAGAGAAATATCTGATATGATGAATATCATCATGACTATGAGAAAATATCATACATACATGTAAATGGAGCAATAAAAGACTTTTAATAACATGTTTATTCTTAGCTGAAAAATATGAACCAATTTTTCTATTTAACTAAATGAAATGTCTGATGTGGTTGTAATGTGAATGATATGGTGATTGTCTCATTGCAAAAGACTGCCTGTATTAATTAGTTATTATTACATTCATTTACTTTATTATTATTTTATTTCCTTACATGTCCTATATAAATAAATACATATTAATTATATTATATTACAGTTATTATATCCATTTATTAATGTGGTAATAGTCTTGATGTTCATTCTTCCTTTTGTCTTGCTCAAGTTTATATTTAAGTAAACACAAAGTGGAGATTCTTACTTGAATTTATAATTATTGTATCTTTCAACAAAGTTTAAGGGAAAAAATAAAAAAGTTTTTTCTTCTACTGCAGTTATTGACCTCCCAGTGTCTTCTGGGATATGTAGTGTGGTTCTTTTGCATACTGCTAATATGACCTGATGTAGTAAACCATCCAGGTAGCGTTCATATGAAGTCAACTAAGGTATTCAGACATTCTACCTAGTGGATTCATCATTTTCATCATCCGACTATGTAGGTGGGAAGTTGGTGGTTTGGGAGGCATGAGACTTAGTATAATTCTGCAGGTTGTAGTGAGTAAAACCCAGTGGTTTAAGCTGCTTCAGCCTCAGACGTGAGAAATGGCTGCTTGATAACATAAGAAACAACTGTACATGACAACTGTACATGTGTGTGTGTGTGTTTAAGCTGCTACTCAGGTCAGAGTGAGTAGAGACCACAGCAGCAGCTGTAAAAATACTTTATAGCTGGAATTAGAGCTCATCATCATTAACTGCAAGTCCAGCAAGGAGCGATAAAAGAGCATCAAGAAGCTGCATAGAAGCTGAAGAGAAGTCTTAACATGTTGAATCCTGGGAGACAAACTGCTAAGAAGCATCTGAGGAGGAATCAGCCTCCTGCTGCCTGCATGTAGAACATCAGATACACTTCAGCCTGTGTTTAAGAACATTAATGCAGAGGATCAGCTTCAAAACAGCTGCTGAGATGTTAACTGCTGAGATATTTCATTCTGGTATAAGGAAACATTTTAAAATGGTTACAAATCACTGCTATATTTAGGCAAAAAACATGTTTATTGTTTCTGAAAAAGTCATTGTTGAAAAAGGCTTGACATCATAGTAAAAACATCCAGTTGGTGTCTTGAACAGAACTTTGCTGCTGCTGTTTTTCTGCATCTATTTACAATCTGTTACTTAGTGTTTTCTTAAACCTCTGTTGCATGGACTTGCCATATGCCAACAGTTACTTTGGCTTAATATTACTAAAAAGCAGCAATATAAAATCCATGTTTTACTGTTTAGTTGTAAAGATTGTGTGTTTTATTTTGAGGAAAAAATAATGACATCACATGACCAGGAAATCCTGTTTTTACTCCTTTTTATATAGACTGATAGAACATCTTTTGAAACTTTAGGGCACGTTTGTTGCAGTGACTCCAAATTCCGCAGTGCATTCTGCACCAAACTTAGAATGCTCTGCACTATGCAATAGAGGACTAAAAACAAAAAGAAGATCAACATGATGAAGAGACAAATCACTGACTTCTGAACAAAAAGACTAGAGTGTTGAATACATACTTAGACCGACAAATACTACCAGAAGGTACATCTACTACCTGAAGATTCTGTGGGTTTTCAGTTGTCATGACATATAGTAGCCAAGCTAGTTAGTTAGCTAACTAGTAACCAACCAACATAGCAACCGTCAGCCATTCACAGCCTCTGAACTGATGGTGGCATCTGTTAAAGGCTGCATGGAGCTTCACTTTTTGAGGAAAGGTGGAGCTGTGTCGACCATCAGGTGATCCTCAGCAGCAGGTGTTACCAAAGCCTTTGATTTCTTGAAGGTGGGGAATTGTTCTAAAATGACACAGAACACAATTATTCCAGAAAAGGGGAAAGAGAAAAATATCTGCCATAAGTTCACACAGTTACAAACCCAGTAAACAGAATCAGTTTTGGAGCAGATCTGTTATGAGGATGCAGCAGGCTGCTCTGTTTACACCAGTTTTATTAAAGAGTAATTTCACAGACTCTTAAGAACATTCTGTTTCTGTTCCACCAGCTGTGGGTCACAGGTCAGGTTCTTCTGTATTAAAACATGCACACACAAACACACACACACACACACACACCTCCACTCCTGAGATTCCTGAGATTAATTCAGATCCTCCTGCATCCCTTGATTTAGGAAAATAAAACTAAATAAATAATTAATTTTTTTTAAGAAAAAATGCATATGTATTTTTTTTATATGTAGTAGTTTGTCTTAGTTTTTTTTTTTTATTTTGTACGTCTGTCATTGAGGGGGTGACAGTGGAGCAGGGGTTAGCGCTGTTGCCTCACAGCAAGAAGGTCGCAGGTTCAAGACCTCCTTGGTCCTGGGTCTGGGACCTTTCTGTGTGGAGTTTGCATGTTCTCCCAGTGTCTGCGTGGGTTTTCACCAGGTACTCCGGCTTCCTTCCACAGTCCAAAAACATGCTGAGGTTAATTGGCAACTCTAAATTGCCCGTAGGTGTGAGTGTGTGAGTGAATGGTGTGTGTGCCCCACGATTGGCTTGCGGCCATCTGGGGTGTATCCCTGCCTCTCGCTGTAACGCGCTGCGATAGGCTCCAGCAGACCCCTGCAACCCTAATAAGGAATAAGCACTGACGTCTCTCTGCTTGTGTTTCTAAAACACACACACAGATCAGCCCCTCACCACTCTGTTCCATGCTCTAGCCCAACCTCACACCACACCCTGCAGCACTACCACATTCCCCAAATAAATCTCTTTACACTTATGAACTGTTGTGTGTGTCAGTATGAGTGTGAAAAGATTTTCTTCATTTTGTTTTTCTCAGACTGAGACTAGTGGCACTGACACTGTTGAGTTTATAAAAACATGGACATTAAAATCATTTCAGCGTATCTGTTTGACTTAATGTGTCTTAATTTCCCTGCAGCATAATAAAAGAGGCTTTTTAAAAGAAGACATAAAGCTGCTCATTAGTTTCCCGGCTGTTAATTGGGCTGATGGTAGATTGGTGGTATTTGCAGCAGCAGCCACTCACACTGAAGGAGTGTGTGAGACTTTAATGTGGCAGATACATCAAAATGCTAATGTTTCATTAGCTGCTTACCACTGGCTACAGGTGGAACAAGCTGTTTTTGTCCTTCTCTCCTCTCACTGCTCAAATATCAACTGACATCAATGTTGGCGCAAACACAGCACAACTCGTCCCACACAGCAGGGAGAGGGAGAAACTACTGTTATATCACAACTGTAGTAGACTGGAATAGACTGTAGGAAACTTTAATAGTCTGTAATAGTAGTCAGTAGTTGTCTGTAGTAGACTGTAGTAGACTGTAGTAGTCTGTATTAGACTGTAGTAGACTGTAGTACTCTGTAGTAGACTGTTGTAATCTGTAGTAGTCTGTAGTACACTGTAGTAGCCTGTATTAGTCTGTAGTAGACTGTATTAGTCTGTGGTAGACTGTAGTAGTCTGTAGTAGACTGTTGTAGACCGTAGTAGTCTGTAGTACTCTGTAGTAAACTGTAGTGCTCTGTAGTAGACTGTTGTAATCTGTAGTAGTCTGTAGTAGACTGTTGTAGTCTGTGGTAGACTGTGGTGGTCTGTAGTACTCTGTAGTAGACTGTAGTATTCTGTAGTAGTCTGTAGTAGACTGTAGTATTCTGTAGTAGTCTGTAGTAGACTGTAGTAGACGTTAATTAGTCTGCAGTGGTCTGTAGTAGACTGTAGTAGTCTGTAGTAGTCTGTAGTAGACTGTAGTATTCTGTAGTAGTCTGTAGTAGACTGTAGTAGACGTTAATTAGTCTGCAGTGGTCTGTAGTAGACTGTAGTAGTCTGTAGTAGTCTGTAGTAGACTGTAGTATTCTGTAGTAGTCTGTAGTAGACTGTAGTAGACGTTAATTAGTCTGCAGTGGTCTGTAGTAGACTGTAGTAGTCTGTAGTAGTCTGTAGTAGACTGTAGTATTCTGTAGTAGTCTGTAGTAGACTGTAGTAGACGTTAATTAGTCTGCAGTGGTCTGTAGTAGACTGTAGTAGTCTGTAGTAGTCTGTAGTAGACTGTAGTATTCTGTAGTAGTCTGTAGTAGACTGTAGTAGACGTTAATTAGTCTGTAGTAGTCTGTAGTAGACTGTAGTATTCTGTAGTAGTCTGTAGTAGACTGTAGTATTCTGTAGTAGACTGTAGTAAGGCAAGGTAAGTTTATTTGTATACCACATTTCAATGAGGTAATTCAAAGTTCTGTACATAAAACATTAAAAGCATCAAGATACAATTTGAAAATATTTGATTAAAAGGGGAAAAATAATTAATTGAAATTAAATAACATTAAAAAATTGAAAAATTTAAATTAAAAACAAAAATAAGTGAGATGAAATTTTAAAACAATTGACTAAAGGATAAATATCAAAAATTTAAATTACAAGAACAAAGTGGAAGTGGTGGTGCAGTAGAAAATAATTAAGAAATAACATCTTTAGTAGTCTGTAGTAGACTGTCATAGACTGAAATAATCTGTAGTCTCACACACACACACACACACACACACACATCACATCATCATCTAAACTCTCTCTTTCTGAGTTCATGGTGGATAAAGTCAAAGATCAGGACACATGTAAGTTTAAGAATCAGTGGAGATTCCATGTAAAATTCACAGTAGAAGCTGGTATATATATTTTCTGTCAAATCTCTGAGCAGCATAGTTTATCCATGTATAACTCAGACATAGTAAAACATTCATTCATTCATTTATCTTCTATACCTTCTTATTCCTCATTGGGGTCACATGGTCTGCTGGAGCCAATCCTAGCACATTACAGGTGAGAGGCAGGGATACACCCCAGATGGTCACCAGCCTATCATGGAACACACACACCATTCACTCACACACTCACAGCTATGGACAATTTAGAGCATAGTAAAACAATAAAAAAAATAATTCAACCATTTAGATGGCAATTTGATGGCCTTTGGAGATCAAAATTACATAAGTCTTTGCAAAGACATATATGTTTTGGTAAAATAAAAAATAAAAATAAAATAAAACAAACAAATAAAAAAAACTACAGGTTCATTTTCATTTTATCCCCAGAACAGTATAAGGGTGACAGTGACAAAATGTGGTGTGGTGTAACTCTAAAAACTTGGTACCAGTTTAACCCTTTTAAAAAGTTAAAACAAATCAATTTATTACAAGTCATCAAAACTTTTCCTGGTTGATTATATATATTCACAATTGTCATAAAACTGACTTTTGTAAAAAAAAAAAAAAAAGAAAAAGAAAATGATACAAATGAACTAATGAACTTTTTTTTTTTTTTTTTTACATTTTGAGAGACCTGATGAATGCTTCTTCATACTGTATTTTTTAAAAAAAAGGTTTTGACTTTCTCATCTTGAGAAACATTATTTGTCACTGACTGGTATAACATGAATTATTATTTCAACATTGTCATATTTTTACCAATAGCATTTTTATTTAAAAAATATTTAAAAAATATCATTTTAAAAGAACACAACAAGTTAAGAAGAGTTCAGAAATCAATATTTCTGAACTCTTCTTAAGCTGTGATTAAAAACCCTTAATTTTAATCACAGCTTTTATGTGTCTTAGCATGTTCTCTACAAGTCTTTACCATTGTTCTTGGTTCAGGTTTCAGCTCATCAGTCCCTTTCGTCTTAAGCAGAACGAGATGTTAATGTGTTGGAATTCAACCAATGCTGGATTGGAATGGCTGGAATAGATGCAGAGATGCTCTTATTTTTTTCTAGAGCTGTATAATATGGTCTGGAATGTGTATAAAATGTTTCTCATTTAAAATATATTGTGGAAACTCAGCCAGGTGTGTTTTAAACTGACAACATGGCAACATGGCGTGACAACAACTTACCCAGTGTTGTAAAATTATAACATATACAGTCCCCTCCTAAAGTATTGGAATGGCAAGGTCAATGCCTTTTGTTTTTGTACACTGAAGACATTTGGGTTTCAGATCAAAAGATGAATATGAGACAAAAGTTCAGAATTCCAGCTTGTATTTCATGGTATTTACATCCAGATGTTTTAAACAACTCAGAACATAGCACCTTTTCTTTTGAACCCACCCACTTTTCAAGTGAGTAAAAGTATTGGAATATGAAGCCCTGAGAGCTGTCAATGGGAGAGAAGCAAGCCATTTTAAAGCTGAGAGAAGAGGGGAAAATCTATCAGATCTATTGCACATCGGGCATAGCTTGTACATTGTATTATTTGGAATGTACTGAAAAAGAACAGTACATGGAACAGGTCAGCGAAGGGTAAGAACAGTAGTTGATGACAGAAACATTGTGAGAGCTGTGAAGGAACACCCAAAGACAACAGTCAGTGACATCACTGCCAAACTCCACAGGGCAGGGGTGAAGGGTCACAATCCACTGTTCAAAGAAGACTTTGAGAGAAGAAATATAGAGGCCATAGCACACGATGCAAACCACTCATCAGCAAAAAGAATCAGAAGACTAGATTGGATTTGGCAAAGAAGATCAGCAAAAGTTTTGCGACAAAGTCTTATGGACAGATGAGACCAAGATGAACTCAACAAAGTGATGGGAAGGCCAAAGTATGGAGAAAGAAAGGATTCACTTATGATCCAAAACATACAAGCTCATCTGTGAAGTATGGTGGAGGTAATGCCGTGGCTTGATGATAGCAGATGATAACTCATGATGGTAGCAGCAGAATGAATTCTGAAGTCTACAAAACCTTTTTGTCTGGCAATTTACAGGAAAATGCATCCAAACTAATTGGGAGAAGCTTCATCATGCAACAAGACAATGACCCAAAACACACTGCTAACACAACAAAGGACTTCATCAGGGGGGAAACGTGGAAGGTCTTGGACTGACCAAGTCAATCACCTAAACCCAATAGAGCATTTTACCTCCTGAAGAGGGGACTGAAGGGAGAAACCCCCAGAAACAAAACAACTGAAAGATGCTGCAGTAAAGGCCTGGAACAGCATTTCAAATGAAGAATGCAACAGCCTGGTGAAGTCAATGGGTCACAGGCTCAATGCAGTTATAGCAAATATGGGTTATGCCACCAAATATTAAATGTTATTCACTTTAAGTTAACTTAATAATGTCTGTTCTAATACTTTTGCTCACTTGAAAAGTGTGTGGGTGTACATAACATAAAATAAAAGCTGGAATCCTGAACTTTTGTCTTATACTCATCTTTTGATCTGAAACCTAAATGTCTTCAGTGTACAAAAAATAACAAAGGAATTGACATTGTCGTTCCAATACTTTTGGAGGGGACTGTACATTGTTTGTCCTACCAATAATATAAAATGAGGGCCACACGGTGGTGCAGGGGTTAGCGCTAGTGCCTCACAGCAAGAACGTTCAAGACCTCCTTAGTCTGGAACTTTTCTGTGTGGAGTCTCTCTGTGTCTGGTGGGTTTTCTCCAGGTTCTCCAGCTTCCTCCCACAGTCCAAACACATGCCAAGGTTAACTGGAGGCACTAAATTGCCCATAGGTGTGAGTGTGTGAGTGAATGGTGTGTGTGCCACATGATAGGCTGCCTCTCATTTGTAATGTGCTGGGATTGGCTCCAGCAGACCACTGCGACCCTAATGAGGAATAAGTGGGTATAGAAGATGAATAACTTTTTCAGTGAATAGTAAAAGAGAAGCCTGTAAAACTGTTGACAGAACACCCCCAGCTATAACCTTGTTATTTACAAATCCTTTTATTCTGGATTTTTAACTAATTTTTAACTCAAACCTTTCTAACGGCCAGAAAAAAATCTATTACTATTATCATTACTGTTATTTAGTCATTTATTTTATTTTTCTTTTAAACAATTTACATGTTCTCATCATCCCCAGAGGCCCCAGGGGATCATGGGAGGTGACTCTAATGATGAGTCTCTATGGGTCGCATAACACAGAAATAGACCCGGAAGTCAGGAACTTTTTCGTTGTATACGCCAGCTGAGCAACTTCCATTGAAATGAATGGTCTGCCATTTTTTATTCCGGTACCCAGTTTTATAATACATCAATGGTTTGTACTTGACTTGACTTGTAGGCATCTGGCGTTGTTGCTACTGGTCGTCACAGTATCACATGACCAGAAGAAGCAGCTAATAGTTGCACCATTCCAACGCTCTTTCAGGGGGCTTTGTAAATTAAATCCATATGGATAGATCCTATATTGGCAATTTTATTGTCCAGATTTGAAAAATTATCAATCATATATTGCAGATAGCATTGACACTAATCAACATATTTGTTTCCCATAACACTGTGTGGCCCCTCTTGATCGCTTAGAGGCCAATCCAGACAGAAATAACTCGTTTTCTCTTCTTATTTTTACTGATCCTGAGAACGACACCTATTGGCATGGCATGGGTACATGGTATCAATAAATTGAGCTATGTTTTGGTAAATTGCTTTGGACAATAACACAATACCAAATATGCCTTTTTCCTGAATATTTATTATTAATAATGGTTGTTTCTGATCTTTTGTTGTTGTTGGAATTATGTGATAAAATATAATTATTTAGGACTTATAAATTTAAATATGTCACTTCTTTTTGCATGAGTGGTTTCAAGTAAAATGATCCATCTCATCAGGTAGAATGGGTTTAGTTAGATTTGTCATTCCAGGCTACTTACCATGAACATTACTGGTTCAGTCTAGATTTGAGGTATTGCCTCACCACCATAGAAACCATAAACTAATCAAATCACCATAGAAACCATAAACAAATTAAATCACCCTAGATAACATAAGCTAATCAAATGACCTGTTACTAGTCAATCAGTTATGTCAACAGCTTGAAATCCTTTGTAGTCATTGGTTCTAATTTTCAGAGGGACTGAGACTCCCAAACCTTTAATGGCCCATTTTACCTGATATCACCCTATTACAGCTTTGTGACTCTTTATCACTCCTTATCATGTTACCTGATGTATATACTAACGTTGCATGCGTGGACACAAACACTTGGGAATCTGCAAAGAAAATCCTACTTGCTGTTGTCGTGTGGACAAAGCCTGACATGGTGGAATGTTTCCTTCTCCTCCTCCACCAGATGCCTTTTGTTGTTGCCTCTTAACTTGTCTCACCAGGAGCCTGACACTTCACAATCTGGAGCCGCTATCTGTAGCGAGGAGGAGCCGTTTCCCAGCATGCACCCTGTTCTCCTACTCCGGTCAGTGCCTGGAGGGACGGGATAATGATTCATGAAAAGAGTCATGCGAAGGTTTTATTTTTGTGTTTTTGTGTCAGAACTCAGCTGCTGATGAAATGTCAGTGAAGTTTCTCTCCGCTCGGCTGCATGTTTCTTTCACACTTGTAAAAGCGTCAGGTACATTTTGTTTTTTTAAGTTTGATGGGAGGAAGAAAAAAAAAACTCATCAGACTCCAGTTGCTGCTGAATTGCTGAATAAGTCAGAAACTTAGATTCTATCTCAGTGTTTTTACAGTTTTTCTGCAGCTGTATTTCAGCAGAGACGAGCTGCAACACTCAAACCTGCAGAAAGCAGAAACAATCTCAGAGGAAAAAAGTGTCCTGCTTCTATAAAGTTGAAAGCTGAAGATTCACAGAGTCAAAACTATGACTTACTGAGAGTTGCATTTCAATGGCATCTCCTCACCACAGCTGTTTGTCTGTGGTCAGAAACAATAACAGCTGTTGAACAAGTTTATTATCAGCATCAGTATGAATGAAAGACATAAACGTCAACACACAACTTAAGAGTCTCAGAGTCTGAAGGTGACAAACTCCAGGTGAATATCAACAGGTTAACAGATTTTACCAACAAACCGCTGCTCTCTTAAGACAAGTTTTTAAAATGTTATGTTTAAATATACAGATGAGGTTTCATCTGAGTAATAATTTGCAAACATTTCCAGAACAGAAAAGTGAACATCTTCAAAGTTCTTATTTTATTTTATTGACATATTAGAGTCAACGTTTCTCAGAAGTAACAGGAATAATCACACAGAGATCAGCATCATTTAAAGTAAAAAGCAAAATGTTACTTGCAGTGAGGCAGGCAGAGGTAAAGAGACAACTGCATGTCAGTCTAGTATTAACAAAACTTGTCACACACAGAACTTTATACAGTAGCATATCTCACTCTCCACAGCAACCAGAAAGTGGAGACAGGTGGATTCCACGTGATGCATTCCTCAGGTCTTCAACCTCGGTCCCACAGCCATCTTACTGTTGCTCTTAGAGATTGTTTCGAAAACAATCAGGTCTGGAAGCTGCCCTGCATCTGATTTCTGCAGTTTACTGAATGTCTCAGTAAAAACATCTAACGAAAGAGTACACTGTAAAAATTTGGACTACTTAAAAAATTAAGGCAACAAAGTGACACTTAATATAATTGAATAGATTTTAATTGTTCGACTTTGATTAAAAACTATTGATTTGTATTAAATCATTGGCTGAAATATTTTGGATTTACTAATAATATGGCAAATGTTGAGTAAATCCAAATCAGTTTTACAGGGAAAACTTATATTTACTAGATATCTGAGAAAAAGTATTTTAGGTTTACTAAATATCTGTGAAAAGGCAATTACATTTACTAATTAATTAAGTTAAATTAATTTATATTTACTTATTGATTTCTATTTACTAAATATCTGGATGATATTGATTTATATTTACTAATTTTGTGGGTGGAATTAAGGCTATCCTTCTAAATGTCGTGATAAGAATGATTTGAATTTAATAAATGAAATAAATTATATCAACTTATAACTGGTACCACATTACTTAAAATCTATTTAATATTATTGTCACTTTGTTGCCACAATTTTTTTAAGTTATTCTACTTAATGCGGTGCCTTCTTGTCCAAGAATTTACAAGTCAGTTGACAAATTACAATGTCGGAAAACACTTCACAATTTATTTGTGCAACTTTGTTTCCACATATATTTTCAACATTTTACAAAATGTTGTTTTTGTTAAAATGCCAAATACAAAGATATATAATAGAGAATAGAGAGCAAGGCTAGAAAAAAAAATGCATACAATAGGGATATATATGCTGGCAATCTATTATGGAAATAGTTGAGATATCTAGAAATTCCTTCCTAAGTGTAAAATAACCTCTGTCCATCCTTTGTGAGCTTTGTGAAATAAAAAAAAAAAAATTAGTTGTGAATCAAGGTTTGGTGTTATGTGTTTTAGACAAAAAACAAAACACTGAAATAGGCCAATATGGTTTAAACAGTTAAAAGAAATCAAAACTTTGCTGTGTTGACTTTTACTACCTTTGCATTTGTACGTCAATATTATTTTTACTTCACTTTACTACTTCTTATTACTTCTGTAATACCAAACTACAAAAACAGTTGCTTGTGGCAGTTGTATGTTCAAGTTGTAAGTATAACATCACACCCTTCAAATGAGTATGGAGAACATATTTTTTCTGAACAAGACTTGAACAATTGAGCTGCAGCACAGAATTACTGAGCACTCTAGTACAGGGTTCCTTCCTTAAGCCAGTATCTTGCTCTTGAGGCTGTTAAACTTTGGGGAAAGCTTTGAACAATCCAGTTCAAGGAAAAGTTTCTGGAAGGCTTCAAAAGTATACCTGAGCTCCTTGGGATAGGCGAGATTAACTGCATACATCAAACCAATGAGCATGGCACAAGCCCTCGGAAAGTTACCCAGAGCGTTCAGGACCTTCATATCACGATTCCGATGTCTTCTGTACCTTCTGACAGATTATTCTGGATGCTGTAGATTTTCATCCCTTGTACAGCAAGGTCCTGTGCCACATTGTCTTCATCTGCATCCTAGGAAAATAAGAACATTTTATATTTCAGATTGTACAGCTAAAGGAGATGGTCCTAAATAAATATATGTTAAGACGCCTTTCAACTTACGTCATACTCTTTAAAGAGATTTCCCAAAGTACAACATCAGGCACTGGATGACAATGTCTCTGGTTATATTGATGGTAGGATTGCTAGGAGCCTGAAATTAGATAAATTAATATTATAGAAGGTCATGGTTCAGTTTTTAATGTAGGGGGCTTAGACTGTGAATTTGAAAGAAAGAAACCACTGTCAATGATGTCTGAGAGACTAATTTCATGAAACTTCCTGAATTGACTCTGATTCTCAGAGGACCAGCTATGACTCCAGAAAGCATTGGTCCAGGAAAAGGAAATAAACTTCCATAAAACCAAGATATTTCAAGTGATATGTTTCATTCATTGGATTTTTGGTGAGCTGGTAGGTGAGTTTTGTCATTTTGGGCAAACTAGCTGCTTCCCTATAAGCTTTGCTGCTGGTTGTACCTCAATATTTACAGTAGAAGAAGACAGGCAATAGCACTAACTCCATTTTAACTCATGGAGAGACCACCAAAGTAGGCGATTTCACAAATTGCTGATGTTAAAGGAGCTAAAAAAATAAGGGTGAGTGGCAACTAGAAGTTTACCTTTGCAGAAGATACACTGGTAAGAGCAGAGTAATGTGTGTAAGTGTAAGAGCACATTATTTATAATCACTGTACAAAATGAAAACATTACGCATGGGATAATTAAATGGTCACATGTTTACACACACAATGAAAGGTTAAAATTTCCTGCTGCAGATATAGTAAATGAAATAAAAAAACAACATTGCCAAACACAGGATTCCTTCAGTAGGATAGTCTTCAACCTCAATACCATGGTCCCGACCTTTGAGGAAGAGGTTCAGAAGCCTGGGAGAGTATTCATCCAGCTTGGCACAGCTTGCTTAAAATCACTCAAAGAATAATGTTGGTGTCTTCTGCTTTTGTGTTTCAGAAATGTATTGTAAATATATTTGTCAGAAAATAAACAAATACACAAAAGACAGTTTCATTGCCTTTCAGATGATTTCCAATATGCTGAAAGAAGTCCTTCTCAGTAGAACAACTAGCATCACAAACTAAACACTTGGAGACAACAAGTGGAGACAATATTTGGCTGTGGGCTTTCTGTAGCTGCATGGTACCTGGACAAATGTGTAAGAAGTGCATTTGAATGAATTAATATTTTAAGCACAAAACTCAGCCAACAATACAAGTTTACACTTGCTAAAAGGTTTACACTTGCTATCATATACACAGTGAGGCCAATAATTGTTTGAATGGCAATGATAGCATTTGTAGAGCATTTGTATTTGGAGAGGGATTTAAAAAAAAAAAAAAAAAAAAAAAAGTCACACTGGTTACCACCTATTCATATACACAATATGGTCATTTGTTCCTAGGATATGACTTTCTTAAATGTGACCAAAATTTCCATGCCAATAAATATCAATGGCAAATAACTAAATTGATCACACACACAGGAGGGCAAGTAGGAAAGTGCAAGAATCATTGGTTACAGTGCCCTACCCTACTACATGAACTTTTATTCTAGAGTACAGCAGTAATCAACAGTATCTTAAACCTTTGCATAGTTATATAAGAAGATCGGATTATAATAGCAAAAACATAGCCACCCTGAAACAAGCAAATAAATGAGAAAGTCTAACAAATTAGGAGCAAAGACTCATAAACCCGCAAAACAAATGCATAGAAAAATGCTGTTAATATCAAAACACATACACACCTCCAAAAAGAGGTGAAACGCTGCAAGTCGCTTTCCGTTGCCACGGAAACATGACTCTACAAGCTCTATGGTTGCATTAACGTGTCTTTGCTTTCACTCTGGCCCAAACGGCGCACAGGCGAGAGCTTCATGTTTCCTTGGCAACGGAAACCTGCAACTACTGTGACCGAGTGCTTTTTTTGTTTAACTGTTGTGTGTTTATTTATGCACGGTAAGCATGCGTGCTTAGCAGTGAAAAACACACCTAAACACACACAACAGAAAAAAAAGAATGAACGAGAAAATGCTGTGTTTAATTACCCCTCCCGATCCCCCCCACCTCACTGTCACTGCCGCCGCCGCCGCCCACAACCGACACCAACCAAGCAGAAAAGCTGGTCATTTTACCGCTTTTGACGGCGACACAAATATAACGTTATAGTGTTACTCACCTCTTAGAACAGCGTTTGTATACCACGTGTTAAGGTGGGGGAGGGGTGTAGGCTAACTTTTTGTAGCGACTTATCGATCAAATTCACTAGCCTACTGCCTATAAACTTGTTAGGTAACTCGCGGTATTCCAAATGAATGTTCAACTGCTTGGAAAAGTAGCTATAAATTGTTATTGAAGCCTCTTACCTTGAGATAACGGCAGTCAACATCGGCTGTGGAAAACTTCGAAGTCCTCCTGCTGCAAATATCTAGGCAGAAGTAGAACGCCTCTGGAGGAAGCGTATGATGATTGAAACCAATGAGCCCCCATTGAGTAAAATGTATTAATTATTCAACATTGTTGTCCTTACTGATAAAATATAATTAAATTGTATCATTTATTTTCAGCTGATATTATTCAAACAAAAATTAGTAAAATTCAATTGGTTGATAATTCACATTTGAATTAATCAGCATAATAATATGCCAAACTTCACACAGTCATTTCAAGTTATAGTTACTAGTATTTATTTTGTAAATATTAATTAAGCCCAGTCACACTTTTTAGAGTGTAGATGCGATTCATATAGCATTATTGGTAAATTATTTGTGGTTTGTAGTACAGAGATATAGTACAAAATGGATCAAATATTCATAGAATGTTTCCAACAAGGATAAGTTTAGGTTTCATCCCTCAGATAATCAGAAAACATTTAAGTCCATTCCTCTCTGTCTCAGGAAGGAAATGATGACACAGCTCTGCGGACAGAAGATACAGGAGTCCTCCAACATCTTTCTATAAATAGTAAAGGTTCTGGGACAGAAACAGAAGGACATGAAGATGCTACACTCAAACTCTTGGACGCTAATTTGAGGCCCCCGCCTTGATATGAAAGTTTAATTTTAGTGCAGCCCACGCGAGTTTAGTACGGCCGGGAACTCTCAATGCTGCAAATAAAAGAAATGCTGTGGCGGCGCACCTGTAGTTTTTTATGTGAGCGAAGAAGAAGAATACGAAGAAGAGGAGGTGTTGTAAAGCAGAAGTAATTAGCGGGCAAATAATTGTTTCTCTGAGAGGGATTTATCATTTTTCTAATCCAGATAAAAAGTGGAAACTCGGCATCTGTGTGTTGTGGTCATTTTCATCGGCAAGTTACCACGTATTTTTGGAGGAATACAAAGAAGAAACAATTATTTCCCCCCCTGATTACTTCTGCTTTACAGCACCGCTTCTTCTTCGCTCACATAAAAAACTACAGGTGCACCACCAATAATAGTCCCCGGCAATTCACTTCCGTTGTGTATTTTTCAGCAGCATTGAGGCTTTCTGGCCACTTAGCCACTACCTCCGTGCTAAATAATTCGATCTGTCTCATTGCCCACGGTGCCCAGCACCAGCCTGAATACACGTGTAAACCACGGATGTAACCAACCCGTTGCTGCTGCCTTCGCCAGTGCTGCTGAATACACATTTAAAGAGATAAACAACATGCCGGTGTGGCTCCGAAGCACCAGACCTGATGTTACACATGAACAAGAACGGGGAAAATAAGTGCTAAGAGGCTAACATGGAGCTAACACTGTTACATACACACACAAGCGAAGTTTTGTGTGTGTATCCGTGTTAGCGTTAGCTCCATGCTAGCCACGAGCCTAACTTTACAAACTTTATTACATTTTTTATTTAATTAACTTAATATTAAATGGCCACCACAAACACTTTGTGTTTCCATGGTTTCTGACCTTCAACCAATCACTAACTGCACCGTGCTGACGTCATATGCAGGCGCAGGACCCTGAGCTGATCTGGTACCAGCGGAAATGACGTTCTTTGTACATCAGCTGAACACTAAAACTGAAACTTCAATACAACAGTGAGACCTAGTGGAATTATATATATTACACAGCCCCAAACATGCCTTTCTCAAAGCCTGAAGTGAAGAGAAAGTTTGGTGTTGAGCACAGACAATTTCAGGAAAAGTGTGGAAAACCTGATGCGGCCCAGCCTCACTCAGACCCTAGCTCCAGCGGCCCCCAGGTAAATTGAGTTTGAGACCCCTGCTTTAATGACATTAACTGTGGGTTTTTAGTGTTTGCTGCTGCAGCTTCTCATTGTTTTAGCTGTTTGCTGTAAATTTAAATACAGAAGAATCTGGTTTGCGGAGACTGTAAAATCAGCAGCAACATGACAAGTGAAGCTGCTGCAGCCTCTTCAGCTCTGACACGATTCACTGCTGAAAAGTTGTTTCATGAGCTCGTCTGCAGACATTAATCCATGAACTTGTACAGTCTGTAATTTTACGCTTCAGAGTCTTTTCATGTCTCTGTGACTTTAATGGTTCTAACAGATAAACAGAAGTGAAGCTGCTGCTCTCGAGCTTCTGAAGGCTTGAGTCCAGGCTCCAAAATTTAAATCCTAAGACGTTATTCACACAGAAGGAGAGATAAGAGTGGAGGAGTGATTAGGGATTTTCTTCTGGTAATTAAACAATGTCATTACTCTTTGGATCAGATTAAGCCAAGGACTTTTCTCACTGCTGCTGGAAATTTTCGGTGTCATGAGATTAGAGCTGAACGCTGACAAACAGCATCGATCACTGCTCAAATCATCTGTGTGTAAACGCGTCAGCTAAAGAACAGTCTTTTAGTAACTCAGTATGTTTAAATTGCAGCATCAGAAATCACCACCAAATGTTTTCATACACCAGATGGTTTAATCCACCACTGAAAATAGTCCCCAACAAATCCCTTGTTTCTTCCTTTTAGTAATGTGTTAAAACTAGAAAACTACTAAAATACTGATAGTTTCAGCAAGAAACAGTGTCTTGTTGGTTTGATTCTACATGAAACAAAACAGTGTTATGGAATAGACGAGCCTGGACCCCAGACACACCCAGACTGACATGACAGCAGTTCAAAGTCAAGTTGTATTTATTGGTGGTAGTGAAGGAGTGGCAGGGAGCAGGGTGGCGAGGCAGGAACCAGTGGAGAGCGGAGTGGTGAGGCTGGGTCCAGAATGTGGGTGGGGACCAGAGAGTTGTGAGGAGTGGAGTCTGGATCTGAAGCAGGAAGAAAAACAGCTCGAGTTACTCAAGACTAAGGCTGAACAATTTGGGAAAATAATGTAATTGCAATTTTTTTTCTCCAATATTGCAATTGCATTTTTTTTTTATTTTTATCCTCTATTTTATATTTTTTCTTGACAAAATATAATGAATGATTTAAATATGACCAACACAATATTAAATGCATATAATGTAGAATGTTCTTTCCTAATGTTTTCCCATGTTTTTCAGTCAGTCATATACCTGCTTATTCCTCATTAGGGTCACAGGGGTCTGCTGGAGCCTATCCCAGCGCGTTATGACGAGAGGCAGGGATACACCCCAGATGGTCGCCAGCCAATTGTGGGGCACACACACCATTCACTCACACATTCACACCTACGGGCAATTTAGAGTTGCCAATTAACCTGAGCATGTTTTTGGACTGTGGGAGGAAGCTGAAGTACCCGGTGAAAACCCCATGTTTTTCAATTCATTAAAATTAAATTAACAATCAATGACTTCCAATAAATGTCTTGAGGTATTTGGCTTGTCTGGAGCATTGGTGCTCGGCATTTTGACTATACAGCTGTTATATAACACCATACAGCTTCATATAACACCATACAGCTGTTATATAACAGACTCTGGAGCAGTTCCAACCTGTTTCTGCAATGAGCACTACTTGTGTGAAGTAGCAACAGGAGCATTTTTATTTTTTTTAATTAAAAGCAGTTCAATTCAGGGTGACACGGTGGCGCAGGGGTTAGTGCTGTTTCCTCACAGCAAGAAGGTCGCAGGTTCAAGACCTTCTTGGTCCTGGGTCTGGGACCTTTCTGTGTGGAGTTTGCATGTTCTCCCTGTGTCTGTGTGGGTTTTCACCGGGTACTCCAGCTTCCTCCCACAGTCCAAAAACATGCTGAGGTTAATTGACGGATCTAAATTGCCTGTAGGTGTGAGTGTGTGAGTGAATGGTGTGTGTGCCCCATGATTGGCTGGCGACCATCTGGGGTGAATCCCTGCCTCTCGCTGTAACACACTGGGATAGGCTCCAGCAGACCCCTGCGACCCTAATGAGGAATAAGCAGGAATAGAAAATGACCGACTGATGACAATAATTTGTATTTATATAGCCCAATATTACAACACAGTTGTCTCAAAGCAAGCAGTCCACACCACCGAAGTGCTATCCCTCTTCGAGACTAAATTCTCAGCTCTGTCTGTCTGTTTGACTGTTCTGCTGAGCCAGAGGCTGTTGTGCTACAGATTAAAGGGCAGCATGAAAAGTTGATACAGCCAAGTCTGCCTCACTTTCCCTTGTGTCATGTGATCATGTTGTAATTGTGCATTTTGTGGTTAGAAAATAGTGTTTTATCATATTGCATTATGATCGCAAATGCAATTACTCATTCAGCCCTACTCAGTATGGGAACATAAGAGAAGCAAGGCAGCAAGAACGAGGAGAGTACTGAGAACTGAGCCATGGTTTATCGAGGGGTTGACAAACAACATTTTGGCAATGAGTGACAGGAGAGCCAGAGTGAAATATACTGCAGTTGATGAGTTGATTGAAGACAGGTGTGCTTGTGCCTGCTTCTGCCTAAAGAAAGAGTACACACACGGACACACACACAGACACACACACACACACACAAACACACACAGGGAAGGGAGCACAGTGGGAAGACAGACAGAGGCAGGAAGCAGGGAGTCGCAGTCATCAGTCTCTCTGGTTGATGAACTCTGATCAGATGGAGTCATTGGTGCCTTTGCTTCCATGACCGGTGGGGTGAAAACAGCATCACAGTTTTGGATATTACATTTAAGATGAGTTCAGTCTGAGCCACGGAATACTTCAGAAAAGCAGTGGAAGCTGCTTAAAAATACAGAGAAACTACGAAATTATGAAACTGAAAGTTAAGAGGAAAGTTATATATGTTTTATGCTTTATTTCCTCTATGAATCACTTTGTGATGTTTCTGTTCTCAAATGTAAATTGTCATTCTATGTCACACTATTTCTATTACGAAGCCAAAAGAACACGGAATGTTTGATTAAAACCAAAAAAGAAAGAGTGTTGACAGTAAACAAAAAATAGTGCAGTTAAACACACCTCTAATAAACTGTCACTACGATTGTTGTGGTGTTTGCTGTTGCCATGACAACACAGACTGACAGACTTTACAGCAGTAGTAATTTAAACCTTCACCAGTGATCAAGTGCTCACTACCCAATGAATCTAAATTCACCACAGCTTCAGCGGGTTTAGGTTCATTAGCTTCAGGTTCAGTTTTGGCAGGTTCAGGTCCAGCAGCAGCTTCAGGTTCAGTTTTGGCAGGTTCAGGTCCAGCAGCAGCTTCAGGTCCAGCAGCAGCTTCAGACTGTGTCACAGCCACAACTCCGACAACTAAGCTGTCGATAAAGCTTCCACATTTAAAAATTTAAAAACATAAAAAATAATAATAATTCTTTGTTTGAAAAATGGAACTATATCAACAATTTCTCACTCACAAAACAAAAAAAGTAATCAAAACTAAATGAAGGAAGCATTATAAAAGTTTTGAAATCAACATTTTCTACAAATAATTATTTATTTTGTTGGATTTTATTTATTTGTGTCGGCTGCTTTTGATCAATATTTCATATGGATGTATTATAGATGCAACTAACAACTATTCTGATATTCTGTTAATCTATCAATTATTGAAACAATTAATCAATTACTTGTTTAGTTTGTTAAATGGTGAAAATTGTCAATCAATGTTTCCAATGGAAATTCAACCTAAAATGTCTTTTTTTGTCCAGACCAACAGTCACAACCCAAAGATCATCAGTTTACTGTTGTAGAAGATTAAAGAAACCAGGAAATAATCAGCAAAGAGAAGATGGTGTAAGGGTTTCTGGGATTTGTAGTTAACCGGTCCTATAATGTCCTTTTTGTAAAACTATTGTATTACACAACCTGTGCTGCAAACCGTGGTGTTCCACATTTAGATTAGCAGGAACTGGGGAATCTACATCCTTAAAAATAAATACCACCAGGTTATCTCACCGAACAGATTTCCTGGTGGCATGGATATGCCTGTTTTGATCAGGGCTGATGATGCACTAATCATCCATTGGTCACATACTGATCAAAACAGGAATTCCAAACACACACACCATATTCTGGATACTGTATAAACTACACGTTGCCAAATCACTAATGTGATTTTGGATAATCTTCATGCTTGTCCTGAGACTGTCAACCGTCAATAAAGCAAGAGTTTTTCAGATCGGCCTGATGTCTTCTTCCTCTGTCTCACTCTTTTCTCTGAAAATTGTTGTATTTGAAACAGATTGGTAATTATTCTCTCCTTCAATGGAACCAAAGAATTTGGACATTTTCTTTTAAAATGGCTTAATTCTATTCATCAATTATCAAAATAGTTGGTTGAATAATGTAATAGGTGGCAAATAATAATCAACTAATCGTTGCAAGTCTAGTTATGGTTAGTTATGTATGTATGTTGACAATTTGAAATAAGTATTTTCAGAGCCACGTGTGTTTCGTGCTGTGGGACTCAAACAACTCCTGGAGTTTGTGGATAATGAGCCTTTGAGCGGATGGTCAGTTCCTGAGGTGACAGCTGGATTTATACACACAGACCTGGACGGAAGCAGCTTTATCAGACTGATGAGGCTCAGAATGAATGGCTCAGAAATGAAGCAGCAAAGCTTTGAGGGAACACAGCTTTTCCATTAGTGCTGGATGCTGCAGCTGTGGCGACGGTGACGGCTGCTGCTGGCGACGCCTCTCATCCATTCGCTGCTTTCTACACACGTTTGGGAGAACAGGAAATGCAACAGGGAGTAATGTGAAACAGATTTGACAAGTCTGCAGCCAGCCACCTCACTCTGCCAACCACAGCCGCCAGCACTCACCGCCAGTATATCTGTCCACCAACAGGGAGGAGTAGGTCCAGCTGGATGCCGCTGCAGCCAGAAACTCTGCAGCAGCTTCACAGCAGAGCGACTGCTGTACATGGAGCCGCCGGACAGGAACAACGCAAGAAAACACTGGAAAACCTGCAAACTGCTGTTACTGTGGCTGGAGATTTTACGTTATACACAGGACAAAGGAGAGCAAAGAGACCAGATAACAGAGATGCTGCAGGCATACTAGGCTACTGCCCTAAACTAGAAGGGGTCTCATCACAGGCCTGACATTGGTCCTTATCAATGACAGAACTATGACAAACGATCAGGATTCTCACCTTTAACCTGAAGTTATTTTCCTGGGCAGGAAGTTATCATTTCCGTCACTTGACATTCACGTCACGTACATTTGACTGGATATACAATACTTTTTATTTATTAACAGGTACCGCTATTCTATTTATTATTCTATTGTATGTAAACCGCAGGTCCAACAAATACTTTCTTATCCAGGATAATGACAATAAAGACTGAATAAAGTCTGATTGATAGCTTTATTGACAATTTAGCCACGTAAAATCATTTTCACTGCCTGCTTTTCTCATTTTAAGAGTGCCCCTTATGGATTTATTAAAGACCTAGATAAGGTACCGCACACTGATTTTTTCCAGTGGTCACTGCAAAAAACAAAAATTCCTATGCAACCCAAAAAGCATTTTTCCAGTTATCCAGTTCTATAATCCATCCATGGTTTCTCTATTCCCTGTGCATGAAAAGGGGTCTGAACATTCTAAATCTAGCAACAAAGACAAATTTGATTGGCTGGTAGCATCACTAGACTAGAAGCAGAGAAGCTCTGTGCTGTATGTTGCTCAGAAGATAAAGTGACATGTCCATAACTTTTAAACTTTTTGCATTTGCTCACAGAGCTGGGGGAGGATAAATAATTTTCCAGGATAACTAAATCTTTTCCAGAACATTTGACCTTTTTTGGTCATTTTCCATATGTTTTCCATGACAAGAAAATTGGTCAATCATTTTCCAGGTTTTCTGGAACGCTGGAACTGCTTTAGACACTGAAATGTAAGTATAAGGAGAAACCCCCGGATAGGGCCTCTACTTGCTGTTAAAGGATAGAGACTGTTAAAGGATGCCAGATATTGATACATATCAATGTCACAACCCGAAACCTCCATAGATACTGCAGAAATACATTTGGAATCCACTTTTGTTTGACTTGCTGCCTTTGCTGGTTTCTGTCGTACTTTCAGTTCTTAACAAACCAATGTGAACAGAAAACATGGATGTATCATCTGACATAATTCAAATAAAGGCCTAATGGTATAGCCTAATGTCACATACATTAAACAAAAATATTAACATGGGACACTGAAGTTGTGTGCTTCATATGTCTTTCTTCTTACATAATTTAGCATTTCTGTAATTTAAAATAAAAGATTCCTAAAAAGATATTATTTTTAGGTCAGTAGGGCCCCCACAGTCACTCTTGCCTCGGGTCCCTACGGTGACTAGAAATGTTGTCAAATAATAAGGATGAGAAGACAAACTGTACTGGACTCACTCACTGTCTGTCAATCACCTTAAAGATGCTGCTAATTACAGCTGGACGTTACAGAGCAGCTGCTGCAGAGAGAGGACACAGCTGCAGCTGCTTCCTTATTTAATTTACACTCCTTTACAGCACGCTGCTGAGCAGAAGCATGAACAGCTGCAGCTAACAGCTAACAGCTAGCCAGCAGCATGCCGGACACACACCCTCTTCACTAATCAGGGTCCTACTGAATTATAAAAAAAAAATCATTTGAGATTCATCCTGAGCTGAACATGTTCAGCTCAGGATGAGCTTCATTCTTAACTCAACAAAAACAAAGCTTAACTTTAAACAATGGACATAAATGGGGGTAAAAAATCTGTTCCTTGATAAATAAAATAGGAAACTCAGGATAGTTTCATGCTATGAAAGTCAATGGGACTCCATAGGTTGCTTGTCTGAACAGGTGGGTTTTGAGGAGAGATTTGAAGTTTTCTTGAAAGTCAGACTTTCTGATGTGGGAGTGAGTTCCAGAGTTTGGGAGCAGCAGGGGCGAAGGCTCGGCAAACTGAAGTCTGGTGCTTTGTGTGGGTGATGGGAATGAGGAGGTTTGTGTCTGCAGAGAGGAGGTGGTGGGTGGGTCAGTGGTGTAGTGTAGCAGTGTTAGGAGCAGCAGTGTTAGCAGCAGCAGCAGTAGTGTTAGGAGCATCAGCAGTGTTAGCAGCAGCAGTAGAAGTGACGAGAGTCCAGTTATCAGCTGACACGTCCTGCTTCTACCTGAGGAATAAACCTACTCCACCCATCACACAGATCAACCTCCATGTTTTATTGATGAGTGATTGTGAAGAGACGTCTTCTGTGTTTCTGACATTCATAAATCGCAACAGCTTCACTGTTGTCAGGCAGGTCGGAGGTCAGATCTGGTGCCGATGAGAAGAAAACAGTGAGGTAATAAATAGCTTATATAAGCTTAAATAGCTTTTGCTTGGCTCCTTTGTCGCCTCGCAGGTGTGAAGTCATTTCAGACAGAGAAACAGTGAAAAACAACAAGCTGAAGCTGTAAATTAGTTTATTGTCCAACACTTTACTTTCATTAAGTTGTTGTCATCAGATCTACAAAGATGGACGTGAACAATCAATATTTCCTGAAAAGGCAGATGAAGGTTTACACATATTATATTATATATATATATATATATATATATATATATATATATATATATATATATATATATATATATATATATATATATATATATATATATATATATATACATACATATATTTATACATACATATATATATATATATATACACTCACCGGCCACTTTATTAGGTACACCATGCTAGTAACGGGTTGGACCCCCTTTTGCCTTCAGAACTGCCTCAATTCTTCGTGGCATAGATTCAACAAGGTGCTGGAAGCATTCCTCAAAGAGTTTGGTCCATATTGACATGATGGCATCACACAGTTGGCGCAGATTTGTCGGCTGCACATCCATGATGCGAATCTCCCGTTCCACCACATCCCAAAGATGCTCTATTGGATTGAGATCTGGTGACTGTGGAGGCCATTTGAGTACAGTGAACTCATTGTCATGTTCAAGAAACCAGTCTGAGATGATTCCAGCTTTATGACATGGAGCATTATCCTGCTGAAAGTAGCATCAGAAGTTGGGTACATTGTGGTCATAAAGGGATGGACATGGTCAGCAACAATACTCAGGTAGGCTGTGGCGTTGCAACGATGCTCAATTGGTACCAAGGGGCCCAAAGAGTGCCAAGAAAATATTCCCCACACCATTACACCACCACCACCAGCCTGGACATATGTGTTCTTAACCTGTTCTATTGATCATTAACAATCTTCACAAGCAGAAAAACAAGGATAGTGTAAATAAACTAAACACTTACCATCAGTCTCTCTTATAATATTGTTGTGTTTTATTTCCTCCGGTGTTAAAAGCTGTAACTCATGTCGCCTCCTGCAGTTTTTAATGTTATTCTCAATTCATTTTATCAACAGCTGATCCTCCATCAGTCTCCTTTCAGCCTGCTGTCACTGTGTTTAAATGTTTCAGACATTGCATACTTTAGGAGCTTTAAAACTACACTTATCATTTGATTTTTACATTTTTAATGTTGATATTTTATTGAAGCTGAGACTTTATTTATTCAGAAAATCATAAAAAAAAAGCCCCAAATTCTTTTTTTAAATGTAAAAACGTGTTTTGCAACATTTGATTTCATTTTTTACAGTGTATACAGAATCCTGAGTGTGTTGAGTGAAAAGCTCTGGATGAATTAAAGAGGAAGCTCCCCTAAACACAGACAGCAGCTTACACAATATTGCACTGAATCTTTCACTTATATAATTTATTGACTGGTAATTTTAAATGCTGGATGACCAGGATGGAGCCTCATGGAGGACTCATTTCGTTTGTTGCATATATCACTTAGTTCAGTTCTGCTTTCACACTGCAGCTTCTGAACTGCATCAAACCTTCTGAGCATCAACAGTCAACAGATCCTAACCCTCTGTCTGGAGGTAGGAGCTTAGGACAGGAGTTAGAACAGGGGGTTCTCTGGCTATTCCGGCATCCCTTTAAATGACAAGTGTCTATTTAGACATGTCATTTTCTAATACTTTTGTTATAGGTATTCCGTCATCTTTTGAGAGATGTGGTAGTGTACCCAGATGCGTCATTGTCAGGCTACACACGGCAGTCACCTGTCATGCTGCTGGAATGGGAAAACTTCATTGGCTCCTACTGTCGGTTGATTTTAGTAGAATTCTGATAGCAGCTATGTGTGACTCGCCCATTGTGTTTTTAGAACCACCAAAAGTATAAAGTTGTCCACCATATCTGAAGCCTATCATTTAGTAAAACTGAACTTGACCATATTTTTTCATTCATTAAAAATCTACGTTTGGTTATGGAGGTGATTAGAATCACTTCGTGTCAGTACATACTTTTGCTTTTGCCAACTCCTCCCACAGCTGCATAAGCAGCCATGTGCTTCTACTTCAGGGAGCTGATGATTGGCTGAAACCAATAACAGAAGTGTGTGAATAGCCTAAGAAAGCTGATATGTTAATCAGCTGTGGTTTCCATGATTTCAACTAACATATTTTGTGAAAATTAGTTGAAATTAGTGAACATGAGTTGTGCCAGGCCAACTTGTTGCTGTTCTTCTCTCCCGTGAAGGCCCTGTACACCAGCTGTAGTTTCTTCCACACCTTCATCCGAATGTTTTTCTTCTGAAACAGGTACTAATACTGGAATTAAAACACTTAAACAACACTAGTATTATGTTTTATATAGATATTTTGATATCGCAAATCTACTGAGTGCCTACTTTTAGATCAGCTCCTTTTAAACACTGATAAAGATGTTACTACTAATGTTTTGTTGACATGTTGTCATGCCTACAACATTATGTTAATGGTGTGATTTCATTAAATCATGGCATGGTTTCTGTTAATTTTTAGAACAAAAAAGGAAGTGAAGCAGCAATGGACAGAAGAAGATGAAGCAAACTAATTTTCAAATATTAAAATTATTATTCAAAAGCATTGATAAAGTCCAATTTTTACTTTTTTAATTTGTACTTGGGTATTTTGTTTTATAATTGTTATAAACTGCTGTTCTTGATAGAGTTATTTTATTTAGTATTTAGTATTTATTGATTTTTGAAGCTATAAACATATTTATTTCATATACTGGGTTATGTTTTTTTGTCACTGTTCATAATATTTGAACATGTTTATATTAAAATCTCTAGTATTTGTAATAAATATTTTTTTTTCATTTATTTTTTAAATAGGGGCGACAAGGTGGCGCAGGGGTTAGCGCTGTTGCCTCACAGCAAGAAGGTCGCAAGTGTCAATGTGTTTCATATCTGATCAGATTCATGAATCAGAGAGGAGCAGTTTCAGCAATTCAGCTACATCAACTGAAACAGTCAAACAGCTTCATGTCTTCCTGCAAACTCCAGATTATTCAAAGTAAAAATTGAAGTAGAACATTCACTTCCTGTGATGGTAGAATACTGACAGGTATTATTTGAGTCAGGATGTTTGTTAGTGAAACAGTTAAAACCAGACAAAAAAAATATAGATGGAGGATTCTTGCAGTTCAGACGCTTCCTCTTCCTGGTTTATGTCCACTTAGAGATCATTTTCATAAATCTACTATTGTCTCACTGAAAGGGCTGATTTGTTTTCAGGTGACAGTCTGAATATATCTGCGGCAGCGCCTCTCAGCAACAAGAGACGACTTTTTTCCGGTTGAGTGTTTATGGAATAAAAGCAACAGGACGACAGACAGGCACCAGCGCCTCAGGCCATAATTATCCTGTTTGTTTCCAGGCTGCCATTTTGTTTTATTTAAATCTCCTCAGGGCCATAGATGCTGAAAAAAGCTGATTCACTAGTCATATCAGGTCTGTCTGAACAGAGCTGTGCATTAAATGAGTCTTTGTTACTGTAAAGGAAGAGGCAGCGAATGTTAAAACAATTCAATCTAAATTCTTCTCTAAAAACAGGAATAATATAGAGATTAACTCCTTCTGTTCCATGTAAGACGTTAACAGTAACAATTCTTGATGGTCGTTATAACCAATCAATGGAATTTAAGCCATTCGCAAAAGCTGCAGGACAACAGAGAAAGCACCTGTAGGACAACAGAGAAAGCATCTGTAGGACAACAGAGAAAGCATCTGTAGGACAACAGAGTAAACAGCTGCAGGACAACAGAGAAAGCATCTGTAGGACAACAGAGAAAGCATCTGTAGGACAACAGAGAAAGCATCTGTAGGACAACAGAGAAAGCATCTGTAGGACAACAGAGTAAACAGCTGCAGGACAACAGAGAAAACAGCTGTAGGACAACAGAGAAAACAGCTGCAAGACAACAGAGAAAACAGCTGCAGGACAACAGAGAAAACATCTGTAGGACAACAGAGAAAACTGCTGGAGGATAACAGAGAAAAACATCTGTAGGACAACAGAGAAAACATATGTAGAACAACAGAGAAAACATCTGTAGGACAACAGACTCCTTTCTTCAGCAGGGAAAGAGTTAGACGCGATCCTAGACATGTTCATCATATTCATTGATATGAACGGCAAAGTCATGTTAAGTGGCCTTATTTAATTATAGTGAATCAAGTGATCAAGTTCCTGTGTATATTGAATACTACAGTGAATACTACAGTGAATATGACAGTGAATACTACTGTGAGCATATGCAGAATAAACAGTCGCCGTTCTTCTCAGGCCAAAGTGAGAATGGCGGTCGTGTTTTTCTTTTCCTCCTTAGACAGAAGAGAAATGTCTAATGCTACAAAAAGACTACAAACTTGTAGGTCTCACCATTCTGAATGTGGTTGTTGGTTCTGCCCTGGACAGGTGACCCATCAGGTCTGCCTCAATCAGCAGCCAGATCCCCCCCCCTTCATCTCACCTACCTGGCCTGACAACAGCTATCCTGGTGCAGTGAGAGGAGTGAGGAAACAGCAACATGACACCAGAAACGTCACCAGATATAGAACATCAGAGAACACCAGGGCCAGGTCAGAGACAAGGACACAGAGGGGGGAGGGGCTGTCCTCCAAAATATAGTGCTGAGATCAGGAGGAGGATGAATTCTCTGTTTCTGATGTGATAATGCTGCATAAACAATTCATCAGGTGAAAATATCTTGTTTCTGGTAAAATGTGTCCTTTAATCAATGAAATTATCTTTAAGGATTGTATTCTTTTGGCTCAGATCATTTTGCTGCATCTCGTTTTGGTTACGGAGTCCGATAAAGGACATAAAGAAAAAAAAAGTTTTTGAAAATTAAAGTTGCAGGTACATGCATGAGAGTTTCAGATGTTTACCTGAAAAATACTGGGGTGCACCTAAAATGGTCAATTAAAAAAAAAATCCCTATGTCCTTTTAGTTTATTGACCAAAACCAAGGAAAAAAAATGAAATGCCGTAAAATACCAATAAGAGCTGGGTTTCAATTAACTCCAGCGTTTGCTGAGCATGATTTTTGTCAGGAAAGAATAAATTAATTAATTCAATTAATTATTTATTATTCACCTGTCCCAAGCTGCAACCTGGTCTCAACAGCTGATCTGTTAAGTTGTTGAAACAAAGGCCCGGTTATAATTCCACCAAACATTGGATGTTACAAAGACGTGCAGATCACGTCACTATTGGCTCGGTCTGTCGGCACCACATCTAGACGTCGATGCCACGTGCAAAATAGGTTCAAATTTTTTATGTCTAAATCTGACCTTTTTTCAGACGTTGATATGACGTTCAGAATTTGGACGTCATCTGAACACCAAATCTAGACGTATATTCGATGTGCAAAATTGATCCAAGTTTTTGACGTTATTATTGGACCTCTTTTAGACGTTCATTTGATGTTTACATATGTATCAACTGGATCGATGAGATCACTGATGAAATAATCAATCATCAATCAATCAATTTCCTCCAGTCGGAGCAGGGTGTCATGTCTCGTCGTAAATGTTAAGTCATCACTCGTGTTGTCTTGTCGTGCACTTCCTGTTTTATTTTGAAATAACTCTTCCCTCTCGTTTCAGGCACCTTTGCTTCCTGCCCTTGTGTGTTTCCCGCCAGTGTGATTGCCTTCCCCTGCCCTGATTGTTTTCACCTGTGCCCTGTTACCTTGTGTCTATTTATTGTCTGTCTCCCTTTGTCCTGTGCCAGTTCGTCATGTCCCTTGTCGTGAGAACCAGTGTCCAGTGTCAAGGACCAGTGTCAAGTCTGTTTAATTCTAAGTCTTGTTTTGACAGCCTTTTCTTTGTTACTTTGTTCTAGTTATCATTAGTCCAGTTTTCCTCGTAAGAGTGACTTTTTGTTTTCCTCGTAAGAGTGAATTTTTGTTGTCCTCGTAAGAGTGAATTTTTGTTGTCCTCGTAAGAGTGAATTTATGTTGATACTTTTATAGTTTAGTTTAGTTGTGTTTTTTCCCTCCTTGTGAGTGATTATCGTTTTGTACAATAAAGACTTTCTCTTTTTGAACGGATCTTGAAAGAGTCGTGCATTTGGGTCCGGCCTCCGGCCCCCCCTTGTGTCAGTACGAACTGGCCAGCCATGGACCCAACCGACTCCACCCAGTTGACCGCAGCAGTCCACTCCCAGGAAGCACGACTAACGAGGCAGGAGGAACACCTGACATCCCTTGCCCGAGGGTTGCAAGGGTTGGCCAACAGCCAGGACAGTTTCAAGGCAGCCATGACCACGGAGATGAAGGAATTGGCCCTACAGATCAGGCAGGCCCTCCCTCGATCACAGCCTGAACTTTCTGCACCCCCGAACTCTTCTGTTATTCCTGTTTCACCTGGATCACCTTCAGCCTTGCTCCGGCTAGCCCCGCCAGAGAAGTTCTCCGGAAAAGGTCAGTCAGTCATTTTCTATACCTGCTTATTCCTCATTAGGGTCGCAGGGGTCTGGAGCCAATCCCAGTGCGTTACGGCGAGAGGCAGGGATACACCCCAGATGGTCACCAGCCAATCGTGGGGCACACACACCATTCACTCACACCTATGGGCAATTTAGAGTCGCCAATTAACCTGAGCATGTTTTTGGACTGTGGGAGGAAGCCGGAGTACCCAGTGAAATCCCACGCAGACACGGGGAGAACATGCAAACTCCACACAGAAAGGTCCCAGACCCAGGACCAAGGAGGACTTGAACCTGCGACCTTCTTGCTGTGAGGCAACAGCGCTAACCCCTGCTCCACCGTGTCGCCCTCCGGAGAAGGTGATAATTGCAAATCTTTTATTGTTCAGTGTGAGCTACACTACGAACTCCAGCTCTCAGCCTTCCCCACAGACTCGGCCAAGGTGGCTTTTATGATTTCCCACCTTACGGGACAGGCAGCGGCATGGGCGACCGCAGAGTGGGCTCGAGGAGTGTCAGTTTGCTCTTCCATAGACTCTTTTAAAGACTCTTTAAGGAAGGTCTTCGATCGAACAGTACCAGGGAGGGAGGCGGCAAGAGAGCTGAGCACTATAAAGCAAGGCAGATGCATGGTGGCCGATTACGCCATCCACTTCCGCACCATAGCCGCTGACAGCGAGTGGAACGACGCGGCCCTACGGGACACGTTTTTGACTGGGCTCGCTGCCTCCATTCGGAGCTTGCTAATCCCCCTGGACTTACCTGCAGACTTAGACTCCCTCATCGCCCTAGCCATCTGGACGGGCAATCGGCTGAGGGGCTGGGAGAGAGAAAACGGGATGCCTTTTCACCACCGGATAGCTGCTCAACCCCCCACGCTGGCACATTTTTTCTCCGCAGGCTGCAGCACCCCTAGAGCCCAGGGAGGAGCCAATGCAGTTGGGGCGGGCAAGGCTGTCCAGAGAAGAGCAACGTCGCCGGTTACTGGAGGGCAGATGTTTTTACTGTGGAGGGACTGGACATCCGCTGGCTGCATGTCCAACGAAAGGTGGGAGCTCACCAGGTAGGGGAGTGTTGTGCATGTAGGGGCTATAAAAAGTTATTAGTAGTAATTCATAATTATCAAAGATGATTATTAATTATGAAAATATTAATTAAATTTATTAATTAAAAATTAATAAATTAAAAACGGGGCACCACCGGATGAACCGGACTAATAACTATAATGACCAGTCTCATAAAATTATTACCTTATAATTAGCTTTATGTTAGAACATAAGTTAATAGAAGTTATAAAAAGGGAAGGTGTGAATCCGTACACTAGCCCAATCAACCAGCTCTTTGTGACAATACATGGACAAAATACAAGGAGGCTTCTCTTTAAATACATAAAAGAGTTTATTTACAAACAGTAAACACCTTACAATTAATACTGTTGTCAATATCCTCAACTATAACTAAATGAGTATGGTAACTACAAAGACAGAATAAGCTAAGTATAACAGAGAGACAAACTAAGTAAACAGTGTAAATAGACAAAACCAAGCCAACAGCAGGGGGTTGTATGTGTGGGTGTGTGTGTGTGTGTGTGTGTGTGTGCGTGTGTGAGTGGGCGTGTGTGAGTGGGCGTGTGTGTGAGTGCGCGCGCATGTGAGGTCGCAAAATGGCAGCTACGCCGGGACAAAGTGGGACTCTCAAGATGGCGGCTACGCCAGGAACGGGTGTTACGCCACTAGTGGTCACACTGTGACAATACACCCACGGATACTTGTGTGTGAGACAAGATGGCGACTTGTCCACGGCACGTAATCCGGAGCAAAGAAAAGCACGGGGGCGTGCGTAGTGTGGTGCGTGTATGTGTTAATGTAAGTGTGCAAGTGTTCGTAGTAAGCGAGAGGATGGAGAGCAAAGAGGAGAGAGCGAGAGAGAGAGAGGATGAGAGTGAGAGAGCGAGCGGGAGAGAGAGAGAGAGAGAGAGAGAGAGAGAGAAGAGAGTGAGCGAGCGGACTCGGCGCTCAATCAGCTGATCACAGTAACAGAATAAACAGCACAACGGACGCGGCGATCCGTACAAAACAACAAGTGAAAACACTAATAAAACAACAACTAATATTCACTGCCCAGAAGATAACCTCTTACTGTGACGCAGGCTGTAGTTGTGGTGGTCCGGAGTTTGTCGATCCGGGCTTTATTGGTCCGGAGCTGCAGCACGTCCTTTGCTGACAGTCCGGGGCTAGCGGCACGCTAGTGTTCTCTCGCAGTCCGTGGCTCGGAGGGAGAGGGTCGCGACAGGGACGAAAGGAGGGAAACGTTGTGTCTCAGGTGTCCTTTCATAGGCGGGCGTCGCCTACATCCGCGGGAAACAGCTTGATCCGGAGGGTGACCGTCGATCAATCAGCTAGAAGAAGGTCTCGGCCAGCGAGGATTTCTTCTTACAGGCCTTCTGGAAATGTGCGCGGTAACTATTCGCTCGGCTGCTGCTCGGCGGGGGCAGGCGGGTTGAGCGAGTGTTGTGTGCTTCCGTTCGTCGTGCCCGTCAGCGCGACTGGAAAGAGCGCAGTTTGCAGGTCCTCCATGCATTTATAGCCTTCGTGTCGTCACCGCCCAGTGACGCACTACAGCCAATCAGAGTCCGCTTTCTGTGGGATCCCTGCTGGGATTACCTGTGACGTAGTTGCTGGATCCGACGGAAACACGGGTGGCGCTGTTGAGTACCACCCGGTGCTCCTTTGTTTAGGGACACATGGCAAAGGGGTTTCCTTTGTCTCTTGAGACAAAGGAACTCAAATCAGGCTTCAGGCTTGCCTGCAGGCCTGAAATTCCTCAGGGCGAGGCACAACAGAGGTACCCGGGTGCGTCGGCTGTCCGTGCCAGAAACTCCCCCTCACACACTGACTACTGTCCAGGTAATACTGACTGATTGCTCCATTTCCGTAGGGGCTTTAATTGACTCAGGGGCCAATGAAAGCTTGTTAGACTGGGATTTGGCCCGCAAGTGGCAAGTAAAAACTGAATTGTTATCCCAGCCTCTGGAAGCCACTGCTCTTGATGGCCATTTTATTTTCAGGATAACCCATAAGACTGAACTGCTCCATGTTCAGGTTGGTGACCACCATGAACAGATGTCTTTTCACCTTTTTAACTCTGCTCGGCATCCAATGGTTCTCGGATACCCATGGCTGTCTAGGCACAACCCCCATGTTAATTGGAAAGCCAGAACTATCACAGCCTGGGGCGAGAATTGTGTAGGGAACTGTTTAGCCGTGGGTCAGAGACTGGCAATTGGTCAAGTCAATGCTAGAGGGGCAGACCCATCTCCTGGGGAAGAACCTATTGACCTAGCGACGATACCCATGGATTACCATGACTTAGGGGAGGTATTCAGCAAAAGTAAGGCTGCGTCTTTGCCTCCCCACAGACCATATGACTGTGCCATTGATTTGATTCCAGGGGCCCCAATTCCCAAGGGGAGACTCTATGCCATTTCTGGTCCCGAGAAAAGAGCTATGAAGGAATATATTGACAGCTCACTCAAGGCGGGCCTAATTCGTCCCTCTTCATCTCCTGCGGGAGCCGGTTTCTTTTTTGTAGGAAAGAAAGATGGCTGCATAGACTATAGCCCCCTTAATGCCATTACTGTTAAGAACCGCTACCCTCTGCCCCTCATGGCCTCCGCGTTTGAACATCTCCAGTCAGCTAGGGTATTCACGAAGTTAGACTTAAGAAATGCTTACCACCTGGTCCGAAGAGAGGGGGATGAGTGGAAGACTGGTTTTAATACACCATCAGACACTATGAATATTTAGTCATGCCATTTGGACTTGCCAATGCCCCTGTAGTATTTCAGGCTTTGGTTAATGATGTCCTCCGTGAATTCTTGAACTTGTTTGTACTTGTATACTTGGATGATATTTTGATTTTTTTCCCCTGATCAGCGTACTCATGTCCATCATGTCAGATTGGTCCTCCAGCGCCTGCTGGAGAACCAGCTCTATGTTAAAGCTGAAAAATGTGACTTCCATGCCGATACGGTATCGTTCCTTGGCTTTATTGTAGCCTCGGGACAGATACGGATGGACCTGGCTAAAGTTAGCGCTGTGGCTCAATGGCCAACTCCTGATAGCCGCAAGAAGGTTCAGCAATTCCTAGGGTTTGCTAACTTCTACAGGCGGTTCATCAGAAACTTCAGCGCGATAGCAGCTCCACTTCATGCATTAACATCTCCTCTAACACCCTTCCAGTGGTCCCCAGAAGCTGACCAGGCATTCAGAAGGTTGATTGCCATGTTCACAACAGCGCCCATTCTCACAATGCCTGATCCAAATCGTCAGTTTGTGGTGGAGGTCGATGCCTCCAGTGAAGGAGTGGGGGCTGTTTTATCTCAGCGATCAGAGAAGGATCAAAAGATGCACCCCTGCGCCTACCTTTCCAGACGGCTCTCATCAGCTGAGCGCAATTATGACGTAGGGAATCGTGAGCTACTGGCAGTGAAGGTGGCCCTGGAGGAGTGGCGACATTGGTTGGACGGAGCACAACCGCAGGCAACAGTTCTGGTGGCCTGCTATGGAACAGGATGTCCGGGAGTATGTGGAGGCCTGTCGGGTCTGCACCCAAAACAAAACATCCTCGAGACCTCAGATGGAATTGCTTCATCCCCTCCCAGTCCCCAGTCGGCCCTGGTCAGACATCTCGCTGGACTTTGTCTCGGGACTTCCTTTGTCGCTCGTGGATACCCTCCAGATTTATTAAGGACCCTGGCCTCATAGATGACTTTTACCGCTGCCATCCTCAGGAGCCTGGGCCGTTTTGTGCCGTCCCTAGAAGGGGGGGGTACTATCATGTCTCGTCGTAAATGGAAAATATTAGACATCATGACTGGAATTCAGGGGTGAATGTGGTTCAAAACTCTTGCCGGAACTCAGTGCATGTAAAATAATGTGGCGTGCACCACTCACTATTTTTTACGTTTTTTAATCGGTTTCAGGCAATTTTTTAGCACCGTTTCGGATGCATGTCACTTAGTCAGATTAGATATGATTCTTCTGAGGCTGTGAATGTAATTTTGCGAACTTTTTTTCTTGTTTCTTCAGCTCCCGGCTGAGCTCTTTAACATTTTCTTTTAAAAATGTCATATTTTGCGCTGCATTGTGCCAACATAATTTACTTGGTACAGGTGCTGTTTTCTCTCTTTTTTGTTTTGCTCGGTGAGAGCAAACACGTGTGGTTTGAACTAGTCAGAATTACCGATGCTGATAACGTGACCACATGTCCATCAGCCAACCAGAAACACATTCGTTCAGCTCGGCTCGTCTTGCGTAGCAACCAGAAACGCGTTCAGACTTGGCGCTCCGTGCCAAACGGCACAGACAGGCACCGAAACAGCGTAGATTACACTGAAACAAGCACACTGGAATTGTTCCAGCACTCAGATAATGTTTTCTTTATTTAACATGGGATTTTGACAGGAAGCTTCTTCTCCCTTTAACGGAATGCCGTTCCGGTCGTGAATCTTTTAACGGAACGCAGTTCCGTCTCACTTTCACCCCTGCTGGAATTGTTTTAGACATAACCGAGGTTTACTGGATGTGTGCGCACCGACAAAATAAATCCAATATTCCCCGGGAACTCAGCGTCAGACCTACACAGCCCTCAAACTCATGCTGTGGCCCAAAAGTTAGGATAACTTTCCAGTTCTTCTTCAGCTAACTGCACGGACGAAATGGCGTTAAACGCCTAGTTCAGACCGACCACTGAATCGGCTGTGAGGCGGCGGCGATGCGAAAATTGCTCGCGAGCCTTGGCTTCATTCATTCGCTTTGTCTCTGTGACTATGTCTGGCTCTGTGTTTTTTGTATGAACATTAATTCAAAATTATATATTGAGTTTTAAATCATGGTTTATTTTTTTTTTTTTTTTACATTTCATTATGGCATTTGGTGAGCATTTCATTCTAAAAAGTGTAAAAATGCAACTTTGGCAAGTATTGCTTTAAATTGTGTTGTACATTTTTCGATGAAATTCATTTTTGTATTGTATTTCTGAATCAGTTCCGACATATAACATGAAATTACATGGATTCCTGTGTTTACAGATGTCTTACTTGCAAGCATGGCAAGTGAGAAATGAAGCAGTTGTTGCGTGACTCAGTGATGAAGACTAAGAGGCAAAGACTAGTAAGTATCATCACCTGCTGCTGGCAGGTTTAACTTGTAGACACCGTGAGTTTCTACCTGTCTCCTCCCACATGAAGAAGCTCTTCAACATGGATCGTCCATTAATTTTCAATCTGATCCAGAACTGGATATCCTGTCAATTATTTACAGATGAATATCTGTTTAAATGGGCGCTTTTCATAAACTGGTATATATGGGTGGATATATTCAGTATATATATTAAAACATAGACTATTACTAGTTAAAGTAACCACAAAATTAATATTTACTTCATACTGAATATTTATTTTATTTACTTTTATTTATTCATAGCCTAGGAAAATATGCCTAACCCTTTTGGATTATGTTTTTATATTTTATATGTTTTTATTCTATATTCTATGAACTTTCTGCTCCATTCGAACTTCGAACAGCAGTTTTCCCCTTTGCTGCTGTAGCAGTTTTACTGTTACAGTTAAATATGTGTTGGTTCTCTCTGTATGCTGCATTAATACCTCTAATTATATTGAGGCAAAATAAATCTTTTTTTCTGCAGTCATGTCTGTTGCCATGGTTACTCATGGTATCAGTGCTCCATTGATGATCCATTTTGTCCACACGTGACTCAAGGTAAACATACTCAGAGTTGATTGAATTAATTCAGATCAGCTGTTCTGGAACCAGATACTCAGAGTTTCCATCTCAGAGTAAGTTAACTCAGAGTTGAAGGATAAACTTTTTTTTTTTAAACCACCGTTCTGGAATACACCCCTGGTCGTCTACAGTCCACTACTTTATGGTTAATTCCGGATCTAAATGCAAAATTAAAGTACAACACAAAACACTAATACCTGGAAATCACTCTTAATGAGGAAACTGAAAATGAGGAGACTGGGAAAAACTGAAAATGGAATTAGTTTAGTCTTGTTTTTGTCAGATAAAAACCACAGCAATAATAAATCAGAGAGGACACAGAGCTTCAACAATGATGTTTCCAACATTTAGTGTGGTGGAAACAATCAGAGCAGCAGCACCTGAAGGCATCTCAAACACTCAGCAAACGGGTTAACTAAGAGTATGTATGACTTTGTGTGTGTGTGTGTGTGTGTGTGTGTGTGTGTGTGTGTGTGTGTGTGTGGGTGTGGGTGTGGGTGTGTGGGTGTGGGTGTGTGTGGTAGAAACTGTCTATCTCATTTAGAAATGGTGGTCCTCAGAGTGTAGGTATTTGACCAATGACCTCACGGGTCAGATACATGAGTGAGTGTGAAGGTGAGAATATGTGTGTGTGTTTTTCAGCCTGTCAGCCCCAGGACACCAAACCGCTGTGAGCCCTTGTTTTGCTGTATGATGCCGCTGTAATAACGAGGCTCCGGTTAACACGGCACGGCGGCGGCCCGCTTCCTGACAGCAAGGAGCATTGTGAGAATTATCTGCCCGTGTAGTGCAGAGTGAACATTAGGGAGCCGCTGATTGCCTGGATTTGTGGTCATGGAGATAAAAAATGACATCGACAGGAAACAAAATCAGCGTGTTGGAGGCGGCTGAAGTTCAAGTGACTGCAGGAGGAAGGTTAGCGGAGCGCGGCATGAATATTCACCGGATCCGTCCCCGGGGAAGACAGACCCAATTAACAAATCCCATTAATTATCACACTATCACAACTGATTAGGATATGGCCGTCTGCTCCCAGCTCGCTGTGGCCCACATTTTCTGCTTCATGGGAAAGAGTTGGAGAAAAAAATCAAAGTCAGACTATAGGCTGCCACCAATGATCAGCTGCTGCTCCAGTGGCTTCACTAACACAAGCTCGTTAAGACAGAAACACACAGACTGTGATGAGGGAGACGACAGCAAATTAAAATGAGAGGAAAACACGCTCCATTTGTTCCTCTAAGCAGATCAGTCACTGCAGAAATCTGCTTTATCAATAAGAAATTCTCATCTAGAAATTGATATATTTTTTTCGCTAACCATTTGACATTTCCTGTAAAAAAACATGCACAAAATCTTGATTTTTGTGAAAAAAACAAATAAAGGATACAAATGGAGTTTTAGCTAACAAGAAGCTAACACAGTGGTGTAGGGGTTAGCGCTGTTGCCTCACAGCAAAAAGGTTGCGGGTTCAAGACCTCTGTGGTCTGGGACCTTTCTGTGTGGAGTTTCATGTTCTCTCTGTGTCTGGTGGGTTTTCTCCAGCTTCCTCCCACAGTCCAAACACATGCTGAGGTTAATTGAAGACTCTAAATTGTCTGTGTGTGAGTGAAGGGTGTGGGTGTTCCATGATAGGCTGGAGGCCTCCTGCCTCTCACCTGTAATGTGACCCTAATGAAGAATAAGCAGGTATAGAAGATGAATGAAGAAACTAACAGGAACACAAAATGTACATTTTAAAAAACCTTATGATTGCTTGTTACAACTGTATATTAAAAAGTTTTTGACTTTCTCATTTTGCCGAATATTATTTGTCACTTGATCCAAAAATGAATGTGTTGGTTCAAAGAAAAAAAAAAGGTTCACTTAAATTTTCTTCAGTGTTTTTTATTTGTTTTTGTTTTTTTACTTGTTTAAAGGTTAACGATAAAAGTGTGATTTTCTTCTCCAACATTGCAAAAAAAAAAAAGTCACCAATGTTGTTGCTAATGTTGACACCTGATTCTGTAATAATCCACTTTGCAGCTGTTAAATTGAAACTATCTTAATGTTTTTTCCACCAAAAATGGTCATGAGATCATAAATACTGTAATTTTAAAGGTTATAAATCTGAAATAGTTTGAATATTGGGTAGTTATAAAAGGGACTGAAGTGGATTAAAGGACTTATATAAAAAGAGCAATAAAGTAGGAACTGTTATTATTATTATTTAAAGTTTACATTTCTGGGCACGAGTGGAACTATTTTCTTCTCTCTCAAATTGAAGTATGCAACTGGACTTAATTGTATTTGTCTAAGAAGATGTTTTGCCTCTTTATTAATTTATTTTTAAATATATTTTGTGGGATTTTTATGGCTTTATTGATTGAACTGGTGAGAGACACGGGAAAGGGGAGGCAGTTAGCTTCTATTTATGGAGCAGCTGCTCAACCCAGTACACCACTTGCTACCATGACGTTTTATCTCTTATCCAAGTGACTTCTTCAGTTCATAGGCTTCTTATTCTGCTAAGTCTGCACTAGTCTAACAGGACAGTGGTGTCTTTAACCTCTGTGCATCAGTGTAAATCCCAGGGCGGACACAGGGGTCCACAGTGATCCCCTCCTTCCACAAAGTTGTCACCCACTAAAAACCTTTGTAAATACAAATAATTCATTTTGAATATTATAGAAACGTCACAGTGCACAACACAAGCTAAATGCTGAATGTAAAATAATGTATTTCTTCATTGTTAAATATTATGACTCGCCTATTCCTCAAAGTGGTTTGGTCCAGGTGCTGTTTTCTAGTGGGCGGGGCCAGTGGCTAAGAGTTTTTTTTTTTTCTTTTGTCACTTAGTTGCTACGTGGAAGAAACCAATCAAACTAACATGTACAAGCCATTTTATATACCACTTGTTGACTCTTTTTTTACCAGTCTGCTGGTTAAGATCAGACCTAATGATCGTTAGCAAGCTCTAATGATGGAAGTTACCATAGCAACAGCGACTAGGGGGCGGGAGGAGGGAACAGGAAGAAGAATAGAGAGAGGAGGACGTGGTCCTCCATCAAAGATTTTACTAGTTTTTACCTCATTGATTAATCTTCTCATTTCCCTTATGTATAAATATAAATAAACATGGAACACTACTATAACTGTGATTATGACTTTTAATAACATCGTTTAAAACATTTGAACATGCTGAGGGAAGTTGTTAGGTAGAGAGAGAAAACGATAGAACCAGATTATTATGGTAGTATAGGATTCTTTTT